>CM077028.1:57213970-58439779 GCA_039090855.1 Macrothele yani
TAATTATTTTGGTCATTCGCGAGATCAATGAACCAGTGAACACAATGGGGGGGGTGACAGGGGATGTTTGTCGGAAGACGGAATTCCATCTGTACGAAAATTTCGAAAACGGAAGGTCAACGGAGTTCGGATTTTTTTCCGCAAACGTAATTCCTTTTTTCTCGCGATGTTGCCTCTGCCCAGTATTATTGTTAAGTAATATTTAACTGCATAAATATTTGTATTTCAGCTTGAAAATAGCAGGAAAATTTCCAAAACTGGAAGTCGGACGGTGCAAAGATTTCTCCCGTAAACACACTCCACTCCCCGCACGATGTTGCCACTCTCCTGCATTGTTTTATTACTTCAGTTTCAACTTTTAAGAATGCTATAACTGAAATATGCAAAAAAAATCATACTGATATTATACTAAGCAATTTTATAAAAATTTATCACAATGATGGCGGTGACCGTTCTGCTGAAGTAACTGTGCCTTTAAACAATGACAAAATCACCATTTATGACAGGAGTGATAGCAAGTCATTGTCTTACTTGTAACAGTGACAAAATTCTGTTGTGATTGATATAGTGTGAAGCAAGAATAAAGTAGAGAATCAGTGCGATATTTAATGTTCTTATTTGCTGCCCACACTTTTTCTCAGCATATGAAGTTCGTGAAAAGGAAGAATCCCCCCCCCCTTTGTTTCTTCTCTTCCAGTGCTTTTAAACACCCCATGTTTCCACCATTCCTCCTGATGGGATTAGGCATACATGAGATTCTTCTGCAGATTTTCAGAATTCCACTTTTCCTATCATCATTTGGATCATTATCGAGATCAATGCAAGGCTGAAGAGAAATTGCAGAAGGGGCTATTTTCCATCTGGGAACGGTATTTCATCTTTCAAAATTTTGGAAATTTGAAATTAAACGTAGTGAAGATTTTTCCCGTAATACTATTTTTTTTTCTTGTAATGTTTCTTCTGCACGGTATTGTTAAATATCATTTTATTCCATAAATATTTTCATATTTCAGCTTGAAAATGACGAAAAGTTTTTAAAAAACGAAAGTAGCACGGTTCGAAAATTTGTGTAATCTTGAGGCATGAGATTCTTCCATTTGTGTAGTTTTCCAGATTGATGCATATCTGAACAGATTGAGGGGGGTCATTGTTTGTAAACGGAATTCCGACTATCAAAACTTTTGAAAACGGAAGTTATATCGGGTGAAGATTTCTCCCATAATCAATTGTATTCCTTTCTCTTGCATTGTTCCTTCTGCCCAGTATTGTTGTTTATTATCATTTTATTCCATAGAAATTTGTATTTTAGCTTGAAAATGGAGGAAAATTTTCCGAAGTCTGAGGTAGCGAAGATTTTGCCCACGTAATTGTATTTTTTTTTCCTGTGTTGTTGGTAAATGTCAATTTTGTATTTTGAATGCAGGAATGTGCTCCAGTTTAATATTTATGCAAATAAATTGCAGCGAACAGTTCCATTTTGCTCTTCCTGCATTATATTCACACTGTGTCGCTGCACATTCTGATTTTTCTTCTGGTTGGAAAGTTCAAGTTTTTTTCCTTCCTTTGTCAGTCTTGGTGTATGATTAGGGTGATATTGATCTTGTTCAGCTCTTCAGAAGTTGACAGCCTGCAGGGTTAAACTTCCCTACAGATATAAAAATTTACGAGAAATGAAAAATGATATACCAATTTATGAGAAATAAAAGATGGTGGCAGAGAAAGTTGAAATTGTGGTTTTGAAACTTAAAATTTTTATATTAACCTGGACAAACTCATAGATTACATATCTGGTGACCTTTATGAACTTACAGTGTGTTTGCTCTAAACAACATTTTTTTTTCAATTCCAAGGCTGCTTCTATAAGCAAAGATGTTTGCTAGCAAATGGGTTCTTCATTAGCACCTCTCCTAACAAATTATTACATAAGTAAAATAGAAGAGGCCTTCCTATTGAAACTTTCAATTTTCTGCATGTATACTAGATACATGGATGATATCCTTTTCATCGTAGATCAAGATTCGAGAGGATACTCATCAAAAATTCTAGAAGGTTTTGATTCCCAAGATGAATCCTTAAAATTCACTTTAGAAGAGCAAAACAAAAATAAGCTAAATTACCTAGATATTACTTTGAAGTGGGAAGGAAAATATATTACCACAGAATTATACAAGAAGCTTACAAATACAGGAACATTTTTAAATTATAAGTCAGATCCCCCTAATTATATAAAGAAAATGTAGCTTTACAATTTAAAGAAAAAGTTGAAAAGCTGAATTCATTTTCAGAAGCTAAGGAAAAACATAAAAATAAGTTAAAATCAATCTTATTAGAAAATGATTACCCTTCAAAAGAAATTCGTGAACTACTGGCATAAAATCCTACTAGGAACAGAACTGGCACTACAGACAAAAATAAAGAGAAAATTGAATATTTATTCACAAGAAAAGTCACTTACCACAAGGGACTGTTTGAAAAACTAAAGAAAATCAGCACTAAATATAAAATTAGGTTAGCTCCAGGTTTAAATAACAAAATTAAAAAATACTTACCACCCCTAAAACAAAAAGAAGAAAATACTTTACTCTAGGAAGAAGTCATTTATAAAATTGAGTGTTCGTGTGGATTACCATATATAGGAGAAACAGGATGAAGGTTAACCACCAGAATTAAAGAACACAAAGCAGCAATAAGGAACATCTCAAATAAAACAGGATTAGACAGGCACATACAACAAACTGGCCACGAAATGGACTGGAACTTAAAAGTGATCAAACATCAATCCCACACAATTATCCGGAAATTAGAGGAATCCCTGGAAATTTACAAGACACAAGGTGGCAACATCAATGACCATGCTGGATGGAAAATCCATCAGGCTTGGTCGCCAGACCTGTGGAAGTAGTAAGATGCAAGAACTCCTGACGATGGTCTAGTGTATATATCAAAAATTTGAGAGGTAATGTACCTTAATAAATTTATCCTCGATAATTTCCGTTGAATATTTATAATACTGAAAGTAATAAGAAACCATGAAGTCATTAATTATTTATTAAAATTAAAGAAAAAATTGTAAACAAAAGGGGAAAATGCTTGCTGTTTTTGTCTGATGACAAAGCAAGAAGTGACTAAATAATGAGAAACTGCATTTTTGGATAAATTAAACTTTAGAAAGCTATAATAGCATTTGGATGGTAAAATCAAATATGGAAGGCCCATGTTTTTCACAAAATTACAGGGTTAACTTTTTAAGAAAAGGGAAATCTGCAACTACAATTGCTCACAACAAAAACATACAGAAAATCTGCATTTGTAGATATATTTAGAAAATCAGTGTTAAGAAATATGTTGGAAAAAGCAATGTTTCTTAAAGGCAATTTAGAAAACTGTTAATTTTCATTAAAAAAGATCTGAAAGATGCTCCATTTTTATCCTCTTAAACCTGCTGCTGAAGTAATCTCAAAACCGAAAATTTTCAAAATTGCTCCTCGTGGTGTCCACACAGTGTTGGCAACCCTGTATGTGGATGGTATCAACCCTCAGAAAACAATGATAGAAGAACAATATTACTTTTGTTTTCTGCAATGTTCAAGGCATGTAGGTATTTGGCTCCACCTCAATGAAAGTAAAGGAACTAAACAGTAATATTCTGCCATTTAGCAGTGCTGTAGAAGGCTGCTGGAAACTAATGTAAAAGTTTATCATCCAAATTTGAAAATGTTTTATGGCATACATGCAGTTGTTTTGTATTTTGACCCCTAAAAATGGTTCTGTAACCACCCTGCATTACAATCACGTGTTGAAAATGTTCGTTAAAGAATGTCTAATGAATTTTTAATTAGCTCATTAATCTTTTTGTGAAATTTGAAATCAATTGTAATTGTGGATGAAAAAATTCAGATACCAGTTTTTTTGTTTTGTTTTAAGCTGGGTGAATTCATCTCCCAGTGAGAGAACCCTCTCCTCCTGCTATATAGCTCTTTCCTGCAAAGCATTTCGTCTGAATAATTTTGTTTGATGCACAATACTTCTTTTTTATAATGTTACACAGGCTTGATGTTTTCTGTCACATGTGCTGCCACATTTACTTACTAGAACATCACTGAAGTTTTATTCTATTTAGAGCAATGGTTCTCAAACTTTTTGGTTTCAGGACACTTTTACGCTCCTAAAAATTATTGAATATGCCGAAGAGCTTTTTGTTCATGTGGGTTATATCTATCTATCCTTTCCGTATTAAAATTTTAAACTGAGAATTGTTTTACATTATTCATCCACCCCTTTCAAGGATTGGGTAAATAATGTAAAATGAACATTGCCTTTTTCATTCTTCGATTTTCTTCTCAAGATCTGTCAAACGCTGGGCCCTTTTTTAATATGACTTTGAGGTCTCAAGGCTAAGTGAGGTCACTATGTTGACCTTTTCCTTGATTCTCCAAGCTGTTTCATCATTTCCCAGATTGATATCTTAATTGTATTAATATTTCATGTAACAGCTAAAAATGGAAATAAAATTAAAAAAATATTAATTCATTTAAAAATAGCAATAATAAACCCATTACATGTTAACTGAAAAAACAAATTCTTTATGAAAAACAACTACAGTATTTGCCAAAATGGAACAAAAAATTGTGAGAAGAGTGGCATTGTTTTACATTTCTATAATTGCTTAATAGAAGACAGCTGGATCCTTATCAGTTTTTGCATTCCATCTCTTGTGCCATGTCGTTTTGGTTGAAGTATAATTGTGGATATTCTTCTGTGATATCACACAAAACCTCGACAAGTGGTAGTTGTTTCTTAAAGGTTAGTTGCAGTGTGGAATCTGAAATCATATAAATTAACTTTTCGTATTCTGTTACATTAAAATCTTTGTTTCTACCTTGCATTAGTAAGAACACAGTATAAATACCAAGGACAAACTAAGTTAATCTCTGAAAATGCACATATACATGAACTACTACCTTAAAAAACTCTTAACATAAACTTAGAAAATTCTAGAAAACCCAAGAATACACAGGCACATATTCCATGTCACATCATGTAGCATCTGGGAAACTTCTGTACACACGTGGCAAAATGAGATTGAAAAATGCAAATGGCATGTTAGTAGTATTATAAAAATAGTTTTGACCTCCACAGTAGAGGTCTGCACTGGCAGGGCTGGGTCAGGCTTTCTTTGCTTTGTTGTTGTTTGTTTAAAGAACAAAGCAGTGGCCCAGGCCAAGTCAACCCATTCTTTTTATCACAGTGGTAAAGAAGGGAAAAAAGTAGTGTTTCCCGATTTCCTGGTCTGCTTAATTGTTCTGCTGGCTGTCATACTTGCGTTCATGACATAGCCCAGGGTGTAATCACAGAGGCGAGGAGAGGTACTCAGTGTTTTTACCATCTGTAGGTATTAAGAAGGTAAAAGCACTTCGAGACTTGTTGACAACAAAAAGATTCGACCCAGAGAGAGAGAGAGAGAGAGAGAGAGAGAGAGAGAGAGAGAGTGTGTTGTGTCATGTGGAGTGGGGGGAACAGGTGGGTGTCCTTAGTGGAGTGTGTGTGTGTGTGTGAGAGAGAGAGAGAGAGAGAGAGAGAGAGGACATCAATTGTTTCTCCTATCCCTAATCTGTATAGGGATTGACTTTTGTAATGTTACCCCTTGCTAGTTCAGAGAAAGGGAGAGTTTTAACTCTCTTAGTCTTCCTTTTTCTCATTCTTTAAAGGTTATATTCTTTGATAATTGTCTAAGTTTAGTTAATATTTCTTGGTTTACATTCAACAAAATATTTTCAGTAATATCTCATTATTTTAATTTTCACAATTTAATAAAATACAATAGAAAGACAAAATAATAACAAAACGGCACATCGCCAGCCAGGCCGGGCCTAAATAATAGTTGCAATTGACAGGCCAGGCCAGGCTAGGCTAGGCTCACCAAATAAGTCCCATGCAAACTTCTGCTCCAGGGTTCCATGGAACGCACTTTAAGAACTGCTGATTGAGATGGTTAACTGTCATGTTCTATATTACCAGGAGTAGGCCCTTAAATGTGCTCTCCCCAATATTCCCTTCCAAAATGGAGGTCTGCCATAAAATATGATAACTGGGTGTTTATTTACCCACTCTATCCCTTAACTTCTGTTAATGCCAATTAATGTAGAGTCCATTGTACTGTATATTCACATTGTTTAACATTTTCTCCCTCCAACTCTTTATTGACTACATTTCGGACTACCTTGCTAAGAAGTTAATCCATAGCTGAAAGGGGTGGGGGTGTTACATTATTTACTTAAGGACAAGACAGTAGAGCCTTCTCTACATGACATTGGTTTGACCTTCTGGTAGCACATCTGTTGTTCCTTGTAAGATATCATGTGATGTCATTGGTATTGTTCTGCATTATCTATCTAATGTCAGTGTTTTTTCTACAATTATACATTATGTTGCTGTGTCATAAATTTTCACGTACAAATCTTGTGAAGCAAATATAATATTCTACTTATGTGCAATGTAAGCATTTCTTTTCTATCGATATGAATAAGTTGTACAACTATAGCCAGCCATAATCAGTGACATTACTACTTTTCAAATACCCTTCTCCAGGAAATTTCAAAGCAACTATGACTTGATCTGAAAAAGTTTTTTTCTTTTTCTTTAAGCCAATTATCTATATATACATAAGTGAAAGTGTGCATATTTGTTTGTTTGTCCGCTATACAAATCTACAGTTTTCAGCTTAGAACCATCAAATTTGGTATACTATCTCATGGTACTCTGACTTAGACCATAGAAGGGTTTTGGAAGGGATTGGAGACTGGGAGGGAGGGGTCAAGGGGCTCCCAAACTAAATTTTTGTTATTTTAGTTAAAATTTCTACAGTTTTCAATTTACAACCACCTACTTTGGTATATTTTCTCATGATACTCTGACTTAGACTGTAGACACTTTTTGGAAGGGGTCGGAGCTGGGAATCAAGGGGCCCCATACAAAATTTTCGTAAAAAGTTTTGCAGTTTTAAATTTAGAACAACCAAATTTGGTATATTATCTCTTGGTACTTTTAGACCGTACACGGTTTTGGGAAGAGGTCGGAGCCCAGTGAGGTCAAGAGTCCCCCATACGAAATTTTTGAGAAAATTTCTAGTTTTCAATTTAGAACCACCAAATTTGGTATACTATCTCATGGTACTCTAACTTAGACCGTAAATGTTTTTTAGAAGGGGTTGGAGCCCGGGGTAAAGAGGTCCCCACACAAAATCTATAGACAACTAACATATAATTGATAGAGATTCCACGAATATTTACGTGGGAAATACCGGATGCCCCTGCTAGTATATAATGTATGTTACTGCCACACATTTTTGTGAATTTCTGTTCTCAGAAAAACTAAGAAACCTTGGCCATGCCCCTATTAACATATTCACTTCCATGTCTGGCATAGGTGAGATAAGGGATCCCACATGAAAATTGATTTAAGTTTTATAATATTGCATATGGACAAACTGAATTGAAATCACTCACAGTGTAGCTGGTAAATGTGTTAAATTAAATTCATCCATGTATAATCTTATGAGATCTAGCCAAATAGGGTATTTTGCCTGTGAGGTCCCCTTTCTGAATAAATTTTCACCACTTCATGGGAAAACTATTCTTCCTAATCTTCTTTATCACACTCAAAAAACTTTTCCCATGCTTTCTAATAGTGGCAGTGCCATGTCCAAAGGCAGCTGGACGCTTAAATAATGTAGGCATTCTTTTTTTTATATGCAAAAAGGTGTGCTGAAAATGTGTTGAGTTGAAAGTTTGTATTTTGAAGTAATCTGTAGCCATGCTATAAATGCTTCATGTCTTAGAGTGAAGTTGAAAATGTGTTGTGCAAAAGTATCTGTTTCTGAGGGAAAAAGTAACTGCAGTACTTTTATTTTTGTAACTCAGAGTGCTTATGTATTATTTTTGGCAACTTTTTTTACTCCTCATTATCCTTAACTGCAGGAGTTTCTTGCTTTTCAAAAACCTTTTGTCCATAGAACATCATAACTTTGATGTTATTTTATGAAACTGGTGTTAAATAGACTTATTTTACATTTTAGTTCAAGTATTATTGCACATAAGAATTTCAGTTTGGTATTTCATCTGACAAATTATTTTAAAGTAAAAATCAATAAAAGAAATTGTGATGTGAGGAATGCAATCTTTTTCTATTTGAAGATATTAAAGAGTTTTAAAAATTATCTGTGAGTGTATAGGGTTTTAAAAATTATTTTTGGTTATATAAATTGAAGACCTTACTGCAACAATGGGCTAACCAACAAGGTGTAGCAAAACATGTGATAATGGTGAAAATGGATATCTTGTCTGCACCCTCTATTTGTCCCAGAGGCTGGATGAACCCACTGCGCTTCCCTAGGTATATGTTGGAATATGCTACAATTCAGTCTATCTCCGAATGTGTGTCCCCATTGACTATAACAGTGCTTTTACAAAATATGGGTTAGCCCACCATTGTCGTAAGGTCTTTAACTATAATATATTCTATAAATCCAAACTTGATGAAAGTTTAGAACAATTTTTTTCTTTTCTGAAAAAATACCGTAAATTAAAATGGAATGGAAGAAATTGCAATGTGAGGACTGCAATCTTTTTTCCATTTGAGGATATTGAAGAAAAGGTTTCAGAAAAAAAAATACTTTTGTGGGTGTATAAATTGTTATACTCTATAAATCCATAATTGATGAAAATTTAGTGTATTTTCTTTTTCATTGAAATAAAACATGTTTAAGTACTCAGGTTATTGAGGCTATAGTGATATTTCAAAGCTATGGGAACTTGAAAGTAGGTTTTGCCTTTTTCAGAACAGAGAAATAATAAGAAAATTATATTCCAAGTTGATGAGAGAGTTGTTGAAAATTAAGCATACAAAAGTTTGTGCAATGTGTACTGCACATTTTTATTTTTTAACATATATGATGCTGAGTTATTTAAAAACAAATATTGCATTTGTTGTCACAGGGAGTTCACATCTCTCGGATGAGGAACAACTTAAAGAAGATAGCCAAGAAAGTGGTGATTTTGCATCTTCATCATACACCTTCAAATTACCATATGACTGTGAATTTCCCCCAGTGCCTTACAAAGTTGACTAACTGAACTCTGATTTATCACTCCATATACTGTGTTTCTCCCCTTCCTCTGCTTTCTCAGACTGTGATCTGCTTTGGTGTGTACAGCAAATTTTCCAACTATTTTGCTATTGATGCACAGTTACAGTATCATGAATATAAAATGATATGTTTCATTTATACGAGGAAGTTTTAATACTTACTTTAATTTGTGATGTCTTGTTCTTGAATTTTCGGCTTAGGCTCAGACATTTTATCCAGACCACAGGTGCCAGAGCTTTCATACAGTGTGTGTGTGTGTGTGTGTGGAAAGTCAAAGACTGCCACTAGCTATTTAAGAAATTTAGACACTTGTTCTGTGGTTGTTTTTTAAGCAAAATTTTAGTTCAGCTGTGAGTCTTTGTCAATTCCTGTACAAACAACATTCTTTTTTTACTTCACATAATTTATTGTGTGTGATGAATATGCCACCAAGGCTCAAAAGTTTTATTTTGCAACATTCCAGTCATATAAAATACTAGTTAAAACTTTAATATATTATAGTAGACAACATCTATTTAGTTTTCTTTCACACGTTTATGTTTATCTTTGGACACAATGCTGAGCACTTCCCGAAAAAGACAGATAAATGAAATCTAGGTAGGCATTAACCTTTAAAAATTGTGCAACTGTGTAAAAATATTCATTTAAAAAACATAAATATACTTACTTCTTATGCTGCATGAACAGGGAACCAGATATGACACTATGTATTTGCTCCATGTCATTCATCTTCTAAAGAGGTTGCAGGAGGTATGAGGTTTAGTTGGATCATTAATTATAAGACAGGGCCTTTTTGACAATAAGATTGTTGCATACATCAAACTGAAATGATTTAGATGCACTCAAATATGCCTAAAGAAGACAGGACTTTGATGAAAAGAAGCTATGTTTTTAAATGAATTATTTTTACGTAGTTGCACCATTTTTTAGGTGCCTACCTACGCTTTTTTTGGTGCAAAGTGCTTGGCAAATAATGCAACTGCTGCAATATTATATTTTTTGTAGTAACAAAAAAAGTAGGTAGTTATGACAGTGAAGGCCACTGTAAAGGAATTTTTACACTTGAGTGATTTTGATTCCATCATACAAATAAATGAAGTCAACAGGAAGTTTGTAAATTGCAGTTTAGAAACTGTGTGTGTGTGTGAGCATGTACTTCTTGAGAGATTTTTAGATCCAGTTTCTTATGACATTTCTGAAGCACCAAAAGCTCCCAATTGTTCTCCACTAACTTGCAAAATGTGTGTAAAGGAACTTGTTATCTGCACATGAAAGATCTACTTCCAGGGTGGGAAATTTAGCAAGTACAAAACCATTCCTGCAGTTAAAATTCTAGGTGCAAATCTTAATATTTCACATGCCTGTATGATTGAGTTTGTAAGATAAAGAAAAAAATTCTTTTAAAAAAAACTTTCAAATATATTTTAGCGATGTATTTTATTTACAGGCCTGGAGGTGAAACGTAACTTTTGATCAGGTGCTGCTTAAAGAAATTAATTTCACCCTCTTCCAAGGAATGCACTGTTTTTCCAATCTTTAGGGAAGGATAATTATGCTCTTCCATTAGTGGCTAGCTTCTCTTCACCCCCCCCTTTCCCCACCTCTTAATTGTCTCTTTTTACTTTCTATGCTGATGATCTTGCATATCAGTGGGAAACTAATACCTCTGAAGAAATAATTCTTTCACATATACGTCAAAGGCAATACGATGTCGTTGTTGCACATTTGTGTCAACAATGGTATTACTCTGATGATTGTGAAACTTGCCTCAGACTTCCTTCCTTCCTTTTTTCCACACCCAGTATCCCCTGGCAGCACCTACATTGATCTCTCTCTCTCTCTCTCTCTCTCTCTCTCACACACACACACACACCTCCCTTTCTTCTGGTATTATGCACATTGGTATACAATGTTACTTATTACTGTTTCACACGTTGTATTGTTTCATTAACTAAACTAGTTTCAACTCTTCATTTTGCGAGTCATCGTCAGTAGCGTAAGATGTTGGCGTTTCCAAAGACGTCATTGTATCACTGGGTCACTGATCGTTCTCATTATGACAACAGCAGATAATGAGAACGATCAGTGACCCAGGGATACAATGACGTCTTTGGAAACGCCAACATCTTACGCTACTGACGATGACTCGCAAAATGAAGAGTTGAAACTAGTTTAGTTAATGAAACAATACAACGTGTGAAACAGTAATAAGTAACATTGTAGAGCATTTATTGAATATTTGATTCACAAACCACATGCAATCCCTTTCTTCTTCTTGACTTGTTACCTTATACCCCATCCTTGGGTGATATTGCATTTACGCGTGGTCAGCAGCTACAAATGATGTGATGTTACTGCATGCTTTGGAGTCTTGTGTCGGCGAGCACACTCGCGCAGTAATAGCACTGCCATGCATCATCAGCAGGCACACACAACGCACTAACACGTTGCAATATCACCATATACATGCTTGCCTGCAGTTGTTTAGATTTTTTATCTTAACTCCTATATAAAATTAAAAAATAAAAATTCCTGAAACTTGTGCTGTCACAAATGTGCTCGTTCTCATAAACTTTTTGCAGAATGTAAATTTGTGATTATATTTTTGTGCCTCATACATGCTACCTTTTCACCCTTGCCCATCCCAGTTTGGAAGTCACATATTAAGCCTTTGAGTAGAGATTTCTCATTATAGACAAGTCTACCACCCTCCATTCCTTGGAGCTTCATGGGCCAATTTTAGCACATTGTGTATCATAAGCAGTGCTGTTAGCAAACTTAACCATATTTTTTTACACTTTGCAGAAAAAAGCAGGATAGTAGTGACAACTTCAGTATTACCAGTCTCATTTAACTGCATTTGCAATGAATCTGCCTCTTAGGCCACTTTTGAGGGTTTGGTGAATATTGTGGCAGTAACAAGTTGAGACCGAAATCCTCTTTCCATTTATTTTTTGTTTGTAAACATCTGATGGAGCTTTTAAAGATTATTAATAGGTGATTGTCTTTGAAGTGTATACCTTGGCAGATGGGATGGCCAGCTTCATCTCAAAGACCACAGGAGTTGTTTCAGTTACTTCTGATACTTTCCATTTCATAAGAGTGGGATAAAGAATCTCCAAGAAACCTGTCTAACATGCACACATACCATATAGAAAAATAGGCAGTGGAACCTTAGTTATGTTTTTATAGGTGAGGCAGCTGTAAAAAGCATATAAAAAAATTTGAAAATGTTAAATATTATTATTGTAAAATTTTAAATACAGTAAAACCTCGAAAATCAGGCATTGATGGGACTGGACGAGTGCCGGATTTCTGAAGCTATCCAAAAATTGTGCAACGGGCGTTACATAAAGCCTACACTTACATGTAACAGGTCACTTTAACAAAAATTTGCTCGTCTACGCCTTATCAATATGCAGGGTTTTGGCGATGAAAAAAGTTTTGGTAAAAATATTTATTACCTTTTTGTACTATTTATTATAAAACTCTGTCACAAAGGATTGAATTTGGGAAATGGTTAGGCACAAACTTGGGGAAAAGCCAGGGCAACCGCTAGGGCTGGGCGATGTATCAATACATCGCGAAAACTCAATGTAAATTTCACATCGATGTTATGGTTTTTCGACTGACGAAACTACGATACATCGCAAGGGCGCTTACTGCGATGCATCATGAAGGCCGATGTAGATATCATTACACGATCAAATCCACATACTGCCACCATGAAGCACAGATCATCATCATAAGTTTCACATGCATTTCAAATGTACACACCAATCCGTTGCCTCATTGGTCCACGTCACTTCAGTGCGCCCCAATGAGATGACTAATTTAAGAAACCTTCCAATGTTACACGTTGGTGGCTGCAGGCAATTTGCACGCTGAGATCGAATGATAACGCGATGTGTTGTTGAAACGGTACATCGGTAGATTTCCATGGTTATTGGGGAAACCTCGGATATTCTCACGAAAAGGAAATCAGAAAAGTGCCGGTTTTGTGGATGCCGTATTTTCAAGGTCTTACTGTACCTCCCAAAAAAAAAAAAAAAAAATTTTTTTAGATTATGCTCATTTATAATGTGAAATGACTTTGGTACCTTAAACCTATGTCTGTTTTAACTTCTGTATTAATTTTTTATTCTAATTTCATTAAAAAAACTAGGTTAAGAAATTATGTACAATTTCATATTTCAATATATGAAAAAAACTTGAAAAACTAAGTAATAAAGCTGAATATGATTCTGTTTTATATTCAATATCTTTTTACACACTCTTTGCCTATAAGCAGGGCTTGAAAAAAGTGGTTGCCTGCTTCAAATGAAAAGTGGTTGCCTGCTTCAAATGAAAGGTTCAAATGAAAAGTTTTAGTTGACGAGTAAAAAATTCAGTAGAGCAGTTTAAATTCAGTCGGCAATTGTTTGTACATTATTATGCCTATTGTTGGATATATATACTATCAGTTTCTATCAGTTTCTTAATAAAGCTTATTGTTTCTTAATAAAGCTTATTGATCAAAACTATCAGTTTCTTAATAAAGCTTATTGTAATTCACAGAAGTGATGTCATTATGTGCCTGCATTGGTAACTTGTTTCTCGGCAAAAGAAATTGGTGCTGCGAGTCAAAACTTCTTGGCACGGTGCGTTTAATAAGGAATACGAGGTAAGAAGCCTCAAGCTCAGTAGAATGATTTCCCCCAAACACTGTCGGAAAAGGTTGGCAGTGTAAGAGGGACATGTGCCTTGCGAGCTGCTGCTTAGCCAATTGCTGTCATAGATCAGAGGGAAACACGAAAATCCCTGTTTCCACGGAGCTGTTTCCAAGTTTTAAAACATTGAAGGATTCTTGCATCATCTACTCTAGAGGGAGAAAACCGATTTGGCTTATTATATACAGTGATTAGCAGTTTAAATAAGGTTAGCGATAAAATAGTATTCGAGAATTGTGTATGAATTTTTAACAAATCAAGCTTTAATTTAAAGCAAAACAAATTGACAGCCCTGTAGGGCTGTCAATTTTCAGCTGGCAAGGGAAATAATTTCCTGACTGGTGAAAAAGCATGACATTTTTCAAGCCCTGCTTATAACCATCACTTTTTTCAAAGCATTCTATGCACTAGTTCAGTCAACTTTGGCTGCACCAAGAAGGAACACAGCAGTGCTGTCTCAACTCTCTAAAGTTGCAATATATGTACCTGTTTACGTATATAAGAATCAAATAAGTGTATTTTTTATAATCTGTAATTCAGAATTTAATGTATAATCATGAAAAGTATGTAAATGAATTATGTATTTAGCCGAATTGAAAAAGCGATAGAAACTACAGTAAAATACTGGGAATAATGCAGAATTCCATATAAAAGTTAAAAACCTATAACTGAGGTTCCATTGTACATGCATATATATATATTTTATAAGGATCTTT
The DNA here is from genome assembly GCA_039090855.1 of Macrothele yani. Classification (NCBI taxonomy): domain Eukaryota; kingdom Metazoa; phylum Arthropoda; class Arachnida; order Araneae; family Macrothelidae; genus Macrothele; species Macrothele yani. The sequence goes on from CM077028.1 coordinate 57,228,541, forward strand.
TTGTTGTATGTGCAAAATCTTGCTGTGAGCATATGCGTTTTTGGGACATGCCTGCATAATCATGTATGTTAAGATTCTTAAGCCTAGTGTGCCACAAAATTAGTGTTCGCTCATACTGTAGTAGTAAAATTGCTTTGATTTTGCCATGCTGTTACCACAATAATAATAGTAATAACTTGTGTAAATGAATCATGTTTACAAAAAAAAAGTTAAAATTTGCTTAGTCTAATACTATTAATAAATTTACAACAAAATGACTATTATATTTATAAGAAATGTAATAATTGGTATCATAGAAGTATTATAAAGGGCAATAAAAGATGAACATGCAAATTTGCTTTCCCTAAAATAATGCATTTTTGAACCTTTTTTTTTTTTTAAATGATTGTATTTCATTTCAGTTTCTGCTGTTTCAAATTATCATATTATAGGCACATTGTCTGGAAAATAAGTTTTAGTTAGTCAGAATTACATGACTTTTGTTATAGCAACTCTCGTGTATGAATTTCGTTTATCTGGGCAAACCTTATAAATGGCTAGTATTGGCAGTATGCAATACTGAAGTTGAATACGGTCTGGAAATGCCTTGTGTAGAGTGTAGAGAGAGGGGCGGGCTGGAGATAACCAATAACTACTTTTATCTTGGACAGCAGATATCAAGTGAGGGTCACATTGATGGAGAAATTAATCGGCGTATAAAACTTGCCTGGAGAGCATTTGGAAGAAACAGCATAATTTTCAAGAGCAATATGCCATTATGTCTTAAAAGAAGTGTTTGATCTATGCATCCTTCCAGTGCTTACAATGGTGCAGAGACGTGGACCTTAATTAAAAGAGACATACAAAGGCTGCAGACAACTGAAAGCAGCATGGAGAGGTGCATGCTTGGCTTAACCAGGAGAGATAAGAAGAGGAACTCGTGGATCGGAAAAATGATAAGAGTGGAAGACATCATGACCAGAGTAAAATATCTGAAATGGCAATGGGCTGGACATATTGCCAGAAGGACAGACCATCAATGGACAGCTGAAATTTTAGACTGGATTCCAAGGGACAGGAAAAGACCCAGAAGAAGGCCACATGGGAGATGGGTGGGTGAAAGTCGAAAGTATGCGGGAGTAACATGGAAGAGACTGGCACCGGACAGACTGTTGTGGAAGAAACTTGGGGAGACCTTCGTCCAGCAGTGGATTTATAATGGTTGATGATGATGATGATTCAAAATGTTCAATGTACAAATGCATGTATCTCTAATTTTAAGATAATGATGCTAAAATTGGTATGAAATGGTATGATGAAGTTGGTGGTATTTGAGAAATTTAGTGATTCTGTCAGATTCTTCTTGTTGAAGTTTTCGCCCTTTATCACTAAACACCAGAAGCTAGTTCCATCGAAGGCATGCATCCTGCCCCGATAAACATTTGGAGCAAAACTACCCACATATGGTCCCAATTTCTGGACCTAGAGCATAATATAATTAAAGAAGTGATATTCTTATGTCCTTGGTACTCCATAATAATAATACAATTTCTGGTGATTAGCAACAAAATTAAGCATGAAATGCAATGACTGTCTTTTTTTCTTGTAGTAGGAAATTCTGTTCCAAACTGTTTTATTTTTAGATTTAGTTGCCTGGACTGGACAACTAGATTTTTTGTTTACCTGCACATGCCACCAATAATTTATATGCCCCTGGCATCTTGGGCATGGTATTTTTCAAGTAATGCTGTTGGTGCAGTGAAAGTTGGAAATACTAAAGTGTTGCTATTGTTTAAGTTCATTCATAGCAGAATGTTAAAAATAAGCCTAACAATTTCTAAAAATGGCTTTATTTCTTTTCAACTATAATGAAGTAAAAGATTACTCATAAGAGAACAGTTTTGTAGTAATGGAACATCACTTGTGTAGCTAAAATGTGATTGCCCACCTTTAATTCTTTGTTTCTGTGGTAATAGTAGCCATTGTTGGTAGATTGCAATTTGTTATGCTGTTGTATACTGTGTAAGACAGAAGGAACTTTTTCTCTGGAATAGAATTTGGAACATAATGCAAAGTTTGGCTCATTATTTTATATATACGAGGTCCAATCAAAAGTTCCGAGACTAGACTAATATACTACAAAGTACTTAAGTCTGGCTATGATGTCCCTCAAAGTAGTCTCCTTGGGCAGCGAATACACTGTTGCCAGCATTTTTGCCACTCTTGGAACGCTGCCTGGAAGTCCTGTTCACGAAGCGTGTCAAGCACAGTCTGCGATTCGCGCTGGATCTCGTCCACGGTTTCAAAACGGCGACCCTTCAGCTTCATCTTCGGGAACAGAAATAAGTCACAAGAGGGCCAAATCCGGCGGGTGAGGAAGGGTAGTCATGCTGTTGCGGCTGCAAAACTGGCGTGTTGCTAACGCTCTGTGTGCTGCTGCATTGTCGTAATGGAGCAGGAAATCGCCCCTGCACCACATTTCAGGTTGTTTGCGGGGAATGTCCTCCCTAAGACACAGCAGAACATCTCAGTAAAAAAGGGCGGTGGCGGTTTGGCCCCAGGAGACGAATTCATTGTGCACAACCCCACGAATATTGAAGAACACGATGAGCATGCTTTTGGTTGCACTCCAGACCTTCCGGGCCTTCCGTCAGGAGATGATGAGCTCTTCCACTGCGACAACTGTTGTTTGGTCTCCGGGTCGTAATCGTAGACCCAAGTCTTGTCCCCAGTGATGACCCGTGACAGGAATGTTAGTTCATTCATCTGTTTGGGGTTCAGAATCTTTAGCACAAACTTTGCAGCAATGCGGTGCATGTTCAAAACCGACGCCAGGATTTCATGCACTGTTCCGTACGACACATTGACGATGGCAGCAATGTCTTGAATGGTTCTCTGACAATCCTCATGCACCAGTTCCCTAATTTTGTCCTCATTTTCAGGTGTTTTGCTCGTGGACGGTCGCCCTGACCTCTCTTCTTCCAGTGTCATTCTGCCGCTCTAGAAGCGCAAGTGCCACTCAAAACACCTCACATGGCTCATTGCTTCATTGCCATAAGCCTGCCGCAAAATTTCATGCGTCTCCATTCCTGATTTACCAAGTTTGACGCAGAATTGGATGTTTGCTCGCTGCTCTAGTTTGCAGTCCATACCGAAATCACAGCTCTGTTCTGTATGTGCTCACCAAATACCATGTATTACAACTCCCGATGTTCACAGAACGACACCACTTGGAACAATGACTCATGAAGGTCACTGCTCTCGACCGCTGCTCGCGCATCCACATTCTGCCATCTGTTGACACGCTACATACCTAGTCTCGGAACTTTTTTATTGCACTACGTATATACATATATGAAGAAAATTCAGCAATCGCAAATATTTCAGATGTTATTGAGATTAATTTCAATTGGTTGAAACAAGAATAGCAAGAAGAAAAAGAGTATGATTAGCAGTTATGATAATGAATTTGACTGCAACTGTACACTAAGTCTTCATTTGGTTTACTCATACCTGAAAATCAACAAACTCAAGTCAGCTATTAAGGAATCTGTAATAATATAAAAATTAAAATGTCACCATGTCCTTGTGGCCAATGATTTTAAAGAGCAAACAGCTCAATAAAATAAAATTAGACACGCACCAAATTGCCAAAACATTATGACCACCTGCCTAATATGACGTTAGTTCTCCATGTGCTGCCAAAATAGCTCTTACCCAGCGAGGAATGGCTGCTACAGGATTTCTAAAAGTGTCTTATGGCATCTGGTATCAGCACATTGCCAGCAGATTCTTTAACTCTTCTAAGTTACCTGGTTGAGCCACTGCAAATCAGATTTGCTGTTCCAACACAAACCACAGATGCTTAATTGGATTGATATTTGGGGAATTTGGAGGCCACAGCCATACCTGAAAATCTTCCTCATGTACCACAAACCATCTCGAACAATCTGGTCTATATAGCTTGGCGCATTATCCTGCTAAAAAAAGCAAATCACTCCTAGAGTGGAATACTGTTGCCATGAAAAGATGTATCTGGTTTGCAGTGATGTTTAGGTAGGTGGTAGGCATCATAGTTTTCTGCACCTGAATGAATGGACCCCAGGGTACCAGAAGAACATTGCTCAAAGCATTACTTTTCCTCCACTGACTTGTTTTTGTCCCATGGTGCATTCTGGTGCCAACACTTACCCAGGTAAACGATACACGTGTGCCCAGCCGTCCACATGGCACAACAGGAAATTTAATTGAACTTCCAATCACAGTCTAGTTAGGTGCTTTCGACTGTGAACTGGGATTAGCATGGGCACTTGGGGCATCCTGTGGCTAACACAGCCCCATTTTCAGCAGGGTTTGATTTTATGTGTTGTAACACATTACTCCCATCACCAGCATTCAAATTATTGGTGAATTCTGCTACAGTAACCCTCCTGTTGGCTCGTGCCACACAGGATAGCCTTCACTTACCTTTAGCATCAATAAGTCGTGATCAGCCCACATGTTGCCAGTGGTTCATGGCTTCTCCTTCCTTGGACCACTTTTTGAAGATACTGATCACGGCTGACCGTGAGCATCCCACAAAAAGCCTTGCCATCTGGAAATTCTCTGACCCAGTCACCTGGTCATTTCAATTTGACCTTTGTCAAACTCACTTAAATCCACTGCCTTTCCCTTCTGAAGAACAAAAATAACACTAATCAACGGAGCTCGGTATTAGATGTTATTTATACTGCAGACGTGTCACTCTCCGGATTTTTAGCCCTTTCTCCCGCCCTCCGGATGAATGTCAAATTCTCCTGATTTTCACCAAGAATTGGCTGTTAGGATGGTCAAAATTCTGTCAACCACCATGATTTCAAACCACCTGTGAAATCATTTTATTTCTACATAGATGCAAGGCAACATTACAGTCATCGGTTTTGTACTTTTCCTCTCCTCGTATCTGCAAAAAGAAAGCTTCCCGGTGGTGCAGTGGAAGTGGGCCTCTGACCAATCATCCCAAGATGGGTCTAAAAAAATGTTCTTTAAATTTTTTTTTTTATCCCAGTACAATTGTCATACGACCCCTTCAACAAAGAGTGCTCACCCACTCTGGCACTAGAATGCTGAGGAAGGTCAGTAATTGATTGACTGGTGGAAGCTGCCCTGCCTTCTCCTTTCAGTTCAGTCTTTCAACCCCATCGCCTCAACAGAAGCCTCGTGCATTCTAAGTGATGATTAACAGTTGAGTTTTGAAGAATTCACTTGACGACAAAAGGGATTATAAGTTGTATTGTACGGTGTAATCCCGTATTCCATTCATGATTTATCTGCTCCTCCGGGCAATCACTGGATGGGATTCTTAACCTGCAGATTCACTAAACATGAATGCCGATTGCTTCAACTAGTGAATCCTGTGATGGTTATATTCAAATCAATCGGAAACTTGAGACTTGGTCATTCTGGGTGGTGTAGTGGTTAAGCATACTTAGGCGCTCTCTGGGAGATGCGGGTTCGACTCCCGCTCCAGGACGACGAAATTTTTTTAAGTTTTCGGATGCTATCTGACTTACCATCCTTGTCATATTTACATCAAAACACGGATTGTCATCTTCAAAATTTGGGAGTAGTTACAGTTGGCCTCGCCTTGTAACAAAAGGCGATTGTTAGTGTGGCGCTTTTTGTCATCTTTGCCATCACGCACGACCTGAAGAAGGAACGAAAAACAGTAGGCTGCTCTTTTATTCGTCAAAAACATGTGGGTCATTTGAAGTTTTATCTTGCAGAATCGACGTACCTGAAAACAAATTTCATTATGGGGAGGGAGTGTTGATTTTTGCACTGTTTCTTTTTCTCTAGAACTTTTAGTGGACCAATAATACTACTACTGGAAATTTGTTGCTATGTCTGGAAAATGTCGATAAAAAATAGGTCTTGTGTACTTTTATGAGCTGTAAAAATCTCCCGATTTTCAGATTTTGAAGGTCGGCATGTCTGGTACTGTTTTATGGCCTTCACTTGCACTTCATTTACCTGCAGTTTCTTCAGTTTGCATAAAGGTGCACTAGCCATAATGTTTTGACTCTTCAGTGTGTATATATACACCGAGTGATCACTGAATTATGACCACCTACTTAATACTTTTTAGGTCCTACTTTCGCCTTCATTATAGCAGGTATCTGACGTGGGTTGGATTCAGTAAGATGCCAAAAGCGGTTGCGAGGTATGGCCAACCGAGCTATGTGTAATGCGGCCTTCAATGCAGGCATGGAGGCAATTGTTGTATCTAGATGCCTGATATGCTGTTCCATAGTGTCCCACAAGTTCTCTTTGGGATTGATATCGAAGGAGTTTAGAGGCCAATCGATATGCTTAGAGGTCTGAACTGTGTTCTTCAAACTATTCCTGCACAACATTGAACCTGCGTCTTGATGCATTGTCATCTCGGAAGACAGACACCATTTGGGGGGGGGAAATGCACCATTGTTGGGTGTACAGAGTCTGCAAGCAATTCATGATAGTGAACACCAGTCGTACATTGTTCCACATGCACCAGGGTTTCAGAGTTCCTGCCAGGTAAGCATGCTCCATTCCATTCAATCGCCTCCACCAGCTTGCGCTGTGGAGATCATGCAGGATGGATTGGGTGCCTCGTGTTGTTTGCACCAAATACGTACATGATCATCCACGAAGTGGAGTAAAAGACGCAACTTATCAGACCAGCACACTTTTTACCAGTCATCTGACGTCCAACTTCATGGTTCATACACTCCTTGAAAAGTCCTTGAAAAATAAAGTTCATTTCAAGTCCTTGAAAGTACTTGAAAAAGTGTAATGCTCTGTAAATAGTACTTGAAAACAAATTTTTGTTTTGTGAGTAATGATATGAAAGAGTATATGTAAAATAATTGTTTGTGCTAAAAAGTTGTATAGGATATTTAAACTGTGTAGTTCTGATAAAAACACCAGGCTGATCAAATAGCGCAGAACTTGCATTCAACACAGGAGAGCGCATTGAACGCAAGTACCTTGGCTATGACATCACTATGGAGTAAAGCACCATCCATGGGAGTAAAATAAGTGGAATGATGTATTCGTGAATCGTGATTGGCTTCTGCTGACTGGGGTTTAGGAATGCGTTCTTACTGGAAGGTGAATAAGAATATAAAAATATTTCACAAAATAAAATGATTTAAAAAAACACCAAAACAGACCTTTTCAAAATACTCCACAATATAAAATTATTTCGAAAAACACCAAAGCAGAGGGGCAATTCGAAGTTAATAAATAAACCGACAGGAAGTAGTAGGAATATTAATTGAAGGCATGCCTGCCCCAGCTAAGTTTAATGTTTTGAACTGGCTAAAATACTTACCTACTGACTGGTAGACAGCACACATATATGATAATTTGGTTTTAAAAGTGCTTGAATTAATTTGTTTGGAAGAGTACGAACCTTGAACTTGCATGATCTTTGTACCAGGTGAATCTTTTGTGCCGATGAACCATGGTTAGGAAAGGAGGTCGGCGGTAGCGTCTGCTGTTACGGCCCATGAATGTGATGCATAGTCATGACAGATACTTTTCCAGGTTGACTTTTGTTGTATTGTATAGTCAACTGTTAAACAATGCTGTGTCTGTTGGCCTGTACAAGTCATCAGACCCAGGACTCGCATCAACCTTTTGTTTCCTGTGCAGTTTTGTCTCTGGGTCACTGTTTGACCATTTTCATGCCAGTCCAGATACACTTTAACTACGGTGGCTCGTGAGCAACCCACCAGCTCAACCCTTTAGGAAATCTAGGCATCCACACTCCAGCTCCCACAATCTGTTATTTCTCAAATTCTGATGAATCCTTCCATTTGCCTATCACACTCCAAATTTTACTACATACTGCTCCACTTACACCTTCTATATGCTATTTCAGTTGACTAATCACACCCTCAACCCTTTGGGAAATCTAGACATTGGCACTCCAGCTCCCACAATCTGTCCTTTCTCAAAGTCTGATAAATCCTTCCATTTGCCCATCAAACTCCGAATTTTACTACATACTGCTCCACTTGCACCTTCTATATGCTACTTCGGATGACTAATCACACCCTCCTTTAAATCATGTGGTCAGTGTGGGCTGCATTCACTTTCAATAGGGTTGATCATATTTCAGTGATCATTCGATGTATATACAGGGTTGAAGTCAAGTCATAGCTATGCAGTGATTAAAAAAAACCCTGCTCCTTTACATGTTGAAAAAAATTACAACAGGACAAAAGTTGCTCATTGAATGTGTCATGTGAAGGTTCCTCTTAGAGTATTGTTACTTGCGGGTTTGAAGCCTAGAGAAAGGCGTGAGTATTATATTTGTTTTTCCTGTATTGCTCCCCCCTTTCCCTGGATTGGTGGCTCTAAATTATGAATGGGAAACTTTTTATGGCCTTAAGATGCTCATGAGAGTTGTGAAAAAATAGACATGAAACATTTGCTATCCCCATACTGTCCAAATGGTAACAGCTAATTTCCTTCCGTGTTTGTATCAAATTCACGAGCCATTGGAAGAATAGCATATCAGTCATCAACTTAGTGGTGAGATGTATTCCTCACAAGGCTTAGCGGTGAAGAAACTTTCTGTGTTCTAATGCTCTGATACTTGGTGTTAGAAGTTTAGCCTTTAATGATACCAATTCCCCACAAATGCTGATCTCATTTGCACAGTAGAATTTCAATTGAAAATAGATGCTGCGATACTTCTAAACCAGGATGTTTGTATCGAATCTTAGTTAACGTGTGTCATCAATGCATCCTTCCAGTTCTTCTATATGGAGCAGAGACATGCTAAGTAACATTCAATACATAGGAGGGATTAAGTGTTTGCAGGATTTTTCCAACTACTTTCTGTAAGTATTCTGTTCTTCACATTCAATTATTTATCATATTTCAATATAGCTCAAGCTTAGGTTAAACCTGTTGCTGGACTATGTGGCAAAAATTGTTAATAGCAATTTTGAAGAATATATATCTTTCTTCTAAGCTTTTCTGTTTCACACTTTAAAATTCTTAGTTTTTGACCATGGAAGTCAGTGTGCACAATTATTTAAGGGAGTTTTTAAGTGATTTTATAATAAAAACTCCCTTGAATAATTGACTTCCATAGTCAGAAACGAAGAATTTTAACGTGTGAAACAGAAAAGTTTAGAAGAACAAAATATTTTCTTCAAAATTGCTATTATTCATCATATGTTGGGTAACTACCCATGGACATACATCAAATGCCAAAAATTATATTCAAGATTAAGTCGTAAAATACAGGATTAGAAGGTTTCATATAATAAAAGTGATTGCTTACTACCAGTCGCAACTTCACATGTTAAAAAGTTCTGACTCAACTTTTGAAGAGGTGATCCACGAGTCAATGATTCTCAAATTTTAAATGAGAGCGAAAAATATGAAAACTATTTGAGGGTGATTAATTAAAAATTAATGATATATGGAAAGATGGAAAACTGTCACATTAAAAAGCAGTTGGCTATAAAAGTGTACTTAAAAAGAAAGTAATGAAGACTAATATAATCTGGAAGATACCTTAGTTGAAATCCAGAAGTCATACGATTAAAAAGGATGCCTATTTGATGAACATTGCACACCTATCGGGTGTGCAATGTCCAGCTTGGTGTATCACTGTGACCCAAAAGTTAAAATGTCACATGAATATTGTCACCTTATATCTCCCCAAAAGAAAAAAATTTGAGACTTCACTTTCCGCCAAAAAATACATTCTCACCATTTTCTTGTACAACAAAGATGTCGTTCACCAGGAGTACATGGTCGAAAATAGGAAAATCGTTGTCAAGACGTATATTAATCTCATAACATAAGCCCTAGAATATTCGGGAAGTTAATTTTTACGAAAACGTAAAATCCTGAGTATACTTGGGTTTGCCGCTCCGGTGGCGCAGTGGTCTAAGGCGCTGGCCTCTGATCATTCGTCCGTGAGGGGTCCGGGTTCGAATCCCGGTGAGGCATGGATGTTGTGTTTGTCTTACGGCACTGGCTCTCTCCCTTCCCTGGAACCAGTGACCCTAAATTAGGGACGGGCAACTGCTTATAGCCCATTGAGTTGCTCACGGTGGTCGTTAAACCTCCAATAAAAAAAAATAAAAAAATACTTGGGTTTACCTTATGGTGACCCAAACACATGTTCAAAGCTCGAACATACATGTTTTCGCTTTCTTAATCTTTTTTTTTTTATTGCCTGTGCTTTATGGGGGAAGAAAGTGATTCCTCAAATTCATCTGATGGTAACATTGCACGTGCCAGACAATTGTGTGAAATAAATACGTCTGAACAACTCCCACCTGCTCCACTACGTTTTCCTTTCACAGGTAACCCTGAAGTACATTTCGAGCCATATGCTGAGGATGTTGCGCACTATATTAGTCCGTTTATTGATGATGATTTTATAGGAATTTTGGTGACTGAAACTAACAGATACGCAAGGCAGACATGTGCATCGGAATGGAAGGACACGACAGTCAATGAGATGCATATTTTTATGGCAGTGATATTGTTGCAAAGCATTGTAAATTAAGTGAAGCTTACATATCAAATGTACTGGACCAAGGATCCTATGTTAGCCACACCAATATTTCGAAAAATTCTGCCATTCCAAAGATTTCTCATTTTGAAAGGAATCTTAATTTTTCTAACAACAGTACCTGTGATGCTGATAATCATACACAACCTAAATTGAATAAAATATGGCCTATTTTGGATCACCAATCTAGTAAATTTAGAAGTGTCTATGTCCCAGAAAGAGATGTAACTATCGACGAAAGTTTGATGTTGTACAAAGGATGACTCGGATGGGTCTACCTCTGAAGCGAGCTAGATTTGGCATCAAGTCATTCATGCTATGTGAGTTGGCTAGTGGGTATATTTGATCCTTAATAATATACACAAGCAAGGGCACTAAATTTGATGAAGACTATAACGCTCTGCTGATGTCATGGCAAATCGTTATGACTGCTGAAATCTCTACTCAATATGAGGTACTGCTTGACTGTAGACAACTACTACAGTTCTCCCCAGCTTGCCGACATTCTGATTAGAAAAGGAACATACATGTATGGCACTGTGCATGCCACAAGAAAGGATATGCCTCCATCTTTTCATGACAAGAAATTGAAGAAGGGAGACTTTGCATCATTCCAAAGAGGTAAAGTCATTGCACTCAAGTGGAAAGACAAGAGAGATGTCTGCATCTTGTCCACTATCCAGAATGTAAGGATGCAAACATGCAGACAAAGGAACAAAGAGGTTGTGAAACCAGTGGCTGTGTTCGCATATGATACAATGCGGGGTGTTGATAAGGTGGATCAACACACTGCAAATAATCCATTGCCCCATAACAGAGGGAGGAAATACTGCAGGAAAACATTTTTCCACCTCTTGGACCTGTCTATGTGGAATGCCCTTTGTCCTCTTCAAAAAACACGGAGGAAAGAAGACTGCTCTGAACTTTTGTGTGGCTGTAGCAGGGAAACTGATTGCGAAACATCAAGAGATGAATTTTCTCCAAAAGCAGCAGGTCGGCCTTCAGCAACAACCACCCCAATGCGACTTGTTGGTCGCCATTTCCCTTCGGTGATTCTGCCTGCTCCAAAGAAGCAAAGCCCAACGAGAGTGTGCAGAATATGCAGCAGTGTGCGTGATGCTTACAGGGAAGAGGCAGCGAAGAGAATCTAAATATGTGTGCGGAGTAGCTTTGTTCATTGATATGTTTCCAGGCCTATTGTACAGCCACTAACATATAAACAGTTGCTTTGATGTTCAACAGCCTTTTCTTCATTTTTTCGCATGTGACTTGCGAAAACATGGTGTTTATGCATATTACGAGTATACTCAGGATTTGATGTTATGCAATTTTCACAGGTCTGTGTCTCATATATGAGTTCTTCAAACTTAATTTCACTGTTGCCTTTATTCTTGTACTTATTTCATTTCAGCAATAAAAAATTAGATGCAAATTGGAACATATTTTGTAAATAATCTGTATGTTAAGGGGTTCATACCCTAAAAAGGTTGAAACAAAGAATCTTGCATGTTCATCAGAGGGAAAAGACTCTTGCATCTTTAATGTGATAATACGAGACCCCACACCAATGCTGCCATTTCTGTGGCAATAAAGAACAGTGTTAGACTTAGAAATAAATCTTCTACTGGCCCAGTAGACCACTAGAATTCACAAGCCACTGGTCCACCAAAATGGTCACTGGTTCGTAAAAAAAAAAATTATAAAAAAAATGTACACTTACAATATACATAGAAAATAATGTATTTCAATGGAATTATCTCCAATATTTGTTTCTAAACCTATTATTAGTTTGCAGCCTAAAAAGAAAACCATACAACAAGGAAAAAGAAATAGAAATTCATTTTTTGACGTGTGACCAATTAGAGAGAAAAAAAAAATGTACTGGCCATCCCGGCCAGTAAAATCAATAGTTCAGTGGTCCAGCAGAAGTTTTACTAGCCAATGGCCAGCGGACCACTGGATAATTTGAACGCTGAAGAACATCTGATTTAGTGTTCAACTGAATTATTAACACAGCAATCGGACAGCTTCGAGTTGTGTGTATTTTACTGTTTCTCACTTAACATTGTCACGTCAGAAAACTTTAAAATTACATCATCCTGGAACAGGAATTGAACCTGCATCTCCCCGTTTCCGTTCAAGCATGCTAACGGTTACACCACCCAGGATGAAGTCCCAAGTATCTGAGTGATAAGAACCAGAATAGCTGATTTTCATCAGTCAAGGCAAATCCTGCTCCATACTTGGGACTTCATCATTGTGTGTGGTGTAATGGTAACGTTAGCATGCTTGAACAGAAATCGAGAGATACGGGATCAATTCCCATTCCAGCCAGGATGATGTAATTTTCAAGTTTTCTGACGTGACCGTGTTACGTCAGAAACAGTAAAATGCATGCAAGTCAGAGCTGTCTGATTGCTGTGTTAATAAATCTGATTAATTTCCACATAATATGTGAAGAATATTTCTTCCACACCATCTGATATAGTGTTATTCCACGTCACCCCTGCAGCCGAGATTTGACAACATCCAATTTCTAGTTGTTTCCAACATCTCTAAGGGATTCATTTCAGATGTGATGAAGTTCTAGGTGCTATGAGAGAAACATCTCAAAAACCAACTGAATGGTTTTACAGAGACTGGTTTGAAAGGCTTATTCAATGCTAGTGATATTGCGTCAAAGGAGAGGGAGACTACTGCAGTCTAGTTTTCAGCCCCAGTGTTCGAGTAGTTCGAGGCACTGACTTCTAGCTAATCATCAGAGTTAGGCCTAGTTTCAAGTTCCAGATGACGCATAGATTATATGTTTGTCTTTTAATATACTGATTCTATCGCTTCCATGGAGCCTGTGGCTCTTAATTAGAGACAAGTGACTCTGTATAGCTGTAGATACTCATGGGAGTAACTGGCTTCCCCCCCCCAAATCATACTTTGCTTCATCCGAACATGTGCTGCATTATTGGATTTAATTAGCTTCATAGCTGTCATGATTTTACATATATTTCACAGTGAACATATATGCTTTTGTGATTTCATTGCCATGTGTAATGCACAACACTGAAGTTCATAACTAAATATGCATGGAAATTTTGAAAATTTAATAGCGATAAAATCAGAGGATTTTGAGGTGAGTTTTCTGGCATTATAGATGTAAGTATTGAAACTCATTTTTATGCTGTATTTGTGGCATAAAATAGTGTTTATGGGTGATATTTGTACTGTTCCTGAAAGCTTAATAATTGCAAATCAAGTTATATTCATGATGAATGAAAATCAAAAAGTATAACTGAAGTTATCTGTAAAACATTGTTCTTCATTAATGGAGCTGTTCATTTTTGTAATGTACAGTATAAAAAGCCTATATCTTGTGAACATGAGCTGTTGTACATACTTTTATTGTGATACTGTATATTTTAAGTATTTGCTGTGTAAATAGTGCAGAGTATTAGATATATTAAATGTTACAAATAAAATTTTTAAAGAAATTCTTTTAGAAACCTTTGTTTGGTGAATCCTATTTTTATTTTTCAATTATTGGGAGGAACTATGGCCATTGCTCATTCGACTTACTAATCCTAGGTGATTCAGAATGATATTAATTGAAAGAATATGAGCCCATGTGTCAACAAATTGTATGGCTGTGACCATAGGCTTAGACTTATTCCAAAGTTGGGAAGGGAGGGTGATGAAATGGAATATTTCGAGCAGTCCGTGTATGTGTGTGCATCAGAGTTGGGCAGGAATGCATTACAAAGTAATGGAAGTACAGATTACAATTAACGTGTAATGCATTACAAGGTAATGCAGTTACAGGTAATGCATTACAAGGTAATCCCAAGTATGGTTTGCACAAGGTAATGAAATTAATCTGTAATGCATTACAATGAAGAGGATATAATTCAATTATTTAGTAATGCCATTCAAAGGCAATGGAATTATTTGGTAATTAAATTACACAATGTGCAAATAATAATTACATACTAATATTTTATAGAAAGGTACGTGTGCCAAAAGCTATGTCTAGAAAAGTCGGCCATGTAACATAGCAGACAGAGACCGAAGTGTCGTGTAGAATGTTCTAGAAAAGGCAAGAATGCGTTAGACGTTTGGTAGAATGTTCCAGAATGATCGCGCAGTGGGACGGAGAGCTATATGTAAATCAAGAATATTCCAGAAGGTTCAGGTCCTGTCGTGAAGTATATATAAAGGAATTTGTCACTCACTTGTCCAGTGTTCGTATTGAACAAGAAATAGACAAAAACACTTGAGAAGTACGACAAAAATGTCAAGAGTTCGCAAATATCTAATATTCGGCAGTGCACCCTGAGTTGCTGAATTGTGAATGTAATGCTAATGTGTGCTTGTGGCTATAGTGGGGTAATTATTTTGGACAGTGAAATCTATGTAATGGACGAGAATACTGCACTGGAGATAGACGAAATGAGTATCTCTAACCGAAATAAACATCCCATTCGTACTTACTTCATATGTATTATTTCGTTCAAATCACTTTACTTGCGGCGAAGACTGGGCAACTACTCATGTCATACACGCACAATCTCCAATACCTACATACCCGCATTAGAGGTCCGAGGTGTGGAACAATTGTCAAATAAGCTACACAACCTGTAAGGGTGTACTGGTTGCTGGTTTATTCATGTTGTATTGTTACCCATAAGTTATTGGTTAATTACTAAATATAGTTAACCATTACGATTATAATGGGTAACTGCTATACATGTCATTACATTACCATGTAATTATAACGCTAAGTTCTTGTTCCCATTACCATTACACTGTAATGCATTACCAATTAATTCAATTACAATTTTGCCCAACTCTGGTGTGCATGCGCATAAAATTATATATATGTATATCATTGTCAACCATGATCAATCCACTGCAGGACAAAGGTCTCCCAAAATTTCTTCTACAACTGTATGCTTCCAAATTTTGTCACCTGCCTCCCATTTGATCTTCTTCCGGGTCTTTTTGTGTCCCTTGGTATCCAGTTTAAAATGTTGGTCCATTCTTCTAGCAATTTGTTCAGTCCATTTCAAGGATTTTACTATGATCATGATGTCTTCCACTCTTGCCATTTTCCTTATCCATGAATTCTTTCCTGATTACACCAAGCATGCATCTCTCCATGATTCTTTTAGCTGTCTGCAGCCTTTGTATGGCAGTTCTTCCATATGGGGAAGACACATTAAGGTCCATGTCTGCTCCGTACGAAAGAACCGGAAGGATGCATTGATTAAATCCTTTTTTAAGACATGATGATATATTGCTGTTGGGAATTGTACTGTTTCTTCCAAAACCTCTTCAACCAAGTTTTATACACCAATTAATTTCTTCATCAGTGTTACTCTCACTTGATATCTGTTGCCCAAGGTAAATGTCAGAATCAGTTATCTCCAGATTTCCCCCATCAATCAACAAATCATTTCTGATAAAAGCATTGTACATCAATTTTGTTTTCTGAAAGTTCATTTTTAATTCCAGTTATTTTACTCTTATCAGCAAGTTCCTGTATCATACTCTGCAGCTCTAAAGGTATAGTATAGTTGCAAAAATAAGTATGTCATTAAGCAAAATGAAGGTGAGTTAAATAATCATTAATCTTTATCTGCCCCCCCCCCCTCCTGTTTTCTAAGTTCAGTGATTGAAAAACATTTTGCAATGTGGCATTGAAAAGTTTGGGATATATATATATATGATTTTGCCTTGTCTCACTCCCTTTCTAATTTTTATTGGTGGTGTATTTTCAAATAGCCAAACCTTTGCATTTTCATAGATGTCACTAATAATGCTGATGTATGCATCTTCAGTATAGCAGGATTTCAACTGCTGATGGTTTCACAGAATCAAAGGCCCTTTTCATGGTCAATAAAAGCCGTACATAATGGAGTTCATATTCCCTGGTGTGTGTGTGTGTGCACATGTATCATCATAATTGTCAACCATTATCAATCCACTGCTGAGTAGAAGGTCTCCCTAAGTTTCCACAATTGTCTGTGTTAAGCCAGTCCCCTACATAAGACTCCTGCATGCTTTTGAATTTCTTTTGGGTCTCTTCCTGTTCCTTGGAATCCAGTCTAAAATTTTGGTTGTCCATCGGTGATCTCTCCTTCTCGCAATATGTCCAGCCCATTGCCATTTCTGGGATTTTACTCGAATCATGATGTCTTCCACTTTTATCATTTTCCTTATCCACGAGTTCCTCTTATTATATTTCCTGTTTACACCAAGCATGCACCTCTCTGTGCCTCTTTCAGTTGCTGCCATCTTTGTATGACTTTTTTTAGTTAAGGTTCACTTCTGTGCTCTGTACGTAAGCACTGGAAGAATGCATTGATTAACCTAAGGTTATACACTGAGTGGCCACTTTATTATGACCACCTGACAGTTTTAAGCAAATGAGCTATGGCTGTTGCCGCCAGAGGGCGAGGCTAGTATAAAAAGAGAAAGCTTAGTGCTTGCGACAGTAGTAGAAGTGATTTTTGGGTGACGAATGGGTAAAAAATGCAATTTGACGGATTTTCAACGTGGGATGATTGTACGAGCACGGAGCCTTGAAACCGCCACATTCGTGAAATGTTCCAGAGCAGCTGTTGTTAAAGTGTTTAAAGACTGGACTGTCAGCCAAAAAACTGGGTCTCTACGTGCAACGTGTGGTCATCATCGACTAGTGACTGCTCGGGCGGAACGGAGAGTGTCCAGACTGGTAACAGACAACAGAAGGGCAACAGTGCAGCAAATTACAGACCATCTTAATCAAGGATCCCCTCAAATGATCTCTGCATGCACTGTTCACCGTACACTGCATCGGATGGGATATGGCAGCCGAAGGCCTGTTCGAACACCTTTGCTGTCTGCAGTTAACAAGAGAAAACTCCAGTTTGCACAGGAGCACAAGGATTGGACAGTCGATAATTGGAAACAAATTATGTGGTCCGATGAATCACGTTTTGAGTTGCACCATGCCGATGGCAGAGTGAGAATTTGGCGGAAACAGCCTGGATCCCAAATGCATTGCTATAACCCTTCAAGCTGGTGGAGGCAACGTTATAGTTCGGGGAATGTTTTCCTGGGATGCTTTGGGCCCTTTTAATTCGTGTTGATCAACGTCTGACTGGCACATCATATCTAAACATTGTTGCGAACCAAGTGCATCCTGTCATGTGGATGGTTTATCCCAATGACTTTCAACAAAATAATGCTTCCTGCCATAGTGCTCGTATTGTACAGGATTGGTTTCAGGAACATGCCGGTGAGTTTACTTTTGCTTGATGGCCCCCACAATCTCCAGATCTCAACCCCATTGAGAATTTGTGGGATGAAGTTGAACGAGCCATCAGACAGCTGGATCCTCAACCCTTTAATTATCACACTCCTGGAAAGTGCTATTCATCAAGCATGGTCTAAGATTCCACAAACCACCTATCAACATCTCGTGGAGTCCATGGCACGAAGAATCGATGCAGTATTAAAGGCAAAAGGTGGCCCGACGAAGTACTGGGGGAGTCATAATAAAGTGGCTACTCAGTGTATATATATTGAAAACAAACAATGGCTGAAGAGAACAAAGGGGCATCTCAGTAAGGGAAAACAGATTATAGCACGGGAAAAGATGGCACTGTAACAAAAAAATTATAGGCAAAATTTTGACAAGAGTGAAAGATTTCTACTCAAAACTATATGAAAGAGATTATACATCTACTCTAGACATTACAAAAGGTAGCTGTACCAAAGGTCCTCCCATCAGAAGTTGCACATGCATTTAGGAACATGAAATGGGTTATAACTACAGGAGGAAATGGAATTACTGTGGACATAATACAAAAAGCCTGTGGAGAAATTGAAACTAGACACACCCAAGTTTTCACTAGATGTCTCAATAAAGGGAAAATTCTTAAGGACTGGAACAATGCTACAGTGATCCTGCTAACTAAAAAAGGTGACATTGAGGATCTCACGAACAACAGGCCCATCAGCCTCCTATCAGTGGTTTATAAAACCTTCACTAAGATTCTTTCTCATCGCTTGAAGATAACATTGCTCTACGAAGAGAGTAAGCTGGATTCAGGAGTGGCTACAGCACTATAGATCGTATCCATGTACTGAGAGAACTAATTGAAAGAACGAGGGAATATGAACTTTCAGAAGACAAAACTGTTGTACAATGCTTTTACAAGAAATGTAGATTTATCGACAGATGGGGGAAAGCTGGAGATAACCGATACCTACACTTACCTTGGACAGCAAATGTCACATTGATGAAGAAATTAATCAACGTGTAAAACTTGGTTGGAGAACTTTTGGAAGAAACAGTACAATTTTTAAAAGCAATATTATGCCATTATGTCCTAAAAGAAGTGTTTAATCAGTGCATTCTTCCAGTGCTTGTATACAGAGCAGAGACGTGGATCTTAACTAAAACAGACTTAGAAAGACTGCAGCCAACTGAAAAAAGTATGGAAAGATGCATGCTTGGTGTAACCAGGAAAAATAAGAACTTGTGGATAAGGAAAATGACAGGAGTGGAAGACATGATCAGAGTAAAAATCCCTGAAATGGCAATTTTTAGACGTTTTGCCAGAAGAACGGATCAGCGATGGACAACCAAAACATTTTAGACCCACAGAAGGCCACATGGAAGATCAGTGGATGAAATTCGAAAACTTGGAGGAATCTTGGGAAGGCCTTGATCCAGCAGCAGTGAATTGATGATGATATATACACTGCTGGCCACCCAAAATGCAGCACCAACAAGAAAGCCTCCGATTGGCCGGAAATTCGCAGCATGCATCGCCCGCAAGAGGACATGCAAACGATTAGCATTGCAGGTCATATGCAAATCATGTGCGCCCAGCACGCCACCGAAAAGCTCTAAGAAGGGTGCACAGAAGGCGGGGTGTAAGTAGTGGAAGTGTGTTGTGCTGGCGGACCTGTGCGTTGAAAGCTTCCCGCTGCCTCGTCGCAGAATACGGCAGTCATTCCAGCACGTTTCGGAGTTCGACAGAGGACGAATAGTGGCTTATCGCGACAGCGGTTTATCGTACCGAGACTTCGGCGCCCGTGTCGGACGACATCCAGCCACAGTGAGGCGAGTAAGGATTCGGTGGGTGCAGGAGGGACGGACGGACCAACGTGACCGATTGCCGCAGCAGCGGCACACCACCGAACGTGATGACCGGCATGTTGTGTGGCGGGCATTGACGGCTCTCACCTCCACATCACGAACGTTAGCGCAGGAATTAGGGTTGTCAGCACGTACCGTTCGACGTCGTCTGCAGGAGCGGGTATTTGTCGCACGGCGCCCATTGCTCCGATTACCATTGACTTTACACCACCGGCGAGTGCGGCGGCAGTGGGCCGTTGAACGCCGCCCCGGTGGCGCAGTGGTCTAAGGCGTTGGCCTCTGATCATTCGTCGGAAGGGGTCCGGGTTCGAATCCCGGTGAGGCATGGATGTTGTGTTTGTCTTACGGCACTGGCTCTCTCCCTTCCCTGGAACCAGTGACTCTAAATTAGGGACGGGCGACTGCTTATAGCCCATTGAGTTGCTCATGGTGGTCGTTAAACCTCAAAAAAAAAAAAAAAAAACGCCGCACCTGGACTAAGGAATGGCACGACATTGTCTTCTCCGACGAATCCCGCTTCTGCCTGCAACACCACGATGGTCGGATCCGCGTGTGGCGGCACCGTGGCGAGAGACTATGACCCCTGCATTATGCATCACCATACCGGTCCGTCGCCTGGCGTTATGATTTGGGGTGCAATTCTATATGACACCCGCACTCTTCTGGTACGCATCGCCGGTACACTCAACAGCCACCGCTACATCTCCGACGTTTTGGAGTCTGTGTAGGTCCTCCCTTACCTGCCAGCGGCCACGTTTCAACAGGACAATGCGCGCCAGCACGTGGCACGCATCGTGCAACAATTGTTCACGGCCCGCCTGTTCTCCCGATATGTCGCCCATCAAACACGGTCTGGTTGCTGATCGGCAACCGATTGGCCCGGCAAGCACCACCCGCGGCTAAGCCTGATGAACTGTGGCAACGTGTGGAAGCAGCCTGGACCGACATACCCCAAACTCACATCCAAAGCCTCTTTCGTTCGATGCCGCTGCGTGTAGCGGCCATTATTGCCAGCTATGGGGGCCACACGAACTATTGATGTCTGCGTGTTCCGCAAGTTGCACGGGCCTGTAAGTTCAATCGTTTCATCTTTGTATCTGTTATGTGTCCAGTAAATCTGGCTTTGCTATCTCGTGTCCTTCTTGGTGTTGCATTTTGGGTGGCCAGCAGTGTATATATACACTGGTTTCCATAAATTAAGAAAGAATAGCGAAGCGATGTGTGATGCTATCGATTATGAAGTCAGTAGGAAGCGAGAGCCATTGTTCTTGCAAATCTGTTTTAAGCATGGCAAGTGTCTCAGGAGAATTGAGAGCAGCAACCAGTCTCCTTAGAGCATCCCAAACATGTTCAATGGGATTCAGGTCCGGAGATCGAGCTGGCCACTCCATGTGCTGAATTGTTTGCTGCTGAAGATAATCTTTTACGATACGAGCCCTGTGTAGTCTAGCGTTGTTGTCTTGTAGGGTGTAATTATCATCTATCGCGCCGGCATAAGGGCGCACATAAGCATCAAGGATGTCATCTCTATAGACTTGAGCAGTCACGGTTCCACGTGGAAATGGAGGTCTGTGCGTCCACCCAAAGAGATACCAGCCCACACACAGATACTGCCTCCGTATGACTTTCACGGATGTTTGATGGATGATAATGGGTTCCAGGTTCTCTTCAAATCAAGCAACGTCTGCTATCGCTTTGCAAGCTAAACCTGGACTCATCTGTGAAAAGAACAGCTCTCCATTGGTCTGTAGTCCAGTGGACATGTTGACGTACCCATCTCAAACGCTCCCTCCTGTGACGCGAGGTGAGCGGCACACAAATGGCTGGTCGCCTCGCGTACAGACCACCTTCATGAAGTCTGCGCACAGTTGACGGTGGCTGCAGCAAGCCGAGACCTAAGTTGGGTTGGAGTTGAGGTTCTATTCCTTCGTGCGCATAATTGCAAATATCGGCGCTCGACGTAGCTCTTGGCTGAACCTTCTGGATGGTGAATTTGTGGTTTAGAATTGTTGCCAAAGTCTATGAACCACAGAAGGACTCGCATTTAACCATCTGGTCAGCTCTGTCTGATTTTGACCTGCCTCTAATCTCCCAATGGCCCTCCATCGTAGTTCTTCCATTAAATGATGCCTCGAAGTCATTGTAAGGAATTGGCTATTCCAGATTTCTTGTATCACTATCACAGCGAAACTGACCGTCTTACTCTCACACATGCATTTATATGGTACTTGCAGGTGACGCATTCCGATTGCAGCGCCACTATTTTGCATATTGCAGTTTTATTCAGTACCTCTTATATAACAACACAAACTTCGTATCGATTGGTTTCTTTTTGAAGGCGTTTTTGGTATTTTTGTGATTTTTCCTTAATTAATGGAAATCAGTGTATGCATACATGTGTATGTATATATGTATATATATATACTTAAGAGCAAAACTGAAGACTAAGGAAAAAATTTTAGAATTTAAAACGAAGGGTGCAAAATATACATACATACACACAGGGCGCAGTGGTCTAAGCGATGGCCTCTGATCATTCGTCCAAACGGGGTCCGGGTTCGAATCCCGGTGAGGCATGGATGTTGTGTTTGTCTTACGGCACTGGCTCTTTCCCTTCCCTGGAACCAGTGACCCTAAATTAGGGACGGGCGACTGCTTATAGCCCATTGAGTTGCTCACGGTGGTCGTTAAACCTCCAATCAAAAAATATATATATATATATATATACACACACAGAGGGTGAGTTATGAGCCATGTGAGAGGTAGTTTGAGATGGCGTTGTTTTTTCGGAAATAAACAATCGTTTGAACTGAAACTTGTTTATAGGTAGAAAGAGCATTTCATGGACTACCAGAATTTGCTTTGGTGGTGAATATGAATCTTTTTTTTCCAGAAGAATATGGACGAAAAAACGGCAGTTCGAATACTGTTGCGTCATTGTTGGAAAAAAGGACTATCTGCGCATTCTGCAGTTGCTGAAATTTGTGCAGTGGAAGGTGTGGGTGTAGTCAGCTACGCCACAGCAAAAAGTTGATTTGTTCGCTTTTACAAGGGGGAACACCAGCCATCAAGATGGGCCTCGCTCTGGCAGACCCCCAATGGTGGATTCGGAAGCCATAGAGGCAACACCAACTACAAGCACTTGCAGGTTTTCGGACAAGATTGGAGTATCACAATACAGTGTGGTTCGCCATCTCCACAAGCTTGGGAAGGTCAATAGGAGCAGCCAAGTGGTAACCCACTAATTGACCACAGCACAAGCTCAAAGGCGGATGGAATTGTGCAGAGAGCTGCTGAACCACCCCATGAACGAGCGTTTCATCAGGCGAATTGTTACGTCTGATGAAAAGTGGATCTTTTTCCGTAATCTCAACATGCGAAACCTGTGGATTAACCCGGGCCAGTTTCCAGAACCTGTCTCAAAGCGGGGATGCTTCGAACACAAAGTCATGTGTGTTTGGTGGAATTCTGAAGTGCCAATACCCTTTGAATTCTTTCCAGCTGGGTGAGGCGTCTCCGCTGCGCTCTATTCTCAACAACTACAGGGGGTGTACGAAGCTCTGGTCGGTAAATACCAGGCCCTGGTCAATAGAAAACAGGTTATCCTTCAGCACGATAACGCACCACCCCATACCGCCCGTTCAACGAGGGATAAGACCGGGGAACTCGATGGAATCGAACTTCTTCCACATCCTGCCTACAGCCCAGACATTGCACCCAAGTGATTACCACTTGTTTCGATCGATGGCATATTTCTTCCATGGCAGAACCTTCCGAAACCGTCATGAGGTGGAAGCCGGGTTCCACGAGTTTTTCACCTCCAAACCCAAGGAGTGGTACAGAGCGGGAATTCACAATTTGGCAGAAAGATGGCTTCAGACCATAGAACATAATGTCTTATTTCTTTAATGGTGAGATCATCGAATGGTGGAGCCAATTGAATGATGTGCGATAAGGTAGAAAGGCAATTTTGGGTATGCAGATTTCCTAAGGCATTTCGAGCAAGCAATGAGGATTAGGAAGAGTGCAGTGCCATAGGGCAGGGGCTCGTAGATCAAGCCCTGCACTGCTCATCGTCCAGCAAACCTCATTACCACGCAATGACATTACATGCATTGGTATGAAGACAAAAATAACGTCACGACAATACATTTGATATTAGAAAAATGCAGTAATAAGTTATTCTGAATTTTAATTTAAATTCTGAAAGTAATGAGCTTTTGAAATTGAGAAATGTAAGGGTGACACACTAAAGCCAAAAGTTGAGGGTAACACCAAGACACCCATTCGATCATTCCCATATGATTCTTTGCCCATGACCTTCAAAGCAAAAGTGATCACTCAAAAAAAATTCATTCAATACTTTGCAGTGTTGTAATGTTCAGTTTAAGTGCTGCCTCTTGTAAGTGGAGCAATGTCATCCACTCTGAAGTTAAACACATTCACAAATGACATTATTGTAATTCAAACATTGTCATATCCAAAGGGGGTGCTCTGGTCCTGACTCCTACCCTGAGGGGGGACTGAGTATGAATTTAAAGCGATATATATCTACATGTGGTAAAAAAGGCTTTTTCTCAGTAATTTTTTTTTTTTTTTTTTTTTTTTTTTGGCTTTTAAAGATTTTGGGCTTATTCCCACTTGGTGTATTTTTTACGGGTAGGCTTTCACCGATGAACCAAATCCATGGAATCCCCCTTAAGAAAATTTGGGCTATGCCACTGCAAACAGTATGTTCATAGTCTTTTAGAAGAGAACACTTTTATTTCAGTAGCAAATCCCGGTGAGGCATGGGTGTTGTGTTTGTCTTTCGGCACTGGCTCTCTCCCTTCCCTGGAACCAGTGACCCTAAATTAGGGACGGGCGACTGCTTATAGCCCATTGAGTTGCTCACGGCGGTCGTTAAACCTCCAATCAAAAAAAAAAAAAAAAAAAAAAAGGTGCCTATCGTATATTACATATTGCAGGAGACCGCAATCTGCATTTATCCTCCTCTTTTCTGAATCACTAACATTATACTGAATTTATATACCTGAAATTTAAAGCAAGAGTTCCCGCGGCTACTAAGGAGGCAAATCAGATCAGACCATATGATATGTTGAGGATTTTAGGAAAGGAGTGTCTGACCCCAGGTCTTAAATGATTCCTACAAATAAAATGCTAGGAGATTTTGGCCTAGAGTGTCCGACAGGAAAGTGACACTGAAACAAGCTGCCGCCCCGGTGGCACAGTGGTCTAAGCGCTGGCTTATGACCCTTCTTCCGGGTTTGAATCCCGTGATGGATGTTGTGTTTGTCTTACGGTACTGGCTCTCTCCCTTCCCTGGAACCAGTGACCCTAAATTAGGAATGGGCGACTGTTTATAGCCCATTGAGTTGCTCACGGTGGTCGTTAAACGTCCAATAAAAAAAAATATGATAGAAACAGGAAGACGTCCTTATTAATAACCGGGGGGGGGGGCGGCAGTACCCGAAGTTCGACGGCTTAACGTAGTTCGAGCGTTCGTACCTGCCTGGGAACAGAGAACAGAGGCAAATCAGATCATATGTAGAGGATGTTAGGAAGGGAATGTCTGACCCTAGGTCTTAAACAACCCTAAAAAATAGGAAGCTCGGAGATTTTTTTTTTTTTTTGATTGAAGGTTTAACGACCACCGTGAGCAACTCAGTTGGCTATAAGCAGTCGCCCGTCCCTAATTTAGGGTCACTGGTTCCAGGGAAGGGAGAGAGCCAGTGCCGTAAGACGAACACATCCATGCCTCACCGGGATTCGAACCCGGACCCCTTTCGGTCGAATGATCAGAGGCCATCGCTTAGACCACTGCGCCACCGGGCGGCTCGGAGATTTGGGCTAGAGTGCCCGACAGGAAAATGACACTGAGACGAGGTAGATAGAGATCAGATTATATATTGAGGATTTTAAGAAGGGAGTGTCTGACCGCAGGTCTTAAGCAACCCTTTGAAATAGGAAGCTAGCAGATTTAGGTTAGTGTCCGATAGGAAAGTGACACGGAAGCGAGGTAGAAAGGGGAAGGAAGACGCGCTTATTTATAACTTGGAGGGCCAGTACCCGGGGTCCGACGGCTTAACGTGTCCATCCGATGCACGGCGGATATTTAGTGGTTCGTACCTGCTGGGATCGAACCTGAGGTTGTCCCCTTGGCAGTCACGACGCTGACCACTAGGCAATGCGCGGCTTAACAGAGGCAAATCGAACAGATATATATAGGAAAACATTATATGACTTTACGTCCCTAGCTGAAGAAATTTGAAAGATCGAAAAGTAAAAGATAGCCGAAAAGTATTCATAGCAAAAGCTATGCGAAGGAAAAATAATTTTTCAAATGCGTCTCTTGCAAGCACAGATAGCGAGAAAAGGTTTTTGACATTTCTGTCCCCTATCGGGTAAACTGTGCATTATTTAAAAGAGATCGCATTCATTATCTTAGTTGTAGCGAATGGCATAGAGTGGGAAAAAAATTCAATAGGATTTTTAGATGTGGATTTACCACCTAGCGACAAACCCCAGGAGTGTACAGGCAAAGTGTTCCACAAAGTAAATGTTATGAGTCGTTCAAAGAATTTTTTGAAGCAGAGATAATGACAAAAACCGATTAGACATTTGCGCCCCCTAGCGGGAAAATTGTGATTTTTTTTTACAACAAAGATACACAAAATGTTTTGCCAGTTAGTAGTATCTGACCTAAAAAGATTTTTTTTTTCCAAACGAGGTTTTAGACTCGCAGATATTGCTACTAATATGCTACAAACGGTGGCGCACTGGTATTAGCGATGGGTCCCGGTTCATATCCCGTGAGGCATGGATGTTATGTTTATCTTACGGTACTGGCTTTCTTCCTTCCCTGGAACCAGTGATCCTAAATTAGGGATGAGCGACTACTTATAGCCCATTGAGTTGCTCACGGTGGTCGTTAAACCTTCAATCAAAAAAAAAAAAAAAAATACCTATTTCGCAACAGACGTACTAAAAATGAGGGCCAAAGTCTGCTGTTTCGTGAAACTTCACAGATGGATGACAACTTGTTCACTGATCTGCGTCTTTTGTCAGGTTGTGCAGTGTATTGTTTCCATACTGGGGTAACTGCAACCACAAAGATCTGGGCGTTGACGTTGATATGGAATGGTTTCTATTTTTGCTGTGAATCCGAATTTTTTAGGTAAGTAGAATAAGAAATAAAACACACACGGGTGCACAAAAACTCATAAAACAGCAAAGAGGAAAAAAGAAAAGTGATTTTGAATTGCCAAATGATATGCAGTGTGTGCTGAATTTGAGCAACACAGCATGCTTCTGATTCACCACAACAGCAAAAACGGTCAACCATGAATACATTCAACTTCCAGTGCATTGCACCAGCTGTACATTCAGTGTCTGACTGGCGGTCTATGAACGGGCCCGGAAGCTATTTTGTGCTGCCCAGTTTGGTAAAGAATTATCAAGGTATTCCGTCCCTAAAAAACGGTATGCCAGCATCGCTGCTTACTGTTTAAACATCTTTTCAACACAAGTCTACGAATCATAGCAATTTTTTTGTACTGGGGCGATAATTAATATTTTACCCATTTTCCTAGACCACAGATCCCTAGTAAAATTTAATGTAAGAACCAAATTACTTCAGCTGCTGAGAAGCAACAGACAAAGTACGTTCTCACAGAGATTGTTGAAGACCTTATTCCATTCTTATGAAATTTATTGCAGTAACTGTATTCAGAATTTGTAATAGTTTCTTCGCTTTTAGTGAGAACGGAAACTTCAATGCGGCAAAAATTAATTTCATTTTTAAGATTTACCTACCATTAATAAAATAACTTTGAAAAAACTGAAAATGTCCAGAACTGCAAGAATTTCAGAGCAAATTTATAATTTTTATATACACTCATTGTCATAAAAATCCGCGCACCAGAAAAAAACGTGCGATTAACGTGCAACTCGGCGAATGTCTACGGGGAAGGCAGACATGCAAATGATTATTAAAGTTTCGTGCGATCCCGCATGCCCACGCATCCAAGACCGGCGCTGTAGCCGTAATCTGTGGGGCCTATAAGGCGTCGCGCAGGCGACTCCACCTTCGTACCGAAGTGTGCACGGTAAGAGTCAAGTGAGATCCCTGAGCGATAGACATGCCGAGGAGTCGCCGTAGATGTACGTAGGGCAACTGACGGAGTTTGAACGAGGCCGTATCGTCGGGATGAAAGATGCAGGGTGGCCAGCGCACCGAATCGGCCGCCATTTGGGTCGGTCGGACAGTACGGTGCGATCGTTTTGGGAGCAATGGGCACGGGAAGGTACCCAGATACGGAGGACTGGCTCTGGACGACCAAGACACACTACCAGCACAGAGAATCGTGAGAGTAGCACTCACAGATGCAACGACGTCCTTGTTCAATATCCAGAGACATGTGGCGCCTGTACAGGGGACTCCTGTGACCACCAGAACCATTTCTAGACGCCTAGCAGAGACGAATCTGCACTCTCGACAGCCCTTACGTTTTCTGCCATTAACACTTGACCATCGTCGGCGTCGATAGCAGTGGTGTCAACACCGAGCAACGTGGAATGCTACGGACTGGCGACTGTGTTCAGCGACGAATCCCACTTCTGTATGGGGACGGACGACCACCGTGTCAGAGTGTGGAGGACTGCAAGTGAACGCTACAATCCCAACCTCACTGTACAGCGGCACACGCCCGAACTACAGGCGTAATGGTCTGGGGAGCTACGGCGTATGACAGCCGTACTTCCTTTGCGGTGATCCGAGGGACGATGACAGCCCAGCGCTAGGTACATGAGATCCTACGGCCCCATGTGCTGCCTTTCCTGGCGGGATGACCCGGAGCCATTTTCCAACAAGATAACACCCGTGCGCACACGACTCGTGTTCCCCAGGACTGTCTTCGTCATGCTTTGACGCTTCCGTGGCCTTCCATATCTCCTGTTCGCGAGCGCGTGTGGGACCAGATGGGACGCCAGGTTTCTCCATATCCCAGTGTTCGTGATTTAGAGCGTCAGTTGCAAGAAGTCTGGGCAAATTTATCCCAGGATAACATACGGCGTGGCGTCTCTTTTACTCCATGCTGGACCGTATCACTGCATGTATCCGAGCACGAGGCGGTCCGACGCGGTACTAACGCTGACCGGAATGTGTACCGTATGCCCGCGGGAGATCGTCCTGTTGCTGTGATATTGTAATCACTCTTGATATGTACAGTATTATGTCACTACTAAAAATCTCATTTCGATTCGACGTCTCTTTCTTGGTGCGCGGATTTTTATAATAATGAGTGTATTTACTTTCAAATTGAAAAAAGTATTTTTGCTACACTGAAACAATTTTTCTAGAACTACAGTTAAAGAATTCGTGTAAACGTCAGGCTCAAAAAGTAGTAAATCAGATGCAGATCTCGTTCAAGGAAAAAAAAGATGCATATAAAAAGCATCGACCCAAAAAATTTTACCGCCAGTGAACTTCAATTCATTAACGTACAACATACACAATACTTTCGAGTTTCTATTCCAGACTATTGATAACATATTTGATTAGATTGTATCACGGTCGGCGAAAGGGAGGGGACACTGGGGTTCGGGCTCCCTTGCAATTTCATGGTCCCCCTCACTGGGGATCTTCCTACGAAATATCTTTAAAAATTGTGGTTAACATATGATTTAGCGGTTGTTGTTTTTTTTTTTTTTTTTTTTTTTTAATATTTCCAAACGCTTCAAGTACAACTTTGAAAATTGACTTTGCACAAATAAGTTGAAAAGTTAACCAAACATTGTATTTTCCACTTTGAAAAAAATGTTGAAGAATTCTGAAGTGGCAACTGGCTGGATATATTGTTGGAATAACTGACTACCGTTGAACAACTAAAATATTAGATTCGATACGAAAGGACAGGAGAAGACCCAGAAAAAGAGACAACCTGTATGAAGTTCGAAAGCATGCGGAAGTGACATGGAAAAGATATGCTCAAGACAGAAAGTTGTGGAAGATACTTGGGGAGACCTTCATCCAGCAGTGGATTTATAATGACATATATATATATATATACATACATACAGGGTGTTCGTAAACTGTTTTGCCGAAAGAAGAGGGATGAAAGTACCCATCAAGACGAACACTATTTACAATGGAACCTAGCGTCGCATTCCACTGAGTGTCAGAAAAGAGTAAAGTTAATGTCCAAGTTGAACTTTCAACAGAGCAAAGAAAGAATATTAACGACATCATAAGTTGCACAATCCCATTTATGGAGATCAGGGACACACTCAAAGTAGATGCTCAATGTGGCGAGCACGGGTGCCGTTGCACAATTCACACCGGCGAATGAAAGACTGGCGCACCCTCTCGAAGACCCCTGGTGTCGTGTTTATCCTGTCCGCTGCAACAAGGATTCTCGCGACGAGATCTTCCACGGAGTCCACAGGTGTCTCGTACACCAATGATTTCATGTGCCCCCAAAAGAAGAAGTCCAGTGGGTTTAAGTCCGGTGAGCGTGGAGGCCAAGCCACAGGTCCGCCACGCCCAATCCATCGTGCGGGATATGTGGCATTCAGGAAGTGTCTACTGCACGTTGATAAGCCAGTTAGCTGCAACTGTCGATGCTGCGTCTTTTCTCTGGCAATTTGCATACGGTAAATGCTTGACGGAGATATTCTGGCGATGTGCTACTTCTCCGGCACGAAAGAAATGACGTCCGAGGTGACGACTTGTGCTTGTTGGACGTATTTCGAAGTTACTCCTTTCTGACACTCAGAGCGGAATGTGACCCTAGGTTCCATTGCAAATATTGTTCGTCTTGATGGGTACTATCACCCTTCTTCTTCTGTCAAAACAGTTTACGAACACCCTGTATATATATACATATATATATAATATTTTAAAGGTGTACTACAAAGTTGCCCTATTAGTTTGCGTGTGTTAATTCAGTGGGATTCAGGGATTTCTACGGGAAGTTCTTGGTTGAAGGTGTAGAGAGTTTGACTTATAAACATATCATCATCATCATCATCATCATTGTCAACCATTATCAATCCGCTGCTGGACGAAAGTCTCCCCAAGTTTCCTCCACAACGGTCTGTCTTGTGCCAGTCGCCTCCATGTTAATCCAGCATACTTTCGAATTTCATCTACCCATCTTCCATGCGGTCTTCTTCTGGGTCTTTTCCTGTCCCTTGGAATCCAATCAAAAATTTCGGCTGTCCATCGATGGTCTGTCCTTCTGGCAGTGTGTCCAGCCCATTGCCATTTCAGGGATTTAACTCTGATCATGATGTCTTCCACTCTTGTTATTTTTCGGATCCACGAGTTCCTCTTCTTATCTCTCCTGGTTACACCTAGCATGCAGCTCTCCATGCATCTTTGAGTTGTCTGCAGCATTTGTACAAGTATATGTCTCTTTTAGTTAAGGTCCACGTCTCTGCACCATACGTAAGCACTGGAAGAATGCATTGATCAAACACTTTTCTTTTAAGACATAATGGCATATTGCTCTTGAAAATTGTGCTGTTTCTTCCAAAAGCTCTCCAGGCAAGTTTTGTACGCCGATTAATTTCTTCATCAATGTGACCCTCACTTGATATCTGCTGTCCAAAATAAACGTACGTGTCTGTTATCTCCAGCTTTTCTCCATCAATCGATAAATCTTCATTTCGTGTAAAAGCATTGAACATCACTTTTGTCTTCTGAAAGTTCATTTTTAATCCCACTTCTTTACTCCTGTCAGCAAGTTTCTGAATCATACTCTGCAGCTCTGATGGGGTAGTTGCAAAAATGACTGTCATCAGCAAAACGAAGGTAGGTTAGATAATCTCCATTAATCTTTATCCCTTTGTTTTCCCAGTTCAGTGATTGAAAGACATTTTCCAATGTGGCATTAAAGAGCTTCGGAGATTTGGTGTAACCTTGTCTCACTTTTTTTCCAATTTTTATGGGTGTTGTATTTTCAAACAGCCGAATCTTTGCACTTGCATTTTCATAAATGTTATTAATAATATTAATGTACGCATCTTCAATACCACAGGGTTTCATGGCCATTGTAACTGATGATTGTTTCACCGAATCAAAGGTTTTTCATAATCGATAAAATCCACGCACAATGGAAGTTGATATCCACGCACAATGGAAGTTCATATTTGCTCTTTCAATTAGTTCTCTCAGTACGTGGATATGATCTATTGTGCTGTAGCCACTCCTGAATCTAGCTTGTTCTCTCGGTTGAGCCATGTCCAGTGTTACCTTCAAGCGGTGGGAAAGAGCTTTAGTGAAAATTTTATAAACCACTGATAGGAGGCTGATAGGTCTGTACTTCCTGAGATCCTCGATGTCACCTTTTTTATTTAGTAGGATCATTGTAGCGTTGTTCCAATCCTCAGAAATCTTCCCTTCATTAAGGCATCGAGTGAAAATTTGGGCGAGTACTGTTTCGATTTCTCCACTTGCTTCTTGTATGACGTCTACAGTAATTCCATCTTCTCCTGTAGCTTTCCCCCGCTTCATGTTCTTGATTGCATGTGCAACTTGTGCTGAGAGGACTGGAAGAACTCTGGTACCTTTCATGATGCCTGGAGTACACGTATCATCCGTTTCATATAATTTGGAGTAGAAATCTTTCACTCTTGTCAAAATTTCACCTCTATTCCTTGTTACAGAATCATCTTCTTTTCTCAGTGGCCATAATCTGTTTTCTTCCCTTACTGAGATGTCCCTTTGCTATCTTTAGGCTCTGGTTGTTTTCAATTGCTTTCCTTACTAGTTCACAGTTGAATTTCCTTACGTCTTCAGTGATAATTTTTCTTACTGTCTTGCATAGCTCTATATATTCCACTTTGGAAGTCACATCTTCTTTAGTTGTCCTCATCTCTCTTCTTTTTTGCATCAACATTTTGGTTTTTCCTGATAATTTGTTCACATGCAACTTGTTCTTAGACCCAGCTAATTTTGTTGCTGTTTCCATAAGAGCTTTGGTTACTTTTCTGTTAACTTCAGAAATATCCACTTCTTCCGATGTTAGGCCTTCTAAAGCAGAGAATCTGTTCTTCAGTTCCAATTTGAAGGCATTATGGTGTTTTTTTAAGGTTGGTTATGTCAATACATTTTGTTTGTCTTATGAGCTTGCCACTTTCGAGTTTAGTGTTGAGGTGCATCTTACATCTCACCAATCTATGGTCACTACCTCTGTTGAACTTGTTTAGCACACTGCAGTCTACTATGA
Source organism: Macrothele yani (assembly GCA_039090855.1). NCBI lineage: Eukaryota > Metazoa > Arthropoda > Arachnida > Araneae > Macrothelidae > Macrothele > Macrothele yani. The sequence goes on from CM077028.1 coordinate 57,261,467, forward strand.
CGAATTTTTTGTTACACATAATAAAATCAATTTCACTTGTCGTCCCATTTGGATGTCTCCATGCCATTTCCTGCGTGGCTTTTTCTTGAAAAAAGAGTTCAAGATGAAAAACCCTTCTGCCTCTGCAAACTCAACGAAATTATTTCCTCGCTGGTTTCTGTTGCCGTGACCGAATTTACTTACTGAAGTTTCATTCTGTTGCCGTTGCCCTATATTTGCATTGAAATCTCCCATAATTATCTTTAAGTGCTGCTTACCTTTATTATTTAGATGACGAATTTCCTCATAAAACTCTTCAATTTCTTCTTCAGGATGACTTGTGGTGGGTGCATAAGTTTGAATAATCTGAGCCTGGTATCTTCTTCAGAGTTGGATAACGAGTCGTGCAGCTCTGTCAGAGGAACTTTCAACTTCTACAACTTTATCCTTCAGTTTCTTGTTTGTTATAAGTCCAACACTACTAGTTCTGCCAGTATCAGTCCCACGATAGTAGAAGAGATGTCCACTTTTCAGTTCAATGAGATCTTCTCCTTTTCTCCTTACCTCACTTAGCCCGACGATGTCCCACTTGATCCTTTGTAGTTCCTCTTCCAATTCAAGAAGCTTTGAATCAGAAGATAGAGAGCGTCCATTATACGTTGCCAAGGTCAGCATCAGATGGCAGCCTAGTCCGGTCCTCCGGGGATTCTTAGCACCCTCTGCCTTCATGTCGCACTGGCCGCTGCCTTGGCCAGGTACATTCCAGCTGCCGGAGACTGAGGGCCAAGATTTAAGTTGTGGAGTCATTTTGGAGGGGTTTGGCCATAACTCACCACGCTGGCCAAGCGGGTTGGTGAGTGTGGGATAGCATTTCCTCTAATCCCGATGGTATATTTATATCGCTATTGGCAGTCGTCAGAGCCCTTTTAGTGGGAACAGGATGTACCACCAGAAGGCGGGGTTGACATTTGTCACGGAGAGGCTGTGATGTTACGCATCACCTGACCTTACATCCCTATATATATATATATGCTTTAACTCTCGGAGAAGTTGAACCACCCCTGAAATTACTAGGTTTCTCCGCCCATGGACTCTATTGAGTATTTAACGTTAAATGCAATTGCCAAAAACGCTTTGAGGTAAATGATATCAGCCGAAAAGGTAGGGGCTTTAATTTGAAAGTCGAGAAAGGGGGAAGGGGGTGTAGAATGTATTGAAAACAGCATTTGGCTCAACAGAACATTTGCTACGTAGGGTTTTCTTTTCTTTTCTTTTTTTTTTAGGTTTTGTTTTACTGTAACCATCAAAGTGGTAAACAAACTTGGCCGTTTTACAGTAGCTTGTTTCTTTCTACCAAAATACTGAAGTATATATATGTACTTTTTTTGAGTCAGCATAAGGTCCACCGCCCCAGAATATGGGGGTCCTCCAGGGCTAACCCGGAGTTAAGTATCAACAGAAGCTACATTGCCATCAGTTACTAAAATAACTGCTTTTTGTTACTCCTTTTTCACCTGCAAACCAAAACACGAGAATTGGGAAAATGTATTAAATTTGCATTTATTTGTATTGTTCTAACATTGATTTGAAATATCTGACAAGCATTCTAGTATTAGACAAATATTCCTGGAGACCTTTATGTATTGAACTTTCAGAGAAATCTTTTTAAAGGATTTCCACATGATGAAAATAAATTTTACACAATTAAAACTTATAAATTTAGTAAGTTCCCTTGGGAATTATACTCTATTGGTAGTATACCAAAAATAAACTTCAAAACCCGTAGACAATACTAAAAGCAACTTCAAAACATGTACACAACATTTTTGGATGCACTTCGGTTTGCTGCCTCCGTCGTCTGCTAGAAGAAAGTAATGTGGAATCACAGGAAATTACAGGATTCCCGATAGGTGGTGCTTCCGCTCATTCCTCTCAGCACTGCTGCCCAGACACGGTGTGCTGCCCTGCCTCCGTTACGTCATCGGTGATTGTTTTTTTTTTCATTGGAGGTTTAACGACCACCGTGAGCAACTCAACGGGATATAAACAGTCGTCCGTCTTTAATTTAGGGTCACTGGTTACAGGGAAGTGAGAGAACCAGTACCGCAAAGCAAACACAACATCCATGCGTCACCGGGATTCGAACACGGACTTCTTTCGGACGAATGATCAGAGGCCGTCGCTTAGACCACTGTGCCACCGCGGCGGCTTGTCGGTGATCGCTCTTCGTTCCTTGCGTCTTACTTGGTTCGCCCTGTTTCTGTTGTTGCTGCCGTCTTGTTTTTAAACGTGCGTTGTAAGCCTGCGGAAGTTGCTATGTAGAATGAGGATGTAGCAGACACGTGACTCTCAGCATGGCAACGACCCTTAGTAACGTAAATAAAGGACAACAAGCCCCGGTGAAATGATGGCTTCTTACTTTGAAACTTTAGCTTCCGAGTACAAAATGCGGTATATGGAAAAAAATACAGAAATTGAAGGAAAAGATCCTTATGTGCTGAATGCAAGTTTCTTCGAAGGTGATTCGAAAAGTTTTCTGGAAGTGCAAATAGTAAATGTTTTCGATTACTTCGTCTTTGGTCGAAGTGTCTTTACCGCAGAACAGTTCGAGGCATATAAAAGAGTCGAAGCATATAACAATTTCTCGTCGTCGGTATTCTTTTACGGAGTAATTTAGTAAGATCACAAATTCGTGAGTAATCAGTGATTTATGGAGAAAATAGGTACGCTACCTTAATAAGTAAAGTTATCTTCCCTCCCAGGTGCGGAGACCTAAGTAAAAAACAAATAGGTTTTCTTTCTTTCCAGAAATCGCTGATTTTGGATGAAACTCACCCTCGAAAGGTTCTATGCCTTTTTGGAATTTAACTCTTGAACAAAAGTTTTTTCCTAAGCTCTGGAAAGCTATTTCCAAGCCTTAGAAAAATGAGCAATTTTTTTCCTAATATTGTGGTGAAAAGACGAAATAATTTTGCTGGGATATGCGCCCTATAATATCTTTATCCGTAAATAAATTTAGTAGCATAACACTGACCTAGATACCAAAAAAGATTTTATTTGGATAATAATTTTAACCATTATTTGCATTTTTCCGCAAAAGTGTGCTTAAGCTCCAGGTAAAAATCTAGGTGCACTAAATATAAAATCAACGGTAGTTTGGGGAGGAAATATCATATAGAACAAAGTAGTAAACTCAAAACCCTAACACCGACAGCCAATTAAATAACCTTACAAGTGAAAAGCCAAAACCTCGCAAAAAAAAAAAAAAAATTGAGTCAGGGGAACGTGTGCTCGAGATCTAAAAAAATACAGAAGAGCCAGATATGTGATTCTGACTAAAAGTTAGGTTTGCTAACAAATTAACTTTTAGCCCTATAAAAAGTTTCAACACCCCTAGATCAACCGGGAATCTTCTGAAAAGAAGTCCCTGGAAAAAAGAACACGTGGACAGTAGTGCCGATTGAAAAAAATTGAGAAATATTTTGACTAAGAGGAAAACTCTAAAAGGTGTTCTATAAGAAAATAGTCAGTAGTAATAAAACCTACGCAAAAAAACAGCCAACACCTCTTAAATTCAACTTGAAAACTTTGAATCAACGAATGAAACGCCTGGCCCAATAAGTGCAAGCACTGCACTCCAATAGCGTTTGAACAAGTAAAAGATAGATTCTCTGCTTTACCAGAAATCACTGATTTCTGGATAAACCTAACATTTAAGAGGTTCTCTGCCTTTGAAGAGTCTAAATCTTCAATAAAAAGTGTTTTATAAGCTCTGGGAAGGGATCTCCCTTCGTTTGGTATATAAACGAATTTTTTCGGTACTGCCTTTAGAAACAGGGGAAATCGAGACCGTAATTCTTTTTCAGGTCTCGATTTCCTCTATTACCGCAATTCATAATGCCACAAAATCTAGGCATTTTGGCTTTGAAGTTTTATAAACACCGACTGCTAATGATTGCACTTTACACACTAAGTGCAGGACAGCCAGAGCTATGCTAATCCAAGGAGGTTGTCCTTCAGGAACTTGCAGGGACTGTTGCCACTCAGTGAAACTTCTCGATGGCGTCACATGCTACATTCTCATTGGTACCGATTTTTCGAGGAAATTGATAAGTATGAGGATACATGTAAGGAGGTTATATTACTGGAGACACCACTGGCTCTGCCGCCATAGGTCACAGCTAATCTGTGGTGTGACGTCACAAGCAGGCAAAAAATGAACTAAATTATACTGTTGATGAAACAGTAAGCTTGTGTATCACTGATAAAGATTATTGAATTACTCATTTTATCTGTTTATACGCTTAGAAGGTTTTATTCAATTGTTTTCCAAGCAGCTTCTCTTCTGCGGCTGCGGCGTGCCTGCTCATGACGTCATTTGCAGCACAGACGGTGACTTCTGGCGGCCAATGCTGCGTGATAGGAGTGGTGTCTCCAGTAATATAACCTTCTTGGATACATACATTGCTTGGGGTGAGCGCAAGGGATTGCTTCCAAGTTCCAACTGTAGGAAGCTGTTCAGCAGGTGATACAGTGACTGTGAGAGGTGATATGTATCATCGTTTATAACAATTAAGGTGTCAGAATAATCACGTTTCAGGGAAATCTGAGCAGTGGTACCGTGCGCATTTAAGCAAACCTTACATTGATACGGGACTGGGGAAATCTTGGCCAATCAGAGGGCGGTATTCAGCTTCAGTGACGACCATATGGGTGGGGCTTATCTTAATGTGTCACGTGGGATTACTTCTGAGATACGACAAAAGTTGATCATGATCATATGTAGAGGATTTTAGGAAGGGAGTGTCTGACCTCAGGTCTTAAACAGCCCTTAGAGACTAGAAAATTTGGGCTAGAGCTCCCGATAGGAAAGTGACACTGATGCGAAGTACAAGGGGGAGGAATCCGCCCTTATTTAATACCGGGGGCCAGTACCCGGGGTTCGACGGCTTAACGTGCCCATCAGACGCACGGCGGACCGAGCGTTCGTGCCTGGCTGGGATCGAACCTGAGGCCCTTTCCGTGGCAGTCACGAACGTTGCCCACTAGGCCACCCGTGGCCCCAGCATGGGAAAATTTGGCAAAGCGGCTCCTCTCATTCCTACCTACATGGATTTGCGCTGCATTTGTTATCGATATTTTCTTGTATCGATGAATTGTCTCGTCCATATGTTACATGTGTGTGGCTGTGTGCACGTTTTGAACTGCATGAGGTTTTGTGTGCTCTCGTTTGTTTGGTAGTTTATAAAGTTTGTATTCATGGAAAATGCGACTGTAACTGGGACGAAAATGAAGAAAAAAGTGATCCGCAAGCAAAAGAGGTGCAAAAGTATTTTGCTGCGGCACGAAGGAGTTGAAAGTGTGGAATACCCAACAAATGTAAGTCCTGTTAGTAGTGAAATCTCGTTGTGCTTTTCTGTTTTCGTCTGCAATCATAAATAATAGTTTGATTCACTTCTTGTGAGACGAGTAAAGTAAAACTCATGTCGGAACCAAAACGTCAAGAAGTCCGCAAACGCATTAAGTAATTGGAATTTGCTTACTATATGTAATAATAAGTTAGATGTCGCATTTTTTTTTTTTAATCTGAAGAAACCGGTTTACTTTTATTGGCTTCAGCAACAAACAACACGTAAACCACAATCAAAGGTGTGTTGGTTTAATGTGGTATCAACCATGAAGTTATTTGGGGAGGGGTTCTTTACCAGTTTTTCACAACTCTGCCCACGATTTCATTTCTTCATTTCGTAATTCTTGGAGCCTCCATTTTCGGGAATTCCGTGTTGAGAAGTTCTACAACGAACAACACATTTAAAATGTTAAGACACTTGAATGAAGAACCTTTGGCAGGGATCCGGTCTTAATCCACTACTATCAGGGCTGGCCCATGATATTGTTCATGTGTGGGCAAGGTGGAGGTCTGGCCACCTTTAGATGAAATTAAGATGTTTTGTTACACACATATCCCCTCCCCCTACACACTTTTTTGGAGTCACGCAGTCCACATAGTGATTGCATTATATATGGAATTATCTTCCAAAAATTCAGTGAAAACCTGCACAAATTGCCAGCCAACCGCCCCGGTGGCGCAGTGGTCTAAGCGATGGCCTCTGATCATTCGTCCGTAAGGGGTCCAGGTTGGAATCCCGGTCAGGCGTGGATGTTGTGTTTGTCTTACGGCACTGGCTCTCTCCCTTCTCTGGAACCAGTGACCCTAAATTAGGGATGGGCGACTGCTTATAGCCCATTGAGTTGCTCACGGTGGTCGTTAAACCTCCAATCAAAAAAAAAAAAAAAAAATTGCCAGTTTGTATTTCGAGGGAGAATACTGTGTAAGAATACACATCAGAAAAAAAAACTTCCAATGAGAATACTTCCAGAACAGGCAACAGAAACATGAAATATTGAAAACCACTATGGAATGTATATCAGAAATGACTACGGGGTATGTTTCCTTCATAGGGGAGCCATGGGAAATTCCATTCCCAAATACTGTTTTTACACTTTAAAGTTCTTAGGAAATTTCTTTTTCTTTTCGATTAAAAGAAATTTTTGGAGTCCCTTGATTTACGTGATGCTCGAGATCAACCCATTAAGATAGCACTGTATGTACGAAGGTATCTAAAAAAACCCCTGGGATTGAGGAGTTACCTGAATTTTGCAGTGTGCACATTTTTATTTAGTTTCTCTTTTTATTATATTAGTAATCGGGATTTCATTAGCAATTAGGTTAAAACAAATAATTCAAAATCCTTTGAAAACGAAAGTAAAAAACAAAACAAAATGTATTTCCCTTCCCACTGAGATACCGGCCAGCCGCCCTCCATATGACCGCCCCCACATCGCCCACACCTAGGGCCGGTCCCGACTACTAGATCCCAATTAACTTGAAACATCCCATGGAACTTCAAATTAGAAAACATTATAACCTGGAGTAAAGTGCCACCAGTTAAACTGGGTTTAGGAAGAAAGAAAACTTCATATGAACTTTGGCTGGACTTACGAAGTGTTGTGTGTATCCTTTTATTGCAGTTGTTGGCGAGTTTATTTAGGTTTTAGACTGCAGCTCTCCACGCGTCACTATCAGCCCGTCTGAAACTGCTGAAATTTCTACAGCCAATGTGGTTAGTAGAATAAAAATTTTACTAGCCAAATGACAAAATCTACTGGCCGTGCAAAGTTAAAAAACTAAAATAATAATTCAATAACTTCTCTACTTACATTTCTATGAAATTAAATGGGTGAATGTTTATTTTTCTTTCTAACGAGAGACCCCTCCCCCATTAACTTCATAAAAACAGATACAGAGCAGTTACTGCATAGGGTTATGTAGATTGACCGCAAACACTGCATATGCTTTTATTCCAAAGTGATCGATTTTTTGACAATTTGTTTTCAGTGCTGTAATATTATTACTTTTACTATCTTAATTTACACATACATAATTTATTTTCAAGAAGCCATTGAAGTTAGATTTCTAATTTCTGTAATAATATTTAAAACAAAGGGACAAAAGCTAGGATATATATACATAGAGTGGCATTAACAATGTTGATGCAGTTTACCACTGATATGTACAGTGTCTGATATTCACATCAGAGCTATCTGCCCACCGCAGCTGAATAGCATTTTGAGGATCGAACTCTTCAATTGAAGGGCCATTGCATCTAATCATCGTTAAGTCATTTAAAGTGTCATTATTCAGACATGCCCAATTACTAATTTTTATGAGGTTCATTGCTGAAAAGCCATGCTCACAAGGAGCAGTACTACATGGCATTAGCTGTAGCAGCTGCATCATCTTCTTTTGTTCAGCATATATGTGGCTAAACAGAGATCCAAAGAGAATTCTTTTACCTGTAGATGACATTATACTTTGTGCAAGGTATACCATGGCAAAAGTTGCTTTAGTAACCTTGACCATTTGTTCGCTCCAGGCTGATCCGTCAGCAGACTAAATTTCTCTCTATGCCCACCTCAACCGGAGGAGTGGGGGGGGCAGGTATGCTGCAGTGAGAATTGCTTCACCCCAGAATGATTTAGGTAGTTAAGCATTTATTAATAAAGTTCTTGACATCTCTACCAGAGATTTATTTTTTCACTCTGCCACTCCATTTTGAGGTGGTGAATATGGGACTGTCTTCTGATGAGCAACTCCTTCTTAATTAATATATACCTGAATTTCTTGATTGTAGTACTCTCTACCATTACCTGTATGGATTGACTGAACTTTTGTTTTAAATTTGTTATGTGTTGATGTTACAAACTCTGAGTTTATCTGCCACTTCATCTTTTCTTGTCATTAAGTAAACCATAGTATATCTGGAATAATCATCAATAAAGGTGATAAAATACATTTTTCCCTAGGCTTGGACATTCCATGGGACCACACAAGTCTGTGTAATAACTGCAGTGGCTTCTTTGCTCTAAAGCTAACCTTTCTTGGATATGGAGCTTCAGTTAATTTTGCCTTGATGCATGTTGTGCATGTAAGATCACATTTACAATGATTTAACTTTATGCTCTTTGCTAGGCTTTCCCTTTCCATTTGTCTAATTGCTTCTAGGTTTCTGTGGCCCAATCTCAAATGTCACTTTAAAAATGCAATTTTCATGTTTGCAACATTTATTTTGCATTTGGGAAACATGATTACAATATACTATCTGTTGCCACAGCATGTGTAATAATAAATAGTGTTATTTCTTTTCTGTATAGTACATACATTATTTTTAAACACAACAATACATCCTTTATTAGTAATTGCTTTCTCAGACAAATAAGTTTCCCTTTAATTTTGGAACATATAATACATCTTGTAATTGTATTTTATTATCGTTCCCATTTAGACATTTTACTTTTAAAGTTCTTTGACCTATGCCAGCAGATTGAACCTGATCTCTATTCCTATAGTTGCACTGGTACCCTTCTCTTTTATTAACTCAGAGAAAAAAAAATTATATTTCCTGACATGTGGCTTGTTGCACCAGAATCAACAAACCATCCATTCAGATTGTTCACCAGTGTGAGTTTGAAAAGATTGTGACTTAAGAACATGTTCATTACTGTGACTTAAGAACATGGTCTTTTTTATGTTTTTTAGTCAAGAATATTCCCTCTTTTTTAACCCTTTTCATTAATTGATAGACTTCATGTCTGTACCTTCCAATGTGGTTCGTTCACTCATTCAAAGTCTCGAGTAATTCTTTTACTATATCATCCAAATTCTTTTAATGGTTCTTTTCATTGTTCATAGTCTTAATTCAAATAGTTTTATTATATTTTAATTACTTGAAGTGACCGCGATGACAAATTTTCAATGATACTTCATGCACACTTGGATGGCTACAACCATAGACTGAACAAAGGAAAGTGGGAATATCAACCTAGGCTGACGAAAATTAAGAACAACAACAAATTTGTATTCAATTTGTAAATATATTCAATAATTGCATATAGTTCTCAAAATATAACAAATAGTGCTTCCATGTGGCCAATGCTGATAATTAATGTGTGAAACAGTAAATGGCACAGCAGCAAAACTGCTGTATAAATTTTAACGACTTATAGAGCCACATAATAAGGTTCAAGATTTTTGAACAAAGAATAAATCACAGAGGTGATTGTGTTCCGAAATTTCCAAAAATTTGAACTCCCGTAGTCCAGGGAAAAATTTAAATTCCGCTGCTAATTCGCGGGTAAAAGTATTCCGTCATACGATGGAAATTCCATCATCCATTGTTCAGTCTGACAGTGTCGCGCCAATTCGTCGTACAATGATTCGTGGTGCGGCGACGATTTGTCGCTCTCTAGTTCGTCCACTGCAACGATTTGTAGCGCTTCAGTTCGTCCACTACGACAATTCGTAGCGTGTCAATTCGTCGACAAAAGAGGCTAAATTTCTTTAGCATTTTGCTACAGCCTTTTCCTTCATTTTAGCATTTTTGCTACATCATTTTTTGGGCCAGCTTAAACTCTGCTTCATATTTAACTGAATATAATTTCCTTAATAAAAGCAATTTATCAATTTACTTCCGATATTGGAGGTTATATTTTTTAACGTGCATTAATGCATTTGCATTTTTGAACTTCACTTTTAGTTGGTAAAGTTCGATGAACACTTACCGCACGTGGGGCTTGGCTTTCAATTCATATTTCCATTATGTGGATGCGGCACGGGGGTTTTTCATTTGGCCACGGGTCCACTTCTTTTTTTTTTTTTTCCCCGTTGGAATTTATTTTGCCTCATCACCAAATGAGTTTTTTTTCCCTTTGCTGCATCCTCATTTACTTCAATATTTATTCATAACCCTAGTACTTTCGGTAATACTCCTTTACCGTCTTCGAGGGGACATTTTGCTCCGACTAGCACGGACCGTGTCAGCTGGGCATTTTGGTGGTTCTCGCGGGCTGCTTCTGTCATCGGCTATCGCTTCTTCTTGGGCGTTGTGGCGCCATCTCTTGTTGGTCAGTGATCTCATTTTTCGAACTTTTTCATTTTTTTGCTCAATTTTAATTAAATTTCTCCAGCTGTTTCTCAAATTATTAGGGTCATTATGGTTGCAAACTTTTGTCCTATATAATAACACACAAATTCATGAATTCAAAAAAGTTTTAGTCTATTTATATGAAAATAATATTTTTACATACAAGAACAAAATATTCAAGCAAAATTCAGGAGGCCCAATGGGCTCACCATTATCAACTCTATATGCTGAGGTTGTGATGAACGAAATTGAAGAAAATGTCCTGCATCGTATGGAAGAAAAACCAGAAGTGTACTGTCGATACGTGGATGATATTTTCATTCTATCAAAACTGAACGAAGAAGAATTAAAAAAATTAACAAAATGTTATAGTGCTTTATATCCAACTATAGAACTCACTGTTGAAATAGAAAATAATAATGCAATAGCCTTTTTGGATGTACATGTTATCAAATCCACAGATAAGTTACTATACAGGGTTTATCGGAAAAGTTCATTTGTTCCAGTCCTAACCCCGTACAATTCAGCACATCCTTATCCTCAAAAATGCAATAGTATAAAAACCTTAATTAAAAGAGCATATACGCATTCTGAAAATAGGCAGTTCATCAATGAAGAAATCAAATTCATAAAAAATTGCAGGCAGCTTTGGTTATCCTAACCATTTAATAAAAAAATGGGACACAGAAGTAATAAAGAAAATAAAAAATAATGCTGTAGTAAATAAAAAAGAAGTCAAATATTTAAATGGTTTTCCTTACATTAAAGGTACTACCAATGAAATTAATAATATTTGTAAAAAGCATAACATTCAAATTGGAGGAAAAGTAAATACCATCAAAAATATAGTAATAAAAAATAATGAAAAAATAAAAATGTTAGAAAAAGCAGGTATTTACTCAATTCCTATTACTGAAAATCCTCCAATGGCTTATATAGGAAGTACCAAAAATAAGCTTAAACACAGATTAAAACAACACGTAAAAAACTGGCAGAAAAAAGAAGAAAAAACAGCACTTATTCAATACTGTCTGGATAACCAAAAATATCCTAAATTCGAAAATATAAAAATCATTAAAAGCTGTAAATCCGAAAAACACCTCAGAATAGCAGAGTCGGTAATGATTGAAAAAATAGGACAAAAGTTTGCAACCATAATGACCCTAATAATTTGAGAAACAGCTGGAGAAATTTAATTAAAATTGAGCAAAAAAATGAAAAAGTTCGAAAAATGAGATCACTGACCAAGAAGAAGCGATAGCCGATGACAGAAGCAGCCCGCGAGAACCACCAAAATGCCCAGCTGACACGGTCCGTGCTAGTCGGAGCAAAATGTCCCCTCGAAGACGGTAAAGGAGTATTACCGAAAGTACTAGGGTTATGAATAAATTTTGAAGTAAATGAGGATGCAGCAAAGGAAAAAAACTCATTTGGTGATGAGGCAAAATAAATTCCAACGGAAAAAAAAAAAAAAAAAGAAGTGGACCCGTGGCCAAATGAAAAACCCCCGTGCCGCATCCACATAACGGAAATATGAATTGAAAGCCAAGCCCCACGTGCGGTAAGTGTTCATCAAACTTTACCAACTAAAAGTGAAGTTCAAAAATGCAAAAAGCAATTTATTTGATAAATTTGCACGCTCATGTGTACTATGTAATTTATCCCAGGTGTTCTTAGCTCTATTTTCATGCAGAACGTGAATTATTTGGGACTCTGAGATATTTAGAAAAATATTTGCAGGAGCAATTCTGTCATTTTTTTATGCAAGATTCATCTGGTGCTTCTGGCTTAGGATCAGTGGCGTAACTAGCACAACATGCCCCCCCTGCAAGATTTACTTCAGCACCCTTAAGCGCAGTAATTTCCCCAGGATTTTAAGTATGAGGGAGGATGCGTTTTTCACGGTGTGTGTGTGGGGGTGGGGGTCGGGGAGAGTGTCTGGGAAAGTAATGCTAGTACCTAGAGCTCTGCAGTTTTAACTTTTTAAGTAATAGATTTAGCAATACATGTAATTGTTTTGTACAAAACTAAAATAAATCACTTGAAGAAATTGCACTCTTTTACATGTCAGATCTGCTGCTGCTGTGAATAAACGTTGGCGCCTGTCGTGCACGTAATCCTTGGTGACTGACTGTTTCCCCATTCTCCATGGGGAATCCCTATGTGGCCTCGTGCTTTTACTCAGCAGGGCACTGAAAGGGTGATTGAAAAGTTGGTCATATTACATTGGAGCCAAAGGGCCAAATAGCTTCAATCTGTAGGAACATCCAATGCTTTAAAGGTGAAACTTGATATTTATTTAGGCAAAGCTAAATGTACCTTAAAAAAAAAAAAAATATGAACCTTTGGGTTAATTATTTGTTTGTGTATGTCTTTGTGCATGTTAGAATTTTTTTCAAAAAACTATAACTGGAAGCTGCGGTACGCCATTTGGTTACCTCGACCCCCACCCTGAGCTGCGGGGATGGTAGTTACGCCACTGCTTTGGATCAAAAACAACATGGGACAAATATTCTCTTATTTAAGTACATTTCCATCCTAAACTTTCTAGTGGAATAATTTTTATCATTTAATTTCTCAAACTGTATACTTTGAGGATTTACAGCCATTTTTTTTTTAGAAGACAAAAAAAGGTTCTATAGAACACCAGTATCTTGGCACATAGTTTGTACAGTGATCAAAAAATGGTGACTGGTAATGGCGACTATGGAAAGGACATTAGGCATAGCTATTCCGTTAGGAATAAACTTCAAATTTTTCTTTTCACCAGAATAAAACTAATAATGAGCTCAATCAGTCTCGGCGCAGTGGTCTAAGGCGTTGGCCTCTGATCATTCGTCCGTAAGGGAATCCGGGTTCGAATCCCGGTCAGGCATGGATGTTGTGTTTGTCTTACGGCACTGGCTCTCTCCCTTCCCTGGAACCAGTGACCCTAAATTAGGGACGGGCGACTGCTTATAGCCCATTGAGTTGCTCACGGTGGTCGTTAAAAACCTCCAATCAAAAAAAAAAAAAAAAAATCCATCAATCTCATAACCATTTGATGTGCCTCATGATCTATATTATACTCGTAATGTTTTGATAGCTGATGCCTTGATTCAAAGAAATAGAATAGCACTAAAAAAGAATAAAACATACCTTTAGGGTTAACGATGGCTTCGTTTTAATAAACATAAAAATGCTTGATGATACTGACTGCAGAAAGAGTGATGCACAATGGAAGATAAAAGGAAATGTAATAAGAGTTTAATGAGTGACATTAATCCTTAGTTGTGGATTTATCTGTGACATCATTTCCATTGAGTTCTTTATGTTGACTGAGTTTTTGTGAAAGTTCACATTTCATAGACTGTTCCTTGGCATTTACTGATCACTAAATATAGTTTGCTCTTGGAGAGAAAAGGAAAATGGAAAACTAAACACATAACTTCAGTAAGTCCAAGTTCCATCATTCTTGGAAACAAAAGAAGAAAAAAAAATTTCTAACGCGATGCATAAATACACGTTGCCAGGATGAGAACTTCACACACTTCTACGCATCTTCTCGTGGAGAGAGAATTGTTGTTTCTATCAAAACACAAGAGAGCTAGTTGCACTGGAGTGCCCTCTCTTGACTTACACAGGAAATAATGTTTATATTTAAGTTTTTCTTTCTTTTTGGACATCTGTCAGAGCATAAGTAGTGTTTTTTTGCTAACAATTACAAGTAAAGATACTTTACCTTCCAATTGAGTGGGCAGTACTGTATTTTTGAGCTTTAATTTTTTCTTTTAAGAAAGGGGATATCAAAAATGATTATTCCGTTGATTGATTTCAAAGTGACTTGTTAGGCATTGGAAAACATTCATTTCATCAGAAAACATTAAAAAATATGTAGTCGTTCTTTTGCAGTGTTACAGAAAAAATAAGTGTGACCGGAAAAATATTAAAATGAGGGTAATCAGAAAACAAAGTAAAAAAAATCATAACTTTTCTGAAAAATCTGAGATGTGGAAACTCGTGGAACATTCTTATCAAGGATCACCTTTCTGATTTACCTGATCACAGTTTCACCCACTTCTGCATGCACAATCATCTGCTCACAGCCTAGCAGGAAAGACTGTAAAAACACTATTAGAATTGGGGATAACCAATAATAAAGAAAAAAATTCCCGCATGACCTTTTATTGGGTTGTTGGAAAAGTCATGACGTATTTTAGCCATGTTTTGCAAAGGTCATTTATTGATAGAAAGAACATAGATCAATCAATGATATAATGCCCGTTTTGTTCGATAACCTTTTGCCATCTTTCAGTGAGCTGCAGAATGCCACGTTCATAGAAGGACCTGTCTTTCGTGGCAAAAAACAGTACAAGGTGCTGATTTACAGCCTCATCTGAATTGAATGTTATACCAAGCAAGGACTGTTGAAGAGAGCGAAACAAGTGGAAGTCTGACGGCGCAAGGTCAGGCGAGTATGCTGGGTGTGGCAACACATCCCACCCAAGCTCCAATAATTTTTGGCGGGTGATCAAACTTGTGTGTTGTCTCGCGTTGTCATGATTGAACACAACACCTTTACAATGAACGAGCTCTGGACATTTCTGGATGATGGATTCATTCAAACTGCCCAATTCCCGACAGTACTCATTCGAATTGATTGTTTGGTTCTGTGGCAGGAGCTCGAAAAACACGACACCTTTAAAATCCCACCACACTGAGACCAGAACCTTCCGCTGATGAATATCTGCTTTGGATGTCGTTTGAGGCGAAGCAGCATGTTGGGACCAAGACCGTTTGCGCAGCACATTGTTGTACACAATCCACTTTTCGTCACCAATTATCAGTTGCTTCAAAAAAAGGATCATTTTCCTCACGTTTAATGAGCATATCGTAGATGTTTATACGTGCCGTCAATTGAGCTTCTTTGAGTTCATGAGGAACCCACACATCGAGCTTGCTTACGTATTCCAGCTTCTTCAGGTGGTTGTGAACGCTTGAATGGTGGATGTGCAATATGTCTGCAATCTCTTGTGTCGTGTAATGTGGGTTTGACTTGATAAATTCCTTGATTTGGTCGTCATCAACCTCGGTGGGCCCCCCTGACCGAGGAGGATCGTGTTAAGGTCAAAATCACCAGCACAGAATTTTGCGAACCATCGCTGGCACTGACGTTCTTGTAGAGCATTATCACCGTACACTTTACGCAACTTTTCACAAGCTTGATATTCTTTCTTCCCTTTACGAAAGTAAAACAGTAAAATATGGCAAAAATGCACAGTTTATTCTTCCGTCTTCAACTTGATGTCAAATCTCCGTAAATCAACCAAATTGCTCACTATTTCTTTTAGACTGCAGCTAGAACTGGCACCTGTCGAATGCCATAGCGATAACAGAGCTGCGCATGCCTCTAGTACTTCCAAAACCGCCCAACCACCATCGGGTGCTAAAAGATGTCATGACTTTTCCGACAACCCAATATATTAAACATTAGGAATAGTAAGATCTTTTGGCTGAATCATCAGCCTTGTTCACACTAGTAGCAAGCACTCACTTGGTTAACGTCGTTTCTTTAGCTGTTGCCAGTAGAGATTTCCAAATTGTCGGAATATTGAAGGGTGCATCGAATTTACAAGAGTTTTTATTGAAGAGAATTTCAATGCTTTCCCTGTAGCATAATGCAAATTTGTTTGACAAGGGTGCAATCCTTTTAATGCAAGTCCAGTTTGGAGAGGCAGAGGTATAGTAAAACCTGTGTAAGTTGGCCACTCATGGTTCCAAACTGTTGTGGTCAACTTAGAGAGTTTGGAATCAAAGTGAATGTTATATGTGCCGTACATTAACGTAGAAAATGAATTCATAGCAACCGTTTTAAGTACTGCATGAAATACTGTTTATACAGTACATATAAATACAGTACCACTATATAAATATTATAGGCTTGATTCTAAACTGGAAAGATATTCACTGAATGGTGAATACAGTATGTACATATTTATTATTTAGTACAGTATAAGAGTAGTGCGTGCATCTAAAAATATGTGAAAGGACATTACTTACATGATTTGCCCATTTCCAAATTAGTGTATCCTTATTACGTATTAAGTTCATAGCAAACATTACATATTCTTTTGAAAACAGTCAATCATAGTTTTCTGCCGACATACTTTAAATTTTGTTTGGGCCCAGTGTTTTTCAATTTCTGCATAAACTCCCATGAGTTTTTCTAGTAAAGCAGGATGTTTTGCAGATGCATCGTGTTGTAAATTTGACACTCCAGTGCTTCTTGGAAAATAGGGGTTTTTCTTCTGATAGTTTGCTGTTCATTCACATTATCATCAGTTTCTTCTTCATCAAGTAGCTCTAGAATAAGATTTTTAATGTTTGATAGAATGTCAGAAAAAATATCCAGTTCTGTGTCTGCCACATCTTTTTGCATTATGATATTGCAATCTATTGCTGGGAACTTATCTTCACTCAGCAGGTCGTCTTGGATGTCTTGAGGTAATGTTCCTAGTAGGCTGTTGGTGTTAATGTCAACTTCAGTTTCATCATTCATCTGTGTGTTTTTGCGGAAATCCAGCTTTCTGAAAACATTTAACTATTGTCGAAATCTGTAAATTTTGGCAAGAAGCATGCACCCAACGAGTACAATAAAAAACAGTGACTGCTTTCAAAAATGCTGTCACATCTTTACAAGCGTCAAGTTTATTCACCAAACACGTCAGCATCATTTTTCGATACTGCTTCTTTACAGCACAAATAATCTCTTGGTCAAGAGGTTGAATAAGAGATGTTAAGTTAGGGGGCAGAAATTTGCATTCAACATTGCTCATTGGAATCGTACACTTGTGGCTTGTGGCATTGTCAATTATGAGTAAAATGTTTCTGTTTTGACTTTTCATTTGACAGTTTACAGATTTTAACCATTCCTCAGTAATGGCTGCTGTCGTCCATGCTTTTTTGTTATGACGCAAAGTTATTGGCAGATGTTCTGCTTTTACGCCATTTTTCTTAAATGCA
The DNA here is from genome assembly GCA_039090855.1 of Macrothele yani. Lineage (NCBI taxonomy): Eukaryota > Metazoa > Arthropoda > Arachnida > Araneae > Macrothelidae > Macrothele > Macrothele yani. The sequence continues at coordinate 57,278,932 of CM077028.1, forward strand.
CGAAGATTTGCTGCATTGCTGATTTACGAGAGGTTTCAATTTTTCCACAGTAGCACTGCAACAAAATAAGTCGCTCTCTCCTTTGCCAATTTGCTTCCTGAACATTTAAAATTTTTTTCGTACAAGAGGTTTTGTTGGTAATTGCCGATTAAAAAAAAAAAGTCCAGTTTCATCTGCATTGAACTGATTTTCCACACGATAATCTTTCAAAACTTCTTTTAATTTTATTTTCCAATCTTCTGCTGCCGTTATGTCTGCAGAAGCTGATTCACCACAAAGGATACGGACCTTGATGTTGTTTCTTATCTCTAAATGCATTGAAAATAGCTGGTATGAAAATCAGCAATTTTAAGTTCTTCTGCAATTTCTTTTGCTTTAGCTTGTAACATGGGGCCTGAAATCGGTATGTTTACTGCTCAACATCTTTTTAAAAATTCCAACGTTGCCACATTTATTTCTTCATTTTCAGTCTTACGCAGTTTTCTTCGTCGCTCATTACTACAATTTTCTAACCAAGATTTAACTATTGAGTCCTTACTTTTTGCAATGTTTCCTATTGTACTTTTAGCTACACCAAACTGGTCAGCTAATTTTCTCTGACTGCTGCCACTTGCTATCAAATCCAAAACTTCTTTCTTTTTGTCAATGGACATTTCCACTAATTTTCTTTTGGTAGCCATCAAATCATTGGACTAAGAGCATAAACTAAGAAGAACTTGGCCTGTTGCCTGGAATAAAAGAGAGAGCCAAACACCTAACTTATTCTAGAACATTCCCCAGATTTTAGAAGCACACCACCTTCACAAAGGCAAGCCTTGATAGAACAACCCACCCACTACTAAGCTCTGATGGCAATTTGTATGCACCCCTCTTAAGAAAATCTCAACCCTCACTGTTTTAAACACACACCTATTTACTGCAAAGAAAGACACTGATAAAGAAAATGACCCATGAATGGGGTCTCAATGTTCCTGACAACTGCTTAATTAAAAGAGATTAAAGTCTACACAAACACACCTGTCTGGTAATCTCCTACTGTGCCCTAAGGGGTTGGCCAGATGTTGCTAATTACTCTAATCCTTTCACACATTCTGTTGCTACTCAACCAAAAAAAAAAAAAAAAAAAAAAAAAATTCAAGCAAGTGGCCAACTTAGAGAGGTTTTGGGGTGCAGTTTTAGTACAGACAAATTCAAAATTTAAGATATTTGGGTGGCCAATTTCCAAGTTAGACAGGTGGCCAAGTTACAGAGGTTTTGTTCTGTGTTACTACATAGGATATTTGCCGTTCCTTGAAAAAGTGGCCAACTTACAAAGGTGGCCAACTTTACAGGTTTTACTGTATCTTCAATTGTCAGAAGAGAAAGTACAGATGTAGGAAGGCTTTTTCTGACATCCCTTTTATGTCCCAAAATTCTGCAGTGGATTGTACGAAAGGTATTGCCAATATAACATTTTTCGCCTGAGGAAGTGGACACAGGGATGAGGTATATACCCTAGGACCAGAGTTGGTAATTTTGTCAGCAAAAAGGTATTTTCGCCGGGACAGTGGCAAAAATTGAATAAAAACCAGGCAAAAATGGAAAAAAACGGCAAAATGGAAAATACGTTAGACTAAACACAATAATTACATAGCAATGATTTATAGTCATATCAACAGCAAAATATTTTTTCATATATCACTCAGTATCATTTACTAATTTTGCTAATTAAAAACACAATTTAAAATACCATGTAAAACGATTTCAATGTTGAAAAAAAAATTAAAGTGTTCCAAAAATATGTTTCCTAAGTGGATGAAACTGATTCTTAGAAATTAATAAGAAACCATATAAGTAGTTGATTAAAATAAATTATTTTGGGAATTAATTTATCCTGGGGTTTCCATTTCATTAAAATATTTAAAAAAATGCAAATTTTTGTCAGTCAATTTTTTAAGAGAAACAAGGGTTTATATGAATTATGAACTGACTTCTACATTGATTAATTTAATGTCATAAGTTTTTTTAAATCTTAGTTTAGTAGACCTGAGTTTTGATATGCTTTTATACTTTTTTTTTTTTTTTTTTTTTTTTTGCAGAAAGAAAGATTTTAGCCTAAGTAACATAGTCAGAACTTGAAATTCAAGATTTTGTATGGAGGGGAGTAGCGCTGGGTCAATACATTGAAAAAACCGATGTACTTCTAACATTGATGCATCAATATTAAGCTCTGAGAACATCGCAACCATGATGTTCCGTGAAGAATTGTACAAACACTGGGAAACACCAATTCTGCCAGCGATGTGAAGGTTACGATGTTCCATGAAGAAACGTACAAACCCCGGGAATCGCTGATGCAGCCAGCGATGTGAGGGACGCACGTAACAATTTGTAGCTTTGATCTCACATCAGCTAATACTGTCTGCGCATAGCCGCATACGGCGGCGAAATATCGGATGATCTTGTGATGTTTCGTTCAAGACATTACATCACGAGGTTCCGGGAAGCTATGTTGAACAGATCGCCAAAACAGCAGAACATCGAATGATCTCGTGATTTCTCACTCGAACGAAGCGAGAATTAGTCTGAATTACCAATCGCTTCAGCACTGTATGGCATACAAGGGAGGGCAACATTGGGGATCTTGTGATTTGTGGTTTATGAAGCGCGCATGAATCACTGATGTCACATGTTAGCGATTTACAGCCAGTTTCGCGCGCATTGTTACAAAAGAATGGTATTATTGCTAAAATATTGCGACAGTATTATTAATTATTTTGGCAACATTATTACCTCTAAATTATTGTAAAAGTTACCACCACAAACGTAATTTGTACCATTTCTGCATTTTATTATAAAAAATGCCTGTAATATTTAAAAATTAATCATCATAAACAACCTGGAAAGCAACTTATGCAATTTTATTTTACCAAGGGCTTCTCAACTTAATAAATTGAAAAGAAAAGAAAAGCAAACAAACATTTTAAAGCAAATAATGTACAAAGAAGGTAGAAGAAAATATCATATTTGGGAATCTTTTGATGAAGTTTCTATCAATGGAAAAACTGCTGCAAAGTGCAATAGATGTGGACATGTACAGAGTAATAAAGTAGCCAGGATGAAAGTACATGTTTGTAAGAACTGTGTGAAAAAGGCATCAAGTGAATGTGTGAAAGTACTTCCTTTATCCATGCCAACAGATGTGACCAAGAACAATGGTTACCTTAGTAATTCAGCGACAGGGTGTGGGGAAGAAGTTGATGAGCCATCTCCAAAGAAACTGTGTTTAAGAGGCAGTATCAACAAGTTTGTCTCAAAAACATCAGTTCGAGATAAAGTAAAAATTGATTTATTGGTTGCTAAATTATTCTATGCCTGCAATATTCCATTTGTTGTTGTGGAAAGTGAAGCATTTAAAATCGTAATTCACATCTTGACGCCATATATAAATTACCTTCACATAAAGAACTGGCAGATGACCTTTTAGATGCTGTTTATAATGAAATGGAACAATCACTTAAAGAAAATTTGAAAGGAAAAGTTAAGGAACTCTTATGATTGATGGATGGAGTAACATTAATAACTTCATGTATTCAAGTTTGTGGAACATCATATATTGTGGATGTAGAAGCTAAATGCACAACTAAAAACGCAGTAGAATTCTTGATTGGGTGGTTGAACCTTCTAGGTGAAGATATAACACCAAGTAGTGTGCTAAAGCATGTAGTGGAGGTGCATAAATATTTCCAAAATCATCATGCTCCTGGATCATGGCTCTGAGAATGTAGTGGTCATGTTTCTTCTCAGTTACCGGAAAAAACTAGGTGGAACTGCCAATTGACTTGTCTATAAACTTTTGTGCAAAACCACAGCTCATACATAAAAATAGCAAATGAACATTTTGAAGAGATGGATCAAAACATCATATACATGATTTTAATTTTTATCAGCAAGTCAAGGATCTTATTAAACAATTGAAACTTGTATAAGTGCCTTAGATATTCTTCAGTGTGATTCAACAACATTAGCAGATGCTTGCCAATGGCCATACATGGTGCAATCTATTAAAAAATGATAATTTGAATTTTGAAGCCACATTTTTCTACGGTAAAAAAATGGAACCTTTGCACAAGCAATTCTGCCATGTCATGTCGTTGCATATTTGCGGTACCTTAAATATAGAGGTGAACACCTAAATTTTGCACAAAAGGAAGATTCAAAAGTATGGTTGGGAAAAATTAATCCTGGCTATCATGCACCATTAACTTTGAGCTTAATGGAAAAGCCTTTTCCTAGTACATATTTTATGGAACATGTGACAACAATCAATGCTCATAAGTTGTGGAAAAGTGTGGCAAGATCATGCAACATTTCTAAAGACTTTTGTATGTTAATTGCTCACCTTCAAACATGTCCATCAAGTAGTGCTGCAGTATAAATAATATTTTCAAATTTTTCATTTGTACACTCCAAAATCCGGAAAAGGCTTTCAACAGAAAATGTTTTGAAACTTGTTTTTTGTTATGTAATGCTGAAACAACAAAAATTTGGCTTTGATGTAGGTGATATTGCTGAATTAGATGATTAAACTGATTACTGAAGTATGAAATGTGCTTGTGTGTCCTTAAAATGAAATTCAAATGCAAAAAGTAGAATCTGTTTCATTTATTTCAATTTTATATATTTTTTATTTTTATTTCTTATTTGTGCATGGGCTGTAAGATTTGTTAGGTCATCTTCATCAAATTAGTTGTAAATTTTTTGGGTTTTGAAATATTGTTAATAATTAATTTCTCAGTATAAACATGAGCAGTTAATAGCTTTTGATTTTGATTATTGTTTTGAATGAGGGAATGATTTTTATCCCTATGAATTGGGTAAACAAAATTATACCTTCGTAAACACATAATTTGTATTTTGTACTCATATTTCCTTAAATCAGTTTCAAAGTGATAAAAGGGTATTTTATGTCAACAAATAATACTTAACCCTTAAATCAAGGTTTAAAAATTCAAAATTATTTCATTTCCCTTTAAAATTATTTGTAGAAAAAAAAAATAATAATAACTTGATTATATGCCCAGTAAGTAAGCACAGTAAATCCCTATTTTTGCCACTTTGGCAAAAACCTATTTTTGCAGGGACAGTTTTTTCCAGTTTTTACCACCTGTGGCAAAATCTTGCCAACCCTGCCCAGGATGTTCTGAAGTAAAGGATCTCTGTGCTGCCCCGGTGGCACAGTAGTCTAAGCAATGGCTTCTGATCATTCGTCTGAGAGGGGTCCGGGTTCGAATCCCGGTGAGGCATGGATGTTGTGTTTGTCTTATGGTGCTGGCTCTCTTCCTTCCCTGGAACCAGTGACCCTAAATTAGGGACAGGCGACGGCTGCTTATAGCTCATTTAGTTGCTCACGGTGGTCGTTAAAAAGGATTTCTGTCTTATAAGTATTGATTGGATGGTAGTAGGAGGCGGATTGATTGTAAACCTGTACCTGAAATTTTTGACAAGTTTGTAGGTGAAATAATGATGGTAGAACATAGAACCAATAAAGGGGAAGGTTTCTGCAGAGGAGAAAGGTGACACATTGTTTGTGGTATCAAACTTTTTGAAAAGTTTGGTGACAATTCTGAGGAGAAAATGATGGTTTGTACCTATTTCTTGGATGATTGCTTATTCTTTTTGTAATGAGTGGGGGTCATTGCAAATGACATTGGCATGCTGAATGAGTGATTTTAGAGCTGCAGGAAAGAACAATAATAGAGTAAAATGGGATGATGTTTATGGTGATGGGTTTTCTATAGATAGATGTATAGTTTGTTATTGATTCTTGTTATTTGTACATCCAAGAAATTAATACAGTTATTGTTTTCAAGATTGAAAGTGAAATTAATGGTGGGGAATTTTTTAGTTAGAAGAGGTGAGATTGTGCAATTCTTTTAAATCATGAGGCCAATTTATAAAGATGTCATCCACATAAAGAATCCAAAGTTTGGGTTAGAATGGGGAGGCTTTTGCAATGCTATTTCAAATATTTTGCATGAATATTTCTACAAGAAGAGGGAAAAGAGGTGATTCCATTGTACACCTTGGATTCGGTGGTAAAACTGTTTGCTGTTGGTGAAACTTATTTTCTTGCAATTTGTGAAGGCAATTGTAGAGTTCTTGATAACTGCTATAAGAGAGAGAGAGAGAGAGAGAGAGAGAGAGAGAGAGAGAGAGAGAGATGTAATAAATAGTATGAGTCTCACACAAGACTTAAAATTGCATTTTTTAAAGGTATAACAGTTGGCACAAAAATTTAAGGTCAAAACCTCACTTAAGTTAAAGTAAAAAGTTACTGCACATGTAATCACTATTATTTTGCTGTTTCAAATGAAATATTTATCTGTGCATGCAGCTTAATGATAATGTACTGGTAAGATAATCATGTATCAATAGCATTTTAATCGCTGAAGATATGAAGTGTGTCAAATACCTTAATTACAACATGAAATCAGTTAACATTAATTAAATAACAAATCATTTGCATAATAAATCAGCTTTTAATTGATATACTCAAAACGTTTCATCAGTACATTTGCTACGTTGGTTAATCGAACATATCAATTAAGCATTCCACTAATTATTACTATTATTATTTTTATTTTTTTTGTGGTTTTCCATATTGAAAGTTGGCACTTCTGAATGTTTTGCATTCAAGTATTCTGTCATCTTTTTCTGTAAGAAATCTTATATGTAATTGCAACCCTTTCCAGGTATTGTTGCATTTTTTTGTTTACTAGGAAAATATTCCTTTTAATTATAAACTAAATGTGCATTTTTATTTTATTTGTATACAGGGGTCGATCCAGGTGGCATTTGATACCATTGGGCAGTATCTTCACAGAAATATTTTGAATTGTGATAGTATTTTCACTTTCAGTAAAATTTTATCTTAAAAATATTTTATTGTAAAAAGCATCTTGATTCTTGAATATTGTTGTGTTTAACTAATGTGTTTTTCTTTTTTTTTTTCTGTTGTTATGAACTGTTTTTAGTACAGTGGTCTTTGATGGATGCCTATCAATCACTGCGTCATCACTACCAGCAACTGAGGTGATGCTCACTGAAAGAAACCCCAAAGCATTATAGGAGCATTTTTTTCTTCCCCTCTGGCAGCCTCACTTCTCATGCATTTTCCAGGGCTAACTTATTACACCAGTGAAAAAGGTTGATGTTGTACATCGATTGATACTCACTCCTGAAACATTAGTGCATTGGTATTATAAACCTTGATGTTTCAATGTTTTTCTAAAAACTTAAGAATTCACATCTTTTCCATCTGCAGCAGTAATGATTATATCGATGGGTGAAATCACTGTTCAGTATGTCGGTGATAACTCTTCAATTCAACATCAAGTCGGCAATATTTGTTAACAAAATGCTCAATGTATCAGTTGAAGCCTCGATGCTTCTTTGATGTATCGGCTTCTGTAACATCGAGGCTAAGAACTCTATTTTCGGCTGCGAAACATCAAACAAAACAGCGAAGAAAATCACTAATTCGCAATATAAAAAGGTAATAATTCCCTTCCTTTTTATAAGTATACAACAAAGAAATTCATTTAGTTCATGCAGAAAATTTTTGAGTAGATTACGCTTTTGCAGTTTCAAACATTGGTCATGAAACCTTGACTTTTTTTTTTTTTTTTTTTGATGTATTATTTCGTGTAATATTAAGGAAAAGAACTTTATTTCCACTGACAAAATATTTGTTTGTTTGTTTCAATTTTTCACCCGGTGAAACATTGAAAGAAACATAACAAAACAGTAAAAAAAATCGCTAATTCATGACACTGGAAGATTATGTTCCCTTCCTCTTTAAAAGAATGAAACAGAGAAATTAATTTACTACACGTAAAAAAATATTCTTTTGCAGTATACTTCATGCGATTCTATCATAAAGTTCACATACCATTACGTGACTACAAGGTTCTTCCTAAAGACGCTTTGATGTCTGTAAGTTTTCTATTTTACATGTTATATAAAGTGGGTACAGTCTGTGGTGGTGCATTAAGTTATTCAATTAAGATACAATTCAGTTAAAAGTCCTAAAAATGTTACTTACGGAAGTGCATGTTCAGTCCCACATCGGTAGTTTGAGAGCCTCTTGGTCAAAAGTTGTGTTCTGCTTCTATGGTCAGTCGTTAGGGTTAACTTGAGAGCCTTTTGGTCAAAAGTTATATCCTACTTTGATGATGTCCAGTCGTTAGGGTTAACTCGGTTCTAGCTGTGTTGACTTCATATTGAGTGGGCAAAGGTTTTCAGATAACAATTAAAAAATTTTGAATTAAGAGTTACTATTTACATTCCACTTAAAGCTCTGCGTCGTACTTCGCCATTAGGGCTATTTCGTCAATGTTGTATTCTTGTAGGATTGCCGAAGAAATCTTCAAGTTTAGGTCAGGCTCATACAAGATATAAAGCCTTAAAAAAAATCCAGTTAAAATCACTATATACATTATATACACCACCTCATACCGTCCACTGTATTCTTTTGCAGTTTCGAATGTCGATTGTCACTTACAAGAAATCGATGCTCAAAAATATCAATGTTTTTTGCGCATCCCTATTCAGATTAATCTTTACCATACCTGCCGAGATTCCAGGAAAGCATTTGCAGTTATGAGAAGAGGAGCATGATGGGGAAGTACTGACCGTTCACTTTAAGGGGGATCAGATCGTGGCATATGAGCAACTTTTTGCTTTAATGTTATTTTAGTTAGTCAGTGATTTCTTTTCTTTCAGCACTGAAAAATTTTGACCTTTGATGACTTTCCTGCCTAATATATTGTTTTTTCTAATGTAATTATCCCCCCCCCCCCAATATCTTATTTGAAGCATAACCACAGAGTTGTAAAAAAAAGGGGGGGGAAGAAGAAAAAGAAAAAACTGTATCTGCATGCACATTCATCAAAACAGAAAACTTGCTGGTTGCTGCAAACCCAGAGAGCATGTACCACGATTAGTAATAAAATAATAAATTAAAATAAGAAATAAAAAATAACCCAAAAAATAATAAAACAATAATTACTATCAGAATAATAATTATGGAGGATTAAAATTGATTTAAACACAAAAATAGTCATATCTCACAGAAATAGGCAGAATTAAAAAAAAATGAGTTTCATTTTCAAAAACCTGGGTCGACCCCGGGTTATAATATGTGTGAGAGAGGACTGCTTGACCCACTTGGTGAAATTTTTAAAACTTTGCTCATTATATCTGATGCAAACATCTCATATTTCAGATACACTGCTCTTTTATTATTTTTTTTAACCATTATGTATGATATTTATACCAACCTTATTAACCCACAGATTCAATTTTCTGAACTCATACAATTGATGATTGATTCACTTTTTTTCTTCATTAAACTTATTCAACAGAAGATACAAATTTACTTTGTTTTGTATCAATTTATCAATATATATTATATATCCTATTATTCCATCCCTTTTTTTAGTGTCTGCTTGTGGGAAATGGAGGCTTAATATGTGGTATCCAAAGGGAGATGTTGATGGAACTCTTTAGTTCATATGGGTCCATACAAGATGTCGTCATGGTGCCTGATAAGCCTTATGCTTTTGTTTTATTTGGTGATGAAGAATGTGCAAAGTTAGCAATGGACTGTACTAATGGACAAAAAGTACACCTAGGCGATTCTGACCCTGTTTTGTACCTGTGTTATGTAAAAGGTGTGAATTCTCTTTTTCTTAGACATACTGATTTATTTTGTAGCAGAACTACAGTTTATTTTGAGCATGTTCCACTGTTTGTATGTTGTATTCACCATAATTTCTGTTGTATAATGAACAGATTATCTGGGGAAAATTTAGGTTCTGCAGATAATTTGCCACTTAACCTCCTACCCCTTTTGATTTTTAAAAAACCCACGTGGTGATTGTACTTTGAGAGGTGGTTTAATTGAAAAAGTACCAAAATATGCATTGACAAAAAATTAAGAGGAATGCACTTACATGAGATTCTTTTGTGGATTTGCACAATTCTGCTATTTTGTCATTATTTGGGTCAGGATTGGAAAATTACTGGGCACCTAGAAATTTGGTCCTGGCGCCCAACTTTTTAACTTCACGTTTCATAATTTTGCAGTCATTACTTTGAGTTTATAGATGCAAAATGTAACTTTGACAAATTGTAATTTAATGAAATCAAACTGAAATTTCCTGCTTTGATCACATTTATAAATTCTGTCAGCTGTTATTGTGATCCGTGTGTTTGAAGCAGATAAACGCGACGAAACCTTCTGAGTCATGTGACTAAACTTGTCTGATCGTGGAAGCATTGAAGATCACATGCTTCGGTTTAGCTGCCGACCCAGGAGCCAAAACAGCGTAACGCGGTGACGGCATCGCAGATTCTCAGACTGTTTTTCTATTTTCTTAACATTAGTTGTTTTTTAGATTTATTCAAATTTTAGGGAAATTTTCACGCATTTTTAATGTTGGCTCCCATTCAAGATGTAAAGCTGTAATCGATAGATCCCTCACCCATTTTATTTTAGCTTTTATTCTTCCATATTTTTCAAACAGATAACTTCAACTTGATGAGATATAATCACTTTTCTTGAGCTCTGAATCTTGGAAACAATATTTTTATGCACTTTTAACGCACCACGCACGTTTGATGTGCGTGATGGTTAAAAGTGCGTAAAAACATTTCGGAAGCTAATGGTCGCAAGTTTTCCTTTTTTTTTTTTTTTTTTGCATGGAGCCTTAAATTGTAATCTAACTGAAAGTTAAATTAAGGCAATTTTTTTTTATTAGAAGATCCATACCATATTTTTAAAATGTTTTCTTTCTGTTTCCACTGCCGCCTGCATTCCGTAAGTTGACGTCGCAACTTTTCTTCCCTATTGCTTCGAGATAAGGTGGTTTTTTTTTTTTTTTTTTTTGTTCTTCCTCTTTATTTTTTTTTTCAAAAATCATATCTTTACACATTTTTATTGTCCGTCTTCCATATTTCACGGTTGCATTATGAGGCATTCCAGAAATTGATCACAATTTTTGCCTTTTTTGGCTTACAGATAACTTCATTTCAGTCAGATCATTGCCGTTTTTTTTTTTTTTTTTTTTACAAAATTCATATTTCTTAAGCGTTTGCAACATTTCATTCTGTTTCCACGGCATTTCGGAAATTGGCGGTCGCATTTTTATTTTATTTATCTTTTTTACTTCCGGAGGGCTTTACCTGGGATTTTATTTTTTCTATAACCATATTTTTACGTATTTTTTAACGCCCCCTGCTTCGTTTTCAAAGCCGTATTACGCTGTATTCCTGAAGCTGACGATCAACATTTTTTTCGTTATTATTTTCTTCCAAATGGGTTAATCTCAGATTGATGAGGTGAAAAGTTTTTTTTTTTTTTTTTTGCTTTACAAGAACCCTTGCCGTTTTTCTCACTTTAATTTTATGGGGTTTAATTATATCAATGAAAATGCTCCAATCACATTTTCATAAATTCACTAAATTTTTCTTTAAGCTGTGGTCAGTTCACAAATTGGGGTTTAAACAAAAATCTTACATATGGATTCCTGTTTTACATATCAAGCTAAATGAGGCAAAATTACTGTTGTTTCCAAAGTTGATGTGATCCCCCATCCCACCCGCAACTCGATCACCTAAATAATCACCTTGTAAGGGCCCTAGTACAACATAATTGCTACAGGAAATAGTAAGAGCAGAGCATAATTTCTATCAGGCAAAACATCCTTTGAAGTAGGGAGTTAAAGTTTAATCAATTAACTAAATGCAAAATAAAAAAAGTATGGATTTTAAATTATTCCTAAATACTTTCTGAGCATTATTTTTAAAAATCCAAAAGCATTTAAATTAAAGAATGGTATTTCAGTTCTGAATGAAGTTAAATAGTTCAAGTTTCTTTTGCATTTCTTGTTGGGGAAAAGCTAGTTTGACTACTGTTACTAAATACTAATTTGCACTATTATCAAAATCTCAAACTGACTCATTTTTTAAAACATTGCTTTGGTGCAGTGCAGAACATATTTTATGGCAAAATTAACATTTAGACACCCTTTACCTTGCAGCCAGTTTTTAGGTTTTCCTTTCTGTGTTGCAGACTTCTGAAAAAGATTTTGCTCTTGGAGCTTCCGGGAAACAAAAGTTTAGCCTGACAATCCGGCAATACCCTGTTCTTGCTCTTTCTTACAGTGTTGCCAATTTAGGGGAAAGTCACTAAATTCGGGGGATTTGAATTGGAGTTTACAATAAAAATATTGTTTTGAGATTATCAACTTTTTTCAGCGGATTTTGTTGTATTAACAATCTGTATGGTTTTGGGATTGGTGGGAAAATGCGACTTGTTCTCGAAAAAAATATGCAGTTGTATCAGTTTCTTTCACTGCCACCATCGCTGTTGTTTCAGAGTTTGAGCCAGGAATAATTCTGAGCTGTTTGCAAACTTTAATTTTTTGTGTAGTGAACATATATAGAATCATGAAGCATGCTGCTGTTACTAGTGAGAAAAGGAAAACACAAAACAAGCAAGGCTGACCACTTATTTCATTATCTCCGCGTCTGCAGGAACAGAGAAAGAAGTGCTCCAAACAGAAAACTGGAGTTCACCATGCTTATCGAGCAGTCATGTAAGCGATGTAAAGGCCAGGAAGTTTCAAGAAGCTTGGCTAAAAGAACTGGTGGCTGCACTATGATAAAACAACTGGCATAGGAAAATGTGATGTTTGTGCCATGTTTCCAGGAATGTTGGACAAAAATTCCGAAGTAGTGACAAGCTTTACTGGTCCATTCAAACTACTGTAGAAACCTTCAAGAAACATGGTAAATCATTTTAACATGAAAAATGCATGGTAGCATACAATGTGCAAATGTGCCCAAAAGCAACACCGCTTGCAGCATGTAAAAAAAAAGAAAATTGATGAAAAACTGTTTGAACTTCTGAAGATTTGTTTTGATGTAGTGTATTACATTGCTAAAAACAAGACTTTTCAGTGACATGAAAGAACTTTTAATACTGGCTGATAAATTAGGAGTTGAAGTTAAAAACGAATATAGTAATCACAAGACTTGCAAAGAGTTTATTTCCCATAGCTGTGATACAAAAAGAACTGGTATGTGAATTTCAAGGCCAGAATTGTCAGAGCTTGTGTTAGATGGTTCAACTGATAAAGGAGGTGTGGAAGAATCAAACTTGTGTATGCTAGGTATATTAAAAAAAAAAGTAAAAGATAGATTTTTATCTATTCTTCCTGTTGAAAATGTTACTGCGGATGGGTATTTGAAATCCATAGAAGGTGAACTAGAAAAACTAGGACTTTCACATTAGTTGTCTTCTTAGCATCTAGTTGGAATTGGAACAGATGGAGCTGCAAGTACGATTGGTGCAGAAAATGGACTGGTACAAAAACTGTATCAGAAACTAAAGCATTTAATAGGCATTCACTGCATTGCTCACAAGTTAAATTTAAGTGTGTTTAGGGGCAATAAAAATGTAAAATTCATTGATTAGTTTGATTCAGTATTTTGAAAACTCTACAAATTCTATCAGCATTCCCCAAATAGAATGCGCCAATTAAAGAAGATATCACATGTTCTTGAGAGTAAACCTCTAAAATTTCAATACCTTCATAATGTAAGATGGTTGCAAGTAAAGTTGGCGCTCTTGCTGCACTTGTGAAAGACTGCAAGTGTGTAATTATACATCTTGAAAAATATTGCAAACGAAAAATGGAACAGTTCAGCTACAGCAGTTTCAAAGGGCCTTCTGAAAAAGTGAAAAGATTTCAGTTTTGTAATCATGCTACTCTTTCTCTTAGATTTCCCGTCTGTATTTAAAAATTTGTCCCTCGTATTTCAAAAGGAAGAATTTATCATTAGTGCAGTGGAACTTCATGTTAAAAATGTCATTTCAACACCTCAGATAATGAAGGATGCACCTGGCCATCGTGAAAGTAATTTTGTGAATAATACAACTCTTACAGGAATATACAACAAGAAGTGCAGCTGCATGGGCATGATAATAATGCCAATTCTTCTTTTCAAATAGATAAGAAGAAGCTTCTGGAATTTGGCATCAAATATCTAGAGGAATGGTTTCTAGGACTGTCTGGAAGCACTCACAGGAGTACAAAGGTCTTTGACACCTTTACCTGTCCAACAGGAAATAACTTAGAAAATTTTGGAAAGGAGGACATATTACAGCACTGGGTAAACACTTCCGTAAACAGCTTGGATCTGATGAATGTCTTGAAATCACACTACTCCGTCTTAAAGATTAAAATTGGGGATTTTATCAAGTGGCCATTGGCCAGTGGGTGGGCAAAATCTAGTGGCCACTTTCCTTACGGCTATTTCGTGTTATATACACATTTTAGTACTGTACTGTATACCTTTCACATATTTAGAAATAGTTAAATTTAAGCTTAGTAGTTACAAGGGCTCACTGTCCAGTGCAATTAAATGAATAAATATAATCTTAAATGTTACATTTTTCTTCAACCACATCAACCAAATTTTCTAGTCAGTTTTTATTGGAAAGATAATTTAATCATTTTGATTTGGTTTCTCGCTATGTTCACAAATAAAATCTCTCCACCATAAATTGATAGCAGTGGATGGGTCAAAATTTTCAAAACAGTACTTACTTAATTGCTTACTTTATTTAATTTGCTGTATTTTTTAAAGCCATTCTTTGCATGAGCATTGTCTTATCAAGAACATTGCCCAGAATGCTTGCATTCTCTTAACTTCTGCATTGTTTGGCATAACAGTCAGCAGTATTGGGTATTTCAACAATTTGTGCTATGACCTTCATGTACTAAAAATTACTTGTTTTTTGTTCCTCTAGCAGTTTTTAGTGAGTTATTGATGGTCAAAAATGCTCAGACATTATGTTTTGAAGCAGCTTTCATTCTGCTAATTTTTTCTTTTCATTCCATTTATTTTTGGTTAGGTTCTTTTTGGTGTCAAAATAAAAACTGGCTGTATAGCTTCCAAAAATTAATTTCATATCTTATAGCAGAATCATTTTGTGGTACAGCAGAGATTGGGAGAAATGTGATACCAACCTGGTCACTTTATTTTACAGACTCACAATGATTCCTGACCACTAACAGAAAATATTCAGTAATTTCCTGGGTTGTTCTAATAAATATTACATTAAAAACATTGATAAACCTTCAAAGGTGTTGCAAATATAGTCATGACGAAATATAAGAACACATGCAGAGTATCCTGATTCCATCAGATTCTGTCCGGTTTTCACCCAGTGTCAGGTTGTTGTTGTTGGGGGGGTCAAAAATGTTCAGTTTCGGTAGAATTTTAATGATTTGTCATTTTTCCTGTTTGCCCACCTCAGACCTTCCAAATGCTACGAATTCTCCATAGTCACTACGGAAATCATCAATCGCTGCGGAGTACGGGAAACATTGAATATACTACGGAAATAAAAAAAAATCTGGTTGTCGTTTTTTTCCCTTCCGAAAACGTTGTTTTGGTAGAATTTTAATGATTTGTCATTTTTTCTTGTTTGCCCACCTCAGATCTTCCAAATGCTACAAATTCTCCATAGTCACTACAGAAATCGTCGATCGCTGCAGAATACGGGAAACATCAAATATACTACGGAAATAAAAAATCTCTATAAAATAATGTTATTCAACGTTTGTTCAAAGTTTATTTCCATGTCTTCAAAATTCTAGCATTCATCAAACATTTTTGGGACTGTTTATTGGATGTTTTCAATGTCGCAACATTTGTTCGATATAATTTGAGCATATTCATGCCGTTCGTCGCCTGAAAATGATTGTTTTAGCACGGATGAAAATGTTCCGTAGTTTTCTAAATTTCAAATTTTTCTTACCCCAAGATGCACCTTTCTTTTCACTTTCTGGTTATATTCTTATGTTCTATTTTTTCTGATTATTTTTCTCGTTTTTAATAGCTTCAGTAATAGTGAAAAAGAACAACTTCATATTTTAAAAGTTTTTTCTAGTGAAGTGCAGTTTTTGTTATTTCTAACAGCCTGCTCTTCAAAACCAATCAATACGGAAAGTGTTTTTTCTTTTCCCATTTTTTAAAGCTAAATTATATTTCAAAATCGGTACTTATTCCGCCCGTGATGGAATCAGCCTTTTTCGTGACCCATAAAATGACTATCACGGCAGTGTGAACAATACAGTACTGGTTTTTGATATATAATTTCGCTGAAAAACTTGTGTTTACCCATTCGTTAGTAACATTTTGCCGTATTAAGGGACAGACAAGAGGTTTTTTTTTTTTTTTGTTTAAAGCCAACTTCACACGTACAAAAGAAACGCGACCCTGCGTGGAATGAAAGACTGTGCGCGGTGGCGGAAAGTGAAGTCCCGATTTTCTACCTTTGATTTCTTTTTGTAAACAAAAGGGAAAATGATTGCCCATTTTGTTTGATGATAAGCAAGGAGTGCCTAAGCAACAGAAAATCGTGCATTTTCAGAGAAACCAAACTTTAAAAAACGAGCTGCTGAAGACGAGTTGTGATGTCACAGTTCCATCTAAAGCCACAGGTGTCCGTCCATTCCCGATATGGTTACTTTGTGCACCAACTGAAGTGGAAAAACAAACAGCCACGGTGAGCCACCCCGTTCTTGAAGAATGAATCTATAAATAGATCCGTACCCACTTATTTGGGAAGGGCTGTTTTTCACCATGCGTGAGTTGGATGATTTAAAAATGTGTTTCCTGTAACAGGAGCATTTTAAAAATGCAAATAAATTCTTTAGCAATGAAAAAAGGTAAATTTTCGAGCGTGGCGACTAAAGTTATTTTTTCTACTGGACATTTTATTTTACCCAGTCGCCACATGGCGAGTAGCGACCGCTAATTTTAATCTTTACTCCGTCTCTCTAGGTGAGTGGTGTGAATCTAAGGTTATCAGGCAAGGAAATAATTTCACAAGCTGCTAGAAAAAGTTCTGACCCACAAGGAGAGATTTCTGGTATTTTGCAAAGCTGATGGCCATAGTTGCTGTGCTGCCAGTTTCAACAGTGTGCTGCGAACAAGAGTTCAGTTCGATGAATTTAATAAAAAATAAATTCAGATCAAATATGGAAATTGACAGTTTGCATAACCTTATGATTAGCACGAATGGACTAGCACTGGATAAATTTGATCCATCAGCTTCAGTGGACCACTGGTTTATGTTTAGATTTTTATCAAAACTATAGAACCCTGAGATCTATAGACCAAATTCAAATTTCATTTAGCAATAAGTAGTTTGGGTAATAGGCAATTCTCAATACACTTATATTATTACTCTTTGTTCCGACATCATCACCATGCATTACGTTTGTGCATGATACTTTGAAATTTGCTTTGGTTTCACCTGGCTCCTAAATTTTGGAGCTCATTTTTCCAGTCCTGATTTGGGTCATTCTTGAGATCAATACAAAACTGAAGAGAAATTCTGGGGAAGGGGTAATTTTTTTTTTTTGTCCGCAAATGGTATTTGAAAGTTAAAAGAAGTGAAAGTTTTTCTTGTAATCGTGATTCTTTTTCTCGCAATGTTTCTCCTGCTCAGTAGTGTTGTTAAATATAATTTTATTCCATAAATATTTGCATTTCAGCTTGAAAATAGAGGGAAAATTTCCAGAAATGGAAGGTTGAAAATTTCCTTGTAATCTTCAGGCATGAGATTCTTCCACCAATTTGAAGAAATCCGCCTTTGCATTATCATGTGGGTGGTTCTCAAGATCCATGCATAGCCAAACAGTGACAGTGAGGGGAGGGGGGGGGTCATCTTTGCCGAGGATGGAATTCCGACTTTCAAAAATTTCTAAATCGGAAATTACATGAAGTTGTGGTTTCCCTTGTATTTTAATTTTTTTCTTGTGATGTTTCTTTTGACCAGTGTTGTTAAATATAATTTTATTCCATAAGTATTAATATTTCAGCTTGAAAATTGAGGGGAAATTTCTGAAAAAGGAATTCGGAAACATTTTGCCTGTAATAGTGATTTCTTTTTTTTTTTTTTTTTTTGCCGCAATTTTTCTTCTACCCTGTGCTGTTGTTAAATATCAATAATTTTATACTTTGAATACAGTTATGTGCTCCAGTTTATAAATATTTACAGTGCTGTGCAAAAGTATTGCATGACCTGCAAAAACTGTGAATTTTTAAGTTTAACTCTGCATTTAACTAACTAATTTTCATAGTTATTTCATCATTTATATTTCATTTGATGCAAAATTTAATGGAGATTTCAAAAATGTCTTAGTTTTTCCTGTAGCCACTTCTGTTCTTAAGATACATTTTAAAAATCATGACCAAGTCAAAATTATTATGAAATGGATCATTTATCCTATACTTAGGTTTACAGCCATAAATCAGTTTTGTAATTCATAAGGAATGAAATAATATTTAGGTACAGAAATATGATGAAGCAAAATTATAAAACGTACCTAATTTTTGGTGCCGAGCCTTTAGCTTTAATCACAGCTTTGCATCTTGCTGGCATACTGTGAACAAGATTTTGTAAAAGATTGAGTTGAACAATACGATTCCAAATTTGAATTGCATCTTCAATGAGGTGAATTTTGGTTTTTGGCTTCTTTTTTGATAGTTCATACGATACTTTGAACAACAAATTTTTGATCGGGTTTAAGTGCAGTGACTGTAGTGGCCAATCAAGGTGCTGAACATTTTTTTCCTGAAATCACGTTTCACTACTTTACCGTGCGATGACAGGGAGTGTCGTCATCTTGAGAAATAAAATTGCTGTCATAAATAAAGTCTTCTAGATGATTGTAGCATCTTGTTTTCTGATATCCAGATGTATTTCTGGGCATTTACCGTACCATCAACAATATGGAGGTTCCCCATGCCATGTGCGCGCATGCAACTCCAAACCATAACCTTCACCGGATGCTTCACAGCAGTCGCTAAGCAACTTGGATGGAATTCTTTATGCTTGAATTTTCTTACATAAGCACTACTCTGATTCCCATTAAGGCAAAATTCTGATTCATCACTGAAAAGAGTATTTTCCCATTGCTTGGTTGTCCATCGGATGTGCTGTTTTACCTACTGAAGTCCACGCTGTCTTTGATTTACAGCTAACAGTGATTTAGCTGCAAATCAAAGACAGCAATGAAGGAGCAAACATATTGGGTTGTCGGAAAAGTCATGACGTATTTTGGCACCCGATGGCGGTTTTGGAAGTACTAGAGGCATGTGCAGCTCTGTTATCGCTATGACATTCGACAGGTGCCAGTTCTAGCTGTAGTCTGAAAGGAATAGTGAGCGATTTGGTTGATTTGTGGATATTTAACATCAAGTTGAAGATGGAAGACCAAACTGTGCATTTTCGCCATATTTTACTGTTTTACTTCCATAAAGGGAAGAATAAGCTCATCAAGCTTGTGAAAAATTGCGTAAAGTGTACAGTGATAATGCTCTACAAGAACATCAGTGCCAGCGGAGGTTTGCAAAATTCTGTGCTGGTGATTTTGACCTCAATGATGCTCCTCAGTTTGGGAGGCCAACCGAGGTTGATGACTACCAAATCAAGGCATTGAGCGAGTCAAACCCACGTTTCACGACACGAGAGATTGCAACCACATTGCACATCCATCATTCAAGTGTTCACAACCACCTGAAGAAGCTGGGATACGTAAACAAACTTGATGTGTTTGTTCCTCATGAACTCAAAGAAGCTCAATTGACGGTGCGTATAAACATCTGCGATATGCTCATTAAACGTGAGGAAAACGATGCTTTTTTGAAGCGACTGATAACTGGTGACGAAAAGTGGATTGTGTACAACAATGTGCTGCGCAAACGGTCTTGGTCCCGACATGCTGCTTTGCCTCAAACGACATCCAAAGAAGACATTCATCGGCGGAAGGTTCTGGTCTCAGTGTGGTGGGATTTTAAAGGTGTCTTGTTTTTCGAGCTCCTACCACGGAACCAAACAATCAATTCGAATGTGTACTGTCGGCAATTGGGCACTTTGAACGAATCCATCATCCAGAAACGTCCAGAGCTCGTTCATCGTAAAGGTGTTATGTTCCATCACAACAACCCAAGACCACACACAAGTTTGATCACCGGCCAAAAATTATTGGAGCTTGGGTGGAGTGTGTTGCCACACCCAGCATGCTCGCCTGACCTTGCGCTGTCATACTTCCACGTGTTTCGCTCTCTTCAACCGTCTTTGCATGGTATAACGTTCAATTCAGATGAGGCTGTAAATCAACACCTTGTACAGCTTTTCACCACAAAAGACTAGTCCTTCTATGAACGTGGCATTCTGCAGCTCACTGAAAGATGGCAAAAGGTTATCGAACAAAACAGGCATTATATCATTGATTGATCTTTGTTCTTTCTATCAATAAATGACCTTTGCAAAACATGGCTAAAATATGTCATGACTTTTCCAACAACCCAATAGTTGCGGCATTAAGATGTTTTCGTCGTTTAACTTGTGCCTGCCTCCTCTTGAACACTGTACTGAAACACACTTTTACAGAAGCAGTTGAAGCACTGCCAGAGTTGAAAACAAGTGTAGAAAATTGTAAATAACTTTTTACTTACTTAAAAAAAAATCAGGAACTGTGTCGCAGTTTAAAATATCTGTTTATCAAGAAGTTGAAACTTGCTGGAATACTTTGTGTTCTATGCTAGAATCCATAAATGACCAGTTAAGTGATATTAGGGATGGTTTTGGCTATCAAAAATGAAGCCTTTTGTATGGAAGGATTAAATTCTGATATTTTGTCTGTTTTGACAAAATTTCTAAAATGATTTGAGGAAGCCACTAGCTCACTCAAACCGTTTTAGAAATTAGAAATTTTTTCAAAACAGAAAAATAAATTTTTTTGTTAAAACAGAGAAAAAAACAAAATTTCTAAAACAGTTTGAGGAACCCACTTTACATATGGTACTCCTCTGGTATCACTTGCTCATGAAGCACTGCGCCGTTTCCCCAACAGATTCAGATATTTTAGTAGTACTGAAGAAAAAAACAGAAAAATAACGATTTACATAAAATGACAACCTTTCTACATCCGAACTTCAAGTCGTTAAAAATGTTATCGGAAAATGAAAGACAACGTGCATTCACAAATACGTTCTATGATCGACGAAACTAACGAAGCGGAAACATCGGCTTCAGTATCAACAATACAGGAACTGCCCACACTAAAGCATACGTCATCAAGTATGTTTGAAGAACTGGAATATGAATTTAATTTATATGTTCCTCAAGAAGATGAGTACGTAGCTACATCGATCTGAAAGTGGGAGTCGATCACTTAGAAGCTAAGGATTTGATGACTTGGTGGAAAAATTAAAAATTCTCCAAATTAGCCAGTATTGCAAGATGTGTATTCTGCATACCAGCTAGCAGCACTGCAAGTGAGTGGGCCTTTAGTGCAGCGGGCAGAGCGTCAGAAAAAAGATCAAGATTAAATTCTCGAGCTTTAGATGCAGTTCTGTTTTTGAGAAGTTAAGGAGACTCTATGAGGTTAGACATCCTCGAATGATGTTTTTGTTCTAGAAGTATAGGAAACACTCTGAAAGTGAATCAAGAAAGAGTGTTTCTTGAATAATTATTTCCTTGAACAATATGATAAATTTTACTTTGGTAATAACACTTATACATTTGATACATCAATTCTTATTTTCTTATTATTGTAAAATTCTTGTTTTCAGCAATTAAACAGAAGTAACATAACCGACATTTTATAACTTTCAGAACCGAAAATATATGTATTCTGCTGCCGCCAATATTAACCAACGTGACATAATATAAAATAGTCCTGATATTAAAGCAAAATATACAAAAAAAAAAAAAAAAAAAGCTGGATATACCGTCAATGATTTTCCCATTAAAATACTAATTGTAATCAAAAGCGGGAGGCCACATGGGGATTTCCCATGGAGAATGGGGAGAAACAGTCAGTCACCTAGGATTACGTGCACGGCAGGCACCAACGTTTATTCACAGCAGCAGCAGATCTGACATGTAAAAGAGTGCAATTTCTTCAAGTGATTTATTTTAGTTTTGTACAAAACAATTACATGTGTTGTTAAGTCTATTACTTAAAAATTTAAAACTACATAGCTCTAGGTACCAGCATTACTTTTCCAGACACTCCCTGACTTTCTGCCCCCCCCCCCCACCCACCCATCCACCACACACACATCGTGAAAAATGCATCCTCCCTTGGGCTTGAAATCCTGGGAAAATTGCTGACCTTAGGGGCGCTGAAGTAATTCTTGCGGGGAGGGGAAGAGGCGCACGTTGTGCTAGTTACGCCAGTGGCTAGTTACGCCACTGTGTTAGACATTTTTGGGAAGCTGTTGGCCCCCAAAGAGTAACATTTAATGCATTATACAATAGGCAGCAATGAAAATTTTTATTTGATTTAATGCCATGGCATCAGATTTGGTAAGCAGTCCCAAAACTGGTCCTTTGACATTTTTTATTACTGTGTTTGCTGAGGTGGTTAAGAAGGGGGAGGGATGAGTTTACTTCTGGAGGATAGATGCAAATAAGTTTAGTACCTTCATTTTCTACTAAGATTTTTTGCTTAACAGGATGAAAATTACCAGATTAATTTTGACTAACTTCTTCAAATTGTAGATACATTATACTCTCTGGGGGAGTAGAGGGGGAAGTATTTCTATAAAGGAAGACTGCTAGAAAATGAGCTCTATTACATGAAACAGTGAATGCACTTGCCTACATAAACTAAGGTGTCTATTATTCCAGTATATGTCTTCAGAGAAATGAAGTGGGATTATTAGGAGAGTAACAAAGGATTTCAGAAGTACTTAGGTTAGAAGTACACATCACATTCTCCTTTCAAAGATGATTGGTTGTTTAGCCAGCAGCTGTAGTCTGTAGTTGTGTGGCTCCAGCACATTCAGTGATTCATAATGCATTGCTGCCAGTGTTTCATTCTTTATGAAACACAGGGACTGTGCTCATCTATTTTACTTTGGTGGCATAAAGAAGAAAGGGATTTGCCAGACATTACGCCAATTGCATTTTTGTTTATCTAACATTTTGTTCTAATTGTATCAGATGAACTATGAATACCTAATACTGATAATATATATACATTGAAAGGACAATCTATTAACCCCCACTCTCCCAACTAATAATGTGTCTGCCCACCTTTCCGTGCTGTAGCATGGACTCTGCCAACGATTGGAAATGTTCAAGTGGTCTTGGTGTCCATTGTTCCAGGACTGCGGCATGTAAAGCACCAAGACTTGCCAGCAGTATGTTTTGGGCTCGAATGCATCACTGCACTTTGTCTGCAGATGATGAATTAGGTTCAGATCTGGAGAGAGAGGATCATTCATGAGTTGGAAACTCAGTGTGGAATGCTCTTCCAACCAGTCCTTCACCAGGTGAAAGCCATGAGATGGGGGCATTGTCTTTTTCAAAGAAAGCATCCTTTTGTGGGAAGTGGATAGCTATGAAGGGGTGTAGGTGGCCAGTGTGATGGTGGTCTCAATAGGTACAGGCAGGGCTTGAAAAATATCTGAAAAGTTACATGCCCAACTGGGCATGAACAGAAATTATTTACCTGCCCTGGTAGTAAAAGCTGGATGCCCAGGAAAATTCATGTTTTAAAATAATAAATCGGAACCTTCATTTTTTTAACTTAAAAAAATGAACTTTTTTTACATGTTTTATATTTCTATTTTAAGGCTCTGAATTCAAAATGTTCAATGCATAAAAACATGTATCTCAAGTTTTAAGATGCTGCTGAAATTGGTATGAAATGGTATGGTGATGAAATTGTTATTTGAGAAATTTAGTGATTCTGCCATGTTCCTTTCGTTAAAAGTTTTCGCCCTTTGTCACTAAACACAGGAAGATAGTTCCATCAGAGGCATGCATATCATCACTGACTATAAACAACATTTGGTGCAAAACTACATATAGTTCCAATTTCTGGACCTAGAGCATAATATAACTGAAGAAGTGATATTCTTCTTTTCTTGGCACTCTGTAACAATAATGTAACTTCTGGTGATTAGCAGTAAAATGAAACACAACATGTTTTGATTGTCTTTTTTCATGTAGTAGGAAATTCTATTCCAAAAACTTTATTTTAAAATTTGGTTACCCAGACCAGGCAACTAAAATTTTTCATTTACCTGTGTAGGCCAATAATTTACATGCCCCGGGCATCTCAGGCATGATATTTTTCAAGTCCTGGCAGGGGTCCTCAAGATGGTTCACAGAGATGCCAACTACTACTGATTATCCATAGTTTCTACAGATTTTTAGGTCTAACTACAGTAATGCTGGAAAAAAAAACTACACAATTTTTGCTCTTTATTTGCTTTTGAAAAAAAAAAACCCTACAGATATTTGTGCTTCATTCACTTTAAAAAAAATGGATTTTTACTTTTTTTTTTTATACATCTAAGTTTAATTGTTGCTGTATAGAAAGCCAATGACTTGGGATATTTTTCTCAGTTCTGGAGTTTGTAGAGAGGCGAGGAGTGTCTGAATGAAAGGTCCAGGAAGGTTTTTGGGGTGGGGATGGCAGGGATCATGGGCATTGGACGGTTCAGAAGCTGACTGCTTCTGTGCCCAGAGTAAGAGAAAAATATCTTCCTCTATCTTTGGCAACCTGCCAGTGAAAATATCCCACCAGCAGTTGCATGCATCTGCCTCCTTTCAAAGTTAATTGTTCTGTGTGGCATTGGTCTTTGCTCCCATAGTGTTTTTCTTGTTCCAATTTACTTGCAATGGCATCGGATAAACAGGAGAGTTATTCGCAAGAATTCCTGTGTATAAAATCGTCTCAGGTATCTGGGTTTTGTTCACTGTGTGGTGTTGATTTTTCAGTTGCACACGGAGGAAGATTCAATTGCCATCGGTGTGTTCATTCTAAAAAACAAAGAATATTTTCGAAACAGGCAGAGAAGTATGAAAAGTATTTCTTATCTCATAAAAAATGATATGCAGATAATTAAGGCAGAGTGCTATAATTCTTGTTTTTTAATTTTTTTCTGTTTCACAGCCCACAATTGCCACAAGTGTGTGCACTTGTAACATATTTATTAAAAGGTGGAATTAAAATAGTATGTATTTTTTGTGTATTTGTTCATAATTTTTTTTTTTTTTCATTTTTAAAAGTACTTAGTTATTATGCTGCAAAATTTATCCAAGTATTGTGTCCTCCATGCAGATAAAAATGTTGCTAAAACTGTAGCAGTGTACTCTGGGAAATAGGCATGCTACCCTGCAAATTTTAATGTGGGGATTTGACTTCACTGTGGAGAAACTACAGGCATCACGCATATGGACTACTGTTGACTTCCTTCAGATGTTGGCATCTCGTGCCCACATAAACATGCCTCAGAACATTACACTACCTCCACTGGACTGTAACACCCTAATTCGATAGGTGACATCCTTGTCCTCATGTGTACCCTATAATCGGCATTTTGCAGTTGGAAGCTTGGTTCTTCAGATCAAGGTACAATTTCCAGTCTTCCATGGTGTAGTGGTGATGCTCACTGCAGACCTGATGACATACTGCTTACCTGATGACATACTGCTTACCTGATGACATACTGCTTACCTGATGACATACTGCTTACCTGATGACATACTGTTGACAAGGGTACGTGATGTGGGCATTGGGTGCCATAGCAACCCCCCCCACCTTTTCAGGTGTTTCATCATTGAATGCTGACGTTATCCTTTCCACTGTAGCCCTCCATTCCAATGTTATGATACAGAAGAGATGGCACTCACCTCGAACATAGTTGTTCTGTGTATGATCACATTTTCCCTGGTGTATGATGATTTTGGCATAGTTATGGTAGAAATGTATCACAGTCCCATGCGAAAATCTCGGGCCATGAGGATCAAGTTTACCCATCTTTGCCATGTTGATAATTATCTGCCTGTTATCAAACTTGTTCAGATTTCCATATTTGCCCATCACAGTTGTTGGTACACTGTGCAGTAGGTAGGTATACATATGACCTAATTATAGCCCAGAGGCTGTCTCAATGGTACAGTGGTATAAGTGCTGATTTGTGGTTATTCATTTGAAATGGGTCTGAGTTCAAGTCCCGGTGAGGCATGGATGTTATGTTTGTCTTACGGCACTAGCTCTCTGCCTTCCCTGGAATCAGTGGCCCTAAATTAGGGATGAGCAACTGCTTTATAGCTGATCGAGCTGCTCATGGTGGTCGTTAACTCCCAAACAAAAAATAGCCCAGAGAAATTTTCAGCTGGCTGCATTATTATGGCTGTGTAAGGCAGGTTTGTGGGTGGGTGTGTTGTGTATGATAAATTGTGCTTTCAGTGTATATTTGTGAAGTATGTGACTTATATGTACATACACTGCTGGACAATTGCTAAGGACGGATCATAAACGGATATATAGCGCATAAAGAAATAAGTGTGGTTGGATGCCAAGTGAAATAAAATAATGTCAGAATGCCAGGACATTACAAGAAAGACAATTTATTGTGCTCTGAAATCCAGAAGGCTTTGGAATGTGTTCAAGGGACAAACAGGCCATTTTGTGCACAATACGTAAACGTGAAAAATGCAATTACCGTCCGCAGGCGTTTCGGCGTAAGATGTCAATACGGGATAAGGCCACCATGGAGGGCGATGCAAG
Source organism: Macrothele yani (assembly GCA_039090855.1). NCBI lineage: Eukaryota > Metazoa > Arthropoda > Arachnida > Araneae > Macrothelidae > Macrothele > Macrothele yani. The sequence continues at coordinate 57,305,601 of CM077028.1, forward strand.
ATTCCACACGTCGTGTCATGCTTTGCACAACATTATCAAGCAGCTGTTGGGGTAATTTATCCCATTCCTCTGTCAGTGCACGGATGAGGGTGTCCTTGTTTATTGGAGGGCATTGGCGACCAGCAAGACTCCTCCCCAAAGCATCCCACACATTTTCAATGGGATTCAGATCTGAAGAACGTGCTGGCCATACGAGGCGTTGAATATCCTCGCTCTCAAGACACTCCTGAACAGCGACTGTTCGATGACATGTTGCGTTGTCGTCCATGAAAATGAATCTATCACTGACAGCACCACGGAACATGCAAACATGAGGTAGCAGAATATCATTAATGCATCGTTGGCCAGTCATAGTCAGAGTTGGAAGCACATAGAGGGAGGTACGGCCATTGATCATGATGCCAGCCCATACCATGACACTACATGTCGGATATCGGTCCCTTTCCTGTATGTTTGCTGGACAATATGCATTACCACTATCATGCCAGATCAGTTGTCGTCGACAATCAGATGATAGACTATATCTACTCTCATCTGAGAAGAGGACAGCAGACCAGTCGTTATCAGTCCAATTGCGATGTAGATGGCACCATTGGAAACGGGCGGTACGGTGACGTCTGGACAATGGGATGCACACAACAGGACGGCGGGCGTATAGTCCTCCTTCATGCAGATGTCTGGCGACAGTTTTTCGGGAGATCCGCTTGCCAGTAGCAGCCATAAACTGATTTGCTACCTCACTAGCTGTGTTGCGCCGGTGTCTTTTTGTTGATAGCACTATGTACCGATCTTCTGCAGGTGTCGTACTGCGAACACGACCTTCCCCGTGACGTTTGCTACACTCTCCATTTGTTTGAAATGATTTCCAAAGCCTTGAAACAACACTGTGGCTGACGTCGAACTCCCTGGCAACATCTGTTATTTTTTGCCCTTCTTCAATCTTGCCAATAATACGGCCACGCGTAAAATCATCTAGGGGATGTCGGGAAGACATACTGAAAATTGTAAGTTCATCAATTGATTCTTTCCCTTTCAACTTTGCGTTTGAACAACAACGGTCAATACGCGTTAAATCCTTTATATCTCTTATCAGCGCTATAACGTCATGAACAAGTTCGGCAATCCAAAATTTGCATACGCACAACACGTCTTACTGTATCCCGCACTTATGCTAATTTCCACATTTTCCTTCCGTTTTATGGTTGCAATCATTGCTATTGTCATCCATCCTTAGCAATTGTCTGGCAGTGTATATTGTAAGGTGCTTTATGTAATTGCTGAACCATAACAGGGTTTAATTGAGGCAGAATTTTATACTGTTGGACGGTATCTTCACAAAAATATTTTACCTATCAATCACTGCGTCATCACTACCAGCAACTGAGGCAACACTCGCTGAATCAAAACCCAAGACATTATGGGAGCACCCCCCGCCCCCTCCTCCTTCAGCAGCCTCACTTCACATGCATTTTCCATGATTAACTCAGAAGTAAGGATGGGCTCATATCGGTGAGAAACATCAATGTTGGACATCGGTGAATACTCATTCCCGAAACATCCATGCATCGCTAGTATCGGTGGAAATTTTTGATGTGTCAGTGAGAGCCTCGGATGTTTTGCTAAACTACAGAATTCACATCTTTTCCATCTACAGCAGTAATGGGTCTATCGATGAGTAACATTGCTGTTCAGTATATTGGTGATAACTCACCAATTTAACATAAAGTAACCAATAATATTTGTTGACAAAATGCTCAATGGATTGGTGGAAACCTCAGTGTTTCTTCAATGTATCAGCTCCTGTAACATCAAGGATAAGAGCTCAATTTTTGCTGATGAAGCATCAAACAAAACAGCAAAGAAAATTGCTAATTTGCAATACGGAAAGGTAACCTTTTCTCTTTATAAGAATGTGCAACAAAGAAAAATTCATTTACTTAATGCAGAAAATTTTCGAGTCGATTACACTTTTGCAGTTTGAAACATCGGTCATGAAACTTTTTTTTTTTTTTTTTTTTTTGGTGTATTGTGTCTTGTAACATCAAGGAAAAGAACTTGATTTTCACCGACAAAACATTGTATTTAACGAATACAATATTTTGCATTCCATTAAAATACTTGACGGCACAAAAACATCTCAGGACTTTCCATTGTTACAAGGTTTTACTCTTCTGCCATTTCTGTTTCGGCATTAAGCAGGTTCCATTTTAGACAGGTTATGTAGTATATAATTTTCTATCTTTTGTTTTGGGACCGAAAAAATTTCTGTTTTGGACAAGTTTCCATTTTAAGCAGATTCCATATCAAACAGGTGTCAATATAAAATTTTCAGATTTCTTAATGTAAAGAATACCCAAGATTTTTGTTGTCTTTTCAGCCACCTCGAAATATACAGTTATATGCAACTGTATTCTAGGAGTGAATAATTTGCTTGAGAAAATATATTTAGTTTGTGTAAACTATGCATGTCTACATTATATGACTTCACATTATAAAAAATGTGAGTTCAGTAATTACTTGTAATTTTACCAAGTTTCAAAGACATGCTCCTTCCATCCAAGAGATCCACTACATCAGTCTTTTATCCCCTCTCTAGATGTTCCAAACAAAGCAGAATGTTGCAACAAACTTCCACCAGGACTTATTATAATAAAAGATTTTGTTACTGAAGAGGAAGAAAAGGCATTGTTAGACGTTGCTGAATTTAGAAATGCAGGTTAGTGAAAATAAGACCGCACAGAAATTTTCATTTGTATAATACAAAATTCCTTGCTACTTTGTAAACATTTTTTAGTTTTGAAAATTCTTTTGGCTGTTTCCTGACTTCTGGTTCTGTCTCCTTATTTATCATGTCATTATTATTTATTCTTATTTATATATTATTTAACTGGTTCTGTCTCCTTATTTATTCTGTCATTATTATTTATCCTTCAGCAGGTATGTCTTATATTTGATATAGTATTGCTTCTTGTATTTACTACACACAATGTGTAGCAGGAAATTACTGTTAATACGTTTTTATTACTTATGTAGTGGTTGTTGGACAAGGACGCGTTTAGGGTTACGTTATTGTTGTATTTCATAAGAAATTCGGACTTACCCCATACGGCTTTGAAAGCTTAGTATTTCTTGGGTAGGATACAAATAGCGTTTGAATCGTTGTTCTGACTTCACTATTTAAGTCTTCTTTTAAACAATCTTGTAGTAAACGAAATTATGTACAATAAAAGCATTTAGGCTTGGAACGTATTGACTGCCGGAAATGCAATATAAGTTAAACAATACTCCAAGTCTTGTTAAAAGGAATGAAATTTACAATGAAAGATACTTAAAATCAATGAAAGATAAAACCAAATTAAAACCTGAATCCTAAAAGAAAACCATAAAAACGAAATCCTCCTTCAACATCACCACCACAATCCAAACATGTTTCGACATTAGGCTATGTCTTCTTCAATGGAGTACTTTGGCGTTCGAAATATGTGATCTTTACAGCTCAGAAGGATCACGCAGATTCACTATCCGCCATGGCCCGCGTCATATGCATCATAGTCACAGTATCTATTTGTTCTGTCATTCCAGCGTCGACTTGTAACACCATCTATTTTAGTCCTTATTTCCTAATTGTTCCTATAGATTAATTATGTTTCTTTCGTCTTTTTATTTTTAAACGTCTTCGTTTTTTTCTTTTTCAAGTAGATGTTTCCATGCATATGGTATTTCTGTTGGTGTATTATTGTTACAGTGTTTTGTTTTAAATTTTTTAATAGCTAAAGCCTCAGCATTTAGAATCTGCTTATGTGTTTTATGTGATGTAATGATCTAAGCATTTTCCCAATTTGGCTGTACATCGTTTAATTAGGCTGTAATACTGTTTAGACAATGATGTACAGCCTAATTTGGAAAATGCTAAGATCATTACATCACATAAAACACATAAGCAGATTCTAAATGCTGAGGCTTTAGCTATTAAAAAATTTAAAACAAAACGCTGTAACAATAATACACCAACAGAAATACCATATGCATGGAAACATCTACTTGAAAAAGAAAAAAACGAAGATGTTTAAAAATAAAAAGAGAAAGACGAAAGAAACATAAATAATCTATAGGAACAATTAGAAAATAAGGACTACTACAATAGATGGCATTACAAGTGGATGCTGGAATGACGAAACAAATAGATACTGTGACTATGATGCGGGCCATGGCAGATAGTGAATCTGCGTGATCCTTTTGAGCTGTAAAGATCACATATTTCAAACGCCAAAGTACTCCATTGAAGAAGACATAGCCTAATGTAGGAACATGTTTGGATTGTGGTGATGGAGGATTTCATTTTTATGGTTTTCTTTTAGGGTTCAGGTTTTAATTTGGTTTTATCTTTCATTGATTTTAAGTATCTTTCATTGTAAATTTCATTCCTTTTAACAAGACTTTGAATATTGTAAACTTATATTGCATTTCCGGCAGTCAAATACGTTCCAAGCTTAAGTGCTTTTATTGTACATAATTTCATTTACTACAAGATTTTTTAAAAGAAGACTTAAATAGTGAAGTCAGAACAACGATTCAAACGCTAATTTGTATCCTACCCAAGAAATACTAAGCTTCCAAAGCCGTATGAGGTAAGTCCGAATTTCTTATGGAATACAACAATAACATAACCCAAAACGCTTCCTTGTCCAACAACCACTACATATGTAATAAAAACGTGTGCAACAGTAATTTCCTGCTGCACATTGTGTGTAGTAAATACAATAAGTGACATACCACGTATATTTTTCGTTCAATAGCGAAAGTAGCTTTTCGGACTTTGCAATAAATAGTATTGCTTCGTTAGCTGTGACCCCAATAAAGAATTATTTCTTTCTCCTTTTCTCTCAAAAAAAAAAAAACTTTTCATTATTGCATTTAGAACAAATCATTTCAGCATTTCAAATTAGTTGAAGTACCCACAATCCTTGGCACGCCATACCCTTTGTAATGGATGTTGGGTGTGGCGGAGAAAATGCATATATGGTGGCTGGGGCGTTTGTTTGTACTGGAATTCAATTGATATGTATGTATCTGTACGGGATTCAGTTGATATGATTATTGATCTTAGAAAGTGATATGCAGCCTTATTATGAATAGTTCACATAGAACACTCAGGGAAATCATGAGGAGGCTGTATCAGCATGTAAATAAATGAAACTTGACTTATTCTTTAGACCAGCTGTTTCTGATCCCACTACTACTATTTAATCTACTTGTGCTGATGACCCTCCTCCTGGATCATCAGCACAAGTAGATTAAATAAAAAATTAAGGGTGTCAAAGCCTGCTACCATTTTACATCAAACCATATGAACTGATGTCACAACCCTTTCTAAATTGTGAAACAGTTACAGATCTTAAATTTTCTTTTCTTTAATTTTATATTTAAAAAATGATGCTTTAGATTCAGCGTTCAGAGTACGGGCAGGCTGATAGTCATGTATAAGAATCAGTATTGTCCCAGTTTGCATTGTTAGACTGGAGGAGCATTTGACTGAAACATTCTTTTGTAAATGAACTTGCAATGCAAATTTATGAAACACAGCAAGCTGTAACGGTGGTATGAAATGTTCCTGGTATTTGAGGGTAGCTCTCATCTGTCTTGCTCCTATAACAATAGACAAAGAAATGCCTATGTGCATAAGTGTTTTTTTTTTCATCTACAGAGTGAAGGGCATCTGCCTATTTGGAGCAGACAGACAATGAGTGAAGTTTAAAGGTTGAGTGGACACAGTTGTAGACAAGCAGGCTAGAACAATTTTAATGTATTTACAAATGTTGTGGACTATTACTGATGTTCACACCAGGGAAGAGCCTGGTGTGAACAACAGTATATTAAACCTGAACAAATTCTATTTAGCCAGTGATCCATTCACTCATAAATCCATTGTTATCCTCGGGAGAGCATTAGAAGAAGGCAAGGCAGTAGATTGTTGGTATAAGTTATGGTTTTATTACATTTAAGTTATATTTATTTGAAATCTGTCTCATAATGGCAGCTGTGCATTTCTGATGTTCTCAGAAAATGAAACAGTGAATGGTGCCAGGTCTGGGAGAAAATAACATGATTTTTGTTTCATTTCTGAGAACTGGTAATGCTAAATTTGGAAGAAAGCAACTTTTTGTATTAATTTTTTCTGCTCTTGCAGAAGCAAAATTTAAAATACTGTGTTCAAAAACAAGGAGGTGGTAAGGGGAATGTGAGATATATGTTCCATGTATTTCATTTGATCTGGGGACAGTGTGAATAAAGAGGAAGTAGAATTGTGGAAGTAATTCTAATTCAGAGGCTTGTTCCTTGTGTGCGTGCAGCATGTATGTGAGGAAGAGAAACCTGTTGAGATTGTTCACATGTTGCTTATGGAAAGAAATCTGAAGTCAGTTTTTTTAAATGTAAGAACAATTAAAAGTAGTATAACAAGTACTTTTTACTAATTCACAGATAATTTCCCCCAACTAAATATTCACAAATGTCATTTAAAAGGACTTTTCTTGAATTCTGAAACCAATACATCATGCATGTATACACTCGCAGACAATGAAATTTGGGCACCTAGAAGAAAACATGCTACAACCGCAAAACTTTGCAAATAGCTACAGTGCATGCTGGTATGCAAATGATCCATGGTTGATGCGAGTGTACATGACCACACACCCTATGGTTATGCTGCAAGCACGAACCGACAGCCTTATAAACCAGCATGTAGTCGATGCCCCATGAAAGCAAAAAGCACCGGCCGATGCAAGCAAGAGTACAGGGTGACAAAAATGCCAGAGACGTCGATTTACGCAACTTGCCAACTTTGAGAGAGGACTGATCATCAGGCTGAAAACCGCAAGGTGATCGGTGTGCCGTATAGCCCAGCCCACCATGTGGATCATTCTGACCATACTGTCGGACTGTGTTGGGAGCAGTGGACACGTGACAGCACTGCCACATGGCGGAGCGCCTTCGGACGGACCAGGAGAACCACCGGTAGTGAGGATCTATGGATCTTGTGCCAGGCACGAATGGATCCCACAGGGACCCTGTCTACTATACAGTCAGATATAGCAGCTCCTGTGTGCTCATGAACCATCTCCCGGCGCTTTGTGGAAGCGAATCTGTGATCCCATCGTCCCTTACGTGTGCTGCCATTAACACCGGAACATCGGTGATTCCGTGTGCAGTGGTGCCAGGCCAGAGCGACGTGAAACCCTACAGACTGGCGACGTGTGGTGTTTAGTGAATAGAGCCGCTTCTTTTTGGGGACAGATGATCATCGTATCTGGATGTGGAGGTCCCCAGATCAATAGCACAATCCCAACCTCGCTATCAAGCACCACACCTCCCCCACTACAGGCATTATAGTCTGAGGAGCCATTTTCTATGATGAAAGCCGATCAGCTCTTGTAGTGGTACGTGGATCATTGACGGGCCAGCGGTATGTGGATGAGATCCTACAGCCCCACGTGCTCCCATTCCTGGCCGGGATTCCTGGTGAGTTATACCAGCAGGATAATGCCCACCCACACATGGCTCGGGTTGCCAAGGACTGCCTATGTCATGTCTAGACACTTCCATGGCCTGCCCGCTCCCTGGATATATCCCCTATCAAGCATGTGTGGGACCAGTTGAAATGCCAGCTGCCGCCGTGCTGCACTATCCACGATTTGGAGAACACAGTCCAACACATGTGGGCCAGTCTGTTGCAGGGCAACATCAGGCATCTGTTCACGTCCATGCTGAACCATATTGCAGCATGTATTGCTGCACGAGGCAGTACGACGCACCGTTGAAGATGACTGGACTTCATGCCACAGATCCCTCTGTAATTGTCCTGCAGCTGTGTTTTTGTCATCATATGTATCATTCATCTGTATCATTGTGTCCTTAAAATTTTAGTTCAATCCGATGCTTCCTTCTTGGTGCGCAAATTTCATTGTCCGTTAAGTTAAAAATTCTTCAAACTTTTAACTTAAGTTAATATTTTCTCAATTTTTAAAAGCTATTGTTTAAAAAATCCTGTAAAGTAATTTTTAGTTTGGTAATTTTACAAACATGGTATTATATCATAAGCTATAAATTCATTCATTATTTCACCTTGCGTGTTGCCACTGGGCCAAAGTACATAATTTGCACGCAGACCATGAGCTTTACATGACAAAAATATTTCCCCACTTCTAACATGATTTACGTGCTCACCTGATGTCCACCCAGATGGTTTTGTTTGCTATTGAGGGTTTATGTGGTCAAAGTATTAAACTACATATGTGTGCATATGCCATGTCTTTACGCATATCACTGAATTAGTCAGTATCAGCTATGTGGGTTTGAACACATACTCATATTTTCTGCATGATAGTTTGCAAATATTTTAATTTCATTAAATATTAAAGGAATACATGTTATGCATGTGAAAAATTTTCATAATGCACTTTCTCAATGTCTGATATCTATTGAAAAAAACTGTGTAATTTGTACATTGACTTACTGTGTTTTTGTTAATTTCTCTGTCTGTTATAAGCTCATCATGAGTTGTGCACCTGATTAAGCTTATGAGCAGTTAGAGACCTTTAGTCTCAGGAACAAATTGTGCAGCAGTATAATACTCACCATGCTTTGAAAGGGTGCTAGTAGCAGAGTAAAATTCCTTGTTATAAACAAGTCATATCTCCTTGCTCTATAAAACTTGCTGAGAATGACCTAGTGGGTAGAGCTACTGCCTTCTGACCAGATGCTCATGGGATCGATCCCAGGTAGTTTGATTAGGCTTCAGGTTTAATCTAATGTAACTTTGTCTTTGCTTCTGACACACTTCACAAAAAGTCACATGAAACATAGGTTATTGTGCCTAAACCTTTCCTGCCGCCCCGGTGGCGCAGTGGTCTAAGGCGCTGGCCTCTGATCATTCGTCCGTAAGGGGTCCGGGTTCGAATCCCGGTCAGGCATGGATGTTGTGTTTTGTCTTACGGCACTGGCTCTCTCCCTTCCCTGGAACCAGTGACCCTAAATTAGGGACGGGCGACTGCTTATAGCCCATTGAGTTGCTCACGGTGGTCGTTAAACCTCCAAAAAAAAAAAAAAAAAAAAAAACAACACACCTTTCCTGTGGGTATAATAAACCTTATGAGATCTTGAGTCCAGCTGGCATGCTGTAAAAAGCTCTTTCACACTGAGCTTTCAGTACTCTGCAAGCCCTAATCTGCCTATCAGTACTTCTTTTTTCCTGATGTAAAAATTTCTTTGAGGTGTAAGAAATCACAGTGGAAGTTGTGCAGGGAAATTTGCCACAAATTTTGCTTACACCTGACAACTTTTCCCATTCAGGGGTCGATACAGGTTTTAAAAGTGAAATTCTGCCTATTTTTGTGAAATTTATTCTCTTTTTGTGAATTTTGCCTATTTTTGTGTTTAGAGCAATTTTAATCCTCTATAATTGTTATTCTGACAGTAATTGTTTTATTATGTTTTTTCAGTTATTTTTCATTAATGTACTTTAATTTATTCTTATTCTATTGCTAATCGTGATTTACGCTTTCTGGGTTTGCAGCATTATTTTCTGTTTTGATGTTCGTGCACCCAGATATAATTTTTTTTGTACAACTTTGTGATTATACTCCAGCTGAGATCCTGGGGAAAATATAATACCACTCCGGTTGTATTAAACCAGAAAATCATCAAACACCAACATTTTTAAGTGCCGGAGGAGAAGAAATAACTCAATAACTAAAATAACAAAAAAGTTGCTCATACATCACAACTAGATTCTCCATAAAACGAATGGTCAGAACCTCCGCATCGTGCTCCTTTCTTCACAATTGTAAGTATGTTTCGTGGAATCCCCGCCGGTACAGCAGAGTTTAATCTGAGTAGGGATGGGCAAAAAACATCTGTTTTGATCATCGACATTTGAAGCTGCAAAATGATATTTTCTTCTCAAAGTAAATAAATTTCTCTTCGTTGCATTCTTTTGAAGAGGAAGGGAATATAATATTCCTACGTCAAGAATTAGCTTTTTTTTTTTTTTTTTTTTTTGTTTTGTTTGATATTTCATTGGCAAGAATCAAGTTCTTTTTTCTTGATGTTATAGGAACTGATATGTCCAAAATAACATCAAGGGTTCATGATTGATGTTTGAAACTGCAAAAGTGTAGTCTAATTGAAAATCTTCTGCATGAAGTAAATTTCTTTTTATTGTATTCTTATAAAGAGAAAGGGAATATCACCATTCTGTGTCGTAAATTTGCGATTTTTTCGCTGTTTTTTTTTTTTTTTCGATGTTTCATCAACAAAAATAGTGTTCTTATCCTGAGTGTTAAAGGAGTTGATACATCGAAGAAACATCAAGGTTTCCACTGGTACATCAAGTGTTTTAACAAACATTGGGTGTGTGCAAAAGTTCTACCTGTTGTGTAGTAGATGTAAATTGCGATCGGAGTAGTTATATCACGAATGATGCTGCAATGTTGAATTTTCGGCCAATAAAGTGTGGAGCAGTAGAGCATATAGAGACACTAGGTTTATCCGAGTAAGTCATTCGTAATGGGAATCACGGATGGTGTAACATGGCATGTGATGATAAGGAGTACATTAGACATTATTTACTGTATGAGTTTGATAAAGTACTGCAGCTGCGGCTTGCCGCAACACCTGTCAAGTGTATGGGGAGGATGCAGTTGATGATAGCACATGTCCAGAGTTGTATAAAAATAAAATGTATCTGCGTACGCAACCATTGAAACAGAAAACTTGCTGCAAACCCGTGAACCACGATAACAATAGAATAAGATCATTCATAGAAAAATTAATAAAACAATAAATAATTATTAGAACGTTACAGATTCCAGTGAGGACAAAATAAGTACATTACAATTGAATGTGCAGAAATGTTCTTAAAATGGACTTTTATGGCAAAATATTAAAATATTGGACTGTGAACCTCATAAAAACAAGAGACTAATTAAAAAAAGTTTTTATATAAAAAAAAATACCAAAAAAAGTTCCATCAATGAACCTTCAAAAATCATAAATAGCATTTTTTACCAGTTAATTCAAAAATACTAGACTTAACAAAATACATAAGGAAATGATTTTAACCTAATAACTGGCAACTGCAAAAGGAACCTGGCAATAAAAATTTTAATTCTTTCTGTGTATACAAAACTTTTTGATACAGTTTCTATTTATTGAGAACAACAGGCCCTGATAAAATTTAGAGGCCAAAAATGTCTGTAAAAATAAAATAACTCAGATGATGTGAAAAATAATTGCAAGTTCTTCAAATTAGAATAGAATTAAGTACACAAGAATAAAAGCCTTAGTAAGTGTTTTAATGCTGAATAAAATCCTTGAGTAAGTGTTTTAATTGCTGTAAATAATATTTTTAAAAAAATCTACAAGCAAAAACTATCTGCAAAACCTACTAATAATTTAAAAACTATCTGCATACAGGGTATGCACATATGTCTACATTCTGCTACTCTGCACATGTCACCGTTGATTTCGGAAGTCGCGGGATGGAGACAGAAGCTGTAAAGGCTGACCATGTCCTAGACGTCTATCCGTGGTTTCTGACAAGGATGTGGACCAAGCCATAACAAATGACCCACATCCAACTGTTCAGTAATTAGCAGAAACGTTGTCAGTACACAGACAACAGTTAAAAGACGGATGCATGCGCTTGGGTTCATCACCAAGTTTGATAACTTGGTTCCGCACCAGCTTTCTGTAAAGCAGCGAGGGGAGAGAATCTGTACCCGTGTTTCTTTGCTTTCTCGTCACAGAAATGAACCGTTTTTGGAACGAATTGTAACGGGTGGTGAGAAATGGGTATTGTACCGTAATGCAAAGCGTCGACGGACTGTGTGCCAAAGTGCGGAGCCTGCTCCATCGACCTCAAAAGGAGAACTGCATCCCAAAAATATTTTGTTGAGTGTTTGGTGGGATGTCCAAGGAATAATCCACTGGGAGGTGTTGGCACCTAACCGAACAATAAATGCTGACCTCTACTGCCAAAAGTTGGACAGATTGCGAGAGAACAACTGACACCGAAGCAGCCAGCACTCGTCAGTTGCAAAGGCGTGATCCTTCATTGTTCTGTAACAATTGAAAAGGTGTAGTCCTGGCACCTATGGACTACCATCTTTTTCGATCGTTACAAAACGCCTTCGCTCTTCAAACCTTTGATGATGTGGACAGCTTTGTCTATAACGGAAGGGCTGTATCCTCTGTGTGCTGTCCAAAAGTTTAGAAAACCAAAGCCTGTCTGCACGCTCATGCCTATAGACCTCCCAATACAAAAGAATTGGGCAGTTATCCCATTTGCTCCTCAGATTTGCTTCGCAATTTCAAAAATCCTTAAAAGTTTTAATTTCAAAGTTATTTTCAAACCCATAAACAAGATGAATTTTTACGGATCAAAAGACTACATCGAAGACTTAAACTCCTGGGGAATTTATCAGATACCTTGTGAATGTGGACTTTCATATATAGGACAGACCCGCAGGGCTTTAAGCTTCTGTGTGAAGAAACACAAGACATATGTACGGAACTATGAACTGAAGAAGTCGTCTATAGCTCAACATTGTCACGAAAATAACCATAACTTTTTGTTTGGAAACACTACGCTTATTGATAAACCGGACTCGACTTTCAAGTTTAATATATTAGAAGCTTTCCACATATACCGGAACTTGTCACGGCTTGTCAACAACATGACGTCGACTTCATTTCTTTCAAGCGCATGGAAACAACTCGCCAAAACCCGTGACCGTCAGAATTCTGATGATGTCACAATGATTTGAATGTTTACGCTCCATTCGTCCTGCGGAAGCCGAGCCAATCGCTCTGCGAAACTATAGTCGATGTATAATAAACATTTTATTGTGCGAAACGTTGTTATTATTATTCTATCTTAACACCGCAAGCTTCGTAGTCATAAATTATATATGATGGCAATTATGTGAAATCCTAGGTACGTTATTTGTTGTGTTCTCCTCCTTTCTTTGTAGCTTAAAAAAAACCTGGTAGAACTAATGCACACACTCAATATTATTGGTTACTCGACGTTAAATTGGTGAGTTATCACTGATATATTGAACAGCGATTTACCCATTGATGTGCCCATTATTTGCTGCTGATGGGAAAGATGCGAGTTTTTTGGCTTTTTAGCAAAATATCTAGGTTTTCACTGATACGTTATAAATTTTCACCAATACTACCGATGCATGGATGTTTCGGGAATGAATGTGCACCAATGTCCAACATTGATGCTTTTCACCGATGTGCCCATCCTGCTTACGAGTTAGCCATGGAAAATGAATGCAAAGTGAGACTGCCAGAACAGTGAAAAAACTGCTCCCATGATGTTTTGGGGTTTCTTTTAGAGGGTGTCACCTCGGTTGCCAGTAGTGATGACGCAGTGATTGATAGGCATCCATCACAAATCATTTTACTAAAAACAGTTCATAATGACAAAAAAAAAAAAAAAAAAAACATAATAAAAAGTGCATTAAACACAGCATTATTCAAGATACCTCTTGCACTAAAATATTTTTGTAGATAAAGTCTTACTGAAAGTGAAGATACCATCACAGTTCAAAACATTTTTGTGAAGACACCGCTCAACAGTATCAAATGTCACCTGGTTCAATCCTTGCCATTATACTGAGTTTTGTGCATGTGTGTGTGTGTGTGTGTGTGCGTGCGCGCATGCATGCATGCGGATTCTCTGTTCATAGGGGAACGATGAATTTTCATGCTAATTGCGTTTAAACAAAGTAATTACACCAAAGACTTTTAACCAAGCTTAGATCTTGATCATCTGCAAGCATCAAAAGTAAGACTGGTTGCAAGATTTGTATTTTTGTTACTTCATTAGAGTTGATGTCAGAAGGGTACAACCTCTCCATCTCTACTTTACTGGTGGTATCTCACGTGTATTACATTGGCAGGGGTCATGCTGCCGATCTCATTTTTCACAATTTGCAAAAGAAAAATCGCTTTGGCGATGGGGAAAATAGTTCTGACAATTACCTTTTTGTACTGTTATAACACTTTGGTGAAAAAATATTAAATTTGGCAAATAAGCTGGTAAAAACTTGAAAAAAAAAAAAAAAAGTCAGAGCAAACCGCTGCATTGGTAATGCATTTCGTAGCGTTTCTAAACATTTGACTGAGCATAAAAAGGATGTTACCCAGAGAAAACCGAATTCTTCCTTTGTGTTTCCGATTCTCACAGATGCATCAGTCGTTCCTCTTTGTAAGCATATTTCAAAAATTGTTTTTTTTTTTTTTTTTTTTTTGTCAGTAAAAAGGCATTGTGAAAGCATTCAAATGTGTAATAGGCTACTTCTAATTGCAGTACTGACAGTCTCCACTTCATCTCAATTCTTTGGAAATCCCTCTTATTGTTTTAGCATCAACTGCAATAAAGTACACAAAAATACAAATCTGATAACCAGCCTCACTCTGGATGTTTACTGCCAAGCAGAGTTGAAAGTCTTCTGTGTAATTTCTTTAGCTTTAAACATGACTAGTGAGAAAATTCATTGGTGTCTATTCGTTTGTTACATGTAACTGTATTTTACTTTTATCTTGGTACATAATTTATGTATGTGAAATTTTTATTAAAGTTTAACATTAACTAATCTAGCTATCCAAAAGAATTGTGCTTTCACGTTACCGCAGGGACAGCTGTTCATCCAGCTGATGGGGAGTAGCGACCCCACGGCCCCAGCCGACATGTTATGTTTGATTCTTCCCATTACAACTTTGTGTTGCCACCACCTTGACAGCACCCGCCTCAGTTGTTGGTTGCTGAGGTTGTGATTATGCGCCAGCCCTTTCCTTTCCTCTGGCTTTCCTCTCCCTTTCCTGTTTTTACTTTCTTCTCCACTACCTGTTCTTCTTTTCTACTCCATTTTCTACTCGACTTGCTTCTCCATTTTCTGTTCCTCTCTTGTTTTTCCGGGCTGGTTTGCTAGACCTACCTGCACGTTTGCCGTGTGCGGTGACCCGTAAGGTGGAAAAGGGGATGCTGGAGGCTGAGGTTTCTGGTGGCCAGGTTGTTGTTGTCGCCAGTCGCCAACACTCCTCTTTGCCCCCTGCTTCACCCTAAACGGGCGGCTAGGAACTAACCCACTCCTAGTCAATCGGCTTGTTGTTTCGTACAACAGGGTGAGTTTGGGGATAGTGCGGGCATGCCAAAGGGGTGTTACCGAGACTTGGGAAAGTCTCGGTACTCGCTGAGCGCTTGTCTGCACTGTCAACATGCTATATCCGTTGCTTAACCCTAGAGTCGTGTCCTGCGTCCAATTGGGCTTGCGGACCTCCGGCTCTCCCCTGTTGGGCTCGGTTGTGGGCGGGGAAATCGGCGGACGAACTTTTTACTTCTATTCATGGATAACAAAAAAATTTCCCAAGAACTTCAAACAAAGCGGCCCATTGAGGAAGGGTCACCCCCTCCCAACAAGAAACCTACACCTGATTCTGCCAATGTTCGGTTCTTTTGCATCCACTCCTTGGACGCTTCAAACCCATTAAACACCAGAAGCCCCTTCTGGATTAATAAAGCATTGCAATCAGTTGCCAGCTCTCCTAAGAGCGTTAAGAAGCTCCAATCTGGAGATCTTCTTGTCGAGATGTCGAGTCCCAGATATGCTACAGTGCTTTTAAACACCACCTCTTTTTTAGATTGTCCAGTGAAAGTTACTCCTCACGGCTACCTCAATTCCTCACGAGGTGTTATCTCTTCTCAAGACCTTCTGGAGTGCAGTGACCAAGAACTTCTGGAGGAACTGAGAGACCAACAAGTGAGTGGAGTCCGGCGCATCCTATTTCGGCGAAATGGCCAATCTGTCCCATCTCGAAACATCATACTGACCTTTAACACCCCATCCCTGCCAACATCAATCAAGGCAGGGTATGTACACCTTGAAGTGCGCCCCTTCATAGCAAGTCCTCTACGATGCTTCAAATGCCAAGCATATGGTCACTCCCAGCAGTCTTGCAGGAGCACTGCTCGGTGTGGGCGTTGTACAGCAACAGACCATACTTTGCAAGATTGCCATGCCGAAGCCGAGCTGTGCTTCAACTGCAAGGGATCTCATGCAGCATCGTCGAGAGACTGCCCAAAGTGGAAGGAGGAAAAAGAGATCCAACGCATTAAGACCGTTGAGGGAATCTCCTACCCAGAGGCCAGAAGAAAGGTCGCTCCAAATCAATCAAATCGGCGATCTTATTCATCAGCGGTTATTGCAAGAACTACAGTCGGTACCCAGACGGATTGTGCCAAATCCCAGTGAATTGTCCTTACAAGCTTGACGACATCATAGCTGCTGGTCTGGCAGCACTGCAATCCCGAGCTCGGGACGCGAAAACTCCAGCAACCACCGTGCCTAAACCTGCTGCAACTAACACCAGCACCACCGGGACTTCAACAACCCCGGGAGGAAAGAGAAAGGAAAAAGAAAAGGAGAAGAAATCTCCAAACTCCCATCATAAGAACCAGGATCGGGCAAGATCATCTGCGACACAGGAACCAAAATACCGCCCCATTTTACCACCAGAGAGACTACAGGGCGTCGGGCAAAACAGTCCCAAGCGCAAATGGACATTGCAGACGAAATGATGGAATCGGACAACTTTTAGTTGTCCCAGTTTTTCTCGGGTTTTGTTTTTCGTTTTTTCTTTTTCTCATTCACCACAATTCAAACCATGGATCAAATCGTTCAGTGGAACTGTCGAGGCTTTCGGACAAGACATGACGACGTGAAACATCTGCTTTTGTCATACTCTCCGGTGTGCCTTTGCCTCCAGGAGACAAAACTTAAACCATCAGACCTCCTTTCAGTTCGAGGCTACAGTGCATTTCGGAAAGATAATGTTTCAGGAGATATAGCTTGCGGGGGAGTTGCCATCCTTGTCCCCCACAGTGTTCCAGTTTCTTCTGTTGCGGTCTCAACATCTTTACAAGCCGTTGCGGTGCGTATCTCCATGCCTGTGCCTCTAACTGTTTGCAGCGTCTATCTGCCGCCGGATGAGGACGTGAGCGTGTCCGTTCTTGAGAGCTTAGTTGCGCAGCTGCCGTCACCTGCTCTTCTTCTGGGTGACTTCAATGCTCATAATCCATTGTGGGGTAGTGTCAGAACAGACTCACGAGGCCGTAGGATCGAATCTCTTCTTTCCTCGACCTCTTTGTGCCTGTTTAACACCGGTGCTGACACTTACTTCCACGAGCCTACACGAAGTTTCAGTGCAATCGATTTATCTTTGGGTCAACCATCGGTTATGGCCGACTGGTCGTGGACGGTGTGTGACGACCTCCATGGAAGCGACCACTTCCCAATTGTACTTAGGTATAATGTGAGCGTACCATCTTCTGCCTCCCGCCCTCCTCGTTGGAGGATGGATCGTGCCAAATGGGAGGTCTTCACACCGTCCGCAGTAATATCTTTTGCCATGGTGACCCGTGGGTCAATTGACGCAGCTGTTACTGATGTCACAACGTGTATCATTCAGGCAGCAGATTTCTCTATCCCAAAAACATCAACGACGCTCCCAAGACGTCCGAAGCCTTGGTGGAACCCTGATTGCGCAGCGGCTAGGAGAGTTCAACATAGGGCCTGGTGTACTTTTCGGCGTTATCCGACCGATGCTAATCTTGTTAAATTTAAAAGAGCAAAATCTTACGCTCGGTTGGTGCGTCGACGAAGCAAGAGGGAGTCTTGGATGAAGTACGTTTCATCTATCAATTCACGTGCCAGTTCAAAAACTGTTTGGGAAAAAATTCGTAAGATCCGGGGAAACTATAGTTCCCGCCAAATTTCAATTCTTGAGAATAACGGCTGCATGTATGCTGAAGTTGGGGAGATTGTGGATTGCTTGGGCGAAGCGTTTGCCTCAGTTTCTAGTTCTCAGGCGTATCTCCCGTCCTTTCAGAGGATTAAAACAACCGCGGAACGCCAGAAAATCTCCTTTGCGCCTTTTTATAACACTGAGTATAACTCCCCCTTCAGCATGGTTGAACTACGGGTGGCTCTGCATCGGTCCGGCGCAACATCTGTCGGTCCCGACGGCATCCACTATGACATGATTCGTCATCTCTCGCAGTCGTCTCTCGAGAATCTGTTAGTGCTTTTCAACCGTATTTGGTTGGAGCACAGTTTCCCGGACTCTTGGCGAAGAGCTTTTGTTTTACCTTTTCCCAAGCCTGGCAAAGACCCCAAGTCTCCCTCTAGTTATCGGCCAATTGCCCTCACTAGCTGTCTGTGCAAAATCCTTGAACGAATGGTTAATTCCCGGCTAATTTATTTTCTTGAAGAACATCGAATACTCTCTCCATCACAAAGCGGCTTCCATCGTCATCGTTCAGCTCCTGACCATCTCCTGCTCCTTGAGACGTCTGTTCGTGAGGCGTTCGTACGTAGGCAGCACCTGGTGTCTGTATTTTTTGACATCGAAAAAGCTTACGATAGAGCGTGGCGTCACGGTATCCTCCGTGACCTCCACGAGAGTGGGTTGCGGGGAAACCTGCCAACCTTCATTGCCAACTTTCTTCGTAACCGTGTGTTCCAGGTGCGCCTGGGTACAACGCTGTCCGCCTTTTTCCATCAAGAACAAGGCGTTCCTCAAGGCAGCATTCTTTCGGTGACTCTGTTCATCCTCCGCATTAATTGTTTACTCAAAAATCTTCCTCCTACGGTTTCGGCTACCATTTATGTTGACGACCTTCACATCTTCTGTTCGTCATCCAGCATGCATTTCGTTGAAAGGCAGCTGCAGTCTGCAATTACCCAGATTGTTAAAGCCGCTAACAATAATGGGTTTGTTCTTTCTCCCGACAAGACAGCCTGTGTCCATTTCTGCCGGAGGCGTGGCCTCCATCCTGATCCAGAGCTCTATTTGGACCGTGCAGCCATTCCAGTTCTGCCGGAAACTAAGTTCCTTGGTTTGACCGTTGACCGTGCTCTCACCTTTCGCTCGCACGTTCGACGGCTTAGGACTTCCTGTCTGAGAGCCTTGTCAATCCTTAAGATCCTTGCCTCAGTCTCCTGGGGTGCAGACAGGACTTCTTTGTTCCGTATTTACCATTCTCTCATTCGGTCTAAGCTGGATTATGGCTGTATGGTGTATGGCTCTGCGCGTCCTACCGTTCTCCGGCCGTTGGATACCATCAACCATCAAGCGCTGCGTCTTTGTACGGGAGCCTTTCGTACGTCACCCATTCCCAGCCTTTATGCCGACGCGAACGAACCGTCGCTTCATTTACGCCGTCTGCAGCTGTCTCTTCAATTTTACCTGAAACTTAAATCACTCACAGACCATCCTTTATACGATGCAGTTTTTCATCCCCAGCATGCTCGTTTGTTCGAGATCCGTCCCTCGTGCATTCGAACCTTCGGTCTTCGTATGGCGGCCGTAGCTCGTGATGCAGGGCTCGACTTGTCACTCGTTGGAGAGACCAGGGGCTTTGAGGATTCTCCATGGCATCCTCTTGGTGTCATGGTCGATACCAGCTTTACATCTTTTGACAAGTCCTCAACCCCTGCGTCAGTGTACCAGCAGCTCTTCGCTGAACACCGTTACGTCAATGCAGACTTTATTCCTGTTTTCACCGATGGATCTAAGGCGGCTGGTGTTGTTGGATCCGCCGCCGTCTGCGTTGACGAAGTTTCTGTTGCCCGCATTCCTCCTGAGGCCACGGTTTTTTCGGCGGAGATGCATGCTGTGTATCTTGCACTTGTTCACGTGCAGTCGAGCTCTCATCAGCGTGCTATTGTGTACACTGATTCGTTGAGTGTTGTGCAATCATTGTCATCTTTGGATTTCACTGGCCACCCACTTCTTTTTGCCGTTCGGAGACTTCTTCGTTCTTTGCTCGAGGCTGATGTCCAGATTCGGTTCTGCTGGATTCCTGGGCATGTTGGGATCCCAGGGAACGAGTCTGCCGATGCTGCTGCTAGATCTGCCTCTTCTTTGGTCGTCACACCCTTGCCACTGTTTCACCGCGATTTTCGCTTTCTTGTTCACGATCATATCAGACGAACGTGGCGAAGTCTGTGGGACCAACAGGTGGAGAATAAACTGCACCGTATAAAACCTAACCTTGGAATCTGGAAATCATCGTGTCGCCGGAACCGTGGGGAGGAAGTTGTTCTTGCGCGTCTGCGCATTGGGCATTGTCGCTTCACGCATAGCTATTTGCTGTGTGGCGACGCTGCCCCAATGTGTGAGGCGTGCGACTGTTTACTCACCATCTCTCATGTTTTATGTAGTTGTGTTCGTTTTTGTAATCATCGGTTTCACTATTTTCAGTCTCATCTACTGGATGACGGCGCAGCTACACTGCAGAAGCTTTTGGGCGACCACTGCGACACTTTCGCAGTGTTTTCGTTCTTAAAGCAGATAGACTTTTTAAAACTTATTTAAAAAAAAAAAAAAATATAATAATAATAATAATAATAATTTATAATGATTATAACAGCGAATTGGTGAATTTATTTATTTATTTATAAACCTAATTGACTAACTAGTCTTCACAGCTTTTATCATTCTCTATTCTAACTTTTGCCAAGCCTGTCTGCTCTTAATCATTTCACCCAGCTTTTAAATATCTTTAACTGATTGTTCTGTGTCTGGCGCTCTTTGGCCAAACCTGGCCCTTGCGCCACTAAAATCAATTAACTAACTAACTAACTAAGAATAAACAATTATTAAAAACATCCTTGGTTTCATATTACATTAATCATTTTGGCTCTTGCCTAGTAATCTATCAATAGCCACCCCGATGGTGCAGTGGTCTAAACACTGGCTTATGACCATTCGTCTGAAAAAGGTCCAGGTTCGAATCTCGGTCAGGCGTGGATGTTGTTTTTGTTTTACAGTACTGGTCCTCTCCCTTCCCTTGAGCCAATGGCCCTAAATTAAGGACAGGTGACTGCTTATAGCCCATAGAGTTGCTTACGGTGTCATTAAACCTTCAATAATAATAATAATAATAATAATAATAATAATAATACAAAAATAATCATTATTTTGAAAGCAGATAAGCTTTTGTGCTATGTTTAATGTAATTCCTTTACTCCAAATGTAGAGCAAGGTACCCTGAAGCACAGGAGAGTGAAACACTTTGGGTATGAATTTAACTATGCCAACAACAATGTTGACAAAGAAATGCCCCTGGAAGACAAAATTCCTGATGTCTGTTTCAAGCATCTTCAGAGGTTGTTAGCTCTGGGGCACATCTCCAAGTTACCAGATCAACTCACAGTCAACTCATATATGCCAGGTCAAGGTAAACCATATTTTCCACTGGAAATTATTTATTCATTAGTGTAGTAGTAATTAAAATCTTTGTTGTAGAACTTTTTCAAACCACTTGTTATTAGAAACTTTGTTGGAGTGTGCAGAAACAGATGATTACACTTTTAGATTGCCCTTTTCTGGTGGATATTTGACATTTTTTTTCATTGTTTTAAAATATTTTAAAGATTTTGTTTTATGAATTTTATTCCAAAATGGAACTATTGAGACAAATAGAAGTCTAAAAATTACTGATTTTTTTTTTTGTTACTACAACAAGTGTCTCAAGCCTCTTTTTGTTCAACCATTGAATAAAAATCCTTGCCTTCATGAAATTATTTTTTGTGAAGGCAAAAACTTGATTTTATTTATTACTACATTGACGCAACAGTAATTTCCAAGAGAAAATAACTTGCCTAGCTTTTAACATTTAAGTTCATTGCCAAATCTTATAATGTTTAATTTTATTTGTCATTCCAATCTCATAAACTGAACGCAGAAATCACATGTGGTAGAAGTGGTACTTACTTTAACATAACGAGAACTGTAGAAAATTGTAGCAATCGGGCTGTCTTATGTACATCAATGATCTTCTTACTAAAGTAAGTAACTGTCATTTTTTTAGAATACCTTTGAGCTAATTTCAAGTGAATGAAGAACAAATTCATAGTTTTTCGGCATTACTGTTGTTCATTAGTTAGACCTAAAAATCCATGAAAACTACAGCCAGTCCATAGCGTTTGGCATTTCTGAAAATGTTTCTGCAAACAAATGCCTTAGCCAACAGGATTAGTGCAGCAAAACTAACAAATCTAATTTGTAGAGGGGTTACTTTACCAAGGAGGCAACGATTTCATACCAAGGAATAGGACAGCGGGCTTTCTGTGAGGGCTAATACACTGAAGAGCAATTGAATTAGAGATACCTGTCTAGTAACATGTAGCACCACCTTTCGCCCTGATGATGGCGGCGATTCGTCTCGGCATGGACTCGACAAGACACCGGAAGCGTTGGGAAGCCATACGGATCCACGACCCCTGAACAAGCTCCCACAGTTCGCGAAGATTTGATGGTAGGGGTAAGAGCCTCGAACATCTCTTTCGATGGCATCCCAGATGTGCTCGATGGGATTGAGGTCAGGTGACCTAGCTAGCCAAGGAAGCGAGGTCACATCGGTGGAGTGTTCATCCAACCATCCGGATACAATTTGCGAGTGATGGCACGGTGCATTGTCTTGTTGCAGGATGAGGTCCCCAGTGGGATGTTGAAGACGCACAAACAAGAGCAAATGGTCGTCCCGGATATCCCGGTAACGTTGACCTGCGAGGGAAGATGTCACACGTACCAGGGGTACCATTTCAGTCCACGTAAACAGTCCCCAGACGAGAATGTCACCCCCACCAGCTTGAAGAGTACCCTGCTGGCAAGAAAGTTCCATCGCTTCATGTGGTTTGCACCGTATTCGTATCCTGCCATCCGCATGTACCAATGTGAATCTCGACTCATTAGTCCAGGCAACATTTTCCCACATGTCTAGGGTCCAGTGGCGATGTTCCCACGCCCATGCTAATCTTTGCACCCTGTGATGTGCGGTCAGCAGCGGTACCCTCGTGGGATGATGGCTTCTGTACCCCATAGCGATAAGATGGTTCTGGATGGTGGGGCTGCTTACACGTTTTTGTGCACCAGCATTAAATTACCTAGTGATTTCTTGCACTGTGGCCCGTCTATCCGTTGTTACAATGCGAGCTAGCCGACAATGACCCCGCTCATCCACACGCTGTTGTCCACGGCAGTTGGCCCTTGCAGGGATGGTTTTACCGGATTCGATGTACTTACGGTGCACCCGTGACACAGTGGCTTGTGAAAATCCCAGTGCCTGCACGACTTCAGAGATGGAGTGACCCATTCGTCGGGCCGTGACAATTTGCCCACGATCAAATGCGCTTAGATCCTTCATCTCTCCCATACTGCGTCCTACTCTTACTGATTCCCGTCGCATCACTCCTTATATTGTTGGATCGCTGCATACGTCATGTCATTTCCGTTTACAGGGACGCCAGCTGTCTCTAATTCAATTGCTCTTCAGTGTAGTACCGTCTTCATTACATTATATTTTCTGCTAAAATGCTTGTTAAGTGGAAAAAACAATCGCCATATTTCCGTCTCTTTGTGGCTCTTTGCCTGCGTTTCATTTCCCCCCATGATTAACACATTTTCAGTAATTTTCCAATACCCCAGCTGTTATAACATCACATGGATTTAAAAAAAAATGAAGTGCCACAATTTGTTCTTTAAGCAGTTTATTATCAGCAGAACCTAAACTTAAAACTTTTTAATTGATAATCTGTGGATTATATGATGGAAATTACACTATTTACTGGAAATTCTGAAATTCTGTTGACCTTTTATCCAGTAATTTCGAGCTCTGTTTACATGTGTTATCAATTTCAGAATGAGTGAGAAGCTACCTCATCATGATTATAAGTTGAAAGTAAGTGTGTAGACCATTTACTTGCATAGTGTAGCATGGCATCAGTGTTTCTTATTTCTAAAGTGTTATGTGGTCATTAGCCTGTAGAGGAGTGCACATTGCTAAAAAAAAAAAAAAAAAAAAAAGTTGGCTGTACAGAAGGGCAATTCAGAACTTTACAAACTGAAAAAATTAACGAGCAAACAAATGTCAGCTCTTGGTCATATGTATTCAAAACTACAGAAATGTCTTTTGTCTATCTAGAGAAAGAAAACCCCAAAAAACATCAGTATGTTAAAGCATGAGATTAGTTCATGATTGAAAACTTTATGGGAACCGAAAAAAAAAAAATGCTGGTCAAGGTTTTATTTGATTATTCTTTATATTTTGATTCTTCACATGTTTAAATAAAAAATTAAAAAAAAAAATACAGAAAAAAAAAAAGTGTTCTTAACGAAACATAGATGGCGCCAGCCGGGCTTGATAACGAAATATATCCAGGAAAGTTTTTCCGACGAATGGCAACAAGGAGTATCGGACTCCATTAGCGCGAAGTTAACCACGAACATCGGTGGTAAAGTCGCCACGCTCCTGAAGATGCCCAGAGTATGGGCGAAAATTTCGAGTATAAAGAACGGTAAAAATTGATGTTTGAATCCTAAAGCAAAGATCCAATGAGTATACCCAGCGAAAAGTGTGAGAAGTAAAGCCAGTCATCGCATACAACGGACTTTAGGACAATAACCTCAACAAAGACCGGAAAACACGTGCGTGAAATGTCCCCGTCGCTAGAAAGGAATGCCAAGGTAAGCATTATCCGCTAGTTTTCTGTACAAGTTACTTTGAAATATCGCACGTAAAAGAGAATAGTACAATAATTAGAGCTATAAAATAGTCAGAATTAGAACTACTAAGTGGAATTGTTTAAAATCAGTTAATTTTTTTGCACGTCCTAGAAAATTGTAGATTCATAAATATATGATAATTATAAAGTACAGTATAATCACCTGTTACTGGATCTATGCAAGTGAGGAATACCATTTCCAACACATTGTTACACGGAATTGCAATGAGAATATTTTTTGTGATTATCACAAAGTTTTATGTACTTTATGTTTGACAAAAGAATATAATTTAGGTATACTTTTTAAGTAGTAATTATGGTTACTTTTATGAAGTTATGACTTGGACTTCTAAAATGAAATATCATTTCTATCTTATAGGTATTCCTCCTCATGTTGATACTCATTCAGCTTTTGAAGATCCAATTATATCAATGAGTTTAGGATCCCAGGTACATTTTCCACCAAAATTACATTGTGTACTTCATTTTGTATATAAACAGTTTGCTCCCAG
Source organism: Macrothele yani (assembly GCA_039090855.1). Lineage (NCBI taxonomy): Eukaryota > Metazoa > Arthropoda > Arachnida > Araneae > Macrothelidae > Macrothele > Macrothele yani. Next base: position 57,330,754 of record CM077028.1, read on the forward strand.
AATCACTCCAAAAGTATGGTTCTATAAACTACTAGTGTAGGTGGAATATATAAAATTACTGGCACTTAGCCTGTATACATAGTGTTTCATTGCCTGTACTGTTCTTCTGTTTAATGTGTTAAACTACTTCACTATATATTATATATACACAAGTGTTTTGTTTTAAAATGCAGAAATGCAGTAGATACCATTTTTCTATTTGATTGAGGTATCTGTTCATTTAGGACAATTCTTGAAGAATATCCCCATCCCAAATGAGCTCTTTGGAGTAAAGCTTTGCATAATGCGGCATCCCCTTAATTGGGTCAAAGTGTTCAATCCCCAATGTGTCCCAATTAACGAAAATCTACTATATATACATGTATAAATACCCCCCCCCCGCCCCCTATCTCTCTCTTTCATACACACACCTGTGTCCTTGTGCTTTTTAGCTCCAGCATCACCTAAGTGATACATCTGACATGTGTCCTGAAATTCAATTATTGAATTCTTGGGCTTTAATGAAAAAATTTTATTGAAAATGAAATGTGCATGACATACCAGAATTCACATCCTCACTTTGAAGACAAAGGGCTCCACAGTTGAGAATGTGTAATCTTGTATGTTATGCACTTTTGTGGGATCAGCTATATAGGATCCAGAAGATTGAGCACCTGCCACTTGATGACAGCGAAGTGAATTTGGCAAGATGTACATTGTGATCCACAGCTGCTACGATGCCATAAACTTTCTCTGTTCCAAAATTTTTGTTCATCTAGATCACATTTCCTCGCTTTCTCAAAGCTGTTATGCATGTTTTCCTTGTAACATTCTCTGTAGTGGAATGCAAGAGAATATGTAAATTACAAGAAACATTGGCAATGGAAATTCTCTGCTTGTTTTTTAAAGTTTTTAACATTTAAAGCTCTCACTATGTCTGATACTCTTACTTTTTCTGGTTTTTATTTTCTTCTCAACCCCCCCCCCCCCCCCCTTTTTTTTTTCATTAAAGCTTGAAAATTCCATAATCGAATTATGCAACAGCATTGGCACAGGTCAGGTTTATTATTGAAATGGACGATGCTGGTAATATAAAGCGCAGCGATGTGGTTGAGTGAAGATTTTATTTATATTTTCAAGCAAAATATGATACATTATGTTTTACAAAGTAGCCAAATGTAGAAAGAATATGCACTTAGTGATCACTAAATTGTGACCACCCCTATGAAAAGTGAATGCGGCCTGTTGACTATGTGAGTTCCGAGAGGGAGTGATTAGTTGACCGGCGTAGAGCATATAAGGCATGAGTAGAGCAGTAGGTAGTAAAATCTGTAATGTGATCCATGACCAGAGCTTCTCCTTAGTGCCGTCATGGACATTTTTTGCAACCAGTCATGGAAAATCTCCTTGCAACAGCATTGGTGGTACAGTTAAGTGGCTGGTTACCCAAGCAAGCCTTCAAATGTATCCTGGTGATGTAATAGCTTCAGCTGAAAAAGTCCTCAATTTCTAAGAGGCATGAGTCAAAAGCATAAAATTCTGGATGGTAAAAAAGGAGAAACACTGTCAGAAATACGCCAGCAGCTACAAGACCAATTCTACAAAACAAAAACAATTCTTGGTACATGTGGCTTTCACCATTTCATCCCTGTGTCTGAAGATTCCATCAAAAGAAAGAGAATCAGTTTTGATGAAAACTTCAGCACTATTTTCCATTTCTTTAGAGAGCAACCATGTGCAGTCAAGATGTCACAGATCTCTACAAACTCATACAGTACATGTATTTATGACAATCACTGACTTTTTGGATTAGTACTTTTTAAACATGAGGATGAAGGTGATGTAAAAGTAAAGTTCATGCACTATTGTTTCACTGGCCTCCACTAAGAGAAGACATCTGCGATGTTCCCCTGGGTAACATTATTTCTTGTGTTAGTCCTCCCATCACCAAGTGTTCTGGAAGGATGTACTGTTTCTCTGAAAGGGAGTCTGATTTTATTCAATGCCAGTACAATAAGACACAGCATCTCAGATAAAAAGTAAGATTAATTATTCAAGCATTTAATTTGTTGAAATTTTTTTCCATTGGTTGATTATCCTAATTAGCTATATAAACACCTATTAATTTTTTACACTTTTTAAGTCACTTAACAGTTGTAAATTTTGTGCTCTAGACCAGTTTTTGTTATTTAAGTTATTCTGATAAAAATTTTCTTGTCATTGAACTTTCTCCAAGTCACTAAAGTTTGTAATTTAATTTGAGCTCTTCATACACTGATAAAAAAAAAAAAAAAAAAAAAATCTGTGAAGGTACTTATCTATTATGAGGCATAGTGTCTGCATAGGATGGCCTTTTAGATCATAGTGTGAGGCTCAATTTAAAAAAAAGAGCTAAGATTTATATAACATTTTTTTTAACACAAGAGGTAGGCAAGATTTATATATATATATATATTTTTTTTTTTTCCTGAAATGTACATACTCTGACGTGTGGTAAAAATTTGGGAGTGATAATGTAGATTAGACACAGAGCTATGAATTTTCCCCTCAAATACTCCTTCTAAAAGCGTGCCTCATACATCACACATACATATCACTAAGCTGTTCTCTGGGATTCAGAGGTTAGCTCCACAAAGAAAAAATAAACTACCAGATAATTTTTAACTCATTATTTACTTACTGTTGCCGTATCAAACATCTCCATTTACAGCGATCTGGACGTACAACTCAGGCTTCACTGACATTCATCACACGACGCACACAAGATCTTCTATACTTCATCCTCATGATCTTTTTCTCATGCAGACACTCCTGAATGTGATCCTCCTATGACTTCCTTGGCCTTTCTCTACCTTTCCTTCCTGCCACTTGGGCTAAAAAGATTTTCTTAGTAAGCATCTCATTGTTCTTTCTTTCAACATGGCCAAACCACCGAAGCATATTAGTTCCCACCTTGCTAACAACATTTTGCTTCACATTACACAACTGCAACACATCTTCATTTCTCACACAATCAGAACATGTTTTGCCACAAACCCCTTGTAGGTAACGCATTTCTCCAGCATACAAACGACTTCTATGTTTCTTCTGTAGTGCCCGGGTTTCACTGCCATACATCAGAGTAGGAAGAATTTACACTTTCATACACAGCCATGTGGGACTCCCTTGAGAACCCATCATTCCTGTGAAAACCTCCCAAGGCAGCTATGACTTTCAATGAAGAATTCACTCCCCTACTAATTTCACCATCCAATTTATTCTCTCTGTCAAACATGCTTCCTAAATACACAAACTCATTCACCTGGTCAACCACTGTACCATTTAGACTTATATTGCCTTCAGTATTACCAGTTCCTCTCTCAAAAACCATAATTTTGGTTTTTCCCTTATTTATACTCAGTTTGAATTCCACACAAACTTCGTAACTCCGGGACAACATACTCTGCAACTCACTTTTGCTCTCTGCCAACAGGTCAGTGTCATCAGCATACAGCTATCTGCACACACAGATATCACCAAGACATAAACCAGTATTATCTATTTTGGCATCAGGCAGGCATGCATCCATAAATATATTAAACAGCCATGGTGACATTACACAACCTTGCCCGACTCCTGTACCAATAGAAAATCATTTTGATAAAACACCATTCACTTGTACACAAGCTCTACTGCCAGCATATATGGTTTTTACACTATTAAGTAGATTCCCAGGAACACCATATTCATTCAATACCTTCCACAGAAGTATCCTATTTACTTGTTCATAAGCTTTGAAAGTGCTGCAAAGAACAGACTAGGGAGGGTGAGAGAAGAGTAACAAATCCTTTCTCATGTTTCGTCTCCTATGTTTTGTGTTTATGCATTCATTTGCCTCTGACAATGAAGGCAGCAAGTAGTCATTCCTGCTTTCTCCCTGCAGTCTTGAATAAGCTAATGGAGAGAACTCTCTCCTTCCATCCTGTCCGACCAACGGTTCTGGTTTTTTCAGCTGTGTCAGATTGTGTTGATTCTTGACCCCTGAAAACTCGCAGGAAATTTTTGGTGCCAAAAGTGTGTCCGCAGGAAGAAAATATTTTGATACAACCCTGTGTATCCCTTTCAGAAAAGAAAAGCAGTCCATACTAAATGTTCCCAGATTGAAAAGAACATGTCATTAAATACCCTACCATGGGCGTGCTAGAATGTCGGAAGTTTCGCCATTCTCACCCTCTGACAACATGAACAGTAATAAATCAAAGTCTGACTTTTTGTTTTCTTTACTGGCTGTGGGCTTTCCATACCTGCCAAGTATTCCGGATTTTTGGGTGGTTTTATGGCTGGAAGATAGGTTCTTCCGGATTTTCGCCAAAATGGCTCGTGATTTTTTTTTTTTTTTTTTTTTTTTTTTTTATGGAAATTGATATTGTTGCTATTGTCACTTAGTGTAACTCCTGCTTTTGTTTTATTATGATATCATAGTGATTGAACCTCATGTTATCTCTCATTTCTAGCAGTAAGCGATATTTATTTATAGACCGCACAAACCCCCTCCTGCCAATCCTTCCAAACTCCCTCTCTCAGTGTTGGAATAGCTGCGCTAATTGTGCTGAAGTGTGAAAATTTTTTAATTCTGCGCAGTGCAGAATTTGTCAAAATGCGTAATTATGCGTCTAGTACACATTGAAATTTTACCAACGCATAAGAATATGTTTTGGGAATTTTCCTTGACGCATAAAAATATGTGTCGAGAAATGCGTAAAATATACATCAAAGCGTAAAAATATGCATCGAAGACTCTTACTGATGCGTAAAAATATGCATTGGGATGGTATTTCTTCTTTCAAAAACGGAAGTAAACGAAATAAAGTTTTTTTTGTAATCTTAATTTTGTTTTCCTGTGACGCTGCCTCTGTTCAGTATTGTTATCATCATCATCGTCAACCATTATTAATCCACTGCTGGATGAAGGTCTCTCCAAGCATCTTCCACAACGTCTGTCTTGTGCCAGTCTCTTCCATGTTACTTCCGCATACTTTCGAATTTCATCCATCCATCTCCCATGTTGTCATCTTCCGGGTCTTTTCCTGACCCTTGGAATCCAATCTAAAATTTCGGCTGTCCGTCGATGGTCTGTCCTTCTGGCAGTATATCCAGCCCATTGCCATTTCAGAGATTTAATTCTGATCATGATGTCTTCCACTCTTGTCATTTTTCTGATCCATGAGTTCCTCTTAACTCTTCTGGTTACACCAAGCATGCACCTCTCCAGGCTGCTTTGAGTTGTCTGCAGCCTTTGTATGTCTCTTTTAGTTAAGGTCCACGTCTCTGCACCATACGTAAGCACTGGAAGGATGCATTGGCCAAACACTTTTCTTTTAAAACATAATGGCATATTGCTCTTGAAAATTATACTGTTTCTCCTAAAAGCTCTCCAGGCAAGTTTTATATGCCAATTAATTTCTTCATCAATGTGACCTTCACTTGATATCTGCTGTCCTTGGAAGATAAACATACGTATCTGTTATCTCCAGCTTTTCTCCATCAATCGATGTCTTAATTTCTTGTGAAAGCATTGTACATCACTTTTGTCTTCTGAAAGTTCATTTTTAATCTCACTTCTTTACTTTTGTCAGCAAGTTCCTGGATCACACTCTGCAGCTCTGATAGGGTAGTTGCAAAAACGAAGGTGAGTTAGATAATCTCCATTAATCTTTATCCCTTGTTTTCCCAGTTCAGTGATTGAAAGACATTTTCCAATGTGGCATTAAAGAGCTTGGGAGATATGGTGTCACCTTGTCTCACTCCCTTTCCAATTTTATGTGTGTTGTATTTCCAAACAGCCAAATCTTTGCACTTGCATTTTCATAGATGTTATTAATAACATTAATGTATGCTTCTTCAGTACCGCAGGATTTCAAAGCCATTGTAACTGCTGATGGTTTCACCAAATCAAAGGCCTTTTCTTAATCGATAAAAGCCATGCACAATGGAAGTTCATATTCTCTCGCTCTTTCAATTAGTTCTCTCAGTACATGGATATGATCTATAGTGCTGTAGCCACTCCTGAATCCAGCTTGTTCTCTCGGTTGAGCCGTGTGCAGTGTTACCTTCAAGCGGTGTAAAAGGACTTTAGTGAAGATTTTATAAACCACTGATAGGAGGCTGATAGGTCTGTAGTTCCTGAGATACTCAATGTCACCTTTTTTATGTAGCAGGATCATTGTAGCGTTGTTCCAATCCTCAGGAATCTTCCCTTCATTAAGGCATCAAGTGAAAACTTGGGCGAGTACTGTTTCAATTTCTCCATTTGCTTCTTGTATGACGTCTACAGTAATTCCATCTTCTCCTGGAGCTTTTTCCTGTACTGTTAAAAAAAATATTTTAGTATTATTATAAATCAGGTTCGTACTTTTTTGACCATTCCCACGACCATATAGGTGTGGGGTGATGCACTGAGACTAGATAGGAGTAATGAATTTCAAGAAACATTCAAATAAGTGAGTGGCACACATTTTAGCAACAAAACAATTTAATACATGTAAACATTGATGTTAAAAAGAAATACAAAAAAATATGCATACAAAATATGAAAAACAAATACGTTGTGATTAAAATAAAATAAAAATAACGTTATATTAAGACAAATATGTTGTGATTAAAATAAAATGAAAATAACGTTATATTAAGACAAATATGTTGTGATTAAAAAACGAAGATTGCTCAAATCACCAAGATTAATCACTCTCAGTCCTCTGTTCCTAGTTTTTGCAAAATCAAAATTAAGGTACCAATAATACAAATCTCAGTTGTTGTTGTTGTTTATAAATAGAGGTCATTTCCCAGTGTTTCACACAAATTTATATTCTCAGTCTGTTAAAAGAAATTCACACAGATTAGTATTCTCAAAGTTCACACGATATGCAAGAGAGAAAAAGTGATCACTATGGATGATAATTATGTGAGTTCCTTTTGCAAATCCATTTAAAGTACAGTCAAGGAATGTAAATAACACTGTAGGATTCATCTACCAATTATGTAATTAAAATGCTACGTCAGACTGAATCTCAAATCATATACAGAAATGCTGGAGTAGGCCGGATCTGAAGGTGGGCAACTAACGTATGTTCATAAAAATTATTTCATTACTTAAACACCAAGTTCCATCAATATTAAAAATGCATTAACACACATACAATGCATAAGAAAAACCAAAGCCGTGATCAGGTTTCGAACCTGGGTTATAAAACTAATTAACTTCACAATTTCTCATTTAAATTTAATTCTAAAACCAAAATAATTTCATTTGCCATCATTAATATTATTTCATACTAGAACAATTTCTGTATGTCTCTGGCACGTAACAAATTCAGTGCTAGTTTCTTAATAATAATCACGCTCTAAAAACAAATGTGTATATACACACTCTAAATTATGCAGAGCATCTTGAAAAAAGATACACTCACTTTTTACCCAAACAGGGAGATGGGTAGATGCATGAAGAAATGATGGAGAATCACACTTTTACTCCCATTTTGAATTGTAGCAGCGGATATGTTTACCCAAAAGATTTCACACAAGTAGTTTACTTATACCCAAAAGAATTCACACAGAATCTAAAACTTGACATTTAATACCACTAAGGTTATTATAGCCCGCATTGCATACATTTCTACCCCAGTTTCACTCTCACGCGATTAATTGCATCTTAATTAATAGAACCATAATTCACGCAACTGCTGTACGATTCCGGTTAACCTCTGGTTTATGCGTAAATCGGTAAGCATCAGAAACTGGGTAGCAACAACGCTTGTTAACAGCTCTTAACTAAAAATTCGAAATACTCTGAGTATCCATTAAAAAATAGATTACAAGTGCTGACAAGAAAAATCCCTTTTTTCTAAAGGCATATATGTTTATGAAGCAAGTCTTGAAACGCTCAGAGAAGTATACTTTCATCAGCAGCCCATTTCTAAACCTGACTCGGAAGTTCACCTTCTCGCAGCACGCACTCGAGTTCATAACGTCGTACAAGTAAACTACGGGTTTAATATATGGTTCCACATGTTGCTGGCTTCTCAGAGTAAAGGCAGCGGGGAAAAAATCATTCTTTCCTGACTCGGAAAAAGGACAGGAGATATCGTTTAAGAGTTTAATTCAATAAATGTTCCTGTTTCTTTCTTGCTTTTCGTCCCTTTGTGTGTGTGCGTGTGTGTGATCTGTCGCTTCATCACAAGGACTCAAACTAAATATAATAAATCATGCAATATACAGGTATTACATAGATAAAAATTAAAATCACAGCTAGGGGTGGGGGACGCTGCATGCATAACATCTTACCAAAACAATAATAATCAACAACTATTAATCCCCCGAGATGTCTGTAACAACTCCCTTGCCGGAAGAAATATTAAACCAATAAAATCATCATGGTTGCATTCATAACAAAACAAATTTAACTTCAATTAGCTCCCATTTTCTCAGAATCCAGACCTACTCCAATTACGGTCGATTCACACTAGCATATTTTGTTTGTACCTAAGTCGACAGATCATTTTTTAATGGGTAGATTAACGGATCAAAAGTATGATAATTTAAAAAGTTACCGCATTATCTTCTATGCTTCATCTATCAAACTGTGCCTTGAGACACTGCACTGCATTTGTAACACTACACTTGAGACGCTGCACCAAAACGAGGCTTTAAAAAACTCCCTTTGGTGCCCCCTGTTTGATACTCTCAATCTCTGCTGTGCATGTCTTGGAAATGTAGAGGTATATCATCCCCGATGAAAATAAATGGAATCCATCGCTGTCTTGCGAATTCTGGACCTCAGTCTTTCTGTTCCTCAACCCTGGAACCGACCACGGTCCACAATAAAGCAAGTAGGGGAATCTATTCCACCTTTTTTTTTTTTTTTTTCCTACTGCCGTCTGAGAGGTAGATGCTTCACACTTCGGTTGGGTCGCTTTTCCACAAAGGTTAGAGGTTCTTTCAAATGCTAAGCATAATGAAGGGATGTTCCTTGATGTCTCTCTGCTAACTTTAATGGGAAATCACCATCCGTGTTTATACAGCAGTCTCAGAAAACTGTTTCAGCTCTGTTGGTTGGGAAGGCGTAGAGGGCATGGTCCAGCAGCAAGAGCTGCTAAAACCACCGAACAATCTCGGGCACGGAAAATTCATAGATGCTATTACATCTGTGTTCAAGTACAGACTGACCGCAAACTTTTGCAAGATATCCAATTAAACGCGCCGTTCGCACCCAAATGGCGCAACGTGATTGGTCGATCACCACATTCCTTCTAGAAAGATCATAAGGTTAGTTGCTTAAAAAAAGATATAAGAAAAAGTATATTCGTTAGCGGAAAACTTAAATTTTTAACTTCACATTTTTACCAAAATAAAACTCATACCTCAAAATATATATGGATCAAATATTTAAAATTGTCATACACATTTTCATGTGCAACTGATGAATTTGTCTCATACCCCTCTCCTGTCTCTGATGGCGCAGTTTAGAATCGTTATGATTTTACACAAATTTTTCTTATAAAAAAAACACGATATAATGCACTAAAACATTCCTCATATTCGAATCGCGTGTTGATACAGTTCATCACCAGAAATTTAGGTAAACTGCTAGAATTATGCCATAGGAATTTTTGTGATGTTTCAAAGTTATTTACTCAAACATGTCGCCATTTTCTGCTATTACCACACTTGGAGTTAAGGTGGCGTCCGTCGACGATAACTACAACTTCACATGCTCTCTTATTCGTGGAAATACTGCCTGATCAACCATATACCGTTTTATTTGTTACCAAACATTATGTTTCTCAAAAGAAATATGTTTGGCATAATGGACTGGATAATATCCAGGACATCCCCACTTCATCAGGGTTCGTAGAGTCCTTAAAAGTCCTTAAGAACTCCTTAATTTCCTTTTTGCCTTTTTAAGGGCCCTTAAAAAGTCCTTAAGAACTCCTTAATTTCCATTTACCTTTTTTAAGGGCCCTTAAGAACTTCTTAATTTCTGTTCTGTTTTTAAGGGCTCTTAAAAAGTCCTTGAAAACACCGTAATTATATTGTATTCGGTCGTTAAAAAGGTCGTAATTTTTTTTAACTAAAGAAATGCGCGCGTTTAGCCGGCCAGCTGGTTTCATTAGCGTACTGATGATGGTTTTACGTCACTAGATCGCATGTCGCAAAAGTTTACCCATGTTCTGTATTGCTTTTGGCGGTTTGCCAACCAGCTACCTTCAAATCCCTTTGGTTTAGATTAGATTTATTGCTGGCTTGATTTCTTTGCGCGGGGTCAGTGCAGTTCAGATCGTTATTTTCTGTTATTTATTAGAGAATGTGGTACTAAGTAAAGAGCTTAGAGCTTCTGTCTTTTCAGCTAGACAGAAATATGTTCAATATTTAGATGCTGAAAAAAAAATGTGCCAAGCAACATCTGGGAGGAAACGTAAATTGATTGAGGAGGAATTGCAAATGCTTAGTACGAAAAAACTGAAAGTAGAAAAAAATATTGCCGAATTAGAGAAACGTGCAGATGACCTTGCCGCCCAAGGGGAATTGATGAGAGATATGAACTGCTTCCTTCAATCAAATAGTTTTCGAAAATTAATAAAAGGAAAAAAATGAAGAATTGTCAGAAATTACCATGTCAGTAGTTGCAAAAAAGGAGCTGAAAAATTGATTTCATTGTAGGCCTACGTCCTTTGTTTGACCTCAAAAAAGTGAATATGCACATAATGCAGTCATTGTTAAATTGCATTACTGTTTTTTAAGTTTAAGAGCAAAAATAGATGTATAATAGAAGTAAAAATTCTGAAGGAAATTTCATAGGTGTCTTGTTGTTACTGCAGTTTGTTTTAGCTTTTACACCTATACACTATTGCAGGGCTACCAATTGCGCCAGCCCGCGCCAAAACGTTCTTGCGCCATTCTGCTAAAAAATTGCCATTTCGACGAAATCTGTGGCAATTTTGCACCAAAAGTTAAAATTTACCGGTCATCGATATTTTAGCGTTATCTTACGACATTCGAAATCGATTCAGCGGTTAATTCCTACGTGAGATTCTTCCGCGGATTCGTGGAGTCCCTTCCGTGTTTTTTTTTTTTTTTTTTTTTTTTTGTCATTTTCAAGATCGATGCAAAAGTGAAGAAATTTTCGGGATATTAGTTGGGGGAGTGGGGTCGTATTTCGTCTGGGGACGTTGTTTTGTCTTTTTAAACATTCGGAAACGGAAGTTAAACGAAATGCAGATTTTTCCCTGTAATCGTTTTTTTTTTTTTTCGCGCGATGTTGCTTCTGTTCAGTATTGTTAAATATAATTTCATTTCATAATTTCAGCTTGAAATTGTAGGCAACGATTACCGAAAACGGAAGTTAGGCTGACCGAAAATTTCCCCGTAATCTTCGGCGACGAGATTCTCACGCTGATTCGAGGAATTCTGTCTTTTTGTTATCATTTGGACCATGTACGAAATCGATGCATAACTGAACTGAAATTTTGGGAGAATTGGTAAGGGGGCGGGGGGTCATTTTCTTCGTCGGAGGACGGAATTTCATCCTTCGAAAACGGAAAGTAGACGGAGGTAAGATTTCTCTGGTAATCGTAATGTTTTTTTCTCGCGATGTTTCCTCTACCCAGTATTGTTAGGTATCATTTTATTCCATAAATATTTGTATTTCAGTTTGAAAATGTTGGATAAATTTCCGAAAACTGAAGTCAGACGGAGCGAAGATTTCTTCCGTAATTGTATCGCCCCCTCCCCGCGATGTTTCCACTCCTATTGTAGTTGTTAAATTCCATCACCCTCATAAATGTGTGTGCATTTTAGCTTGATAAGTGTGGGGGAAATTTCCCAAAACAGAAGTGACGAAGTTTGGAAATTTGTAAGAATTGATGCATGGTGTTAAAAAAAAAAAGTATTCATTCTCTGAAAATTACACCATTTATCTAAAATAGTTAAAGCTCCGATATCAGAATTCATGGTTCTCAGGCTAAAAGTTCTTTAAGCATGATGGATAAATTTGTCATCTGAGGGAATAAAAAAAAAAACGGAAAAAGAAAGAAAAGTAACAAAGAAAAATGGTAAAGGGAAAACTATGAGCAGAAAAAATAAACAGTGGATGCTGTGCAGTGGCAGAGTCAACAAAAGACAAATATGGTCGTGGAACTTGCTGAGAATAAAGTAGGGTTTGCTCGCAAGAGGAAACCAGAACTAATGTTTTAGCAAGTACAAGAACAAAACCAGGAAAAAAAAACTGTTTGAAGCTCTCTTTCAAAACCACCCTATTTTGTTTGGAATTCACTAATTTTATAATTGTGAATACAGTGGTGTGATCTAGTTAAATATTTTCATAAATAAATTACAGTAAACGATTCAGTTTTATTCATGCTTTGTAATATTCACACTTTCTCACCATGCAGTCTGATTTTTCACCAAATTAAAAAGTACAGCTTTGTTTTTTTTTTTCGTCAGTCTCATGTATGTTAATTAAAATCGTTCACTAGCGCTATGGATAAATGAAAGGATTGTTTATATCGCATAACTTGTAATCAATTATCAGGAATACTGATCTTTTGGTTCTTAAAGTCTGAATTTTGCCCCGTACGTTCAGGGATCAGAATTTTTAGGAGGTTTTCTTTTTCTCATTTTGATCTATCTTGGGTAACATCTTCACCCTCATACTTTTTTTTTCCAGATGGAAGATGTGTTGAACCACTTACGAACTCGCAATCGTCTGCTTAATGTCCATGTCCATACATGCAGGATCCCATGTATGCAAGAACAGTGGCTCTTTCAGACAGCAACAACAAAAAAGTCATACACTGATTTTCCTACTGAAGAAGAGGGGGGGAATCTCGTGCCAAAATGTCACTGTGCAAGCGTTAAGCGATAGAAGCAGCTTTTATCTAACCAACTTTACTAAATCTCACTATCATCTTATAGTTTTGGTTCGAGTTGTAATTGTTCACAGCAATAACAAAAGTTTGACATTGATAATTACTTGATAAAAAAACATTGTATGAAGAGTATCATGGTGCAACTGCTTAAAGATGATGCATATAGTTTTCACTCTTATCTTATAGTTTTGGTTCCAATTTGATTATTAAATGTTACATTAGTTTACCTTTTATATCAAAGGTATGCTTTCCTTCAGAAAACCTTAGAAGTTTGTGATGAACATGCAAACCATGTATGCGTGGCTTGCCAGTTGGTTGTTTCAGATATAATGTATTTTAATCTGAATGCCACGAATCTCGAAAAATATGCTGCTAAAAACCAACCAAACAACAAACAGTAATTACATATTATTTATTCTTCCTAAGTGTATATTCACAAGCATTCAGTATTAATAGCAACAGTTCTTGGACGCGGCAGCATCCTATTTGTGTTACAGCGAAACAATGCATTCAGAAGAAAATCCCTGATATTAATGTGTTACGCTTAAAATATTGCAGGTCATGTAGTTTTCTATAAATCGTGGGTAGTATAATTGTTTTCCTATTTATCTCACTGTAGGAACAACAGAAATGCTAATTAACAGTTGTAAGAGAAGCAGTAAAATGTCAACAAACCTGAAATATGACATTTTTTCATAGTTCATAAAATAATGGTAATTCAGTATATAAACATAACTTAAAGCACAGCATGGACTTAAAACAATTAAAAATACTATCATTAGCTGCTCCAAAATATGAGTTCTGCTCCAAAATGCAAATTTTCTGCTCCAAATTGCATATTTCCCTGCTCCAAAACATGGTAGGGGCACTAACACCCCTGCTATTGCCAAATGTTGAAAATCAACCTGCATTAAGTGTATGGAAGAAGTTACTACAAGTGCTACAGCTGTAGAATTAAAAAAAAATGCAACAGTTACACAAGCAAAAATGTGTTATTCATCCAAATCTACGAAAAACAAATTTTTCTCCAGATTTGGGAATTCGGAAGCTGTGTAGTAAATAAAAAAATAAATAAATAAATACTTAAAAGAAAGTGATGCTTCACTGTTCAGTTTTGATTCTTTGAATTCTGCCAATGTAGTTTTGAAATTTATGCAAACATTTTTATTGAACTAAAGGCTTTCAATTCCGATGATATGATTTAAGTTACGATGAACTTGTGTTTCGATTTGATTTAGATAGTGTGTTTACTTGCTTCATTAACCTAAAACAGGTCTAACAAGCTGTGCTGCATTTTTATAAAAGTGTTATTTTTCCAGCTGCAGCACTTGTAGCGATGCCACCCACAGAATTAATGCATTTAGTTTCTTAGCCTGTGTCCGTACATATTTGTAAAAGTAATTCTACTGGAAGGAATTAAGTTATTGAATGGAAAGGTAAAGATACAAAAAATTTTAAAGACTGACAATCACAGCCATATGAAATTCTAAGCTGTATTTGTAATACTGTTTTTGTTAAAATGAATTTGTAAATTAATAAAAAAATATAAATTCGGATAAACTTTGAAGGAAAAACAAATGCAAATTTAAAAAGTTTCCGAAACCACAAACATGGGCCTATAATCACAATGGGTGAAAATTTGTTGAAAATTGAAATTCCAAAGTAAATAAATTTTATGCTTCACACCACAAAACGAAGAAGCAGAGTGTTAGTTCTGTAGATGCAAAGATATGCTTCAGGACAAATAATGGATCCAGTATTACCAGTAAATAATGTATATAAGGAACTTTTAAGTTAGTTGGTTTTTTCTGTTGGAGTATTTAGGTTTATTTCAGTAGAACTAATTTTAATTCATATATTTGTGCAATGGAATATTCATTAGTTTCAACAAAATTGATTTATTGTGTTAAAATGACTTATGTTGTAATAGTTAACTCACCTTTTGTATATTTTGTATATTTGCATGCAGCGATTATGAAGTCCTTAAAAAATATTTAAAGGTACTTAAAGTAGCCTGAAGGTCCGTAAGAACCCCTTAATTTCCATTTTCAAAAAAGAGTATGAACCCTGTTCTTGATTGCATGAACTTCTGCTGGGAGGACTAGAAGAACTCTGTTACTGGTACCTTTCATGATGTCTGGAGAACATGTATCACCCCTTTCATATAATTTGGAGTAGAAATCTTTCGCTCTTGTCAAAATTTCGTCTCTATTTCTTGTTACAGAACCATCTTCTTTTCTCAGTGCCATAATCTGTTTTCTTCCCTTACTGAGATGTCCCTTTGCTATCTTTAGGCTTTTGTTGTTTTCAATTGCTTTTCTCACTAGTTCACAGTTGAATTTCCTTACGTCTTCAGTGAAACTTTTTCGTACTGTCTTGCATAGCTCTATATATTCCGCTTTGGAAGTCACATCTTCTTTAGTTGTCCTCATCTCTCTTCTTTTTTGCATCAACATTTTGTTTTTTTCTGATAATTTGTTCACATGCAACTTGTTCTTAGACCCAGCTAATTTCGTTGCTGTTTCCATAAAAGCTTTGGTTACTGTTCTGTTAACTTCAGAAATATCCACTTCTTCCGATGTTAGGCCTTCTGAAGCAGAGAATCTGTTCTTCAGTTCCAACTTGAAGGTATTATGGTGTTTTTTAAGGTCGGTTATGGCAATACATTTTGTTTGTCTTATGAGCTTGTCACGTTCGAGTTTAGTGTTGAGGTGCATCTTACATCTCTCCAATCTATGGTTACTACCTGTGTTGAACTTGTTTAGCACACTGCATTCTTCGATGACAAATTTTTTGTTACACATAATAAAATCAATTTCATTTGTCATCCCATTTGGATGTCTCCATGTCCATTTCCTGTGTGGCTTTTTCTTGAAAAAGGAGTTCATGATGAAAAACCTTTCTGCTTCTGCAAATTCTACGAGAGTATTTCCACTTTGATTTCTGTTTCCGTAACCGAATTTACCAACCAAAGTTTCATTCTGTTGCTGTTGTCCTACTTTTGCATTGAAATCACCCATAATGATCTTCAAGTGCTGCTTGCTTTTATTATTTAGATGACGAATTTCCTCTTAAAATTCTTTAATTTCTTCTTCAGGATGACTTGTGGCGAGTGCATAGGTTTAAATAATCTGAGCCTGGTATCTTCTCGAGAGTTGAATGATGAGTCGTGCAGCTCTGTCAGTGGAACTTTCAACTTCTACAACTTTATCCTTCAGTTTCTTATTTATTTAAATCCAACACCACTAGTTCTGCCAGTATCTGTCCCACGATAGTAGAAGAGATG
Source organism: Macrothele yani (assembly GCA_039090855.1). NCBI lineage: Eukaryota > Metazoa > Arthropoda > Arachnida > Araneae > Macrothelidae > Macrothele > Macrothele yani. The sequence goes on from CM077028.1 coordinate 57,346,921, forward strand.
TCCACTTTTCAGTTCAATGAGATCTCCTTTTCTCCTTACCTCACTTAGCCCGACAATGTTTCACTTGATCCTTTGTAGTTCCTCTTCCAATTCAAGAAGCCTTGAATCAGAAGATAGGGAGCGTCCATTATACGTAGCCAAGGTCAGCATCAAACGGCAGCCTAATCCGATCCTCCGGTGATTTTTAGCACCCTCTGCTTTCATGTCGCACTGGCCACTGCCTTGGCCAGGTACATTCCAGCTGCTGGAGACTGAGGGCCAAGATTTAAGTTGTGGATTCATTATGGAGGGGTGTGGCCATAACTCACCCCGCTGGCCAAGCGGGTTGGTGAGTGTGGGATAGCATTTCCTCTAATCCCGATGGTATAGTTATACCGCTATTGGCGGTCGTCAGAGCCTCTTTAGTGGGAACAGGATGCACCACGAAAAGGCAGGGTTGACATTTGTCAAGGAGAGGCTGTGATGTTGCACATCACCTGACCTTACATACATCATTTTATTCCAAAAATATTTGTATTTCAGTTTGAAAATGGAGGGAAAAATTCTGAAAACGAAAATTCCACGGCGCAAAAATTCCCCTGCAATTTTCAAGCATGAGCGTGAAACGGCTTTGAGGAATTTCTCTTTTCCTTCATAATTTGAATTATCCTCAGCATCGATGCATAACTGGGCAGACATTTTTGGGGCAATTGGTAGTGTTGGAGGATGTTTCTCATCAAAAACTTTCAAAAACGGAAGTTAGACACACTGAGAATTTCTCTCGTAATTGTAATTTTATTTTTAATGTGATGTTTCCTCTGCCATGTATTGTTGTTAAATATCATTTTACTTCATAAATATTTGTATTTCAACTTGAAAATGGAGGGAAAATGTCCGAAACCGAAGTTGTACGTAACAAAGTTTTCTCCCATAACTGTAATTTTTTTTTCCAAACTATGTTCTGAACATGTATCCCATATTCTTAAATACCCCCCCTCCCTTCCAAAGGTTTGCATTTCAGCTTGATAAAGAGGGAGAGGTTCAAAAACGAATGTGACGAAGCTGAAGATTTGTAAGGATTAATGCATGGTGTTCAAAAGAATTCATATTTTCAAAGTTACACTATTCATCTTTTATCTAAAATCTAGTGAAAGCTATCACGCATTCATGATGGATAAAACTGTCATCCAAGGGCATAAAAAAAGGCCACTGCCCTTTCTTTGCTTAAATGAAATCAAGTTATTTCTGAAATTACGTCATTCAATTTAAAAAAGTGTGAAACCTTGAAGATCATCACAATTTCTGAACTCCATCTATGAGTGACTAATACAGAAAAATAATTGAAAACTAGTATCAAACATACCGATAGCACATCCCATACATTACCACTCTCCCCTAATAATAGATAATCATGAGTTAACAGTTCTGGTACTGTCGCAAATCTTCTAGATTTTATGGTAAATCTTCTTAATTTTTGCAAGCAGTCTTCTTGATATAGGAAAAGTTTTGGTTGGCAGGTATGAATTTGGTACTAGTTATGCCGTACTAGTATTTTGATACTCAATGTCTGTATACTGCACTATTTTTACATACTGAAACACTAGTAGTTTCATTGGTAAAATACTGTTAGTTCAGTGTTTATTGAAAATCTGATTTATTCACATTTATGCTGTGTACAGAAGGGGTCCTCAACATGGGGCCTACGACCCACATGCAGCTCCAGAATCTGTTCTGTGCAACCTTTGATCTCACACAAATTAAAACTTCTTGCAATATTTTTATATTTGCTTGCTAGTTTCATCTGCAGTAACTTCATATGATTATTAAAGGCTTTTGTATTACATTTCCTGGCAATTTTGTTCTGTTGACACATTTATGTTAAAGTGAAACATTGAGTTTACTACTTATACAATTACATGTGACAGTATATGGAATTAGAATGAAATTAAACTGCATTTGCTCTAGTCAATCAATGCTCATTGAGATATGTTATTGTGTTAAATATTTTATTGAAAACCAATTTTGACTAAGCATCCAGGATGATACTAAAGTTAGTCCATAATAAAACAAGATCAGGCACAGTTAAGAAGATAACACTTAAATGATAACTAAATTTTTAGCACATAAACATTAACTTATGTAATACTTTGGATTAATCAAAAAATATTTGACTTACACTTCTGTAAATAACGGATGTAAGGTCAAGTGAAGCGTAACATCACAGCCTCTCTTTGACAAATGTCAACCCCGCCTTCTCGTGGTACATCCTGTTCCCACTAAAGGGGCTCTGACGACCGCCAATAGCGGTATAACTATACCATCGGGATTAGAGGAAATGCTATCCCACACTCACCAACCCGCTTGGCCAGCGTGGTGAGTTATGGCCACACCCCTCCATAATGACTCCACAACTTAAATCGTGGCCCTCAGTCTCCAGCAGCTGGAATGTACCTGGCCAAGGCAGTGGCCAGTGCGACATGAAGGCAGAGGGTGCTAAGAATCCCCGGAGGACCGGACTAGGCTGCCATCTGATGCTGACCTTGGCTACATATAATGGACGCTCCCTATCTTCTGATTCAAGGCTTCTTGAATTGGAAGAGGAACTACAAAGGATCAAGTGGGACATCGTCGGGGCTAAGTGAGGTAAGGAGAAAAGGAGAAGATCTCATTGAACTGAAAAGTGGACATCTCTTCTACTATCGTGGGACTGATACTGGCAGAACTAGTGGTGTTGGATTGATAATAAATAAGAAACTGAAGGATAAAGTTGTAGAAGTTGAAAGTTCCTCTGACAGAGCTGCACGACTCATCATCCAACTCTCGAGAAGATACCAGGCTCAGATTATTCAAACTTATGCACCACCACAAGTCATCCTGAAGAAGAAATTAAAGAATTTTAAGAGGAAATTCGTCATCTAAATAATAAAGGCAAGCAGCACTTGAAGATCATTATGGGTGATTTCAATGCAAAAGTAGGACAACAGCAACAGAATGAAACTTCGGTTGGTAAATTCGGTTACGGAAACAGAAATCAAAGTGGAAATACTCTCGTAGAATTTGCAGAAGCAGAAAGGTTTTTCATCATGAACTCCTTTTTCAAGAAAAAGCCACACAGGAAATGGACATGGAGACATCCAAATGGGATGACAAATGAAATTGATTTTATTATGTGTAACAAAAAATTCGTCATCGAAGAATGCAGTGTGCTAAACAAGTTCAACACAGGTAGTAACCATAGATTGGCGAGATGTAAGATGCACCTCAACACTAAACTCGAACGTGACAAGCTCATAAGACAAACAAAATGTATTGCCATAACCGACCTTAAAAAACACCATAATACCTTCAAGTTGGAATTGAACAGATTCTCTGCTTCAGAAGGCCTAACATCGGAAGAAGTGGATATTTCTGAAGTTAACAGAACAGTAACCAAAGCTTTTATGGAAACAGCAACAAAATTAGCTGGGTCTAAGAACAAGTTGCATGTGAACAAATTATCAGAAAAAAACAAAATGTTGATTCAAAAAAGAAGAGAGATGAGGACAACTAAAGAAGATGTGACTTCCGAAGCGGAATATATAGAGCTATGCAAGACAGTACGAAAAAGTATCACTGAAGACGTAAGGAAATTCAACTGTGAACTAGTAAGGAAAGCAATTGAAAACAACAAAAGCCTAAAGATAGCAAAGGGACATCTCAGTAAGGAAAGAAAACAGATTATGGCACTCAGAAAAGAAGATAGTTCTGTAACAAGAAATAGAGGCGAAATTTTGACAAGAGTAAAAGATTTCTACTCCAAATTATATGAAAGGGATGATACATGTACTCCAGACACCATGAAAGGTACCAGTACCAGAGTTCTTCCAGTCCTCCCAGCAGAAGTTACACATGCAATCAAGAACGTGAAGCGGGGAAAAGCTCCAGGAGAAGATGGAATTACTGTAGACATCATACAAGAAGCAAGTGGAGAAATCGAAACAGTAATTGCCCAAATTTTCACTCGATGCCTTAATGAAGGGAAGATTCTTGAGGATTGGAACAATGCTACAATGATCTTGCTACATAAAAAAGGTGACATTGAGGATCTCAGGAACTACAGACCTATCAGCCTCCTATCAGTGGTTTATAAAATCTTCACTAAAGTTCTTTCACACCGCTTAAAGGTAACACTGGACATGGCTCAACCGAGAGAACAAGCTGGATTCAGGAGTGGCTACAGCACAATAGATCATATCCACGTACTTAGAGAACTAATTGAAAGAGAATATGAACTTCCATTGTGCATGGCTTTTATCGATTATGAAAAAGCCTTTGATTCGGTAAAACCATCAGCAGTTACAATGGCCCTGAAATCCTACGGTATTGAAGATGCATACATTAATATTATTAATAACATCTATGAAAATGCAAGTGCAAAGATTCGGCTGTTTGAAAATACAACACACATAAAAATTGGAAAAGGAGTGAGACAAGGTGACACCATATCTCCCAAGCTCTTTAATGCCACATTGGAAAATGTCTTTCAATCACTGAACTGGGAAAACAAAGGGATAAAGATTAATGGAGATTATCTAACCCACCTTCATTTTGCTGATGACGTAGTCATTTTTGCAACTACCCCATCAGAGCTGCAGAGTATGATCCAGGAACTTGCTGACAAGAGTAAAGAAGTGGGATTAAAAATGAACTTTCAGAAGACAAAAGTGATGTTCAATGCTTTTACAAAAAATGAAGATTTATCGATTGATGGAGAAAAGCTGGAGATAACAGACACGTACATTTATCTTGGACAGCAGATATCAAGTGAGGGTCACATTGATGAAGAAATTAATCGCAGTACAAAACTTGCGTGGAGAGCTTTTGGAAGAAACAGCATAATTTTCAAGAGCAATATGCCATTATGTCTTAAAAGAAAAGTGTTTGATCAATGCATCCTTCCAGTGCTTACGTATGGTGCAGAGACGTGGACTTTAACTAAAAGAGACATACAAAGGCTGCAGACAACTCAAAGAAGCATGGAGAGGTGCATGCTTGGTATAACCAGGAGAGATAAGAAGAGGAACTCATGGATCCAAAAAATGACAAGAGTGGAAGACATCATGATCAGAGTTAAATCCCTGAAATGGCAATGGGCTGGACATACTGCCAGAAGGACAGACCATCGATGGACAGCCGAAATTTTAGATTGGATTCCAAGGGACAGGAAAAAACCCAGAAGAAGACCTCATGGGAGATGGGTGGATGAAATTCGAAAGTATGCGGGAGTGACATGGAGGAGACTGGCACAAGACAAACCGTTGTGGATGAAACTTGGGGAGACCTTCGTCCAGCAGTGGATTGATAATGGTTGGCAATGATGATGATGATGAAATAACATACACAAGATTCTTCCGCCGATTCGCAGAATTCTGCTTTTTTGTCGTAATTTGGGGGCATCCTCGAGATCAATGTACAAATGAAGAGAAATTTTGTGGGAATTAATAGCGGGTGGGAAGGGTTTTTTTCTGTCTGAGAACGATATTTCGTTGATCAAAAGTTTTGAAAATGGAAGTTAAACAGAGGTAATATTTTTCCCTTAATCATATATTTTTTTCTTTTTTGCAATGCTGCCTCTGTTCAGTTTTGCTGTTAAATATAATTTTATTGCATAAATGTTTGTATCCATCATGAAACTGTGAGCAACGATTTCCGAAAATGGAACTTAAGACGGCACAAAGATTTCACTGTAGTCTTCAGGTATGAAATTCATCTGTAGATTTAAGAGATTCTGCCATTTCCATTATCATTTGGGCAATTCTTGAGAACACTGCACAACTGAGCAGAAATTTTGTGGGATTGGTGGTGGGGATTCGTTTTCCGTTTGAGGACAGGCTTCCGTCTTCTGAAACATTCAAAAACGGAATTTAGACAAAGTGAAGGTTTCTCCCGTAATCATAATTCTTCTCTCGCAGTGTATTGTTGTTAAATATCCATTTATTCCATAAATATTTGTATTTAAGCTTAAAAATGGGGGAAAGTTCCTGAAAATGAAAGTCGGATGGAGCTAAGATTTCTTCCGTAATCATAATTTTTTTATTTCCTCCGCAATGTTCTCACTATCCTGTCTTGTTGTTAAATATTGCTTTCCCTCATAAATACTTGCATTTAAGATTGATGAGGGAGGTGGAATTTGTAAGATTGGATGCATGGTTTTTAAAGTATTCATATTCTCAAAGTTATCTGAAATAGTGAAATCATGCATTCAAGGTTCTCAAGCTGAAAGTTTTTTCAGCATGATGGATAAAATTATTGTTATCTGAGGGAATAAAAAAAAAAGAAAAGTAAAGCGACAGTGCAGAAATGTAAAGGAGAATATTTATCAACAGAAAATAAAACTAAGCAACAAATTCTGTGCAGCTGCAGTGTCAACAAATGACAAACATGGCCATGGAACTTGTAAGAAGAAAGCAATACAAGAGGAAACTCCAGCTGATGTTCTAGCAAGTGCAACAACAAAACAACAACAAAAAATGTTTTTGAGCAATGTCTTTTAAAGCCATATTATTTTGTTTGAATTCAACAATTTTACATTGCAAATACAAAGTAGTGTGCTCCAGTTTAATATTTACATAAATAAATTACATTGAACAATTCCATTTCATGCCATGTTATATTCACACTTTCTCGTTGCGCATTCTGATTTTTCATCTGGTTAAAAAGTTCAGCTTTTTTTGTTTCATGGTCAGTCTCATGTATGAAATTATATTTGCTTAATAAACACCTTATCTGATCTGATCATATGTAGAGGATTTTAGGAAGGGAGTGTCTGACCCCAGGTCTTGAACAACCCTTAGAAATAGGAAGCTAGGAGATTTGGGCTAGAGTGCCCGATAGGAAAGTGATACAGAAGCTAGGTAGAAAGGGAGAGGAAGACGCCCTTATTTATTACCGGGGGCCAGTACCCAGTGTCCGACAGCTTAACGTGCCCATCCAACGCATGGCGGTTATTTAGTGGTTTGAACGTTCATACCTGCCCAGGATCGAACCCCAGTTAATCTCCATGGCAGTCACGAACATTGAACACTAGGCCACCCTCTAGATTCAGATCAGATCAGATCATATGTAGAGGATTTTAGGAAAGGAGTGTCTGACCCCAGGTCTTGAACAACCCTTAGAAATAGGAAGCTAGGAGTTTTGGGCTAGAGTGCCTGATAGGAAAGTGACACCCGGAAGCGAGGTAGAAAGGGAGAGGAAGACGCCCTTGTTTATTACTGAGGGGCCAGTACCCGGGGTCTGACGGCTTATCATGCCCATCTGACGCACGGCGGGTATTTAGTAGTTCAAACGTTCGTACCTGCCCAGGATCAAACCTGAGGTTATCTCCATGGCAGTCACGAACGCTGACCACTAGGCCACCTGCTGCCCTTAATAAGCACCTTAAAATCAATCAGTATTAATACTGGTATTTTGTAGAACAAATACTGGTATCATTCTGGTACAGTATTAGATTTACTACTTGGTACTTCTGAAGAATGCAAAATTTATAAAAGCACAGTTGTGTGATTAGGACATATGTATCATATGGGTGACACAAATGTTACCTGTGCAAATGCAGCGTTGTAAAATGCACTGAGCAAGCTTTGCATTCTTCTCTTCTTGGTTACTCAGTCCAAGGTTGTTCAGTAGTGTACTCTGTCTCTCTATTCTCCGGCGTTCTCTTCAAGTCATAGTATGTCCTAGACTTAGTGTCTTGGAGTAATTGTGCCACAAAACCATTCCTTGGTCGTCCTCTTCCTCTCTTGCCTTGAATTTTACCTTCCAAAACTTTCAGAATCGGGCTTCCATGGCACAATGTGTGTCCCATCCATAACATTCTTCTTTTTTTTTAACACATTGATCAGATTCCTGGGTTCTCCCACTCTTTCCAGGACCTCCTCATTAGTCTTTCTACGGAGCCAGCTTATTCTCTCCATTCTTCTATAGCTCCACATCTCAAATGCCTCCAGCCTCTTCACTTCCCTTTTGGTCAGTGTCCATGTCTCAGAACCGTAGAGAGCTACTGACCAAACATATGCCTTTAAAATTTTCTTCCTCAGTTTCAGATCTATATTTTTGGATGTCAGTAGTCTTTGATTCTCTCTAAAAGCCATTTTTGCAATCCCCAGTCTCATTCTAATTTCCTTTTCACATCTCACATCTTCAGTAATAATTTGACCCAAATAGCGGAATGATTTAACTTGTTCGATACATTGTCCTTCAATTTTAAGGAAAGCCTGTTTTGGATCCTTCCCTATTACCATTATTTTTGTCTTATTTTTATTTATCTTCATTCCATAGATATCTGCATTTTTGTGTATTTTTGACATTGTGCGCTGTAATGACTTGGCTGATCCAGAAACATTTGCCTGGTCATCAGCAAACTTAATAGCCTTAATCCTCTCTCCATTAACCCAAACTCCTTCGCTGGCACTCCCCAAGGCCTGATCCATCATAACTTAGGCATAAATACCAAACAGGCCAGGTGACAACAAGCATCCCTGCCTTACACTTTTATTTATTGAGACTGGATTAGTCATTCCCTCTTGAATTGAAATCAAGCTTTGCATTAGGAACACCTAATTAATACCGCGTTGCTCCACCTTTCTGCAATCACGGCTCACAGTCACCTAATAACAGATACTACAAGGTGTCGAACATATTCCATGCGTAACTTGACCCATGTCCGCTGCAGAAGCTCTGTCAGTTCATTCTCATTACACAGAGTAGGATCAGCAGTTCTCACACCCCATTCTAGCATATCCCACAGGTGTTCAAGACAGGGAAATTTGGGGGCCAAGGCAATGTGGCAAATTTGTTGTCATGTTCCTCCAACCACTCAGTAGTTATATGAGCCTGATGGCACTGTGTTATCCTGTTAAAAGACGATACTTTGGTTCGGGTAAACCTCCTGGTGATATGGATGGAGATGCTCGGTTAACAGGTTCCTGTAGCGTCCACCATTCAGTGTTTGTGGGACGATAACCAACGGACGTAGGGCTTACCAGGAAAAAAGCTCCCCAGACCAGACACCACGTTCACCTGTCTGTTGAACCTCAAATGTGCAACCAAAAGACAGGACTTCATGCTGTTTATGCCATGTGCGAACCTGGCCATCACCATAGTGCAGCAGGAAACAGGACTCGTCACCCCAGATGACCTGCTTCTGTCTTATGAGTGTCCATTGCTGGTGTTCCTTGGCCCATGCGAGGCATTTGCAGTGACTGGGCATCGTTATGGGTACCCTTGTTGGTCTCTGTGGAACCCCCAGGCAAAGCAAGATACGGTGCATGTGGATATAGGTTGAACTGCACTGCTGTTGTACTGGTGGGTGAACTGGGCGACTGTTGCATTTCGTTGCTGAGATACTAGTCATGACACCCAACACTTACCTGTAGGATCAACTATGCCTGGCTGACCAATTTGAGCCCTTCTGTTGGATGTCTATACGTGGATGGTTAATCCAGTCCTGCTATAATCTTTGTACAAAAGAACGAAAGGATCCAACAAGTGCGGCTGTTTCCAAAATACTAGCACCTGCCCTTAGAGCTTCAATTACCTGGCCACAGTCAAAATGGCTTCAGTCACTGCATTTCTCCATTACTTGCAAATACTTACTCATTACATACAGAGGACAGGTGTGCACAATTTATAGTAGCCTCATGTTACGTTGATATCACATGGTACTTTTATCGTTCTGAATATGTAAAACGAGGGGTGTTCCTAATGCAAAGTTAACTTAGTGTATATTGGCCTGTAACTAGCTTAACCCATTAAGCGGCTGATGTACTTGAACCAAATGCTGCCGAAAGTTTTCTGATGTCCCCAAAGAAAAATATTCACATAGCGGTTGAGTTTTACGAAAGCTATGGCGAAACGATTCCTTTCCCCATCTCATATACGCAGTACAGACCATAAACCTGTCACTTGTGATAAATTTATAATCTATTCCCTTCTAGTCCTTTATCCTCTGATCCATGACCCAAATCATGGTGGGAAAGTGTTAGTAAATACCCCTGACATGAACATCCTGGCACTGGGTAGAAACAATTGACTCGAATCTCTTCTCTCCCTCCTATCTGATGTTTGTCGCCATTATTTTTGCCATTTTATGAGGTAATCAGTTAGAAAGGATTAGTATCAATTATCCTCCTAAATGACAACCTTGAATAACAAAGTTATGGTGGAAAGCAACACTTTCTGATGCACAGATTCACTCATTCCCACCACGTTGGGTCCACTTCTTAGACAGCAAATATATCCGTTGGAGCAGATTTCACCCTATTTTGCTAAGCCCGAGTTAATTTGTTCCAGCTGGTTAAAGGGTTAAGTTGGTAGTTACAGGCCAAAGGGAAGGCTTTACTAGCTTAAAAAGCTAGTTATAGGCCAAGGGAAAGGCTTTGGTAGAATGTGGATTGTTGATGTAAAATGTGTGATTAGGGATGTGGAGGTAGTAATTTTGTCAGAGGTAGAGGAAAACCTTGTAATGGACAGTGAGAGTGGCAAAACTTTGTTGGCTCTCAGCATTTTTTTTTCTTTTCATTATTTTCAATTTTCATTCTCTTGATTTATGTTCAGTTTTTGTGTCTCACTATCGTAAGTACTTTTTGGTTTACAGAAGGGAAGGAAAATATGTGTGTTTATGGTAACTAATATAAGTTTTTCAGTTCTTCAGCATGATATTATTCTTTTTTTTTTCCCCCTTCAGGTAGTAATGGACTTCTCCCATCCAGAAAGAGGTCACATTCCTGTTCTACTCCCTAGAAGAAGTTTACTTATAATGAGTGGGGAGAGTAGATATTCATGGAAGCATGGGTTTGTCATTTATTTACTTTGCATTTCTTTTGTCTTAGAATTGTTCTCCAGGGCCTAGCAATACACACTGAGTAGACAAAACATTAGAGATAGGAGTGATGGCTAGTTGACATGGGCATCCTTTGCACAGAGTGGAACAGAGTTAAACTGAACATGGACAGCAGAGCTTCCCAATAGTGTATCACAATCAACAAACACAAGTAAACTTGGTGATCTGAGCAACTTTGATTGTGGACCCTTTGTCAGGGAAAGACAGATGGGTCATTACCCAAACGATGAGAACCTAGGGTTCCCAAGGACAACTGTATCAAGGGGAGTATACCATCCATGTATGCACCAACGCCCAGGGAGTAAGTGGTGGTTGACCACACGCCATTGATAACCAGGGTTGATGTAAACTGTCCAGCTTCGTACAGACTGACTGCTTGGTACTGGCAGTGCAAATCACATCCATGTTAAATGTTGGAGGCTCGAGCAGTGTCAGCGAGCAAACAATATGGCACACACTGCTTACCCTGGGCTAAGGGAGCTGGCGCTTTACTTGTGTGCCACTGTCAGGGTCGGCAGCGTAAATTACATGTTACATATTTTACATAAATTAAGCGTAATTTATAAGTATATTTATGCGTTGTGTAGAAAACTAATTTATTACATAATTTTCTATGCAGCGTAATAATTTATTTACATGAAAATAAATTAATAAAAAGCCATGTTAACGAAATTAGAAGTAAGCATTTATTTTAAATTGTTTAGTTTATAATCACAGAAGTGACAATGATTAAGTGATGAAATATAAAAAAACACGTAAGTAATGTGAATGATAGAACATTTTTTTCCAAAAGATTAACGTTTCTTTTAATTTGGCAGTTGTTAATGTTCATGATTATCCACCTAAACTTATATCACTCTTAACAACCTCAGTGTGATTCTTTTTATCCAAAGTAACCAAAAAAATTAAATGTCTCTTACAGTTAAATTAGAATTGCGCTTCGGAATCATGTTGTGGACTGAAGTAAATTTTGTCATTTCATCCTTTTTGTAATTCCTAGACGATCAGATCACGAACAATCTAGAAGTGTGTAGTAAAAATTATAAAGGTGCTTCCTCTGGGAAAGTATCCACAAAGAGTTTTCATAAGTAAAAACAAAATTTTGTGTTTACTCTTTTAATTTGCCGCTGCGAACAGGACTTCATTGGTCATCGGAATAAATGAAAATAAACGAAGTCGGAATTACTCACAAAGACACTATTCAGTCATAATAATTGCCGCTATGAGAAAATAAGGAGTTCAGCATAAAATAAAAAGACAAAAGATGACTGCTTCTGGTGGGAAACACAAAGTGACAAAATCCACATGATGAAAATTGTCTGCAGCCTTTGATAACTAGTAATAACGTTGGATATCATGTGCAAGGGTCTGTGTCAGTGAGTATCAGAGCAACACAGAGAAACCAATGTGTGGTGTCGGCATGTCATTGGAAAGAATAGAAGAAATGAAAAACGTAATATGAAGAGCTCATTTTATTTGCAGCAAGTAACACACGCAGGTGTCTCTCTTAGCCTTGGAACACGAGTAACATTGTAACACTTCGTTTTGTATTTAACGCAAGTTTGAATTTATTACATTTTTTACATTTATAACATAAATTACGCATTTTTTACGTGTCACATAGAAAATATTTTTTTACGCGTAACTTCCCAACCCTGGCCACTGTTGACTGCTCGGCATCAGACATTACGCCTTCCCTGCCTGATACCGGGTACATTGAAACTGGATCTTCGCAAAGTGATGCCACATTGTGTTGTCAGATGAGTCTCTTTTTTTTTCATCTGTACTGAGCTGACAGTAGAGTGTATGTGTGACATCAACAGCGTGAGACCATGGCCTTATTGTGCCGGGTTGGCTTTGTTCAAGGTGGTGGTGGCTCTCTGATGGTTTGGAGAGCCTTCTCATGCGATACAATAGGTCCGTTAGTGTGTCTGGAAAGGTTCTGAACCACTGTGTGCTACCAGCATGTGCTGACTGATCATCTACATGATGGGCTATTCTAGCAGGACAATGGACCACAACCATCCAGGCATTGCTCGAGGAATATTCATCTGAGTTCGGAATCATCCAGTGACTACCGAGGTCCCCGAATTTAAACCCTGTGAAAGCTCTCTTAGATGCTGTGTAGTGGAACTGTGTAGCTCTCTTAGATGCTGTGTAGTGGAACTGTGTAGCTGTCTTAGATGCTGTGTAGTGGAACTGTGTAGCTGTCTTAGATGCTGTGTAGTAGAACTGTGTAGCTCTCTTAGATGCTGTGTAGTGGAAGTGTGTAGCTCTCTTAGATGCTGTGTAGTGGAACTGTGTAGCTCTCTTAGATGCTGTGTAGTGGAACTGTGTAGCTCTCTTAGATGCTGTGTAGTGGAACTGTGTAGCTCTCTTAGATGCTGTGTAGTGGAACTGTGTAGCTCTCTTAGATGCTGTGTAGTGGAAGTGTGTAGCTCTCTTAGATGCTGTGTAGTGGAAGTGTGTAGCTCTCTTAGATGCTGTGTAGTGGAAGTGTGTAGCTCTCTTAGATGCTGTGTAGTGAAAGTGTGTAGCTCTCTTAGATGCTGTGTAGTGGAAGTGTGTAGCTCTCTTAGATGCTGTGTAGTGGAAGTGTGTAGCTCTCTTAGATGCTGTGTAGTGGAAGTGTGTAGCTCTCTGATGCTGTGTAGTGGAAGTGTGTAGCTCTCTTAGATGCTGTGTAGTGGAACTGTGTAGCTCTCTTAGATGCTGTGTTGTGGAACTGTGTAGCTCTCTTAGATGCTGTGTAGTGGAACTGTGTAGCTCTCTTAGATGCTGTGTAGTGGAACTGTGTAGCTTTCTTAGATGCTGTGTAATGGAACATCAAACATCAAATCCACGAATCCTAGACCGATGTCTTGGGCAGAGTTGTTGACAATGCTGTAACAGGCATAGCTGACATTACCTCCAGAAAGCCCCCAGCATCTGGTGGAGTTGATGCTTTGGGGTGTACAGGCTGCTATTCATGCTAGAGGACGACCAACATGCTACAAGGTCCGATCAAAAAGTTCCGAGACTGGGCCGATATACAACAAAGTACTTATGTTACTTAAGTCTGGCTATAATCTTCCTCAAAGTAGTCTCCTTACCGCTGCCAGCGTTTTTGCCACTGTTGGAAAGCTCCCTGGAAGTCCTGTTCGTGAATCGTGTCAAGCACCGTCTGCAATTCATGCTCGATCTCGTCCACGGTTGCAAAACAGCGACCCTTGAGCTCCATCTTTGTTAATCTTAACAAAGATGAAGCTTATAAGCTTAATCTTTAGATTAAGTTAGAGTTACTCTTAATCTTAAAGATTAAGATTAACTCTAACTTAATCTAAAAGATTAAGATTAAGTTAGAGTTAATATTAATCTTTTTAGACTTAATCTTCATCTTCGGGAGTTAGACCTTGACACAGTTCAACACGGAGCACCTTCTGTTCGGGGTTCAGAATCTTTGGCACAAACTTTGTGGCAATGCAGTGCATGCTCGAAACCGACGTCAGAATTTCTTGCACTGTTCCGCACAACACGTTGACTATGGTAGAAATGTTTTGAATGGTTCTCCGATGATCCTCGTGCACCAGTTCCCTAATTCTGTACACATTTTCGGGGAGTTTGCTCGTGGACGGTCGTCTGACCTCCTCCTCATCTTCCAGTGTCGTTCTGCCGCTGTTGAAGAGCGAGTGCCACTCAAAACACCTCGCACGACTCCTTGCTTCATTGCCGTCAGCCTGCCGCAACTATTCAGGTGTCTCCGTTCCCAATATGCCGAGTTTGATGCAGGATTCGATATTCGCTAGCTGCTCTAGTTTGCAGTCCATACCGAAATCACAGCTGTGTTCTGCACTTGGTCACCAAATATTGTGTAGCGCAGCTTCCGATGTTCACAGAACAACGGCACTTGTCACAATGACTCGTGAAGATCACTGCCCTCGACCGCTGCTCGCAAATCCGTGTATTTCCATCTGTTGGCACGCTACGTACCTAGTCTCAGAACTTTTTTATCACACTATGTGTTAAGTAGGTAACTCTAATGTTTTGTCCATTGAGTGTGTTAACTTTCAGTAGTTGTGGGACAGCTCTCATATTAATAGTTGCAGTAGATTGTTTAAATTAATTTTTAATGTGCTTCTGTATTTTTTTCTTATACTTTTGCCTTTTAAAGGGATAGAATGACATTATTTGATGTCAGATTAATATTTCCATGCAGCAACTTAAAAAAATGAGTGCGTGGGCACAAAATCAGTGACTTATGCCTCGTCACCTGTAATATGTTATCAGTGGGAAATGAATATATTGAAGTAATTCTTCACAATTACATGGAAGACACATAGAAATGTAATTATTGGCACATAGGTTCTATATTTTCCAGTGTAGCTATCTCTTTAGAAAACTTGAATTGCGTAGTCCTAGAGTGGAAATCAAACCCACATCTCGTGATTTCCATACGAGCATGCTACTGTTACACCAACAGGACAATGAAGTTCCAAGCAACTGAAACAAAGCAGATGTGACTTAGAAATCTGAAAAATGTTCACTTTTCTGCTGGTCTAAGTAATCCATGTTCCGCACTTTCCCAACCCTTTCCTCATCCGGGTATGGATAAATGTCACAGGTCCCCAGTGCTTGGGTGGTGTGCTGTTCTAGGTGGCGTAATGATAGTGACCCATGATATTACAATCATCATGTAATGATGATTATGGTACATGATGAAGCCTTGCCCAGAGCAGGAATCGAACATATTACAATCGTCATGTTCGATTCCTGCTCAGGGGAAGGCAGTTTTCAAGTTTCCTGAGGAGGTGTTATGGGGAAATTGGGAAAAATACAGCACCTGCACACTGGTATACATGTACACTATATTGACAAATAGAAGAGAAACACAACATAGCATTTATTGACATACAGTATAGTGTCGGTCCACCTTTGGCCTTAATGCTTGCAGTGACCCTTCGAGACATGCTTTCGACTAGGTTTTAGAGAACAGCGATAGGTATTCGCTTCCATTCGGTACATTATGCTACCGCTAACTGTTGCTTAGTAGTAGGCCTTGGTTCCAAACTTCTTATGCGGCGCTCTAATTCATTTCATAGGTGCTCTATGGGATTAAAATCAGGGCTCTGTGCTGGCCAGTCCACACACGATATAGAATTATCGTCAAACCACGCCGTAATAGTCCTTGCTTTTATGGCTTGGTGCATTATCCTGCTGGTACCAAGAAGGCTCAGTTCCATAGTATTGCCACAGAGTTGGTAGGGCATAATTGTCCAGAATATCGAGGTAGACATGCTGGTTAACAGGTTTGTCCACGATAACCAATGGGCTGGGACCATACCAAGAAAAACACCCCCACACAAGTACACTGCCAGCTCCAAACTTGACCGGTGGAACAGTACACTGTGGTAAGTAGCGTTCCTCCGGCTGCCGCCATCCCAACACACGGCCATCAGACTGGTGGATTGTGTATCTGGATTCATCAGTCCATAGGACCAGTTTCCATTGATCTACGATCCACGATAAATGTTCTTCACACCATGCTAAACGACGAGTACCATTCTGAGTGGACATGAAAGGCTTATGAGCAGCCGCGCGAACACATTAACACATGGAATGAAGTTCTCTGCAAATGGTGCATGTACATACCGAGGTTCCAGCATTTTTACTCACCTGTACACTGAGGCCTTTTGCAGTACTCCGTCGATTAGCTGTACCGACTTTCCTGAGGCTTCGACTTCTTTTGTCACTGATTTTCTTTGGTCTGCCGGTATGTTTTGCTG
Source organism: Macrothele yani (assembly GCA_039090855.1). Lineage (NCBI taxonomy): Eukaryota > Metazoa > Arthropoda > Arachnida > Araneae > Macrothelidae > Macrothele > Macrothele yani. The sequence continues at coordinate 57,363,541 of CM077028.1, forward strand.
CTTCAGGTATGCCATGTGTCTTCCACTTATTCAGTACATCCAAAACAGTTGACTTGAGTATGTTTAAACACCTCTTGGTTTCTCTTATGGGACAACCCACTAATATAACACCCAACAATCTTTCCTTTCTCAAAGTCAGTTCTCTCCCGCCGCGACATTTTCACTCAACCTCACAGTGCGATATGATCCCAGTCTGCTGTAAGCTTGTTTTTATACTGTTTGCAGCTGTACTGTGCATCTTAACAATGCAGAGGATCCATTCATTTGGTTTTTGAAGGGGTGTCCGGTGACTTTTGTCAATATAGTGTATGGGTGAGACTGTAAGTGAAATTGTACCATGTTTTTTGGTGGAGAAAATGTGACAAAAAAATTCTGATTTCTAATAGGAGTAAAATCACCCTTATACTTTCTAATTTGAGATCATGTTAAATAATTGCTGATCTTATTGCACATTAGTTAATGAATATGGTCAAAAGCAAAAGTAAGGTGGTGCACTCTTACCACGTAAGAATTGAATGTGGAGGAGGGGGGGGTGAATTTTTAAGCATTTTCTCAATGTAGAAAATTATATATTTGAAATTTAGATTTATGTTCAGTGCATGAGTTTGTGTATTTAGTAAGCATGTTTGACAGAGAGAACAAGTTGGATGGTGAAATCAGTAGGCGAGCGAATTCTTCTTTGAAAGTCATAGCTGCTCTGGGAGGTTTTCACATGAATGATGAGTTCTCTAGAGAGTCCCGCATGGCTGTGTTTGAAAGTGTAATTGTTACTACTCTGATGTATGGTAGTGAAACCTGGGTACTGCAGAAGAAACATAGGAGTCGTTTGTGTGTATTGGAGAAATGCGTTACTTACGTGGGGTTTGTGGCAAGACACGATATGATTGTGTGAGAAATGAAGATGTATTGCAGTTGTGTGATGTGAAGCAAAATGTTGATAGCAAGGTGGAGACCAATATGCTTCGGTGGTTTGGCCATGTTGAAAGAATGAGTGATGAAATGCTTACCAAGAAAATCTTCTCAGCCCAAGTGGCAGGAAGGAAAGGCAGAGGAAGGCGAGGGAAGACATGGGTGGATCAGATTCAGGAGTGTCTGCATGAGAAAAAGATTGAGTATGAAGTATAAAAGATCTTGTGTACGGCGTGTAATGGATATTAGTGAAGCACGAGTTGTATGTCAAAATCGCTGTAAGTGGAGAAGTTTGATACAACAGTAAGTAAAAATATCTGGAAGTTTGTATTTCTTTTTGGAGCTAACCTCTGAATCTCAGAGAACAGCTTAGCGATATGTATGTATGGCATTGCAGTAAGATGATACTGTATGAATGTGTCAGCTAATCATAAGACTAAGTTTCTGAAATATGAGTCAAAGGTGTGGGTGGCAGTTTCTTTGTTGCTATGTTTTGCACTTTCTGTACTTTTGTAACCAAACACTGCATAATGTCCCATTTGCTCTGGTTGGTGATTCATATTAAAATTTCTAATACTGAATCCTTGCCCACATTTATGGATAATGATATATTGCTGTTCAAAATGCTGGAGAACAAAAGAAACTACTTTGTCATCCAAATTATATTTGTGGACTTCTTGGAAAGCTTCATGCTATTTTCTAGCCAATTGTTTTTTGCTGATGGTATATGATTCATTTACACAATATTTCTTTGTTCTTTTTGTGTAGAAAAGCAAAGCGAACCATAATACATTAGAACCAGCTAATAAGGAGCCCATATTATTAATTAATTACAGTATTAATGTAGTAAATTAAATCTTTTAATGATATCCAATTGTTATGGATATATAAATGTATATGCATATTTTTACACAAAGGGAATTTTCACCCAAAAACGGATTTAGTAAGCTCCCAAATTTCACAAGGATTTGCATCGTCCCAAGCTCCTCATTTTAAGCAGGTGCTATAGCAGTTAGATATTGTTCTGGCATTTTCATACTGGTGGGCACATGATTTCAAATGGAATTAATATTAATAAACAGGAACTGTATGCCAACTATACTCAAAATAATATAGCCGTATTAGTGATCTGAATTTCCTGGCGTAGAATAAAAATCAAAGTTTCCAAGCTTTTGCACGTCTACCAGATGGCTTCTTCAAGGAAGGTAGACAGCAAATTACCAACTTCGTGCTGTCTACCTTCCTTGAAAAAGCCATCTGGTTGATGTGTGAAAGCTTAGAAACTTTGATTTCTATTCTACACCAATAAATTTAGATCACTAGTATAGTTATACTATTTTAAGAAATTAATGTTCCAGTTGTGGGGCGATTAAGTTTCTTTCAAGAGTATGCTTACTCACTAATTGGTTTGCCTATGTGTTCAAAGTTTTTCTGGGTTCTTTAAACATTTTGGCATGTGAAATACTATGAAATTAGTTCTCAAAACAGTGTGTTTTAAAACTTTTACAGTAATGCATGAAATATTTTATTTTGAATATGGTTTAGAATTACAGCAGGTATTTTTCTTAGTTTTTCATGTGAATTTGTTATGTGCTTTTATTTCAGGATTACACCCAGAAAAACAGATGTTGTTCCTGTATATGACAAAAATGGCTACCACTGTACATTATTATATCGCCTTCCTAGGACGTCTTTCACCTTTCGTAAAGTTCGTACAGTACCATGTGATTGTGGTATGCGAGATTCTTTATTATTATTATTATTATTATTATTATTATTATTTTCAGCACAGAAATGCTTATTTTTACTGTTTTCCATTTAGTTATGTCCTCAAAATGAAACTAGCATCTGAAACTTGTAGTCCTAATTTCTGTTCAAGTATGGTAGTGTTACACCACCGTAGGCCACCGATTTCCAAGCAACTGAAGCTAAGCAATTTAAACATAGGAATCTGAACAAACATCATGTTTGTGCTTACCTGAAGCTTCCTGGTGCATGCTTGTGGTGCTGGTGACCATTCTGATCTGAGAACAAGTTCAAATCATGAATCACCAATTCTTCAGATATTATATCAGAAATTAATAAAAAAATATGCTTGTATGGTAGCTATGTAATTGAGAGATTCATTCACTATGTGCACATGTGTGTTATAATGCCAAGCAAACAAGGGAATAAAGACTAACAAAATACTGAAATCCGTTTTTATTGGGGTAATATTACAAAAACTAGAACAAAACACTAGCTTTCGCCTCCACGAGCAGCTTCTTCAAGTTGAAGTATTATTCAAAAGCAAAAATAAAAACAGAGTTCCAGTTTATGTATTCAAAAATAGATGTTTGCTATAGATGTTAGAGAATGTGCACATCGTATTCAAGATGTGTGATTAAGGGTGCGTGTATTTAGGAGCGTGTGCCATACATGTGGGAGGTCCATTTATGTTTCCTCATTGTATATCCTGTGGCCGGATAGGATTTCTATAGTCTCTGAGGAGGGTGGCTCTGGCAGTTGTGCATCGAGCGATTTTCTTTATATATCCCTACAAAGGTGTTGCAGAGTTGTTGGCGACTTCACGCGCTAGTGCTGTAGTGAAAAGTCGTCTTTTGACATCTCTCTGGTGCTCCTGGAGTTTGTCTTGAGGACCTTTTGGTCATGCCCACGTAGTTTTTGGTCGTTCCGTCTGGGTACTAAAGGGGTATAGTGTATACTTCTGCATCGTCTAGGTCCACTGCAGTGTTTTTTTTTTTTTTTGTGGATGCGAGACAAGATGTAATTGCCCTAGATGCTGTAATCCCTATGCCGAAACCAATTTTTTTTTCAGGGAATTTTTCAAGAAATACGTGAAGCCGGTACGTACTGACATGAATCGATGTATTGTACTTTAGTATGCCAATGGTATCCCGCCTTTACAGCTGGCACTTGAAACTGTCGATGAACTCCATCCCCCTTGAGCTAGATGCCTTTCTCCGCTGATTAGACATGCTAGTCCAATGCCAAAGAAGATGTCTATCAGACACCCACGACAAAAAGCTCTCCAGTTTGTGAGCTCAATGCTAGCCCTCCGCTCCTCCTTTCACGATACCAATAATCAACATCTCAAGTAAGACTTTCTCCCAAAGAGAGCTGAGTGCACTGGAGAAAGATCCGAAATTCTGCCTTGCTTCACATCTTCGCCTTCAAGATCTCATTCCAGCGATAGAAAACCTACTTAGCAGAGTCCCTCTGAAACATCGAGACTCACTTGGGTATCAATGCATCAATAAACTTGATCGGGTACGGAAGCTCTCCTCGACCGCTTTTAGCAGAATGCCTGGACACAACGTGGCAATCACGCAGCTGAAGCGTGACCCCTAGCATAATCTATATATATGCTCACGGACAAATCTGGCCAGCTGGCAGTGATGAACAAGACAGACTATGATGAAGGGATCCTGGACTTCATCCACCAGTCGCAGTCAACACTCCAAACCAAATCCCCACCTAACCGTTGGATAGTGCGGGTTAAAATGGTGGTGAAGAAAACCGCGCTCCCAGACACCATCAGGAAAGGGGCCAAGCTACCTTCAGGGCCGAAAATACAACCAATTTTCGCCCTGCTTAAGCATCATAAGCCGGGCAACCCAATTCAACCAATCGTTTCAAGAAGGTGTGCTCCTTCTTTCTATCTGGAAAAGGAGCAAGCTACATTTTTGTTTCCTTTCCTGATGCATTCAAGCGTTGTTCTGTTGTTGTCTGAGGACTTTATCGAAAGAATTCGAAGCATAATGGTAGCGCCTGCTCATATCTTAGAGAGTTTTGATATTGTCTCCCTGTACCCCTCAATTCCTGTTAAAGAAGCTACAAACACACTAATGCAAGTGCTCGCAAGTAATCGCTTTACACTGAAAGTACACTAATGGAGATATCTAAAGTCATTGACCTTGTTACTGATGCAAACTATTTTAGTTTCCAGAACCATACCTACAAGCAGACCAAAGGGGCCCCAATGGGTTCCCCCTCTCTGCAGTACTGGCCAAAGCAATCCTGCGACCCCTAGAAGCTCAGATACTCACCACACCTGGACCAACCCCATATACGTGGCTACGATACACAGATGATGTTTTCTTCATCTGGACAAACACCGAGGAAGAACTAAATCAGTTTTTCACCACCAACAATTTGGAACACACTGCCATAAAGTTCACTATGGAGCGAGAAACAAATGCATCTCTACCTTTCCTGGATGTGTTTGTCAAGAAGTCGCTATCCGGGAACCTCAGCACTAGTGTCTACTACAAACCTACCTATGTTTCTAATGTCATACTGCCTTCTTCATCGTGCCCCAAGGAGAGAAAGGTAGCTCTTTTCTGGCACCGGGCCAGGCAAGCTTTACCCTTGCATCAGACAACGCCGCACTTGACATCGTGAAGTCTTTAGCCTTTTCTGCAGGACACCCACCCAGGATGGTCGATCAGATCATCCACCAAACGGAGTCTAATCTCACATCCCGTAGCACTGGATGTTCTAGCCAAAAACTACAATACATCGGCTCATGCCAGTATGTACCAGGCTTCACGCATTTCCTGAAAAAGTCCCTAAAAAAAACTTGGTTTCGGCATAGGGATTACAGCACCTAGGACAATTGCGTCTTGTCTCTCATCCACAAAAAAACAAAAACACTGCCGTGGACCTAGAAGATGCAGGAGTATACACTATACCCCTTTTGTACCCAGATGGAACGACCAAAAACTACGTGGGCATGACCAACAAGAGGTCCTTAAAACTAAGACTCCAGGAGCACCAGAGAGATGTCAAAAGAGGACTTCTCACTACGGCACTAGCGTGTGAAGTCGTCAGCAACTCGGCAACACCTTTGTGGGGACATATAAAGAAAATTGCACGATACATGACCGCCAGAGCCACCCTCCTCAGAGAGACTATAGAAATCCTATCCGGCCGCGGGATATGCAACAAGGAAACATCAATGGACCTCCCACATGTATGGCGCATGCCCCTGAATGTGCGCAGCCTTGATCACATATCTTAAACATGACGCGCACGTTCTGTAACATCTATAACAAATGTCTATTTTTGAATGCATAACTGGAAATCTGTTTTTGCTTTTGAATAATGCTTCTGCCTGAAGAAGCCACCTGTGGTGGTGAAAGCTAGCATTTTGTTCTAGTTTTTGTAATATTACACCAATAAAAATGGATTTCAGCATTTTGTTAGTATTTACTGGTGTATCAGTATACCTACCCAATTTTTCCGTTAAGGAGATAAAGATTAAATGGAAATTATATAACACGAAATTCTCTCTTAGAACTTTTGAAAACGAAAGTTAGACCGAGTGAAAGACTTCTCCCATAATCTTAATTTCCCCTCCCCCTCAGAATATTCCTTCTATCTTATTTTATTACATAAACCTTTGTATTTCAGCTTGAAAATGTAGGGAACTATTTCTGAAAATGGAAGTTAGATGGTGCAAAAATTTTCCTGTGATCTTAAATTCTGTTTCATGTGATGTTTCCCTTATGTTGTTGTTAAATATCCTTTTTATTCCATAAATGTTTACATCCTGGCTTGATAATGGATGGGATACATTTGCAAAATGGAAGTGACAGAGTTTGTGGGAATTTGTGAGAATTAATGCATGGTATTTAAAGTATTCATCCTCTCAAAGTTGCACCATTTATTTGAAATAGTGAAAGCTTATAATATCAAGCATTCATGGTCCTCAGGCTTGAAAGTTCATACAGCATGACAAATGAAATTATTGCAATGAAGAAAAAAAAAGAGCTATTTGGGAGAAGTTGTAACGCAGAGGATGTTCACACATTTTTAGAACAATTTTATGGCAATATAATTAATGCTTAAAATAAAATTATTTCTTTCTTAAATGTTCTATATATCTGGATATGAACCTACATCTAGATTTCCAAGATAACAAGGCATTTTTTTAAATTGGTAGTGGTAATTTTTCTACACCCCTTCCACTGCTTTGCATCAGGGGCATAACTAGAACCTTTTTTTGGGGACTCAAGCCCTCCAATATCTGAATAAGTCCCCTTATACAATTCACGAGAAATAAATAATTACAAATGAGATTAAAAAAACAATGTGAAAGAAATAAAAAAAAATGCAATAAAAAAAAACATTTATACAAATTCGTATTGTAATTTATGCTGTTGTATGATGTTAGAGAACTGTTCTTTTTATTTAACTATTTACTATATAGAACTGCAGTGCAACAACTAATTAAATTCTTTGTTTTCCCTTTTTCACAATTCTTGTACCACTCGCCACCCCACTTCGTTGGCAGGGGGTGGGTGGAAAGGGAACGATGTACTGCAGTAACTACGAGTGCTTGTGCTGCATTGTCTCCTTCCATTCCTACTAAGGTAATCTTCTTTGGGTTATTACTCTTTATCGTTTTACATTTCTCCAACACCACCTCCCCACACCTCAGCTCATCTACTAGGAGCTCGTGTCAGACTTTCCCTAGTCTCAAGGATTCTTACTGTTTGCCTTGGCACGTGACTGGAGTGGGGCCTGGGGCAGGTGGGAAAGAACAGAATATTTACAGTATTACTAGAATATTCTTTGATGACATAATTATGGGAGCGTTATTCATTTTAGAATGAATTGGAACGTTTCCTTCGAGAACTGAGCCAGGTTTTAGTGTGGGTGTAAAAAAACCCTCGGTCAGTAGTTTTTGGTGGTTTTGCTTTTTGTAAAGTTTTACATTCAAAATAGATATACAATCATATTTTAATTTCAATGCAAAAAAGAAAGACAATAATCTCGAAGAAGGACAATCCTCTCAGGTGAAAGTAGGTCTATGCCTAGTACCAGCGCTTTTCAGTGTCAGTGCAAAAACAGGCAAGTTATCTTCAAAGGAAGAGGGACACATCAGCCACAAATTATTTTTCCATTGACACAATTTGGTGCACAGAAAAGGCAATTCGATGCTTGTTGGTACAATTTCCATGGCTTGAGTGCAGTGCTTTTTGTTTTCCATGCCGTGTTTTCTTAACTGAAAGAGTGTCTTAGGTGGAAACTGCTTTTACGAAAAATGGAGTTTTGGAATTGGAAAAAATGTTTAGAAAAACTAAAACTACATGAAAAAACAGATTGCCATTTTAAAGCCATTGAACTCTGGATGAACTATAAAACTGTTATAAGTTCAGGTGTATGAAATGTGAAACAACCTGAATGTGAATTTCTTGAAGAGAGTTATTTAAGTTCTTTTATTGACAGTAAGGAAAGGCTTGGCCCACATAGGACATGATGAGTTTCCAGAAAGCAAGAACAAAGGAAACTTTCTGGAAATTTAGCTTTGATTCTGAACATACTGTGAATGGAATTCACTGTCTGTCACCTGGTACAATAGGAAGTAAGCATTTTCCCAACCTCAGTAATATGGAAAAGTTTTGCAAATTTTATAATATGGACCTTCCTGGTTGCCCCGATGGCGCAGTGGTCTAAGTGATGGCTATTGATCATTCGTCCAAGATGGGTCCGGGTTCAAATACCTGTGAGGCATGGATGTTGTGTTTACCTTATGGCCCTAGCTCTCTCTTTTCCCCCACGGCCCGAGCTAACCTTGTGACGGTTTCTATTGCCTCTGCGGCTTTGACGATTACATCACCGAAGGGACAGCTGTTCATCCAACTGATGGGGGATGGCGTCCCCACGGCCCGAGCCGATTTTCTCTTATAATTTTGCTTTTTCGTCTTTCGTTCATATTTTGACATGTACCCGCCTCAGTTGTAGGCTGCTGAGGTTGTGATGAGGCGCCAGCTCCGGGTTTTGTTCCTCGTTCTCTTCCCTGTCTTTTATCTTTTATGTTACATTTTCTGTTTTTTTCCGGAGCTGGCTAGCTTAGACCTACCTGCACGTTTGCAGTGTGCGGTGACCCGTACAGGTGGAAATGGAGATGCTAGAGGCTGAGGTATCTGGGGGCCGGGTTGTAGTGTCTCCAGATGCCAACACTCCTCTTTGCCCTCTGCTTCACCCTAAACGGGAGGCTGGGAGCTAACCCACTCCTAGTCGGGAAGTCTGTGGCCGAGTGGCGTCCAGACTTCTAGCGGCTTGTCGTTCTGTTCGGCAGGGTGAGTTTGGGGGTAGTGTGGGCATGCCAAAGGGGTGTTCTCCGGGTACGGGAAAGTCTGGGTGCACGCCGAGCGTGTGTCTGCCCTACCAACTTGCTATATCTGCTGACTATCCCTAGAGCCGTGTCCTGCGTCCTCTTGGGCTTGCGGACCTCCGGCTCTCCCTCGTTGGGCTCGGTAGTGGGTGAGGAGGTCGGCAGACGAATCTTTTCACTTCTTCATGGAAACCCAAAGTGTTTCCCATGCTAACAATTTAAAGCACCCTGTGGAGGAAAGTACACCTTCCTCCACAAAGAAACTTGTCACATCTAATTGCAATGCTCTGTTTCTTTTGATCAAATCTGGTGACTCTTCACAGTCACTCAGTAACAAGAGTCCTTTCTGGATCAACAAGGCTCTGCAAGCCGTTGCTGGCTCACCAAAGAGTGTCAAGAAGCTCCCTTCCGGGGATCTTCTTGTGAAAACCTCTACTCCACGCCACAGTGCCACCTTGCTGGAAACAACCGTTTTGCTTGGCGTTCCTGTTCAGGTTTCTCCACATGGTTACCTCAATTCCTCTCGCGGTGTTGTCAACTCCCGTGACCTGCTTGAGTGCAGTGATGAGGAATTGCTGGAGGAACTTGGTGAACAGCATGTCATTGGGGTTCGACGGATTCTTTTTAGGCGGGATGGGAAATCTATTCCCTCCCGTAACATCATCCTGACTTTTGACTCCCCAACCCTGCCTACTTCCATCAAGTCAGGTTATTTACGGCTTGATGTTCGGCCGTATATCCCGAACCCCTTGCGATGTTTCAGGTGCCAGCATTACGGTCACTCCCAGCAGTCTTGCCGTAATGTTGCAAAGTGTGGTCGCTGTGGTTCCACAGAACACTCTTTGGCGGATTGCTCTGCAGAGTCTGATCATTGTGTCAACTGCGAAGGGACTCATCCTGCATCTTCTAAGCAGTGTCCAAAGAGGATAGAGGAACAGGCAATCCAACGCCTGAAGACAACTGAGCATCTCTCGTATCCCGAAGCTAGACGGCGGATCGCCCCTTTACAACCAGGCCGGCGGTCATATGCTTCAGTTGTGGTGCAAGAAGGCCTCTGTGGCGGCCCAGACTGAGGTGACCATCCCAGCGCGGTGTCCTTATGATTTTGAGGACATCGTTGCTGCTGGATCGGAGGCACTGAAGTCTCGCTGCATTGCCTCCAAGGCGACATCAACATCGTCGCCGAAACCTTCCTCTATGCCGAAAACATCTGTCAGCACAAGGACCCAGGGCACTGCTAAGAAGAAGCCGGAGAAGTTGAAACCAGGATCATCCTCCCCGAAACGGAGCAGGCAAAACCACCTCTTAACACAGGGGGTAAACACAACCCTGTGTTACCTCCAGACACTGCGGATGGATTGGAGGTGATGGACGACATTGAGACGTTCTAGTCGTCTGTCTTTTTCATTCTTTCATTTCATTTTTCATTATGGCCACACTCATTCAGTGGAATTGCCGAGGTCTGCGATCACGCATTGATGATTTGAAAGGTTTACTGTCTTCGCACACACCTGTGTGTGTGTGTCTCCAGGAGACAAAGCTTCGCACGACGGACACTCCTTCGTTGCGGAGACTTTCCCTTTTCCGCGAAGATCACCAGGACGGCGTTATCGCCTGCGGAGGAGTGGCCGTCGTTGTTCCTCATGGTGTTCCTGTCACTGCAGTTGCCCTTCAGACGACTTTGCAGGCAGTGGCAGTGAGACTATCTGTGAACACATTGTTCACGGTGTGTTCCCTCTACATACCACCAGATGAAGCAGTAAGCCTTTCGGATCTGGATGATTTAGTTGACCAGCTGCCGCCTCCTTTCTTCATCTTAGGAGATTTCAATGCACACAATCCGATGTGGGGTTCTACCACTCGAGACTCCAGGGGCCGTGTTGTTGAGTCCCTTCTCTCCAACACGTCCCTCTGTCTCCACAACACCGGGGCAGTCACCTTTTTCCACGAACCCACCTGCTCGTACTCAGCCATTGATTTGTCTCTGAGTTCACCATCATTATATCCTGCCTGGTCCTGGAGCGTGTCTGGTGATCCCCTTGGCAGTGATCACTTTCCCCATCTTCCTCCGTCTAGCGAGTGGTGGGTACCGTTACCCTACTCGCCCTGCTAGATGGAATATTGATCGTGCCAAGTGGGACACATTCACGGCTTCGGCCTTTCTTACTCCAGCTATGGTGACCTCAGGAACGATCAATGACGCTGTTGCGGCGGTAACGGATTGTATTGTGCAAGTGGCGGAACTTACCATCCCCAGGACTTCGACTAAACTTCCACGTTGCCCGAGACCTTGGTGGAATTCCACTTGCATGGCAGCTCGTCGAGCCCAACATCGGGCTTGGGGTAGGTTTCTTCGGTACCCCACCGACGTGAACCTACTTGCTTTCAAGAAAGCCAATTCCTACGCGCGATTGGTTCGTAGACGTAGTCAACGGGAGTCCTGGATACAATATGTATCCGGGACTAACACCACTACTAGCCCTAAGATCGTTTGGGACAGGATCCGTAAGATTCGTGGACAGTACCCATCTGGGGAAATCTCCATTCTTGAGAGTGATGGAGGAACGGTTGCTGACGCTCAGGGTATTGCTGACTGTCTGGGCCGCTTTTTCTTCAGTGTCCAGCAGCAGCAATTACCCTGCTTCGTTCCGGCAGTTACAGCCGCGGCTTGAACGGTCCAAGATTTCTTTTGGACCGTTTTCTTCCGCAGATTATAACAGCCCGCTGACTGCCGTGGAGCTGAAGACCGCTCTGAATCGGTCCGGCCGGACATCTGTTGGACCAGATAACATCCATTACGAAATGTTGAAGCACCTTTCTCCGTCCTTTCTTGAATGTCTGCTAATCCTGTTTAACAGGATTTGGCAAGAGAATGCCTTTCCCGAGTCTTGGCGCACAGCCATTGTCGTTCCTGTTCCCAAACCTAGTAAAGATCCCATCAACCCGTTGAACTACCGGCCAATTGCTATGACGAGCTGCCTTTGCAAAGTACTCGAGCGCATCATTAATCTTCGTCTCATTTTTTATTTGGAGTTTCGTCACATTTTTTCGCCTCATCAGAGTGGATTTCGCAAATATCGATCCACCACCGATCATCATCTTCGCCTTGAGACATCTGTCAGGGAGGCGTTTGTCCGGCGTCAGCACATGGTCTCCGTGTTCTTTGATATGGAGAAAGCTTACGACCGCACCTGGAGATACGGCATTCTCCGTGATCTGCACGAGTGCGGATTGCGGGGAAACTTACCATCTTTCATCGCCGGATTTCTCCGGGACTGGAGTTTCCGTGTGCGCGTCGGGTCGACCCTCTCTGCGATGTACCCACAAGAACAGGGTGTTCCTCAGGGCTCCGTTCTTTCCGTTACATTGTTCATCCTTCATGTCAACCATATTTTCCAACTGCTTCCTCCGACGGTTCGTGGAACCATGTACGTGGATGATCTGCAGATCTCTTGCGCCCCTGTTAACATGCGCACCATCGAGAGACAGCTCCAGTCTGCCATTAACAAGATCTCTCACTGGGCTTCCCAAAATGGATTTGGCTTCTCGACGCAGAAGACCGTTTGCGTGCATTTTTGCCGCAAACGGGGTCTTCACCCAGACCCCAGCCTCCATCTGGGGTGCTCTGCCATCCCTGTGTGTGTCAGAAGTCAAGTTCCTTGGGCTAACTTTTGCCTGAGCGCTCGCCTTCCGGCCTCACATCCAGTCTTTGAAGGTGAATTGCACGAAGTCATTGAGTATCCTGAAGGTCCTCTCTCGAACATTCTGGGGGGCTGACAGGTGCTCAATGCTTCGCATTTACCACTCTCTCATTCGGTCAAAGTTAGACTTTGGATGCATTACGTACGGTTCAGCGCGTCCATCGGTTTTACAGCCTTTGGACCCCGTCCATCACCAGGCATTGCGGCTATGTATTGGTGCTTTCCGTACCTCTCCCGTGCATAGCCTGTATGCGGAGGCTCATGAGCCGCCGTTATGCATCCGTTGTAAGCAGCTGTCTCTTCAGTTTTATACCAAACTGAAATCTCTTCCTGATCATCCACTGCATGGTTCCATCTTCCAACCGGACTGTGTCCGCTTGTTTTCCAACCGCCCCTCCTGTGTTCCGACGTTCGGGATTCGGATGTCTGCCATAGTGCGCGATGCTGGTCTCAACTTGTCTAGGATTGATTTGACCACCTTTTTCGACCATCCTCCTTGGCAGCCAGTTCAAGCAACGGCTGACCTATCTCTTTGTGTGTGGCCAAAGTCGTCTACTCCTGCTCTGGTGTACCAGCAGCTCTTTGCTGAAAAACTGTCTGCCTACCCGGATTTCGTGCCTGTGTTCACCGATGGCTCGAAATCTGGGAATGTCGTTGGATCCGCTTTTGTGTGTGGTGATGCCTCCCATGCTGAGAGGCTTCCGCCTGAATCCACCGTCTTTTCGGCAGAGATGCGTGTGGTACATCTCGCTTTGTGCCACATACAGTCTCGGTCACATCGTCGCGCTATGTTTGCTCTGATTCCCAGTCCGTCATCCAGATTTTATCTTCTCCGGAGGACGTGGACTCACCTGTCATCCGTGATGTCCGTCGTCTTCTTGGAACTTTGGAGGGTGATGGCTTCCTGGTCCGATTCTGTTGGGTTCCTGGCCATGTTGGGATCCGGGGTAACGAGCTGGCAGATCTCTCTGCCAGGTCTGTTTCCTCCATGTCGCCAGCTCGGCTGCCACTGTCTTTCCGCGATTTTAGACCTTTGATCCGGACATTTCTCCTGGACGAGTGGCAGTCCCTGTGGTCTCAGCAGGGCAGCAATAAGCTGCATTCTATCAAACCACAGATCGGACTATGGAAGTCTAGTTTGCCGAAGAACCGTCGTGAGGAAGTTGTTCTTGCACGTCTCTGCATTGGGCACTGTCGTTTTACTCACCGCTTTTTGCTGTGTGGCGAGAGTGTCCCGATGTGTGAGGCGTGCCACTGTCGTCTCACTGTCCTTCATGTTTTGTGTACTTGTGTTCGGTTTTGTAATAATCGTTTTCGTCATTTTCACTCTCATCTGTTGGACGAAGGAGCAGCTACGCTGCAAGTTCTTATTGGCGAAGCCTGCGACATGACAGCAGTGTTTTCGTTTTTACGAGAAATTGACTTTTTTAAACTTGTCTAGCTTTTAACTTGTTCACTATCATATTTCATTTTTACCACATCAGCCTGTTTTTAACCTTGTGTACGTTTTTTATTGATTATGTTTTGTTTTGATGTCTTTTGTTTGGCGCTCTTTGGCCTACCATGGCCCTTTCGCCATTAAAATCTACTTACCTACCTACCTACCTCTCTTTTCCCTGGAACCAGTGGCCCTAAATTAGGAATGGGCAATTGCTTATTGCTCATATTAAACCTCCAATTAAAAAAATGCACTTTCCTGAAGCAGAAGTTACAGCTGCCAAATTTTTTTTTTTTCTAACAAAGAAAAAAACCCGAAGACATTGCTAGAAATGCTGGGATCACTCACTGCCTTGTGATCTGTTTCCAATTTTACACAAATTGGTGAAAGTAGCAGTTACAATTCCTTTTACCTCAACATGTTGTAAGAGGTCACTCAGCTGCTTGCGCAGGCTCAAGTCATACCTTCGTTCAACAATGTGTCAAGAACTGCTTTCAGGGTTGGCACTTCTCTCAATCCAAGGTGACGAATTTTAGACTGCGTTTTGGATACATTTGCTTCAGAACCAGACAGGATGTTGCAGTTGTCATACCGTACTTTGAAGTGCCAACATGTAGAAGGAACACTTAAAAGTACTTCATTTTGATTTTTTAGGGTGCTTAATAGTGCTAGATTTTTGCTTTTGATCATTAAAAGTGCTTAATTATTCTTTTGCATATGTAGTGTTTTCTTCAGTTAGTATTTTGAAAGATTTTATTTGTTTATTTGTTATCTTGAAGTTAATCAATGTATAATAATATATTTTATTGCAGAAAAAGATAAGGTGCTTAATTTTTATCTATTTATTGAAAATAAGAGTATGAACCGTGAGTAACTATTGATGAGAGATTTTAATTTAAGCCCCCCCCCATGTGACATTTCTAGTTATGCCACTGCTTTGCATAGTCCAGTCCTTGTTTTAGGCTTGCATTAGCAGTCCAAAGGCACAACAGTCCATTGGTAACACATCAAGGGACTTTGAAGTATTATGAGCAAATGGTGTAGACTTGATACCTGTCTCCTTTTTCATTTTTTCAAGAAATGGAGTGGTAGATTTGGATGTATGACTGGTAGCCTTATCCCGGTGGAGTTCTACTCTTTGATGGCTCTGTGGATAAAGGAATGATATTTCCTCTTTAAATGTAGGAGTTAAAACATTTGGTAGTATGTGGAATTAATTTTAATATTCTTTTCAACTTTTCTTAACATTAATTTCCCATTGTATGAGAAATCAGCAATAATCGTGGATCATTAACTGAGACTTTCTTTGGATTCTTGAAACCAAGGTCGTATGTTTTTTTCTGGCCTTTTCGGATAGTAAATTGACCTTTCTTGTTACAGTCATTTAGGTAAATCAATGCTACATCAATAGTCACAATAAAGGTTCATCCGCAGGGTGTCTGCCGGCCGCCATGAAAATCATGAAAGTCACGAATTCAGAAAAGGGTCATGAATTTTGCTTTGGGGTCATGAATTTATTTTTATTTTTAATAATTATTCATTTTCTGGTGACAGTCTAAGTAATTCTCCATGCACCTTGACCACATAAAACATAAATGTCATTTCCATCTAATGATCCAAGTATCAAAAAGAGGGCACATGCACTCCCTCACAAAGAAAATTGTTAAAGCTAATACCTTTTATTGTAGAAATATATGTACGAAATTTTGAGATCAATTTAGCTATTTAAATTGTGCTGCTTATGAAGCCATGACATTTTCCAGGTATAAATGTTAGAGAAAGGTGTGTTATGAAATCATGTAGCACAATGGTGAGCATTGCAACTTATTTTAGGCACAGTCAAAGTATGATAAGTCAGTTTTTTTCACTAGCAGAAGGGCAGGGGGCACTTTTTACATAGAAAAAAAAAGAGGTGGCAGTGTCCCCCTCTTTAATGTATACTTTCTGTGTGTGTGTGTGTGTGTGTGTGTGTGTGTGTGTGTGTGTGTGTGTGTGTGTGTGTGTGTGTGTGTGTACACATGCACAATGGTGAGGATTTCAATGTATTTTTAGACGCAGTCAAAGTATGATAAGTCAGTTTTTGTCATTAGCAGAAGGGCAGGGGGTACTTTTTATATAGAAAAAAAGTGTGTGTGTGTGAGTGAGAGAGAGAGAGAGAGAGAGAGAGAGTGTCCTTCTCTTTAATTATACTTACTGTATATATGTGTAAGTGCAAGTATATACCATTGCCTTGGATAGGGCCTATATATACACTGCTGGCCACCCAAAATGCAACACCAAGAAGGACACGAGATAGCAAAGCCAGATTTACTGGACACGTAACAACCGATACAAAGATGAAACAATTGAGCTTACAGGCCCGTGCGACTTGCGGAATACGCAGACATCAATAGTTCGTGTGGCCCCCATGGCTGGCAATAACGGCCGCTACACGCCGCAGCATCGAATGAAAGAGTCTTTGGATGTGGGCTTGGGGTATGTCGATCCAGGCTGCTTCCACATGTTGTCACAGTTCATCAGGCTTAGCCGCGGATGGTGCTTGCCGGGTCACTCTGTTGCCGATCAGCGACCAGACGTGTTCGGATGGGTGACATACCGGGAGAACAGGCGGGCCACGGCAGCAGTGACACCTGGTGGGCCATGAAGAATTGTTGCACAATGCGTGCCACGTGCGGGCGCGCATTGTCCTGTTGAAACGAGGCCGCTGGCAGGTCCTGCAAGTAAGGGAGGACTACCGACTCCAAAACGTCGGAGATGTAGTGGTGGCTGTTTAGTGTACCGGCGATGCGTACCAGAGGGGTGCGGGTGTCATATCCAATTGCGCCCCAAACCATAATGCCAGGCGACGGACCAGTATGGCGATGCATAATGTAGGCATCATACAGTCTCTCGCTGCAGATCCGACCATCGTGGTGTTGCAGGCAGAAGCGGGATTCGTCGGAGAAGAAAATGTTGTGCCATTCCGTAGTGCAGGTGCGGCGTTCAATGGCCCACTGCCGCTACACTCGCTGGTGGTGTAATGTCAATGGTAATCGGAGCAATGGGTGCCGTGCGACAAGTCCCAGCTGCTGCAGACGATGTCGAACGGTACATGCTAACACAGGTTGTTGCTCAACACACCCTAATTCCTGCGCTAACGTTCGTGATGTGGCGGTGCGAGCTGTCAATGCCCGCCGCACAACATGCCGGTCTTCTCATTCGGTGGCGTGCCGCGGCTGCGGCAATCGCTCACGTCGGTCCGTCTGTCTCTCCTGCACTCACCCAATCCATACTCGCCTCACCGTGGCTGGATGTTGTCCCACATGGGCACCGATGTCTCAGTATGATAAACCGCTGTCGCGATAAGCCACTATTCGTGCTCTGTCAAACTCCGAAACGTGCTGGAATATCTGCCGTATTCCGCGACGAGGCACCAGGAAGCTTCCTACGTACAGGTCCGGTAGCGCAACACACTTCCACTACTTAATACCTTGCCTTCTGTGCACCCTTCTTTATAGTGCTTCTCGGTGGCGTGCCGGGCGTGCATGATTTGCATATGCCCTGCAATGCTGAACGTTTGCATGTCCTCTCGCGGGCGACGCATGCTGCAAATTTCAGGCCAATCGGATGCTTCCTTCTTGGTGTTGCATTTTGGGTGGCCAGCAGTGTATATTGAGAGAGAAAAAGAGAGTGAGAGAGAGATAGGGCAAGATAGCTTTTAAAATTGGTCATGAAAATTGTTAAGTTATCACAAAATTGCATTCCCCAAACGTTGGTAGACACCCTACGTCTGTCTCCGGCTAAGTGATTTTCGTAAAGAAGTCTACACAGTGTTCTGCGCTTAATAGCATGTCTAAGCTAAGGCATATTGTATTTATCATGAGCTTTATATTATCATGAACATATCTTTCTTTTTTTTTTTTTTTCAGATTTGAATCTCTTTTTGATTACTTTGTTACATTTGATACAGAAATGTTTAACTACTTAGCGATTACTGTCTGGGTCAGTCAATTTTCTTTTAAGACCAGAGACCTTACTTTTGAAATAGTCATAAAAGTACGTAACTTCTTTGGATATTTGTTTGGCGTTCTTTTTTTCCTGTTGAAAGCAATGCTTGACCATTTTTTTTATTACTAATAATATTGTTTATTTTACATTTACAAGTAATTTCATGATTTTCACAGCAACTTTTAATTGCAGAATATGAATATATCTTTTCGTAAAGAGCAAAAACATCACCTTCTATCCTCAACTTGTTTGTATGTGTGCCGTGTTCTTAGCAGACGATATTTAACTGCAGTAGATGTTTCTTTTGTCTTCATCAATCACCCTGTTGCCAATTTTAATTCTTTGAACTTTAATTTTCTGTAATTTCTTATCAAAAACATTCTAAAAATGTGTGCCGAAAAGGGGTTATTTGGGAGATGCAGTAATATTAAAATGAGTTAATTGGGAGAAGTTCGCAATAAAATGGATTATTTGATATAATGCTAAAATGGGTTATTTCAGAGAAGCGGTCATTCCATCTTTGCCAAAGCAAAAAGAAAAGAAAAGTGATAATGAAGAAATGGGAAATGGAAAAAAAAGAAAAGCAACAATGGAGAAATGGAAAGATAACTACAGAAAGAAAAATTTATCAACAAATGCAGTGCAGCTGTAGAGTTAATGAAAGACAAATATGGCTGCACAACCTGTTGGGAAAAAAAAAAAGCCAGGCTTACTTGGAAGAGGAAACTTTAGCTGTTGCTACCTTATTTTCACGCAATTTCATCTCTCATATGTATAAAGTGAGAACATTCCAAATTAAAAGGAATTTAAAAATCTTGGTCATGTTTATCTCTGTGTGATTAAAAAAAAAGAATAAAAAAAAGTTTTTGAAATCATGACAGATGCATGTTTGCATTTACACTGCTTAGCAAATAAAAAAAAAGTAAAAGAAGAGAATAAAAGATATGGATAGTCCTCAGCAGGCTTATGTATATTAAATTAAAAAAATAATTGTCCTTAAGCTTTGTGTGATCAATTGTCCTTAAGCTTTGTGTGATCAATTGTCCTTAAGCTTTGTGTGATGGAGTAGGCTTTACATGCTTTGAGGTTCTAATTTTGAAGTAATACTTTAATAAAACTGTTGTCTCAATTTTTTTATTAATGTTACTTTTATAATTTTGTGCCTGTATGTTTTTCTACCTCCCCTCTTCTTGTACATGATTTTGGGTTAGTCGTTTTACGAGTCTTTTTCTATTTCATGCTTTCTTTGCAAACTGTTTGTTCCTATTATGTTCTTTTGCTGAAGTTAGATACTTTTACCTTTTCAGTAATGCAAACTGTTTTGTGCTTCACTCACAATGTACTTTAATTGATAATTTGTTTGAATATGAATAGCAGTTGTGTACAGCATATTGTATTTATCATGAGCGTATAATTAATATCATCATATACACATTCTGTGCTTCATTTCTCTTCCATTTTTAGAATACAAAGACCAGTGTGACTCCCAACAAAGTCATAAGTAAGTAAGAACACTTCAAAATGAATATCAAATATTACTTTTACAGAGATGCCAAGTATTATGAATCTTCCTTAGTTTCTACGAATATCACGTTCAAACTAGACTTACGGAGTAGGTGTGAAAAACTACGGATTTTTCCAGAAGACTTTAATTTTTGAAAAAAAAAAAAAAGGAACTGATGTTTTTTCTGAAAAACTTTTCAGTATATACTCATGTATAGGTTAACCCCCCCACCCCCGAAATTTATATGAATATCTGCAATATTCGTAGATCTCTTGTATAAGTTGCCGTGCTGGAATGACTGCCCCCGCCTTCCCGGTTTTTTATGGGAATACCTGATTTTATTTTTTGTACGTCTTGTGTATAAATCGACCTTCCTACCACATTTTTTTCTGCATGCGTATTTAAAGTGTATTTTTTTTTATTATTCTGTTTAAAAGTCACATCACTATGTTTTGAGAACACCCAATTATACTCCGGGCAAGGTTACAGATTGAAGATTGCGAATAATTTTTATCCCACAGTTAAGGATATGCTGTAAAAAATAAAGTGCTAAGTTCGAAAGTTTTTTTTTTTTTTAACTTAGCATTTTATTTTATTTTATAAAATAAAACAAAACACTAAGTTAAAAAAAAACAAAAAAAAACTTTGTACTTGGATCGCCGTGAAATCGTTTTGGCAACGTACAACATCTGTTAACTTTCGGGAAAACCTTAACCGAGTCCTGAACTAATGTAAACTGTCGGAGGTAGACTTGATTCCACTTTTTTGTTGTTGTTAAGTTAAAAGTTGATTAGTTGTGGTGTGATGTGAATTTCTGTAGTTATGAAGCGTGCTTCAGTGGCTTCCAGTTCCAGTGGTGCGAAAAAAAAAATTAAATGTTCGCAGGAGTACAAGGAATGTTATTTGTTCGACTTTCCATATTTAAAGCTGCCGCATGTTACCATGAATCGTGTTTTGTAGCATGTGTAATTGTGATTTTTTGGTGGCTCATGGTGGATGGGACGATTGCCAGAGGCATGTCATTTAGAAAAAAAAAAAACATGAACAATATGGTTTGTTGAAAGAGTATTGTCCCCAATCCAGATTAAAATGTTGCTAAAAAATGTAGCCGTGTACTCTGGAAAATAGGCAAGCTACCCTGGAAACTTTAATGCGGGAGCTTGACTTCACTATGGAGAAATTACGGGTGCCATGCATGTGGACTACTGATGACTTCCTTCAGATGCTGGCATCCTTGCTTTTAGCATTATTTAAAAATTTAATTTGTGTATTATACTTGCCATTTAACTTTGTTTTGAGAAATATAATTAATTAAAGCCGAGATCGTAGATTTAACAAATGAACATATAAGTAAATCTAATTCAATGTCAGCTGGAACTGAGATGTGCCAGGTGCACCAGAAGTGATCAGGCACTCTGTTGAAAAGTAATGTTGCAGGAATACTTGGCACAGGATGATGGACTTTGAACATATTGGAAGGCCCCTTCTATTTGTAATTAAATGACAGCCAATTGCACTTGTTTTTATGCAAATAAAGTTGCTTTTCATGAGTAAATCTCAGGATAATAAGAAAGCAATTCCATCATTAAAAATAGCAAATGAAATACTTTGTGACTATAGTAATCCTGATTTGGGGGGGGGGTTGCTTAAAATCAAGGAGTATTGTTTGTTATTTTAAGTGCAAGTAATTTCCAAACTATTTACTTTTTTTTCTGTTGTTTCATGTTTTTTTGCTTTTAATGCAAATAATTTTTAAGTTTCCGATCTCCTTGACTTTTATAGCCCAAACTCATTGGAACTAGTTAATGAAAAAGAAGCAAAGCAGTTGGAGAAGCATTTTGTCACAGAGGTGAGTTATTTCATTTTGAGAAAGTTTTTTCTGCCCCCAAACTTTTAATGGCCCCCCATTCTAGTATGCTTTTGCCTTAACTTGAGTTTGAGTACAATAGCTGCCGTGTGTGTGTGTGCGTGTGTGTGAGACAGAGAGAGAGAGAGAGAGAGAGAGAGTGAAGACATTTCATCCAAAGGAAAGCTATCAGAAATTTAAATTTTTGTAGAAAAAGTATTATTGTACTTAATAATATTTTCTCAATATACATATTGTTGATGGAAAGTATTTTTTTTTCATTTTATATGTTTTAAATTAAAAATATTAGCAATTTTTATTTTATATTTACTTTTATAGCACGAAAGCTTTGTAGATCACAAAAATTGTACACCTCATAATTTCCATGACATGTACAGGACAGACAGCATGTTTGGAAAGTTGCAGCACTAAGTGTCCGTGCTGGGAGAAATAATGAAATTAACATTTGCAAGCTATTTTTCATTATTACAAAAAGTTCATAAATCATTAAATTCACACACTTACCTCACTCACTTACTCATGCACGCACACACCCACCCACCCTCTTTAGCCATGTTGCAAAATGTCTTTCGATCATTGAAATAAGAAAGCAATGCATAAAAATCAATGGAGATTATTTAGCTCATCTTTGTTTTGTTGTTGATGTCATTTCTGCAACTGCCCCTTCAGAGCTGCAGAGCATGATCCAGGAACTTGCTGACAAGAGTAAAGAAGTGGGATTAAAAATGAACTTTCAGAAGACAAAACTTTTACAAGAAATTAAAATTTATTGATTGATGGGGAAAAACTGGAGATAACTGATACCTACATTTACCTTGGACAGCAGATATCAAGCAAAGGTCACATTAATACAGACATTTAACGTGGACCAGGAACATCAAACAAAGATCTTCACTCTTTCCACGTTTATAAGTGAGTCACGGAAAAATTCTCATTGGCCGCCACCGGGAGTTGAACCCAGGGTATAGGTCACATTGATGAAGAAATTAATTGTCGTATAAAATTTGGTTGGGTATCCTTTGGGAGAAACAGTAAAATTTTTAAGAGCAATATGCCATTATATCTTAAAAGAAAAGTATTTAATCAGTGCATCCTTCCAGTGCTTACGTACGGAGCAGAGATGTGGTCCTTAACTGAAAAAGACATACAAAGACTGCAGACAACTGAAAGAAGCCTGGAGAGATGCATGCTTGGTGTAACCAGGAGAGATAAACAAGAGCAACTCACATGGATAAGGAAACTGACAAGAGTGGAAGACATCATGATCAGAGTAGAATCTCTGAAATGGCAATGGGTTGGACATGTTGCCAGATGAACAGACCAGCGATGGACAACCGAAATTCTAGACTGGATTCCAAGGGATTGGAGAAGACCACATGGGAGATGGGTGGATTGAAATTCGAAAGCATGCGGGAGTGACATGGAGGAGACTGGCACTAGACAGACTGTTGTGGAAGGAACTTGGGGAGACCTTCATCCAGTAGCAGATTGATAATGTTGTTGTTGTTGATGATGATATATATGAGGTAAGTTTCAAGCCATTAATAAATCTATTAATGCCAATAATCTGTGTAAAAAGCTGTTGGTAAGGCTTTTTCTTTTGCCTTCTTGTTTTTAAGAACTTTTCCTGGTTTTTGATGTCAAAAACTCAACCTTGATGCTAAGGTGAAACTAGTTCATGTGGCTTTCTGATAGCAAATGTTGTGAACTTGTGGTTGTAAATCTTTCTTTCAAGAGTCCCACGTAGCATCCAAAATGATGTCATGTGGCTTTTTGTTTCCTTAACATTAAGAAAAAAAAAAAAATTTAGGGGGTTTTCAGTTCGAATGTGTAACAATAGTTATAAAGGATGAAAATTGTAAAGTTAAAATACAGGTTAAAATACATTGATGCGCATTTGCATAGTTAAATAGTCAAGTCAAAGTTCAGACCATGACTTAAATGATGAGCATTTCATAATATTTTAAGATAGCATTGAGTATTATTGATAATGTTATTAATGCCAGGTACTATACAGCAGAGGTTGTAAACCCTTGTCCCACGAGACCTTTTCCATAAAAAGAAAAAATATTCTAAAATACGAAAAACTTTTTAAAAAATGTAATTTTTTTTATTTCTTTTTGTAGTAGTTTTTGTTTGCTGTTCATTAATTTTGAGTAAATTATGAAAGTTAGTAAATTGAATGAAGTGCATTTTTTGTTAAACATGACTTATCATACTTTGATCATGCGTTTCTTTTTGCAAAAATTTTAAACGTTAACAGACATACCAGGATGCAATAATAATATCTATGCTGTGTATGTTTACTAATTAAAATATGTTGTAACTGATAAACTGAACTTCAACTTTTACTTTGCATATTATTGATTTTTGTAGGTTTACAATGATATTGCTGATCATTTCAGTGATACAAGGCATAAGCCTTGGCCACAGGTCGCCAGTTTCTTACAGGATTTGCCAATGGGTTCTATTCTTCTCGATGTTGGCTGTGGCAATGGTAAATATTTGGGAAGAAGTCAGCTTTGCTTTGAGGTATGTGCAAAGTGTTCTTGATGTGTATAACTGATTATTTTTAAAGCTACTTACACTTGTATTCAATACTAAATTCACTAGGCTTTACTGAATTATTGGTGGCAGTTAATTTTACATTGTGTAGAACTTCAAGGAATAGTAGCTTTTATTCATGTATGCATGCATATATTTTTGTGTGTGTATGCATACTAGAGGTGATCAGAAAGTATCGAGTCTGTGTGCATAACTGTTAAATGGAGTGATGATGCCATTTTGCAAGCTGTGACCTTGGAACCAACTGGACATGCACCTGCCGAGAAAACGCTGTTGGCTCAGCACCTTTTGTGCTGTTGGCAGTTGTTTGGAGTCTAGTCTGATCAGTGTGTCACACTAACGATATCAGGCAAGCATTCTTAGGTCTTTGTGAGCCGGAGGTCTTCCACTGTGAGAACTAATCCTTTGTTTCTGGGTCATATCCATGAACCCATGTTTTGTCACCAGTAACCATCTTTTTCATAAAATTACTCAAGAAATTCATGTAGTGTATTAAATCCATTTATTTGTGTGGTGTAATAAGTGCAAAGCACTCCCCTGGGAGGCTTTTTTAAGGCAATGATGGACATAAAAATGCAGGGAATTGGAACATGTAAGGAACAAAGATGATTTTTTGGAAATAACATGGGTGACATCACAAGAATATTACATGAATTTTTTTCATGTAATTATATGACATGCCACAATGTGTTTCCATCTTTCAATAACACATGCCAAACCATTGGTAGTTCAGTAAAGACTATCATTACATGCTAGTTTGCTGGAGAGAATTTAGACTGTTTCCCTTATGGCAGTTTTAAAGTTCATGTAAGGGATAAATGGATTTAATATGCTATATGCGTTTCTTGAGTATTCACAATCTCGTGTATTTAAAATAATGTTCAAGTTTTTACACTCCACTGGGAGCCTTTTTCAAGGCAATGGTAGACATGAAAATCATCAAATTGTTGTCATTTCTGGCCAATTCCAACATGTCAGTGACTCCAGACAGTAGAGTTTCCTTTTGCTCATATGAGAGGACTTTTGGAACAAATTGTGCAGACATATGCCTAATCCCCAAATCTGCAGTGAACATTGGCTGTACTCATCCAAAACTAAGGCCTAAGTTGTCAGCTAGTTCTCTAATAGCAGTTCTGTGATTTCCTTCACAGCTGAACAAACTTCTTGGATGTTTCTTTCATTCCTGCTTGTTGTGAGGGCCTTCCACAACGACTGTCACTTTGGACACTTTCACAGCTGTTTTCGAAACGTTTGTACCAGTCGTATATTCATGGATCACTCATTCAGTCATCACCATACACTCTCAGTAACTTGTCAAAAGTTTCTTTCCAGAATCTCCCAAGTTTCTGACAGAATTTGATGTAAATGCAGTGCTCAGCTTTCTCAGACCTTGTTAATGCGACACTCTGATCAGACTGGACTCCAAACAACTGGCCTCAGCACAAAAGGTGCTGCGCCAACAGCATTCTCTCCGCAGGTTCATGTGCAGTAAGTTCCAATGTCACAGCCTACCAAATGGCATTCTGCTGTGCCTCTCCATTTAACAGTTATGCACACTAGAGATGAGCTCGGGCTCGGATGGGCTCAGAATTCATTAACTACCAAAAAACCCGGGCTTGGGCTCAGAATTACACGTCTTGATAGAGATGAGCTCGGGCCCGGGCTTGGATGGGCTCAGAATTCATTAACTACCGAAAAACCCGGGCTCGGAATTACACGTCTTGAATTTCATTACTGTAATTAATTCAACACGTGTAATTCCGAGCCCAGTTGAATTACACGTGTTGAATTTCATTGTGGATTTGTTACCATGGTGGAAGGATTTTCAATTTCCTAAGCTAGCTGCCATTGCAAGACAAATTTTGCTTAGCAAGACTTGCATTGTCCAAAGCTATGGCCCAAGCAAGGATTAGTTTAAGGAGGTCTGGTATTGAAAAAATGGGAAAAACTCACATTCCCATTTTTTGTATTTTATTAAAAATCAAGAATCTTATCTTTAAAATGATGTATTAATTTCCAAAATTGTGCAGTTAGAAGTATTGTTATTTATATTTTTAAATTTCCTCACTCCCATGATTTTTGGGGTGACGTTGATTTTTAGTGCAGCAGGTTGAGTTTTAAAGAAAAGAATATCAAGTTGAAGTGCTGAGGCGTTAGATGCAATTCTCTCTCTCTTCATGATGAACTTGATCTGGAAACTGCACACGCATATGATAATATTGTGATTATTATACTATTAAGCGCAAAGCTTTGTTAATGTTACAAAATGCAGAATAATTTGGTCTAGAATGCTTTTATTTTTTTTTATTTTTTTTATTTTTTATTTTGGAAATTTCCCTACAAGTTTTTTTTATATTCTACTACATTACTCCAAACTACCTTTACCAATTAGCATATATGTAAATTATATTGCAAAGATTAGTTTTCTAGAGTCAAAATTTCAAACACTTGCAACTGTTTGTACGACGTTGTACGTATATAATGAAATTTATTCAAAATAAAAGTAAATTTAGAAATCAAAAAGAAATAATGAATGGAATTTTTTGTTTCTAAACAATTTTCTTTTCTTCAGCTTTTACCAAAATTACTGATTCCTCTGATACGGTCGAAGGGCACGTTGATTATTTATTTATTTTCAAATCCACATTTTAGAACATTTGGCTTTATGTGTAGTATTTCTAAAAACATATTAATATTGTGAAGTGGATTAACTGACCTAAACTTTTTAAACTAATGATTTTTAAACTAATCCTTGCTTGGGCCATATCTTTGGCCAGTGTATAATGCATAAATGCAAGCCTTGATAAGCAAAATTTTCCAAGAATCTTGGCCTGGGCTCAGCAAACACATGTAATCAAAGAAAGCAGGCAGGGCCCGGGCTTCTAGGCCTTTGGACCCGGGCTCCTAAAATTGATCTCGAACTCATCTCTAATGCACACAGTCTCGATACTTTTTGATAACCTCTCGTACATTGCAGCAGTGTTGATGTATATGTTTCCTTTAAATTATTTTGTTTTTGTTTGCATGAATAATGTACTGTCATTCCATTATAAATATCCTCTACATGTGTGCTTATAGTAGATATTTTCAATAATTTTAATTTTGGCACATTTAATGTTGTCCTGTATTTTCAAACCTCAGTTCATAAAAGCATTCAACATTATTTGCAATTGAGCAATGTAGGTATATCAAAAGGCATCAGGATGCAGATGTGAGGGACCCCCCCCCCCCCAAACCCCGTCATATAGCAGTTTATTTCATCATCTTGCCATCTTTAACCATTCTCAATCCACTGCAGTGGATGAAGTTCTCCCCAAGTCTCTTTTCCACTGCTTTCTGTCAGGTTCCTGTCAAGTCTTTTCCACAGCTTTCTGTCAGATCTAGTCCTAGTTATTACAGGATGATTTAAAATTTTATACACCCATCTCCCATGGGGTCTTCTTCTTTTACTGGTATCCAGTCTAATATTTCAGTTGTCCATTGGTGGTCAGTTTTTCCAGCAGTATGTCTAGCCCATTGCAATTCAGGAATTGTACTTTGATTATGCACTGTAAAAAAATAAGTGGTGCAAATTCATGGAAAATTTCAGGAAAATAATGTGCGGCAAAGTTGGCGATAGGTGTCCATCTTTTAATGAAATTTCAATTTTAAAAGTTTTCATTTTTCCTAACTTCAGTGTTTTGACAGAATTTCCATAGTCAGTAATTCCATTTGTTTCAGAAAAATCCGTTTTGGGTTTTTCATATTTTTACCGAATTGTCACAAAATCTTCAGTTCAGACTTTCTCAGTCAGTTTCATTACTAGCACACAAAGTTACTGAGCCCTTCCTTATTCGTCCCTGGTGGGATTTGAACCAGCAATCTCCTGAACAGGAAGCATGTCTCTTACCGTTGAGCCAGAAATTCTTGTTAAGATTAAGGTACAACTGTAATTGCTTGATGATGAAATATTTTTTGTTATTAATGTGAGTGAATTATTCATCTTATTTTCTGTTGAACTTATTATTTTTCTGTAGGAGGGCAATAAATTACATATTTTTTTCATTGTGTTTTTTTTAAGCAACAGAATGCTTTGGACAGGGTGCACACTGGTACTTGAAAATCATGATAATGTTTGCAAGGC
Source organism: Macrothele yani (assembly GCA_039090855.1). Classification (NCBI taxonomy): domain Eukaryota; kingdom Metazoa; phylum Arthropoda; class Arachnida; order Araneae; family Macrothelidae; genus Macrothele; species Macrothele yani. Next base: position 57,391,760 of record CM077028.1, read on the forward strand.
CTTGGATAACCTGAATAAACGGTGTGTTTTTTAAGCTGTCTTCAAAAGCCTTGAAATTTTAAATTAGTGCTTAAAGGGGACGCAAATATATGCTTAATCTGTTTTTCCCAATATCTCTGCTTCTGCATGTGCGATTTAAAAAATTCTCTCTACACCAGATGCCATTTACCTTGTTGAACACTTTAGGCTAGTATATGAGGAATTTTGTAGTTCACAGTTCTGTCACTAGGTGGTGTTTTTGTACTTCGGTTTGCAGCTGTATCGCTGCTTCTAAAAATCCCATTGAGAAATTTCTTTACTGTATGCCATTTGCTGCTATAGAGATGTAGAGCATTTTCCTCTGTAAATAATGCAAAGATTTCCTGCTAGGGGCGTAAAGGTCAAAACTTTTTTTTTTTTGCTATCTCTGCTTTTGGGAGACGTATTTGAAAAACTTTTTCCTTAGCATGGCTTTTTCTATGAAGAATATTTTTTGCCTATTTTCAACTTTTCCCATTATTCTCAATTCTTTCGCTAACAGGCGTAGACTTGTATCATGTTTCCTTCTGTATTTCTTCTATTAACACTTCACAAGAGAACCGACCAAATGATGGATCAAAGTCCTTTCTCTGTTGGTTCTCTTGAAACATGTTTCTTTGAACAGAGCTATTCCATCATTAAGCTTAGCTGCATTGTGCTATAGAAAAACTGAAACTATTCAACTGACAGATTTTTTCTTACATATGGCCTGTTTCTATGGGAATGTATTTACAAATTCTGTGTGGGTAGTATTCACAAAAGTTCACGGAACTTTGGTACAGAAAATAATGTGCACAGTTAGTTGTTATTAATGAAAAGCAGGTAATTTTATAAAGACAAATTGCATAAAGAATTTACAAGTGTGTGCTTTGGTGAGTTAAATGAATGGAATGGAATGAAATGTAACAATTCTTTGCAACATGCCACTCTCAAAAACTTGAAAAACCACCTGGAGAACCTGGAAAAGTCAGAGAATTTTTTTATTACTTTTGAGTGGGAACCCTGTGAAAAGTCCTTGAATTATTTTCCCCCAGAAGTGTACAAATCCTGTTTGGAACTCGAGATCTTTTTTAAACTGACAGTGATTTTCCATTTTCTTTTAGAAAAGATCAAATGTACTGCTTTATGGTATTATTTTACAAAACTCCTAAATATAAAATATGTTCTTGATAGCTATAATAGCTTTTGTCTTAAGGGGTCTGTCTACATATTGATACATAGACATCATACAATCAATGTAATAGTTAATCAAAATCAAGTGTTCACTCAAATACCGGCCCCGCACGGGGATAACTGGTTTTCCAGTTATTTGGGGAGCGGCGCCCCCACGGCCCAAGCTGACCTTGTGACTGGTCAACATCTGATGTCATGCCACCGCTTGTTTTTTTTTCCGGTGCTGTTGGAGTTTGCAGGGACGGCTGTTCATCCAGCTGTTGGGGAGTCGCGGCCCCACGATCCCGAGCTGGTCTTGTGTCTCGCTTTTCGTTTTTATTTATTTTCTGCACTGGCCAGTTGCCCGTGTTGTATACTCTACCTAATCGCTACCACGCTATGTACTAACACCCCGGTCTTGTGGTTTTGTTACCCTCCACTACTAACTGTTTATATTAACCGCTCAGTTCGTAGGTTGCTGAGATTCCGTTTAGGTTCCACTCCAGGGTTTGTCTTCCTTGGATTACTTTTTTCCTTTTAGCTGGTTTGGGTGCTAGACCTACCTGCATGTTTGCCGCGTGCGGAGACCTGTGAGGCGGTAATGGGATGTCTGGCGGCTGAGGTCGCAGGAGACCGGAGAAGTGCCTCCTGTGTACCAACACTCCTCTTCGACCCCGGCTTCGCTGTAAACGGGAGGCTAGAGACTAACCCACCTCTAGTCAGAAGTCTTGTACCAAGTTGTGTACAGGGTTTTAGCGGCTTTCATGTCGTATAGCACGGCAGGGTAAGCCCGGGGGCTGTGGGATCATGCCAATGGCGTTGGCATGACGGTACCCGGAGGCCGAAGTGTCCGCCGAGTGCATGTGATCACAGCCAACGGACTATATCTGCAGCGTATAAGCTCCAGAACTGTGTCCAGCGTCATTTTCTTGGCTTGCAGACCTCCAGTTCTCCCTTGTAGGGCTCGGTGGTGGGTGGAGTAGTCTGCAGACGAATCCTCCTCCTTTTTTCCATGGGTAAAAACAAAAACAAAAACTCCAAATTCAAGTCACCTGAGAAAATGATAGTTGACAACGACTCTCCTTCGTCTTCTCAACCTACCAAGTCCCATAACCTTAAACGGTCTTTAGATCATGACCTGGACCAAGAACGTGGAACCTCTTCTTCGGCAGCTGTACCAGTCGCTCCGAAGCGTCGTCTCTCCTCGATTGCTGTGAATGCGCATGCTACACACTTAGTTGTAGAATCAATCGATCCGAATGAGAGACTGTCCACCAGATCTCCCTTTTTCATTTCTAAAGCTTTGGACGCTGCGGTTGGCTCCTTGAAGTCTGTGAGGAAGCTTCGCTCTGGGGACCTGCTTGTCCAAACTTGCAGTGTTTCTCAGAGTAACACTCTTCTGCACCTCACTAGTCTTCAAGGCATTCCTGTCAAAGTGACACCTCACCCGTTTCTTAACACCTCTCAGGGTGTTATTTCGGAGTTTGATCTCTTGCCATGCAGTGAGGACGAATTGGTGAGTGAACTTGCAGATCAGGGTGTTATTGCTGCACGTCGTATGATATTCCGGCGCGATGGTACTTTGATTAAGTCTAAAAATGTAATCTTGACTTTTAACTCCCGAAAGTTCCGACCGAAATCAAGGCTGGCTACTTGGTCTGTGGAGTTCGCCCGTACATTCCCAGTCCTCTGCGCTGTTTCAGGTGCCAGAGGTACGGGCATTCACAACGTTCATGTAACAGTTCCGCTCGTTGCGCAAATTGTGGCTCCAGTGAACATGACGGGGAAGGTTGCACTTCTGCGGCCTGCTGTGTTAACTGTGGTGAAGCCCATGCAGCTTACTCCCGCAACTGTATGAAATGGAAGGACGAGATGGCGATCCAGCGCCTCAAGACCCTGGAGGGCCTCTCGTACCCTGCTGCCAAGGCCAAGTTGGGTATTCCCAACAACCGACAGCGTACTTTTGCCGCAGTAGTTCAGTCTCTGCCACAACCCGTGCAGCCCTTTGTCCCGCGCCCTGTAGCTCTCACCGCACTTGCCAAGAGATCTACAGCTGAACAAGCGACACAGGTGGATTTCACCGAGCTCCAGCTTATTCGACCATCTGACTCTGCGTCTTCTCTTTTGAAGACGACTGACTCTTCCAGTTCCCGGCAGAAAGCCTGCACGTGTGGAAGACCCGGCCCTAAATCCGCAAAGGTGTGCAGTGTCCATCCAACTGTCGCGGTCCAACTGACCAACATTGCAACTGTCTCAGACTCGGCAAGGTCCCCACCCTCAACCAACATTATAGAGGAACATAAGGGGGAGGAGAGTGACAGTTCGTCCCTCTCCTGTGACTCATCTTATGTGTAGTTGTGTTCGTTTTCGTGATGTGTTTTATCATTCTCATTCCTCAGTTTTACTTAATCGGCTAGTTTCTAACCATTGTACCATGTTTTTAATACTGTTTGTTTCATTGTCTTTTTTGGCCCTTCCATCATTCTCATGGTTCGGTTTTACTTGGTCAGCCAGATTTTGGGATTTATGCCATGTTTTTTTTTTTTTTTAAATCCTGTTTGTTTGTCTTGTGTCTGGCGCTCTTTGGCCAAACATGGCTCTTGCGCCATAAAAACATGAAAATCAACCAACCAACCAACTCAAATACCGGAATGCTTCTGTTAATGTATGAAAGAAATTGTGGAAAATTTTCTGAAAATTTAGAATTTTCCATTATCTCTTAGAAACTGGAATTTACCATCAGTATAAGAAAGAAATTGCTGAAAGGTTTCTGAAAAACAGAATTTTCCGGCATACGAAAAATCTGTGAAATTCATTCTCCCCTCGTTTCAAGGAAAAGGTTGTTTCAGGAATATGTTTTGTTAATTTAAGAAAGGAATCATGGAAAATGGCTTGTGAATTTCAGAATTTTTTTACAGTGTGATGTTTACCAGTCTTGTCATTTTCCTGATTCATTAGTTTCTTTTCGTATCTTTCATGGTTACACCAAGCATACATCTCTCCATGCTTTCCTGAGATGTCCACAGCTTCTGAATGTTTTTTTTTTTTTAAGTGTAGGTCTGTGCCAATGGTAAATTGCTCTTTAAAATTGTACAGTTGAAATCTTCTAAATGCACTCGAGGTAAATTTTGTAAGCCTATTAATTTCTTCTATGATGTGGCTCTTGCCTGATATCTGTTGTCCAAGGTGGGTGTAGGCATCAGTTACTCTTTCTTCTAAATTTGCCCCATCAACCTCTAAATTTTGAATTTTTGTAAAAGCGTTGTATGTCAATTTCATCTTCAGTTCCACTTCTTTACTCTTATTAGCAAGTTCTGGGATCATACTCTAGAGCTCCAATGGAGGTACTTGCAAAAATGACTATGTCATCAGCAAAATAAAGGTGGGTTAAACAATCTTCGTCAATTTGTATCACCTTGTGTTCCCTGTTTAACTGGAAGAGATTCTGCAGTGTGGCATTGAACTTTGTAGGTCGGGCACAACCTTATCTCATTATCTTTCCAATTATTATTATTTTTTTTTTTCATTTTGTGTTCTAGACAAGTTGAACCTCTGCACTTGCATTTTCATTGATGTTATTTATAATATTAATTATGTTTCTTCAGTCTCACTTGTACAGTTGTACTGCTTGTTTTGCTATCAGAGCTCCTTCATTGAGAACAAGATGCACCTTGAAAAGGCAGAGTTCATGCTTGTGTAGGAGAGGTGTATGTTGTACTTTGGGTATACTTTATATCCCAGTTTATTTAAGTAACCCCCATTTTTAGCACTACTAACAATATAGCAAATGCATTGTTTCTTAGTTGAAATTTAAAGTAAATAATGCAAATCAAGTAGAATGCAAGTGGTATGATATTTTTTCATAATAGCCTTTTTAATTAATGTCTAATGGTAACTCCGGATTTAATCATATATAAATCCTTCACCAGTTGTGCTGAAGTCCCAGTAGAACAAAATACTGGCATGTCATCTGCATTTCACTTTTGCCTTTGCAAGGTTTTAAATTCAAAGTTTTGTTATTTCGTTGTTTTAACAAGAGTCAATGCTGCAGTTTGATATTTTATGTTATTTAACCACCTCCTTCATTAATAATATAAACACCCAGATCCTACTCTCTGGAATGCTTGACGTCACACCAACATCTGCATTGGTGTGTCATCACTTATTGATCAATTCTTGTGTGCTCTTGTGATGTCAAAATGATTGCCTGCTATATAATAGCACGAGATCACTTTCAGATGTCAAGGTGATCACGTGCTAATTTAAAAACATTTGATTATCAAAGACTTGTTTTATTTATTCAATCTACAAAATTCGAATGAAAATCTTAATATTGCTGCTGCAAGTTGCATTTGCATATTAATTTAATTTAGCACAATTCAAATATTGATTTGTATGCTTTAATTATTTTTTACTTTTTAATTTAACTAATTTTCCAAGTTTAGTACTGATTATATTATACATTTTGCAAAATATTGATCTATCTAAACACTCTAACCTACAATAAAAACTGAAATCTTGCGATGTCGAAGTGAGCAAGATTGCATCTAAAAGCAGATGTCGCCCCAATAGCACATTGTCGAAAATTTACATAGTTCCGATTTGTAATACCAGATATTGCATTATTTTGTAGAAAAAGCTTCGGTATGAAGCTTCAAACTAAACTTCAAATGGGACAGTAAAACAAGCCGTGAGTGAAATAACATGTGAGCCAGAGAAAAAGTAATTTAATGCAAAAAATCAAAGCAAAAGTTATTAAGGTAAGTTTGCATGAAAACAACTGGACTATAAGGAAAATTGTTGAACAACAATATTTCACGAAGAATATTTATCACAAGGTCTTTTGAAAAAGGAAGTAAATAGCATTTCATTTTTAGTTCTAACATGAATGCGTTCTTACTATATAAGTTTTTACTATATTTCCTTACAAAAAAGCTGGCGTCTATTTGATTTGTTTTCAATCTGCTACAATTAAAAATTTCACCATCTTAGAATGGGAAACATCCCCTCTATATATTAATATTTATTTAAAGCTTAAAAACAGCCATCTTGGGATAGGCTAGTATCTAATATTAAAGCAGTGGTTATCTGCATACACCATTCAGTTTAAAGAAAGCCACTTTGATTCATGTACCAGAGCATGAAGAATTTAATAGTAATAATAAATACTGCATTTTACTGTTTATTAGACGAGATTTTGTCTTCAGAAGTCTGGACCTTCACTTACCTGTCACATGTACTTATCCATTGATTGATCATTGAAATTTCTCAATGAGGAAAAAAAATTGTGCCTTAAATTTGGTCATAGAGCACCTAAATGTAACATTGCATTCATGAGAAACCTTACAAAAGCGCATGAAATGTAATATTCTGTTCACTAAGAACTTGTTTAAAAGCTACTGAAATAGATATATTTCCATCTGGTAATAATTGACCACATGGTTATTCCTAGACTTAATGCATTGCAAATATGTCAAAATTATGGGTTTCTTAAAAAAGTAAGGAATAAAGGATATTTTAAGTCAGATTTTCGGGTAGTAACCCTACCCTTCCTCAGGACTACAAATATGGTAGGTGTTGTTATTCATGAGGTAAATTCCAACCCTTCAGATTGTTTAATGTTGCACCTCTTCTTCTCACTATTTGTAGCCCTTCTGAAGATTTTCTTTTGAAAAAGTGCTGTTGATGTGTCAGAACTTCTACAAAGTCCCAAATCACTTTATGCCCTGTGTTTTGAACATGTCTGTCCAAACCTGTTTTGTTTGTCATACTTTTAATCACAGCTTTATGTTCTCTCTCTGCCAATCTGGTTTTAAGCTTTTGTTAGGTTGTACAAACAAGTTGTGTTGATATACTGTTACTCACGTTACAACTTATGTGTACACCAATGGCAGCGCAACAGAATCATAGTACTGAATTTCTTTAATTTATCCCATACATAAAAACAGCCTCAGAGCTTAACATACACAGAATAGTTACATACATACATACATACATACATACATACATACATACATACATATATATCACTAAGCTGTTCTCTGAGATTCAGAGGTTAGCTCCAAAAAGAAATACAAACTACCAGATATTTTTACTTACTGTTGTATCAAATTTCTCCATTTACAGCGATCTTGACATACAACTCGGGCTTCACTGATATCCATTACACGCCGTACACAAGATCTTTTATACTTCATACTCATAATCTTTTTCTCATGCAGACACTCCTCTCTGCCTTTCCTTCCTGCCACTTGGGCTAAAAAGATTTTCTTAGTAAGCATCTCGTCACTCATTCTTTCAACATGGCCAAACCACCGAAGCATATTAGTCTCCACCTTGCTAACAACATTTTGCTTCACATCACACAACTGCAACACATCTTCATTCCTTACACAATCAGACCGTGTCTTTCCACAAATACCCCCGTAAGTAACGCATTTATCCAGCACACAAACAAATTCTATGTTTCTTATGTAGTACCCAGGTTTCACTACCATACATCAGAGTAGAAACAATTGCACTTTCATACACAGCCATGCAGGACTCTCTAGAGAACCCATCATTTCTGTGAAAAAGGGTTAAAAAGCTAAAATTTAAATGTTCAATCGGTTCAATGATTGAAATGTTCAATCGGTTCATTCAACTAGTTGAACAATGACAATGTTTAACTGGTTCAATACAAACCAAAAATTGACAGTGAACCATTTCAATACAATTTTACAGGACATAAAAGTGCTTTGGTTTTAAGCTGTCTGCCTGTTTCTCTCACATTTTACAGTCTGTAAGACAGACTCACTCACATAATGTACCTGAGGCCGCACTCACATAGAATGTGAGTGTGGATATGACAGCTTAAAAACAGATTGACAGAACTTCAAGCTGCTATTAAAAATATGACAGACAAAACAGGTTTGGACAGACATGCTCAAAATACAGGATGATAAAGCACTTCTGAGACACTGTAGAAGTTCTGACTCATCAACAGTTTTTTTTTTTTTTCAAAAGAAACTTGTCAGTATGACTGGAAATGGGTAGAAGGAGAAGTGCAACATTAAATTATTTGAAAGGTTGGAATTTACCTCATGAATTGCAGCACCTACTATAGCTGTAGTCCTGAAGAAGGGTAGGGGTACTACCAGAAAATTTGACTTAAAATCTCCTTTATTTCCATTTGTCAGAAACATCATTAAAATCACTATGACTGATTTGGACTGGCATCTGTCATATGTTAATGTTAATTGCATTCCCCTTGTGAATGGCATTCACCCCTGGTTTTGCAAAGTTGCCAGAACTACAATGGTTGCACCTCATTTATCTCACAATGATTAAATCTCTGAAACACATCACTGACATGCAGTTGATTGACTGATGATATAATCATGTCACCTAGTGTAACGTGCACTTTAAGAATGGCAATGATCAGCAGCAAGCTAAGGCTTTTTTTTTTTTTTGCTCTTTGAGTTCTTCAGTTCTATCTCTCAACTGAATCAAAATCAACCATTGCTTCTATTATTATGCTTATCTCAATTCATGTTTCTGATTGAAATCAAAAGCCCTTTTGGGTCCTGATTTCAATTGGACTCTGTGAGAAACCAGCAAATGATAACTTATGCTGCAGTCATCACTGATTTAGGGCACTTGTATGACCTAGTTTGTTTTTTTCACCTTTGTGCAGTGGCTTCTCCAACTTGTCCATCAGAGGGAAGACATACACATGTGTATGGTAGTGTCAGTTCAAAAAACAAAAACAAAAATTTGCTGAATTCAATAATTTGTTGGATAGGAATATCTGGAAGTTATCTCACTTTCTCTTCCTTTTAATTTTTACTAAAAAATTTAAAATATAGTTACATAATTTTGCAACACTAACTGTGCTTGTTCTAACCTTGTGTTTTACTCAGGGTCAACTTATCTAGGAATGAAGGTAAAGAAATTGAGAAATTCCACCTAATCGACTTATACTCCATATCGACTTAAAAGCTGTAAAATACAGTAATTGATATTTTGAGTGAATGTGGTGTGCATAACTAACAAAATTTTTAATTTTTGCAGATAAATTTTTATTTTATGATTGGCCCAGCTGCCTTCTTCCATTAAAACTGTGTGACACTTTATGTGGTTTCTTCTGGTGTTAGTGAACAAAACAATGATTAATAGGCTTATGTATTTGAAAAGCAAATGAATCGGACCCCCTCCCCCAACAAAAAAACTTAAAGGGGGAAAATGGGGGGGGTCTTGAATACATAATAAATGAGGCTATCCCCTAAGTAGTTGAAACTATATACAGTATATCAGCTTCTCTGAGTGCCAGAGCACTGAAACTTTGCTCTTACATCAATATATTAAACAAATGTATTTGATTTAAAATTTTCAAATTCAAGGGGAGTGATTGTGCCCTCAAACAGTAGTTATGATTTTTTTTATCATTTAGCAGATCATTAAATTCAAACTCATCTTATTTTAGTGGGGCTTACACTCCTAATATAAAAATTAAATTTAGTTTTGGACTTGTGGGTATGTTTTAGAGATAAAACTTGTGTTCATATAGTTGACAAAAATAGTGTTTGTCTGTCATTGCACCTTGATGGTGTTATGATTGTCAATGTTCTGGTTGAAAAGATTACATTTGCTGGTGGGATTTTGATATTCTGTCCATAACCATCCCTAATGATATATAAGATGTCCTGCATCGTCCCTAACATTTAAAATTTTGAATTTTGTTTGGTCGGAAAGTGTTAATCGGAACTGTCTGTTTTACTGATAAAAGTCATTTAATAAATGCACGTTTACACTTTTGTAACAAAATATGTTGCAATTGTCTACTCTTCATGTTGGCAGCTCCTGAGAAACCTTCTAAAAGTTCATTGTGGCATTTCTGTGCTGAAAGTGATGAAAATATCACAATTGTCTACTCTTCATGTTGCCAGCTCCTGAAAAACCTTCTAAAAGTTCATTGTGGCATTTCTGTGATGAAAATGTCACAATTGTCTACTCTTCATGTTGCCAGCTCCTGAAAAATCTTCTGAAAGTTCATTGTGGCATTTCTGTGATGAAAGTGATGAAAATTATTATACAGGGTTGCAACAACAGTCATGGTCCAGGACAATATCTTGCAAAGTATGATAGCTTACTTTCTACTTTCTCTGCAGGTTTATAACAAAACCCTATGATGCTGCATGATGAAACAATGTTGAACACCCTCAATCCCAATGCAGAAAATAATGGGGCTGTCTTGCTCCCCTTCAGAGATAGGGCAACCGAGTCAATTACAAAGTTATAGAGCAAGGTGGTTCAACCGGTGGCCTGCAGCCACCATTTTTCTCTCCTGTGGTAAAAGCATTCTATCAAAAAAGGACCTTAAACTCTTTAAAGCCTTCTGTGAAGTGCAGAAGGGAGTAGAAAAATGCCGACTTCACACAATTCAAAGAATACATTGCCTAGCTCAAGAAAGAATTTGAATCTAGGTTTTCAGATTTTGACAGCTTAAAATCAACAATTAGGCTTTTTGTCAACCCTGTTGGAGCCAAAGTTGAGGATCAAGATCTTTATGTAAAACAATGGCTGTGCATGAAATTGTAATTGTTCCTACTCTGATGTACAGCAGTGAAACTTGAACACTGCAGGTGATACATAGGAGTTGTTATGTGTGCTGCTGAGATGCATTACTTTTGTGGAAAGATACGTTCTGGTCATTTGAGGAATGGAGATGTGTTGCAGGTGTGTAATGTGAAGGCAAAATGTTTAAGTTGGAGACATATTCTCTTAGGTGGTTTTGCAATGTTGAAAGAATAAGTGGCAAGATGCTTACTGACAGAATTTATTCAGCCCAAGTGGGTGGAAAGTAAGGTAGAGAAAATCCAAGGAAATCATAAGAAAACCAGATTCAGGAATGTCTTGTGAGAAAAATCTTATGAGTATGAAGTGCAAAAGGTCTTGTATGAGATGTTTGATGGATGTCAGTGAAACTTGAGTTGTGCAGAGATCACTGTAAATAGAGACATTTGATATATCAATGGTAAATATAAAAGATAGCACCATCAGTTTTAAATTTTGGTCTGACAGATGAGCTTTTTCTAACCTCTGAATCCCAGAGAACAGCTTAGTAATATGTGTGTATGTATGCATGTCAGGGATCGCACTGCCAATTACATTCTTCATATTTTGCGATAAAAAAAAACTAAAAAAACGTTTTGGTGATTACCTTTTTGTACTGTTAGAACACTTTGGTGCAAAAAAATTGATTTTGGTGAATAAGTTGACGAAAACTTTGAAAAAAACAGAGCAACCGCTGTATGTGATAATCGTATGTATTTAAAAAATGTTTGCCTATTAGTAATATAACTGAAGTGATTGTTGGCTCTTCTTTTCTTTTTTTAAATTCAGGTAGGCTGTGATGCTTCTGAAAAGTTAGCTCATGTTTGTTGTCAACGGAATCTTCAGGTTTTGGTTGCTGACTGTTTGAATCTGCCTTTTCGTGATGAATGTGCCGATGCTTGCCTATGCATTGCTGTGATTCATCATATGTCTACAAAGGTATTGACCCATTAGTTTTGTAGTTTGTATTCTCAAAAGCAGTAAATTGCTTTTAACAAGTGATTGTATTGTTAAAATTGCAGCTGTAAAAACTGTACCACAGTTTAAATACAATTTCCAATCCACTTAACTGTTGTGTTTAAATTTCAATTCAACTTCTAATTATTTATTTCTCATGTTTGTATTGCAGTGAGCCAATGTGTCACAGTTGTTTAAACAAAGGACTTAGGCCAGGGCTTGAAAAATACCACATCTGAGATGCTCAGAGCATGTAAATTATTGGCCTAGGCAGGCAAATAAAAAATCTAGTTGTCTGGTCTGGGCAACTAAATTTAAAAATAAAATCGAATTTCCTACTACAAGGGAAAAAAAAAAAACATTCATTGCATGTCATATTTCATTTCACTGCTAATCACTGGAAGTTGTATTATTGTTACGGAGTGCCAAAGACAGAAGAATATTACTTCTTTAATTATACAGGGTGTGCCATATAAAAGAGGCCCGAGTATAATTAATGACAACAGTCAGGAAATGTTACTATACATGGTAAAGAATAGTTGAAATGACAGAAAACAGGAGTAATTTACTTGCGTTTACAACAATTGCTGAAAGTGCTAACATCCTTGTGCACACATCCTTGATATTGTCTTCAGTACGAATTGTTTTGGGTTTGTTTCTTTTCCTGCTGCACACCATGCCCGTTTCATGAAACTTCTGTACACCGCCCCGGTGGCGCAGTGGTCTAAGCGATGGCCTCTGACCATTCGTCCGTAAGGAGCCCGGGTTCGAATCCCGGTGAGACGTGGATGTTGTGTTTGTCTTACGGCACTGGCTCTCTCCCTTCCCTGGAACCAGTGACCCTAAATTAGGGACGGGCGACTGCTTATAGCCCATTGAGTTGCTCACGGTGGTCGTTAAACCTCCAATAAAAAAAAAAAAAGAAACTTCTGTACCACTGATTTTCCCGGTGCTGCACAATGTGGAAATTTTTCTGTGAAGAACTCATTTAAAACCTTGTATGAGTTATTTCTGAAATACTATTCCACAATAAAAATCCGCTGTTCCGTACTTAAAACCATTTCCATTGCCTTTGTTCTCTTTTCACTGACACTTATGACCGCGTACCTACACGGCTCGGGCTCTGGCTGTGACTAACCACTCCGGAGAATTATTTGCAGCTGTACACACAGAAACCTGTTAGAAGTGGAACAAAGTGGTTTTAACTGGAAACCCGCCAAACAACTTTAACCCACCTAACAACGTCTGGCCACTGGGCCTCTTTTATATGGCACACCCAGTATTATGCTCTATGTCAAGAAATTGGAACCGTATGTAGTTTTGCTCAAAATCTTGTTTATAGTCAGAGATGGGATGCATGCCTGTGATGGAACTAGCCTCCAGTGCTTAGTGACAAAGGGCAAAAACTTTAATTAAAGGAACTAGCAGAATCACTAAATTTCTCAATTACCAATTTTATTAAATACCATTTCATACCAATTTCAGCATCATCTCAAAACTTGAGTTACACACTTTTGTGCATTGAACATTTTGAATACAAACCCTTAAAATGGAAATGTGAAACATGTAAAAAAAGTTCATATTTTTTTAATTAAAAAAAATGAGGATTCTGGTTTGTTATCTTAAAATATAAATTTCCCTGGGCATCCAGCTTTTACTACCTGGGCAGGTGACTAATTTCTGCAGATGCCCAGCTGAGCATGTGACTTTTCAGATATTTTTCAGACCCTAGCTTAGGCTTTACTCCAGCTGAAACTACATTAAAAATCTTTATTAATTTTTTTTAACTATACAGTTGCTTGTTAGAGCATTACCTCTTGCTGATCCATGATTTGTCTATGACCATGCATGTGAGTTGCAAAAGCTCAAAGATTTTATGTTCATATCTTTGTATTTATTAATTATTTGGAGTCAGGTCTTATTTGTTTGCATACAATAGTTGATGTGACTTAGAACTTGAAATATTGAAAAGAAAAAAAGAGCCCATTATTTTCCCAGGCACAATTTTAAATTTAGTATCTCTACAACACATATTTTTCAATTTTTTTATTTTATTTATTTTGGTATAGGAAAACTTCTTTTTCTCATCTTATTTACAACATACTATCTCCATACCTGCCAAGTTTTGCAGTTTACCCATAAAATTTATGAAATTCATTTTATGAACAAGATATTTTACAGATTTCAGTTTTGTTTTATATTTTTCCATGTAAGTGCAATTTCGAGGTGACAATAAGTTGGCAAAAAGAGTAGTGCACCTGTATATTCTGATGTTCCTGATCACAATTTCACTTACTTCTGCATCCCCAGCCCTCTCTGCTTGCAGCATAGTGGAAAAGGTTTGGTAAAAATGCCCTACGATTAATGTTGGAGATAACTGCTGAAGATGAAGAGAGAGGAAGAGAAGAGAAGAGAAGGGTGTGTGTGTGTGTGTGTGTGAAGATTTATAGAAATGGAAAATATCAGACTTGAAATTCCATTTTTGAAAGACATTCTAACATGTTGCAAAAACTATCATGGGCTGAGTTTGCTGTTGTGCCAAGGGAAGTGTTTAAGAAGGTCATTATTGATAAGGTACGAAGTCTTACATCAGAGAAAATGTGGGATGTTCAGAGTGGTTTTATGTCTGGTAAGGGCTGCACTAATCAAATTTTTTGTATTACGCATAATAATTGAAAAGTATCTGTCTGTTCGTAAGAAAGTGTTTGCTGCCTTCATAGATTTTGAAAAAGCTTATGATAGAGTAAATAAATACTTCTGTGGAAGGTACTGAATAAATATTGTATTACTGAGAATCTACTTTATAATGTGAAAGGCATGTACGCTGGCAGTAGAATATGTATGCGGGTGAATGGTGGTGTGTTCAAAATGGTTTTCTCTTCGTGCAGGAGTCACACAAGGTTGTATAATGTCACCCTGGCTGTTTAATATATTTATGTATTATCCATTTCGACATCGCACGTGCATGATAAGCATGCACGTGCGATGTCGAAATGGATAATACTGGTTTGTGTCTTGGTGATATCTGTGTGTGCTGATTGCTGTATGCTGCTGATGACAAGACCTGTTGGCAGAGAGCAAAAGTGAGTTGCAGAGTATGTTGTCCTGGATGTACGAGGGAAAAATAAGGGAAAAACCAAAGTTATGGTTTTTGAGCGAGGAACTGTTAGTTAAAACTGAATGCAAGATAAGTCTAAATGGCACAGTGATTTACCAGGTCAATGAGTTTTTGTATTTATGAAGTATATTTGACAGAGAGAACAAATTGGATGGCAAGATTAGTAGGTGAGTAAATTCTTCTCTGAAAGTTATAGCTGCTTTAGGAGAATTTCACAGGAATGATGGGTTCTCAAGAAAGTCCTGAATGACCGTATATGAAAGTGTAATCATTAATACTATGATGTACAACAGTGAAATTGCCCTGGGTATTGCAGAAAACATATGGGAGTCATTTGTGTGCTGGGGAGATGTGTTACTTTATGGGGGGTTTGTGGCAAGACACACTCTGATCATGTGAGGAATAAAGATGTGTTGGAGATGTGTAATGTGAGGCAAAATGTTAGTAAGATGGAGACTAATAATCTTAGGTGGTTTGGCCATGTTGAAAGAATGGGCGATGAAGTGCTAAGATAATTTTTTCAGCCCAAGTGGCAGGAAAGAAAGGTGGAGAAAGGCCAAAGAAAGCATGGGAGAACCAGATTCAGGAATGTCTGCTTGAGAAAAAGATTATGAGAATGAAGTACAAAAGATGTGTGCGACTTGTGATGGATGTCAATGACGCTCAAGCTGTGTGCCAAGATTGTTGTAAATAAAGAAATTGGATACGCCAACAGTAAATTAATTCTAGTTCCATCCGTCAGTTAAACACTTACTTGCCCGACAGTCTTTCTTTGAGGAGCTAACCTCTGAATCTCAGAGAACAGCTTAATGGAATGTATGTATGTATTCTAACATGTTGACACAAAAATTTATGATCAAAACCTTAATTAGTTTAAGTAAGTAGTTGTAATAATTTTGCAGTTGCAAATGAAATTTTTATCTGTGTATGGAGCTTAATGATAACATACTAATGAGATGTGTATATGTGTCAGTTGAATTTTTTACTTGCTAGCAAATAATAGTGCCAAATATGTTGCAACGATGAACCCGTTTTTGTCCCTTTTCCTCGGAGAATGCTTTTGGGCCAGATCATGCCCACCAACTATGCTTTTGCCCACCGAAGTTGATTTGGACTTTGCCGTTATTGCACATTAACTGCTATTTGTTTTATTAAAGTATATAGGCCTCTCACTTCTGTGCTCACTGCTGCATTCTTTCTGAGGATGACACCATTGTGGTGTTGAAAGTCTTAAAACATATACGTATTTTAATTGTATATAGTTTTTAGCACGTCTTTTGTAAAAAAAGATTGTGCTTATGTTATCGATTTGTTCGTCCGTCCGTAGACACTACATCTCTGCAACTATTAGTCCGATGTGAGAAATTCTTTTTGCATTGGGAAGCTTGAAATATGCAAATGATGATCCTTCATTTCGTTTTTTTTTTTTTTTTTTGTACGATGTACAATTTCGCCACTACAGGGCTTAAATGCAGATATTGAATTCAAAAATACGTTTTATTCCACATATTTGCTTCTAAACATCCGATTGAAAAAATTCTTTTATCTTTCGGTTCCATTTATGTCAAAAAGTATTTTAGATATAGTTACTTTTTCAAATTACGCATAGATTTTCTGCTAGGAGGCATAAAAGTAAATGACATTTTTTCCGATAACTCTTCTTCTTAAACTCCGATTTGAAATTTTTTTCTTCAGCGGATACAGCTCCTGATGGAAAATCTTTTGCATATAATTTCTAATTTTTGGTAAAGAATACTTTGGCCACCAGGGGGCGTAAGTGTTAATTTTTGCTTCTGATGTATTTGCCATAAAATCTGAGCTTCTAAAATCTCGATTGAAAACATTATTTCGTGGACCGATGCCACTCACATCGATAAACATTTTTGCAATATTTTCTTCTTAAAATATCCCAGGGTTTCTCCGCCAGGGAGCGTAGGTGTATATAATATTTTTGTCAACATCTCTACTTCTAGGAGTCCGATTTGAAAAACTCCTTTGTTAGATAGTGTTTCTAGTGTGACCTGTTTTTCATATAATTTAAACGCTTACTTGGCTTGACATTACATTAAGCTGTTCTCTGAGATTCAGAGGCTAGCTCCTATAATTTCAAAATTTTCAAGTAATTCGTAGGCTTTCCGCTATGGGGTGTAAAAGTAAATTGCTTTCCCCTTATATCTCTGCTTCTAAATCTCCCATTTGAAAAATTCTTTCTGCATCGGATACAGCTCGTGATGGGAAATCCTTTGCACATAATTTCTAATTTTTGTAAATAATGGTTTGGCTACCAGGTGGCGTAAGTCTTAATTTCAGCTTCTGAAGTATTTGCAGCAAAATTGAGCTTCAAAATCTCGATTGGAAAAAAAAAGTCGTTTGTAGACCGATACTATTCATGTCGACAAACCTTTTAGAAACATTTTCTTCTTAAAATAATGCATGGTTTCTACGCCAAGGGGCGTAGAGGTATATCTTATTTTTGTCAATATCTCTACTTCTAGGAGTCCGATTTGAAAAATTCCTTCTTTGTTGGATAGTGTTTCCGATGTGAAATATTTTTCATATGAATTCAAAATTTTCAAGTAAATCATAGACTTTCCGCTAGGCGGTGCAAAGGTAAATTGTGTTTTGTGCGTTATTTCTGCTTCTAAAACTCCGATTTGAAAAATTCTTCCTCTATCACATACAGCACCTGATGGAAAATATTTTTCATGTAATTTCTAATGTTTGGTAAAGAATGGTTTGGCCACCAGGGGGCATAAGTGTTAATTTCTGCTTCTGATGTATTTGTAGCAAAATCTGGGCTCCTGAAAATTCGACTAAATTTTTTTTTCTTGGACCGATATCTTTCATACTGAAAAACCTTTTGAGAATACTTTCTTCCTAAAATAATGTGTGATTTTCCCAACAGGGGCGTAAAGTCACATCTTATTTCTGTCGATGTCTCTGTTTCTAAGCGTCCGATTTGAAAAATTATTTCTGTGTTGGAGAGCGTTTCCGGTGCGAAATGTCTCTCATGTAAATTCATATTTTTCTTAACGCACAAATCTGCGACCAGAGGGCGTAAGCTCATGATTCCGTTTACAGCAATATCTGAGAGATTAAAAACCCAATTGAAAAACTTCTTTCTTCTGTCAGATACTATTGTTTTCCATTCCGGTTCCATTGACTTTGAATAGCTTTGATAAATTTAATTTGCATCAGAACGGATTCAAAAGACGTGCTTATTACGCTCGAAAATTTGGTGTCATCTTTCTTGTTATCATTAAAGTGTATCGTGCAGGAGGTGGCCATTGTTTTCAATTTAATAGCCAAATATCTTAATTATACTGTAGTATGCGAAATCAATTGAAATGACAAGTCATGTGCATAATAAATCGGCTGTTAATTGATATCTTCAAAACGTTTATTCAATACATTTTATACTTCAGTCAGTCAAACATATCCATTAAGAGGTTCACTGAAAATGCTTATAGATTTTAATTCTTGAAAGTTTGCAAGTCTATATCTCTTTATTGAATGATGATAAACAAAACCTGCAGTACTGGTGCCTATCTGTAATATTTGTATTATGTCACCTCTGATGAAATTGTATCCGTTGTTATTTTATTGTGTAGGAAGGGAAATTGCTGTAATTCATTTTATATATATATATATATATTTTTTTAGCCTGCCTTTTGAAAAGTATGTGGTTCTTTTTATTGCATCATTGTGTCAGTCTGTCCATCTGTGGACACCTTCTTTCTGCACTATTTGTCCAATTTGAGAAAATTGTGTTTGCTTTGCAAAGCTTGAACTATAAGAACTATGATTCATGTGTTCTGGTCTTTTTTGGTGCATAACCTTGCCGAAAGGGGATATACCATATTTTTTGAGAATACTCAGCGCGAAGTATGGCGCTGCAGTTTAATTTGTCTCCACATTTATAATCAGGTATAACACCTCACTTAATTTAAAGCTGCAGGTAAGCTTACAACGAAGACATTTTTATTTGATGATCATTCTGAACCCACCCCACCCTCCATGGGATAGCAGAATGCTTGCATGACTCTCTGTAGATAAGTAACACAATGAAGAGAGATGTTAACAAAACTTATTTATTTTTTTGCATTTTTGAACTTCACTTTTAGTTGGTAAAGTTCAATGAACACTTACCGCACGTGGGGCTTGGCTTTCAATTCATATTTCCGTTATGTGGATGCGGCACGGGCGTTTTTCATTTGGCCACGGGTCCACTTCTTTTTTTTTTTTTTTTTCCGTTGGAATTTATTTTGCCTCATCACCAAATGAGTTTTTTTCCTTTGCTGCATCCTCATTTACTTCAATATTTATTCATACCCGAGTACTTTCGGTAAAACACCTTTACCGTCTTCGAGGGGACGTTTTGCTCCAACTAGCACGGACCGTGTCAGCTGGGCATTTCGGTGGTTCTCGCGGGCTGCTTCTGTCATCGGCTATCGCTTCTTCTTGGGCGTTGTGGCGCCATCTCTTGTTGGTCAGTGATCTCATTTTTTGAACTTTTTCATTTTTTTGCTCAATTTTAATTAAATTTTTCCAGCTGTTTCTCAAATTATTAGGGTCATTATGGTTGCAAACTTTTGTCCTATTTTTTTCAATCATTACCAACTCTGCTATTCTGAGGTGTTTTTCGGATTTACAGCTTTTAATGATTTTTATATTTTCGAATTTAGGATATTTTTGGTTATTCAGACAGTGTTGGATAAGTGCTGTTTTTCTTCTTTTTTCTGCCAGTTTTTTACGTGTTGTTTTAATCTGTGTTTAAGTTTATTTTTGGTACTTCCTATATACGCCATTGGAGGATTTTCAGTAATAGGAATTGAGTAAATACCTGCTTTTTCTAACATTTTTATTTTTTCATTATTTTTTATTACTATATTTTTGATGGTATTTACTTTTCCTCCAATTTGAATGTTATGCTTTTTACAAATATTATTAATTTCATTGGTAGTACCTTTTATGTAAGGAAAACCATTTAAATATTTGACTTCTTTTTTATTTACTACAGCATTATTTTTTATTTTCTTTATTACTTCTGTGTCCCATTTTTTTATTAAATGGTTAGGATAACCAAAGCTGCCTGCAATTTTTTTTATGAATTTGATTTCTTCATTGATGAACTGACTATTTTCAGAATGCGTATATGCTCTTTTAATTAAGGTTTTTATGCTATTGCATTTTTGAGGATAAGGATGTGCTGAATTGTACGGGATTAGGACCGGAACGAATGAACTTTTCCGATAAACCCTGTATAGTAGCTTATCTGTGGATTTGATAACATGTACATCCAAAAAAGGCTAATGTATTATTTTTTTCTATTTCAACAGTGAGTTCTATAGTTGGATATAAATTTAAAAAAATTAAGAATTAAAAAAAATTAACAAAATGTTACAGCGCTTTATATCCAACTATAGAACTCACTGTTGAAATAGAAAAAAATAATACATTAGCCTTTTTGGATGTACATGTTATCAAATCCACAGATAAGCTACTATACAGGGTTTATCGGAAAAGTTCATTCGTTCCGGTCCTAATCCCGTACAATTCAGCACATCCTTATCCTCAAAAATGCAATAGCATAAAAACCTTAATTAAAAGAGCATATACGCATTCTGAAAATAGTCAGTTCATCAATGAAGAAATCAAATTCATAAAAAAAATTGCAGGCAGCTTTGGTTATCCTAACCATTTAATAAAAAAATGGGACACGGAAGTAATAAAGAAAATAAAAAATAATGCTGTAGTAAATAAATGGTTTTCCTTACATAAAAGGTACTACCAATGAAATTAATAATATTTGTAAAAAGCATAACATTCAAATTGGAGGAAAAGTAAATACCATCAAAAATATAGTAATAAAAAATAATGAAAAAATAAAAATGTTAGAAAAAGCAGGTATTTACTCAATTCCTATTACTGAAAATCCTCCAATGGCGCATATAGGAAGTACCAAAAATAAACTTAAACACAGATTAAAACAACATGTAAAAAACTGGCAGAAAAAAGAAGAAAAAACAGCACTTATCCAATACTTGTCTGAATAACCAAAAATATCCTAAATTCGAAAATATAAAAATCATTAAAAGCTGTAAATCCGAAAAACATCTCAGAATAGCAGAGTCGGTAATGATTGAAAAAAATAGGACAAAAGTTTGCAACCATAATGACCCTAATAATTTGAGAAACAGCTGGAAAAATTTAATTAAAATTGAGCAAAAAAATGAGATCACTGACCAACAAGAGATGGCGCCACAACGCCCAAGAAGAAGCGATAGCCGATGACAGAAGCAGCCCGCGAGAACCACCGAAATGCCCAGCTGACACGGTCCGTGCTAGTTGGAGCAAAACGTCCCCTCGAAGACGGTAAAGGTGTTTTACCGAAAGTACTCGGGTATGAATAAATATTGAAGTAAATGAGGATGCAGCAAAGGAAAAAAAACTCATTTGGTGATGAGGCAAAATAAATTCCAACGGAAAAAAAAAAAAAAGAAGTGGACCCGTGGCCAAATGAAAAACCCCCGTGCCGCATCCACATAACGGAAATATGAATTGAAAGCCAAGCCCCACGTGCGGTAAGTGTTCATCGAACTTTACCAACTAAAAGTGAAGTTCAAAAATGCAAATGCATTAATGCACGTTAAATTATATAACCTCCAATATCGGAAGTAAATTGAAACTTATTTATTTTTAATACACTTTGAATCACCTCATAGTTTACATCTAATAATGCTAGAGGTGAAAGTGCTGTAGATGTGCAGAAAGTTGTGCACTAACTGGCAGTGTCACCACTGCTTCAACACTGTACTTGTGGAACTCTTCCTCCCGTAAGGTAAAAAAAGTTTTCACACCCCATTTGTGGGAGAGAGAGGGAGGGTATGTGAAAACCCATGTTGTGTTCTCCCTAGATTTTCTTTATAGCTGGGTGGCAAGAAATTTCAGCTGGGTGGTACTTTTAATCAACCTTTCCCCAATCGAGAAAAAAAAAGATGTTTTGCTTAACATTATTCAGGGTGTCTGCTAGTCATGAAAGTCCCGAATTTAACTTTGGGGGTCATGAATTTCTTCTTATTTTTAGTAATTGTTCATTTTCTGGTGACAATACAATACACACACCAACCACATAAGATGTAAAAAGGGAGGGGGGGCACTTGTGCCCTCCAAAAAGAATTGTTAAAGCAAAAAGCATTTTAGCATAAAAAATATATTTTCAAAATGTTGTTTACAAAATTGTGGTCAATTTAGCTGTGTAAATTGTACTGCTTATAGACACATGACATTTAAAAAAATAAATGTTGTAGAAAGGTGTGTAATAAAATCATTTGAGTATTTCAACTTACTTTTACGTGCAGTCAAAGTATGACAAGTCAGATTTTTGTTACTGGCAGAAAGGCAGTGAGGTACTTTTTCCATAGAAAAGGAGGGGCAGAGTATCTTCCATTTTAAATATGCACACACACACACACACACACACTTTTAAAATTTGTTAATTGGTCATGAAATTGCATTTCCAAAATTTGGTAGACACCCTGATTATTACACTTATTAACACCTTTAGTGGTGTGTTTTGCATTAATGTAACATAACATGATAAACAACATTAGAAAATTGTACATAAATGATAAAAAAGTGAGTATGTTCCAATAAATGATATTTGACACAGATTTCAGCCAGTTTTCATCAATATTTATGGTGTGTGTAGAATAAGTTTTCCACTCTTACTATTTATGTGCATTGTGAAAACTTTCAGTTAAGGAAATTTAGCTGGGCTGGCCACCCAGTAAAAAGGCTCTAGATAGAACACTACCCTGTGTCTTTCAGAGTGGGATGTTTGTTATCAATCCAAGGTGCTGGGAGTTGAATGTTGCTTAGTTTGTGGTCATCATCTGTGGTGGTTTATGTGTATAAAAACAGGGAAGCACCACTGTGTGGAAATTGCAATTGTGGAAGTGTGTAAAATTTTGTGGTTTTCCCTGTTGCAGGCTCAGCGATTGTGTAAAGAGGAAGGCTGAAAGGAAATTACCATTTTAGACTCCTTAGCATGACATTAGGGGAAAAAAATGACTAAAAGTGAAAATGAAATGCTAAATCATAATTTATTAATCCTGAATAAATGTTTTCAAATGGTAAGTCATAAACCACTTGTGTGCCAAACAAAGAACCAGATTGAATCCCCGCTGTCTCCGAAATTACCTATTCACATTGAATCACGCAGGTTTCAAGACTTCATTTGTGCAACTGCAAGGCTCCCATATTAGTAATAAATAAAGGTTTGGCATCCCAAATTCTGTAAACTCAGCTTCTGGAGAAACAAAAAAACTTGTTTTAATGTTGTAGACGATGGTTGGAATTTGTTACCGAAAACTGTTATTTAAGCTATACCTAGTTAAATGCTGCTTTTCAGATCTGCATGTTTGTAAAATGGAGTTTAGCATTGCTGTGTTATTATCAGAAAGTGCTGTAAACGCAGATGCTATTGAATTTAAAACATTTTTTTATTCCATATCTAGTGTTCTACCTAGATTTTTTTACAGCCAGGCGGCAAGAAATTTTAGCTGGGTGGTACTTTTAAATACCCCTTCAATCGAAAAAAAATGTTTTCTGTAACATTATTATACTTATCAAACATCTTTAGCAGTGTTGTTGGCATTAATTTAAAATAACATGATAAACAGTTAGAAAATTTTACTAAAATGGTTAAAAAATAAGTATTTACTAACAAATCACATTCAACACAGATTTATATATATATATATAGATTGAAGATTGAAGGTTTAACGACCACCGTGATCAACTCAATTGGCTATAAGCACTCGCTTGTCTCTAATTTAGGGCCACTGGTTCCAGGGAAAGGAGACAACCAGTGCTGTAAGACAAACACAACATCTATGCCTCACTGGAATTCGAAACTGGACCCTTCTTGGACGAATGGTCATAAGCCAGTGCTTAGACCACTGTGCCACTAGGGCGGTGACACAGATTTCAGCCAGTTTTCTTTTTTTTTTTGATTGGAGGTTTAACGACCACCGTGAGCAACTCAATGGGCTATAAGCAGTCGCCCGTCCCTAATTTAGGGACACTGGTTCCAGGGAAGGGAGAGAGCCAGCACCGTAAGATAAACACAACATCCATGCCTGACAGGGATTCGAACCCGGACTCCTTACAGATGAATGATCAGAGGCCAGCGCCTTAGACCGCTGCGCCACCGGGGCGGCCAGCCAGTTTTCATCATCACTGATGGTGTATGTGGGAATAAGTTTTCCATTCTCACTATTATGTGCAATGTGAAAACTTTTATTAAAGCAAATATAGCCGGGTGGCAGACAAAAAGTGGGCGGGCCGCCCAGTAAAAAGGCTTTAAGGAAAACACTACATGTCTTTTTTTTTTTTTTTTTCTAAAAATCTGTTTGAAAAAATATTTTAACTTTGGAAACCTTTTACCTCAAAGACCATTTTGCATACAGTTTCTGCTTCAAATGATGCACAGTTTTCCCACTAGGGGTGTAAATGTAATTGTATTTTTTTCATTATCTCTTCTTCTGAAAGCTTTATTTGAAATGTTTTTTTTTTTTTTTTTTTATGCCTGATTGTGTTCATGATAGAGATTATTTTCCATATATTTGCTAATTTTTGTAATGCATAATTTTGCTGCTGGGGGTGCAAGTACATATTTTTCTTTACAAAATATTTTGCAACCTTAGCTCTGCTTCTAAAAACATGGTCAGTTTTTTTGTTTTTTTTAACACGCATCCTGCTTAAAACAATGTAGTTTTCTTACTAAGTGACGTAAGTGTCTATTTTATTTTTCGTGGTACTGCTTCTTAAAGTACAATCTGAAGGGGAAAAAATTGTTGTGTGTTATTTACAGCGTGAAACATTTTTCACGTATTTCCACATTTTTTATACTGTGTGCTTCTGTTGCTAGGTTGTGTATGTGTGTGTTTCTGTTTCCAGCTGTAACTTTACTTCTAAACACATGAAAAAATTCTACTTACAGTGTGGGCCATCTGCTGTGTGAATTATGAACATTGTCCCCTTAAGTAATGTACAGTTTTTCCACTAGAGAGCATATATGTGTAAACTGATTTTAAACAAACAACTGGCGTGTCGCCAAATCCCATTCTGAAGAACACATTTCTTGCATGTGGCTGTTTCAGACTTGGGTCTAAAAACTCCCAGTGGAGATATATGCTCACCTTATCCTTATACTTACTAAACAGTCTCTTAAATTCTCTATTATCAGAAACCTTTTAAACTGTAAAGCTACTTATCTTTAAAATATTTACATCATCATCATTGTCAACCATTATCAATCCACTGCTGGACGAAGGTCTCCCCAAGTTTCCTCCACAACGGTCTGTCTTGTGCCAGTCTCCTCCATGTCACTCCCGCATATTTACGAATTTCATCCACCCATCTCCCATGTGGTCTTTTTCTGGGTCTTTTCCCACAAATATTTACATAGTTAATAGCAAATATACACTGAGTTGGCAAAGCTAATTTCAAATATCCTACCTCTAACTTTCCAAAAAAAAAAAAAAGGTTTTGCATAATAATGAATTTACTCTTAACACTAGTACATATGCATTACTTTCACAAAATTAATAGGTTAGTTTAAAAATTAGACAAAAAAAAATGCAAAAGTTAAAATCTAAAACGCATATCCAAACCAAACGGGAGACGGCCACTTCTAACGTTTAGTAAGGATATGGTGAGCCTATCTCTCCTCCAGGAGTTCTTAGAGTTAAGTTCAAAACAGCCACATGCATGGAATGCGTTCTTCAGAATAGGATTTAGTAACATGCAGTTTGCCAGCAGTAAGTCTCCTATTCCTATTTGTTTAATATTAGTCTTAAGCTGCACGTTTTTTTAAATAGAGGGTAGAACATATGTGTTCACCCAACATCTGTCTTTTTCAGTGTGTAAACTACACTGGAGGAAAGTGAAAAAAGAACAAGAAGGAATTGGCGGACGATCATGAAATTTACATATGTTAATGGGGTCGAGTTTACGTATGTGTGATGTTAATTTCGGGACCAACCGGTGAGCGCTTACGCCACAGCACGGCATAATATGCAAATTATCGTTGGTGGTATTTAAGGAGTATGGCGAAGTGAATGTAATCAGTCGTCGGCGTGTGGACACGTGCGAAGACCCTGAAGAAGCTGCAATGCCTGGACATAGAAGACTTGTACGATTTCAGCAGTTATCAGACTTTAAGCAAGGTCGTCTAGTCGGACTCCACGAGGCCGGGTCGTCGTATTGCGGAGCGAATTGGACGGGAAGTATCGGTGGTGGTACGATGGTGGCGTAGATGGTCCGAGGAACATTCCCACACGAGAAAACGTGGAACCGGGAGTCACAGACGGACTGATGAGCGGACCGATCGACGCAAATCCGAGCTGCCGTTTGCACCTGAGGTGACTGTGAACAATCCACAACCGTCTACTGGGTGCAGGACTACGTGCACGTGTGCCTCTGGCATGTGTATATCTGACTCCAGCCCACCGTCAAGAACGGCTGCAGTGGTGTCGCCAACGTCTGCACTGGAGAACACAATGGCGATCTGTCGTGTTCAGCGATGAAAGCAGATTCTGCTTGGGAGCCTCTAATGGCCATATGCGTGTTCGCAGACACACAGGGGAGCATCTCCACCCTTCTTGCATCCGCCAGCGACACACAGGGCCTACACCTGGTCTCCTGGTGTGGGGAGCGATCAGCTATCACTCCCGTACACAGCTAGTGTTTGTACCGGGTACGTTAAACAGCACTTCCTACATCAACATCATTCAGCCCGTTGTTGTGCCATTTGTAAGGTCAGTCCATCGTGGTGTTTTCCAGCAAGATAACGCACGCCCACACATGGCACGTGCAACGCAACATGCACTTCAGGGTGTGAAACAACTTCCATGGCCTGCACGTTCACCGGATTTGTCCCCCATTGAGCATGTGTGGGATTTTATGGGACAATGACTTATTCGGTCTCCACGGCCAGCCACGACCATCCCCGATTTACGCATCCAGGTTGAGGATGCTTGGAACTCAATACCCCAAACTTACATCCAACATCTGTATGACAGACTCCATGCCAGAATTGCACAGTGTGACGCAGTTCATGGCGGTTCAACCTCGTACTAACCATGTTACATGGAAATGTTATTTTTCAGTTTACCAGCAAATACAGTTGTATTTTGCCATAATGTTTTGATCACATTATCCTCTGTATTCCGTTATTATGCTGTATAAATGTCTTTGTTATCAGACGTCTCCTTCTTGGTGTTCTTTTTTCACTTTCCGCCAGTGTATTTTGTAGTCTTGACTAAAAAAAAGGGATTTGTGCTTTAAATTTTTTTTTTTTTTTCGTGACTAACAATTTTCCATGAATTTTCTGTTTCTATCATTCAGTTTTCTAGTGGAGCAAATAACGGTTATCCTCTGTATTCCGTTATTATGCTGTATAAATTTCGTTGGTATCAGACGTTTCCTTCTTGGTGTTCTTTTTTCACTTTCTGCCAGTGTATTTTGTAGTCTGACTAAAAAAAGTTTTTTTTTTTTTTTGTGTGACTAACAATTTTTCATGAATTTCCTGTTTCTATCATTCAGTTTTCTAGAGGAGCAGGGGTTATCTCAACCTGTTTTGTGGCAACCCCCTGGAGGATCAGCCAGTATCCCCTAAGATTATTGTAGGAATGGAACACTAAGGAAGGGGTAGTTTTCTGCTTTTTACATGTATGCAGGGCTCAAAATTTCAAGTCTAACTCTACTAGCCAAAAAAAGTTTTTACTTGCCATCACACCACTGTGACATACAAGAGACACTGAATTTGCTGCAAGTTTTCTGTTTTAATGATTGTGTATGCAAATATTTATATATACGTAGGTGAGTCAAAAAGTTAGTTGCACTGCTTGATAAAAGAACATAGGATCGAAATTACAGAAAAATGTTATATGTGCCTGAAAGTTCCATACAAAAGTTACTTCTTGACGTAATCACCTAGTTTTATTGAAACATTTGTCGAGGCGTGGTACAAGTTTTTCTATGCCTTTTGCGAAGAAAGACATCCGATAACCATTGCTGGGTTGCAGCTTTCACCTCGTCATCCGAGTGATATCGTTGCTTTGCAAGTTCTTGTTTCATGGGACCGAAGACATGGAAGTCACATGGTGCAAGATCTGGGCTATAAGGGGGGGAGTGGAATGTTTCCCCTCGAGAGAGCTGCATTTCATTTCAGGTGAGAAATGATGCACCCATGTTTCGTCTCCGGTCACAATTTTGTCCAAAAACTCATTTCCTTCCTGCTGATAATGCTTCAAGAATGCAAAGGCACTTTCAAAACGATTCCCTTTGTGTTCTTCAGTCAATAAACGAGGCACCCATCGAGCACAAACTTTACGGCATTCAAGATGCGTTACAATAAACGTATGCACACTTTCATGTGAAATATGCAGTTTTTTTGCGATTTCGTCTTCTGTTACTCGTCTGTTTGCAAGAATGAGTTCATTCACGCGCGCAACTTTCTCAGCCGCTGTCGAAGTTGGCGGTCTTCCCTTGCGGTAATCGTCCTCAATATCAGAAAGTCCATTCTCGAACAAGATGCACCACTTTGTGATAGCTTGACGCGATATTGCGTTCTCACTGTACACTTCGTTCAACTGCCGAAAAATTTCAGGGCAGTTACACCCTTTGCCCACAAAAAACTAATCACTGAACGCAGTTCCAATTTGGACGCCACCAGCAGCTGCCGAGGCATGTTCACGACTCGTTAGAGAGCGAACTAAAACTACTGTGTAGAAGCAACTGTGGCACATGCTGCAGATAAATGCCCGCAGTGTTGCCACAAAGTGTCAACAAAATATCCTTTTACCGAAATTTTTTTTTTACGGAGGAGTGCAACTAACTTTTTGACTGCCCCTCGTATATATAACTCTGCGATTGTGTTACAGCTGAGATCTCACAAAACAATTGGAATAATAATAACCCTCCAGGTTGTATTAAACCAGGAAAGTAATCAAAAGCCAATGTTTTTGAGTGCTGGAGGAAAAGAAATAACTAAAAGAATATTTTAAAAAATGTCTGTCATACACCACAACCCAATCCCCCCCCCATAAAGCGAATTGTCAGCACCTCCACCACCATGCTCCTTTTCCTCATATGTACATAAATACGTTTCCCGGAATTCCGGCTGGTACAGCAAAGATTAATCGGAGCCTGGATGGGGGAAAATATCGGTGTTTTTGAGAATCAACGTTTTTCCATGTAATAATTGACGTTAGAAACTGCAAAAGAATATTTTCTACGTGAAGTAAATGAATTTCTTTTTGCTGCATTCTTTTAAATATAATCTTAGGTCATGAATTCGGGACTTTTTCGCCGTTTTGCTCGATGTTTCATCACCAAAGATAGAGTTCTTTTCCTTCATGTTACAGGAACCGACAAGCCCTCCCCAAAAAATTGAGGTTTCATGACCGATGTTTGAAACTGCAATAGCGCAATCAACTCGAAAATTTTCTGCCATTAGTAAATAAATTTGTCTTTTTTGTATTCTTATACAGAGAAAGGAAATGTCAGGAATTAGCGATTTTTTGCCATTTTTCTGCGATGTTTCAGCGCTGAAAATAGAGTTCTTATCCTCGATGTTACAGGAGCCAATGCATCAAGATTTATGATACATCAAGCACTTTAACAAATATTATGGTTACTCGATGTTGAATTAGTGAGCTATCACCGATATGTTGAACTACGATTTATTCACTGATGTGCAAATAACTTCTGCAGATGGGAAAGATGTGCAAATTCTTTTGTTCTGTAGCAAAACATCTTGGTTTTTGCCGATACATCAAAAATTTCCACCCATATTATGGATGCGTGAATGTTTCAGGAATGAATATCCACCAATATTCCCACCCCCACTCTGAGTTAGACCTAGAAACGCACGCGGGGAAGAAACACTTCCTTCCACAATGCTTTGGGGTTCTTTTCAGCAAGCTTTGCATCAGCTGTCGCCAGGGGTCCCGCTTGCTCTTTTAAAGTTTTTGGCAATTTATTCGCCGAGTTCATGTTTTTATCGCCAAGAGTGTTATAACAGACAAAAAAAGTAATCGCCAAAGCTCGTTTTCCTTCGCCAAAACAATTTTATTTTCACAAATTGTGAAGATGGTGATCAGCAGTGCGACCCCTGGCTGTCGCTACGTAGCCCACGGAAGAGGCTCTCGTTGGCTCGCTGGGCTGCTTTTGATGACTTGGTGATTGATATGTCTCTGTCAGAGACCGTTTTATTGAAAACATTTCATGACGACAAAAAAAAAAAAAAAAGAAAAAGAAAGCGCAGTTAAATGCAATACTCAAGATGCCTCTCCCACTGAAATATTTTAAAGATAACATTTTACTTAAAGTTAAGACACCATCACAGTTCAAATTATTTTTGTGAAGAGGCTGTTTGAGCTAAAAATATTTGTGAAGATACTGTCCAACAGCATCAAATGCCAAACAGGAAAACAATTTAATATTTTTACTGCTCGCCAACAATAAATTTCTGGTCGCCATTGGCACTGCAAATTTTGCGCCCTGATGTATGTATTTGTAATAGTGGAACGAAAAATAACTTCTATTCTTAAAAATGTTAAGTAAAAAAATATATTATTCCTTTTCCAAAAAATAATTTTATCTTTAAAAGTAGAAATTTAATCATTAGCTATGAAAGGTGTCAGATTTGGTGCATTTAGTTTTTCACATACAGTCGAACCTTGGTATCTCGAATCCCTTGATATCTGAAAGTCAGTGTATTTTCCATACTTATCTTGAAGCATTTTCTTCAAAACTTTTGCTATCTTGAATTATTAGAAACTCCTGTGCCAGAGAAATATAAGGCATTTACAAACGGGTGTTCAGATGTCTTTGTGTTTATCGTTCATCTCCTTTAGGGTGATGAGGGCCTTTTGTTAGAATCTGAAAGGAATGTGTTCTAAGAATTCTGTTCGTGGGTGGGAGTGGATGTTATTCTCTGACCAAGTAAATTTTTCTTGGAGCATGAATAGAGGGAGTATTATGTCACTCGGACTGCTAGGAACCAGTTCCACTCAGAAGTCTCTGGTTTTGCTTACTTCCTGTGAGTAGGAGACCACGTGACCAGGACACCATTAGTTTTCCTTCCCTCTTTGTTCGTGGAAATTGTTTCAGTTGGCAAAAATTCCATAGGCACAATAAGACATTCCTGGATGTTTTTGAGCAAGGTTGGCCAAACTTTGAGGAACCAAGATCTACCTTAAGCTATCATTCCCTACTATGATATACCATGATTTAGCGCAGTGACAAAGGCATATTTAAATAGGAATAAGCCTATATCATGAATGTTTTGTTAGTGTGTGTTGCTTTGTAAGTTTGGAAACAAATACAGAAAAATAATATTTAAGTCATTTTTTATTTCTTAAACACTGTTTTTCAAACAAATTATGTAATTTTACATATAGATTCTTTATTTACAATATTTAATTCTTCGATGATGCATGACACTGCATGTCCTCACAAAGTTTAGAATAATCAGGCAACATATTCAGTGAGGCACAGTTGGAGACACGCTTCTAAATGAGCATCAGTCAGACAGCTCCTGTATTTCAACTTCATTAGTTTCATTTCTAAAAAAGCTGCTTCACAGAGATTTGTGTATCAAAAGAAAGCAGTAAGCCACAAAGCAACAGACCTCAAGCAGGGATATTTTGCTTCTGACAATAGAGTCCAAATTGTGTTATCTGACGCTCTTGCCTTTCAGTACTATGTCAGATTGAAGTTTCAGAATTTCTGATTCTAAATCTGAAGAATCAAAAAGAAAAGTAAAGGAAATGTTTGATGAAACTGCCTCAATATCACATTCGCCAAAAGGGTCGACCATACGAGAGCTTGTGATCGACCGTTTGGCCAGCCCAGTTCTTGAGTGTTGTGTGCGTGGAGTCAGTGGCCACCTTAAGCGATTGTAATGTTAAAACACGAAAATGGCAGGAGTAAAACAAAAGTTAAATGTTCTTCCAATTGAACGAAAAGTAAAAATCTTGAAATTTTTTGGATTCAAACACAACAATGAAAAAAAGCGAAATTGCTGCAAAGTTTGGAATATCTTTGAGTACACTTTCAACAATTATAAAAAATAGAGAAATTATCAAAAGAAACTATGATAAAACAAGAAACAAGAAAGATGACACCGAATTTTTGGGTGTAATAAGCACATTTTTTGAATCCGTTCTGATGCAAATTTAATTTATCAAAGCTATTCAAAGTCAATGGAACCGGTATGAAAAACAATAGTATCTGACGGAAGAAAAAAGTTTTTCAATCAGGTTTTTAATCCCTCAGATATTGCTGTAAACGGAATCGTGAGCTTACGCCCTTTGGTTGCAGACTTGTGCGTTAAGAAAAACATGCATTTATTTGAGAAACATTTCGCACCGGAAAAGCTCTCCAACATCGAAAGAATTTATTAAGTCGGACTCTTAAAAACAGAGATATCGACAAAAATAAGATGTGACTTTACGTCCCCTGGTGGGAAAACCATGCATTATTTTAGGAAGAACGTATTCTCAAAAGGTTTTTCCATATGAGCGGCATCAGTCCAAGAAAAAAACAACATTTAGTCTAGTTTTCAGGAGCCCAGATTTTGCTACAAATACATCAGAAGCAGAAATTAACACCTATGCCCCCTGGTGGCCAAACCATTCTTTACCAAACATTAGAAATTATGTGAAAAATATTTTCCATCAGGTCTTGTATGCGATACAGGAATAATTTTTCAAATCGGAGTTTTAGAAGCAGAAATAACACAGAAAACACAATTTACCTTTGTGCCCCCTAGCTGAAAGTCTATGATTTACTTGAAAATTTTGAATTTATAGGAAAAACATTTTGGCATCGGAAACACTATCGAACAAAGAAGGAAATTTTTCAAATCGGACTCCTTGAGTAGAGAGATTGACAAAAAATATATATACCTCTACGTCCCGTGGCGTAGAAACCATGCATTATTTCAAGAAGAAAATGTTCCTAAAAGGTTTATCGACATGAGTAGTATCGTAGTTAAATTGTGTATTACAGGGATTACTAGGATATAAGTTTTCACTTTGTCAAATTTTCTGGTTGTACCCCAACCCTTCGTCAGGACTGACTAAGATAGAAGGTGCTGCCACTCAAGTGGTAATGTCATACCGCTATGTTCATTAATCGTGGAACCTCTTCTTCTCTCAATGTGTAGACTTTCTTCAAGTTTCGGTTTTAGGTAGTGTTGGTGTGCTAGAATTTTTAAAGATTCCCAGTCCATTGAATGTCCAGTACTTTGTACATGTTTTTCAAGGCCTGTTTTGCTTGTAATACAAGCAAAACAGGCCTTGATAAACAAATCCATTGAATGTCCAGTACTTTGTACATGTTTATCAAGGCCTGTTTTGCCTGTTTTCCTTGTAATACAAGCAAAACAGACCTTGATAAACATGTACAAAGTACTGGACATTCAATGGACTGGAAATCTTTAAAAATTCTTGTGCACCAAAAACACTACCTAAAACGGAAACTTGAAGAAAGTCTACACATTGAGAGAAGAGGTTCCACGATTAACGAACATAGCGGTATGACATTACCACTTGAGTGGCAGCACCTTCTATCTTAGTCAGTCCTGACAAAGGGTTGGGGTACAACCAGAAAATTTGACAAAGTGAAAATTTATATCCTAGTAATCCCCGTAATACACGATTTAACAACAATAATTGTTCACTAGGATTTGCCATGTCTTCGTTAATTCACATGAGTAGTATCAGTCAACAAATGAGTTTTTTTTTGCAATCAAGATTTTAGAAGCACATATTTTGCTGCAAATACATCAGAAGCGGAAATTAAGACTTATGCCACCTGGTGGCCAAACCATTTTTTACAAAAATTTGAATTTGTGTGCAAAGGATTTTCCATCAGGAGCTGTATCCGGTGCAGAAAGATTTTTTCAAATCAGAGATTTAGAAGCAGAGATATAGGGGGAAACACAATTTACCTCTACACCCCCTAGCAGAAAGTCTATGAATTACTTGAAAATTTTGAAATTATATGAAAAACATGTCACACTGAAAACATTATTCAACAAAGAAGAAAATTTTCAAATCGGACTCCTAGAAGTAGAGATATTGATGAAAATAAGATATACATCTGCGCCCCCTGGCGGAGAAACTGTGGAATATTTTAAGAAGAAAATATTCCAAAAAGGTTTATCTATGTGAGTGGCATCAGTCCACGAAATAATTTTTTCAATCGATATTTTAGAAGCTCAGATTTTATGGCAAATACATCAGAAGCAAAAATTAACGCTTATGCCACCTGGTGGCCAGAGTATTCTTTACCAAAAATTTAAAATTACATGCAAAAGATTTTCCATCAAGAGTTGTATCCGCTGAAGAAAAAAGTTTTCAAATCGGAGTTTTAGAAGAAGAATTATTGGGGGAAATGTAATTTGCTTTTACGCCCCCTAGCGGAAAATGTACGCATAATTTGAAAAAGTAACTATATATAAAATACTCTTTGACATAAATGGAATCAAAAGATAAAATAATTTTTTCAATCGGATGTTTAGAAGCAAATATGTGGAATAAAACGTATTTGTGAATTCGACATCATCTGCATTTATGCCCTCAAGCGGCAAAATTGTACATTGTAAAGAAAGGGAAATGAAGGATCATTTGCATATTTCAAGCTTCCCAATGCAAAAAGAATTTTTCAAATCGGACTAATAGTTGCAGAGATATCGTGGGTACAGACAGACGGACTGACAAACCGGTAACATAAGCACAATCTTTTTTTACAAAAGACGTGCTGAAAATAGAGAAATTATCAAAAGAAACTATGATAAAAACAAGAAAAAAATTGAATAAAATTCGAAAATTGGGATACCCTGAAGTGGAAGAGTGTGTGCAGAAGTGGTTTGTGGAATGCAATGATTAAAAAGTTCCTGTCAGTGGATCACTGTTGCAGCAGAAAGCTGAGGACTTTGCTGCAGAGCTTGGCTACAGTGAATTCAAAGCTAGCAATGGGTGGCTGGAAAACTTCAGAAACAGGCAGAATATTGTCTTTAGGAAGCTTTGTGGCAAAAGTGCGTCGGTTAACCTAAGTGTTTGTGAAGAATGGTTCAAAGAGCTTCCTTCTCTTTTACAAAGATACGAGCCAGATGATGTGTTTAATGTCGACAAAACACTGTTATTTTCCCAGTGTTTGCCAGATAAAACAGCTACATTCAAGGGAGAGGAATGCTGTGGTGGTAAACAAAGCAAACTATGTGTGACTATACTTTTAGCAGCAAATCAAAGCGGCAGTAAAAAACTTCTGCCATTAATGATTGGGCGAGCAAAAACCAAAAAACAACAGGTGTTTCAATAAGGTTAAATCTTTTCCCATCACGTGCAAAGCAAGCAGGAGAGCCTGGATGACAAGCAAATTTTTTGGTGATTGGCTGAAGGGAGTTGACAAAGCTATGGAAAAAAAAAAAAAGATTCTCCTTTTATCTGAAAAAAAAAAAAAATCTCCTTTTTATTGATAACTGTAATGTCCACTCCAACCTTCCAAGTCTAAAAACTAAAAAATATCACTGTGAAATTTTTACCTCCTAACACGACATTGAAGTTGCAACCTTTCGTTCAAGGTATCGTCCATAGCTTCAAAATCTGATAGATGCAGCAGCTGGTTAGGAAACTTGTAGACATTATTGGTGAAGGTAAAGCTCTCCCCACCATCAGTGTCTTGAATGCAATGTGGATGGCTGACTTCGCTTGGAGAAATGTTGCTAAGAAAAAAATAAAAAAAGTGTTTCATCAAAGCAGGATTTAGAGAAAGAAGCAATAATGAGGGGGGAAAGCATACAACCGATTTAAATGTAGACTAAGATAGCATAAATTCGGAACAATGGATGGTCGTCAAATAGAACCTAAATCTTGCCATTTCATTTGACGATTTCTTGGAAGTTGACACTCATCTTCAAATATATGGTACTTTAACGGATACAAAGATTGTAGCGGATGTAAAAGCAGCATCTTACAAAGAAAATGAAGTGGAGCAGCAGTGAAATTGCCAAAAAATTACTGTGAAGGAAGCAGAAAAAGCTGTTAATATGGTGCATACTTTTCTGGAGTCCTCGGAAAATATAGGTCCTGCATCATTTGCCTCAATTGCTGCTTTAGAGAAAGTTGTTCATTCGCAGAAAGACTTAGCCAGGCATCAAACTTTATTGATGGATTATTTTTGTTAAGGTATGTTGTGTATATACATTTTTGTAAACTGTTATGTGTAATGTATTATTGATCCGAAAAGCTTTATTTGAAATAGAACCTTGATATCTCAAAGACTCTTTTTCTCGATTTTTTTTTTTCTTTTCTGTGAGACTTGAGATATCGAGGTTACACTGTATCAGCAAGGTATGCAACCCCTTGTAAATTTTAATCACTAGACATAAAGTAGTTGAATCTCTGCAATTTATCTTGAGGTCTTAGTTTTGTTGCTTCAGCTTTATGATCAATAAGAAACAACACAACTTCTGAGTGTCTGTTTGATTGCAAAACACTCTATTGACTGCTCCGCGACCCATGGTAATATGCAAGGCTGTATTCATTCGCTATTTCTGCTGGTGACTGTCTCGCAGCCTGATGTCATTGTCCTAAACTTTCCTCCCTCTGACTCTGTCTCTCAAGGCTGTTGTTCTCCTTCTTAAGGTGTCGGAGCTACTTAATGTTGTGTTTCGTGGCAAAGAATTTGTAATTTACATTTGGAGAAAACTAATTTTCTCTGTGCTAATTCCTGAGATAACTAATTTTCTTTTTAAACGTAAAGCATGCCCAGTGGGTGAGCTACAGAAATGTATGCAAATTCTTATTCAAAACCCATAATGGAAAACATTCTTCTCCACTTAAGGAATGCATATCTGGGTTTGTCTGTTCTCTCCACCTCATGCAAACTTCAGTGAATGGACAACATGCTCTGCAATCGTGCTGCCACATTCAATATCCGGACAGTACTCTGAACTTCTGTTACCCTGCTCTCTCTTCATAACAGTAAAAATAGGAACCCATAAATATGCATGTATAATTTAAAAACTAAATGATTTCACAGTTGATAAATGCATTACTTAATTAAGTGCATGAGAATCAGGCAGTTGGTATCTATTTGTTAGCATTTCTGTGCTTGTAAAGTACTGATTTTTTTTTCAGTTTATTGCTTTCTTTATGATGAAGAGATTTATAATAAACCCTGAATTTTGTAATTCCATATGCCAATTAATATTTGACAACTGTTGCCTTTGTTATGTTACTTTCAACGTTCTGATTTAAAAGAGGTGCCTGTTACACCCAGGATCTGGTGTTATCTTTCTTGTTTCTTGGTGTGTTGTTGTCTTGGTGCAAATGTAAACCGTATATTTGTTTTACATATTTATATATATTAAAGTGCTTTACATCTTTATTTAATTTCAGACCAGGAGACTGAGTGCTATAAAGGAAATAGAGAGAGTTTTGAGACCTGGTGGTAGAGCCTTGATATATGTGTGGGCTTTAGAACAAGAAGGACCAGAAGGCCCATCTAATTATTTAAGTTACAGCAAACTTACCAAGAAGTGTGAAAAGCCGCCTGTGGACCCCAAGTCAGTCCTTCAAAAAGGTATGAGAAATGCTGGTCATTCTGAAGAAGTGATTTCAAAATTAGCAGTTCATTCAAATAGGACTCATTTTCAGCAACAGGATGTTTTGGTTCCATGGCATAAGAAAGAAAATGACAAAACACAAACTCCAGAGTTAAAGAAAGATGAAGTGTATCATAGGTATTATCATGTGTTCACAGAAGGAGAGTTGGAAAATCTTGTGTCCAGTACAAAAGCAAAAATTTTAAGATCTTATTATGACAAAGGAAATTGGTGTGTAATTTTCGAACGGCTGTAGAATATGCTGAATATGTTGGTTTTGTTCATGTGCGTTTGTGATAACGAGTCCATAGTGCGAGTTGTAGCTCCTTATGGGCTGGCTTAAGAAGCAAGCGATACATAACTCATCTTTTGATATGCCATTTTTTGGATTCAGAAATGTGTAGGAAACTTCATGTTAATGTTAGACTAATGCAGTTTTCATTTGTTTTAGTGAAACTGCTTGGTTTTATCATATAAGTTCACACAATATTCTTGTGAATAAGTCATGCAAAATAATTTGTAAGTTTTTTTTTTGTTTTTTTTTTCACATGTGTTTTCAGTGCTTTTAAAGTAACAATTGTTTTAAAATTATTTCACTTAAGCTGGCTTCATGAGTAACCTACATTTAACATTTCATATCAGCAATTTTAACAAATGCAAAAGGGAATATTTTTAGATTTTAATATAATGCTTTAGCTTTCATTTTTGGTTACATGTTTGATGTGTATAGAGGTATCAAGCCACAGACTAGAGGTGCTATGTACTGCAGAAATGCACTGGTTTCCATAAATTAAGGAGCAAAATGTAATTTTGAATTGTCTGAAATATAAGTTTTGATATGAAATTTGAAGAAAGCGTTTAATATGTTCTTTCATATTATAAGTGCAAAATGAGGAAATTAATTATTAAAGAACAAATGGCAGGTCAGCATAGCCAGTCACCAGGCATGCTTTAAATATGGTATATGCAGAGTGCATCAATATGGAGTGTGTTCCCCCTTGTAGAAAAGCATGTTTAACAGTGATGTTTCATGCTTATAATCAGAGTCTCTAGAAGCTACCTTAGCAGTAATGACCATTGCTCCACCAAGGACTTCGGAGTTCCTGCAGATTTGGGGCAGGGTTTTAAGAGGCTGCGGCATGTCTACCTAAAGCATCCCAAGCATGCTCAATAAGGTTTGGGTCAGGGTTGCGAACTGGCCATTTCATACAGCTGATGGTGTTCTCTTAAGATATCTGTCAACCTATTCTGGCTCAGTGAGGATGTGCATTATCTTCCTGTAGGATAAAATTGTTGCTGAGTGCTCTAGCGTTAGCTCTAACGAAGTGATCTAGGATCTGACCCTTATAAATCAGTGCATTGGAAACACCTGTGGTTGCCCAAAATATGCTTGTCCAGACTGTGACATTACCACCATCATAAGTGTCTCTCTATAAGACATTTAAAACACAATAGCATGTCTCTGATTCTTTCCAGATAATTCTCTGCTTGGAGTCACTTTGAAGAGTAAATCTGGACTCATCCACAAAGAGAGTAGAGTTCCATTAATCATCAGTGCAGTTTGCAAGACTGTGACACTGATTGAGACATTGAGACACTTTTATGATGAGAGGTGAGGTGGGATGCACCACCACTGATCCCCTAGCATAAAAATGATATTCATAAAACCTTCAGCACACCATAGAACAAAATACCATATTTCCTGTTGCTGCTGTAAGATCCCAATGCAGTTGGGATGCTGTCATGGTCTTTCTTCTACCTTTAACTGCAGATAGCAGTCATCTCTAGAAGTTCTGTCTTTCTCAAACCTTACTAAACTTTCCCAATGTTGTGTTTGTCCATCGGGATGTAGCCCAAAGCTGATAGATTACCGAATGACTCGCATTGAGCCACCGGGCTGCTTTGCCTTAAGGCTGACGCTGACCTGCTACAGGCCTTCCAGTTGCTCCCCATCTAAATTCTTTTCCTGAAAGGTGTCTAGACAATGTTGCGATAACAGTAAAGCACAAGCTTCAAAATAGCATGCTCTGCTTGCAATCCAGAAGCAAAATGACAAGACACTCTCAACTGCCTCCTTTTGACCTAAAGCTAATTTGTATATTTAAATTCACATTTTATTAATGTGCTTATGTTTGATTGTGCCAGATTAAAATACTTGTATTGTTTGTTAGGTTCAGCCACTTTCACAGTGGATATTTTACAAAAAAAAATGTATTCATTAATTTATGGAAACCAGTGTAGTACAATTCATCACATTGTTGGAATGTTTGAGCTTGCATAAATATATGTGCATTTGTTAGCACACTTCACAAAGTATGCAAAAGTTATGAAAGTTCATTCTGTTAATACAGTATATAGGTTAAGCTTTCCTTAATCTGAAATCATCTTTTTTTTTAGTGCTGGCACGATGCAGTGAGTAGGAAATTTCACTCAGCAAATGGTGAGAACAGCTGAAATAGCTCTTAGTTAAGGTAATCACAATGGTTAAAATGAAAGTGGTAATGTTAGCACAGAAGAAAAAAAGTGGTCTTAGATGACATGGTAAAAATGTGTGATTGATTTAATGAGGGATTAGGGCAGAACATGAAATCATGTCAGTTTATAAAATCAGAGAGAGAGACTGTTACAAGAAAAACTATTGGTAATGAAGCAGATGGCTCTAGAATGAAGACTTAAAAATACATGTAGCACAGTGCGTCGTCATGGCCTTAAAAGCATGCACTTCCTGACCCTTGAAAAACTTCTGATATTTTTTATAATTACTTTTCATTACATCTAACTACCACTAAATTTGATGTGCTGTCTGTTTAATTCCTTAAGTAAAATCGTAAAACACAAATATTTTAAGCGAAACATGGTATCACAGGTAAAAAGCCACAAATTGCAGTAATAAATAATGGAGAAATGCAAACTGTGTGTGGGTATTTCAAAATCTGAGGAA
This sequence comes from Macrothele yani, assembly GCA_039090855.1. Taxonomy (NCBI): domain Eukaryota; kingdom Metazoa; phylum Arthropoda; class Arachnida; order Araneae; family Macrothelidae; genus Macrothele; species Macrothele yani. The sequence goes on from CM077028.1 coordinate 57,432,230, forward strand.
TTACAAAGGCCAAAACACATTCAGTCCCCAAGTGTTTTGGATAAAGAATGCTCGACCTGCACCAGTATATCTGTCTGTCTGCGGGCACAAAGTACTGCGCCTATTAGTTGGATGTAAAAAAATCTTTTCTGTTTGGTAGCTAAAACAATAAGAATGGTGCTAAGTAACTTTTGTCCTTTTCTCATGCACAATCGTGGAACATATTCATATTAACCAAGATTTATACGGTCAACCCTCAATTTTCCGCCACCCTTTGGGTCTGAGCAGACATGCTCTATATAAAATGTCCCTTGATATACTGCCACAGCCTTTGCATTCACCAACCGCCAGTGTATATTAATATACCAACCTGCCTTTTCAACACAAAACATACTTGATGTTCTGCTACTTGCAAGTTGTGTGAGAATTCCTTTCCTATTTTTTTTACATGGGTGGTGAACCTTAATGTTAAAAGCACTGATTCAGTCAAAGGTGTAAATCAATGTCTTTAACATTAAAAAGAAATATACTTTGAAGCAAACTTGCAGGATGCCGATTTTTCAAACACACTCATTAAATTAAGTAGATTGTGCTGTGGAAATAGTTGGTTTGAAATTAAAATATGAATATGAAAATAGATGAGTTTTTTAAAAGAGGCTAAGGTGTGTTTAATGCCATTAATTTTCACTTGATAAAGTTTTAATGTGTAACATGATTTTTTATTTATTTCCTTATAACTGAAATGTTAACTCTGTCTTTCTGTTATGGAAAGCAATGTATATGTTGAGTCTGTTTGTCATCTCATCACAATATTCTTATTTGATGCATATATATACATGGTAGGACTACATATAAAGTTGTATGGCAACACCAAGTCTCTTCCGTATTCCAGGTGAGCAGTGTCTCAGCTGTGCTTGAATGTACAGTGGTATGCAGTGTAAGTCTTGCCAAAGATAAACACCTCTGTCCCATTCCTCTTGCTTATCTTGGACTACATGGCTAAGTGCTTGTATCAAAGTATGATTTAATTTCTCACAGACTATATTTCATAGCTACCAAATGTCCTGGTTTACCCGGATTCCGTACAATTTTGAAAATATTTTCTGAAAATCCGATTTTTCTACAAAAAGTCGGGTTTTGTGGTTTTCTTATTTTTTTATTATTTTTTGTTTCCTTTATTTATTTATTACGCATGGTATTTCTTTTCCTCTCAAGAAATGAAACTCATTAACAAGGTTTGTTAATCTTATTTTATGCTTAAATACTAATTTTTTTGTAAATATTTCTTTATTTGTATTAAGAAATTAACTGTAATAAAAAAAGAAACCTATAATATAATTTTATTATTTACAAATTGTAATTATGCGCACCTCTGAACGCACGTTGATGTCCTGATTTTTTTATTTTTAAAAATTGACAGCTCTGCCATTTGTGGAGGGCTTACATGCAGTTGTGTTTCATTTCTTTATTCCTGACTTTTCATACACCTTCATCATAGTCCTTGAGAGGAAATTTGTTCCTCAGTCAGTTAAGACTACCTGGAATTCCATGTGTCACAATGAAATTTTCAATCGGGGTCTGGGCAATAGGCTCGCTCTTGATGTGTAGCAAAGCATATGCTTCTGCCCAACATGTAAAATAATCAGTCAGGACCAAAATAAACTTATTCCCTGAGCTTTGAGGTATGCAGTGGTCCAACTACGCCCATTGCCACCTTTTCAAAAGGCTGGCTAGTTATTTTTGATCTGGTGAGTGCTGCCTTCTTTTAAGGTTTGTATCCTCATTTGCTCAGACAAAAATGACAGGCATCTTTATAATTCTTGATAACCTTGTACATATTATTAAAATAGAATTTATCTCAAATTCTTTCCATTGTTTCTGTGAAATCCTGGGTGAGTTTACCAGGCCATGACAAGTATTCAAAATTTCTGAAACCATGCAGCGAGGAACAACCAACTGTTCTGATGGTTAGTTCTTATTATGAAAGACAAGATTTCAAAACAAATAAACCTGTACTTACGTATCTCGTTCAGGCCGCTGCAAGTAGTTATCCAAAGAAAGAAAATCTTCCACCTAATAAAATCCGTCTAAGAACTGTTATGTATTCCGAGATAATCGAGCACTGTAAGTTCCCAAAAAATCCTGGTTTATTTAGTACAGCACTAAGATACACACTTTTGGTCATATCACAATACACACCGAAGTTTTACAAATCACCGCCATAAACCCCCTTCTTTCCCACAAAGCCCCCACAACAACAACAACGAAAAACTTTTTTTTTTCTTTTTTTCTCTCCGCTGTCTCCCTCTTGCGGTCAGTCGTGTCAAAATGTGAGATCAACTGCAGCTGTTATTGAGAAATGTTTCCATCCAGCTTACTTGGCAAGCCGCCAAATGCAACATCCTCTCCACCTTGAGTATCACTAATTTTATTCAACAAAACCACAAACTGAGTTTCGTGGGGCAATTTTGTCACTTGTCAAATTCTTGTCACGACTCGTGAAGAAATCCTCGACGATGTTCCCTTCAGGAATTCCTGTTTAAATGATGGAATCACACTTCTTTTTCATAAGCTTTCCTTCTCATCGCTGGCCTCCATTGGGAAGAGACGCTGTGTGAGCCGGATCATTTCTGTTGTCTTTGTCTTCACCTTGACCCACCCGTACCTGTCCATCCTTCCCTGGATACAGTTCCACTATTTTACCAAGTGGCCACTCTGTTTGCTTCCTCTTATCACTCCCTAGCAAAACCACCTGTCCTACTTTTATGGTGTCCTTATTTTGGCAACTTTTCTTAGAATGTTTAAGTTGTCCTAAGTATTCTATTCTGAATCTTTTCTTAAGATCTTCTTTCAGTTTTAGTCGATGTTGCCACCACTTATTGAACTCCACTTGTTCAGCATAATCGAGATCAGCTGTAGAACCTCCTACATTGTCGTCTCTCAGAAACATATTCGGAGTCAGAGGAATTAAGTCGTTTGTATCTTCCGAAATATATGTCAAAGGCTGGGAGTTTGACATTCTGAATTTCACACAAAACAGTGCTTAGTTCTTCATAACTTAGGCTGGTTTTTACCAAGAATTCTCTTTAACAAGTCTTTCGTTATCCTAATTAGCCTTTCCCAAAATTCTCCCCACCATGGAGCAGTAGGAGGGTTGAATTTCCACTTTATCTTGTTAATTGTTGTTCTCTTATGTACTTCTTCCCAATTTATTTTCCTGAACAAATTCTCAGTTCCTGTGAAATTGCTTCCATTGTCCGAATATATCACTTCGGGTCTTCCTCACCTTGCAATGAATCTTCTTAGATTTTCTATCCATGCCTCGGTCGATAAGGATGTAATAACTTCCAAATGCACAGCCCTGTAGACCGCACAAGTATACATTACTATCCTAGCTTTCTTATTACCTCGAATAAACAACGGTCCAGCAAGGTCAACACCTGTGATTTGAAACACTGCACAATCTTGCACTCTTTCCTCTGGCAATGGTGCTGCTGAAACTTGGAAATTATCTGCATTAAAACGTTTACATCTTTTACAGTTTGTGATCTCTCGACGTATTGCACGTCTACATTTTAAGACCCAGAAGTCTTCTCTCAGTATCAACATCAAAATTTGAACTTCAGCAGGGCAATTTTCCTTATGTTTGTCTCTTATAAGCAACTTTGTAATCGGATGATTGAAAGGACGAATCAAGGGAAATCTAAAATGCAGACTATCTTGTCTCCTTTCTGAAATCCTAGATCTTGTTCTAATTAATCCGCTCTCATCCATAAAAGGCTGTAAAGAAACTGTCTTTATTTCTATAGGTGCCAAAACTTTCTTTCTGCACTGCCTTCCATAAGATTTCTTCCGCTTCATTATATTCTTTGAAAGTAAGTTCTCCGGACAAACGTTCGTGTCCTTGTTGTCTAGAATTTCTACAGAAACGTTTCATCCAAGCAATTACTCTTCCTTTTTTTTTTTTTAATGAAGAAAATCTCTCAAATGACAAGATTACTTTATTCTCAGCATTCAAAGCTGCTACGACTGTTCTTCTCTTTTCCTCATTTAGCACAGCTTCATCCAGCTATATTTCTTCATCACATAGTGAAAGATTCGGAATCTATGATAGCCATTTCGAATTATTCCACCAATCAGTTGCAGTCAAATTCTGCACGTTGCATCCTCTTGAGGCCACATCTGCAGGGTTCAGGTCGCCTGGAACGTGATGCCAGTCATTTGGGCTGCTCAGTTTTCGTATTTCGTTGGCGCGATTTCCTACAAAAGTGGCTCACACCTCATTCCGTTTGATCCAACTAAGAGCATTACTTGAATCCATCCAAAAAAACAGCAATATTCGGTAGGTTCATATGTCTTCTTACAGCCGCAGCCAACCTAGCCCCTTTAAGGCATGCCAACAGTTCGAGACGCAGTATAGATATAATCTTCAATGGTGCCACTCTCGATTTCGCCCGTATGAATTCGTAACATGAACTTTCATTAGTATCTTCCCGTAGAAATATGCAGGTAGCATAAGCCGTTTTGCTGGCATCACAAAAAACATGCAGACTCCACTATTCAGGTCTTTTCACAGGGAAATCTCTGGATACCTAACAAGGAAACTTAATGTGCTTCAGCTCAACAATTTGCCCTCACCATCGGTTGAATTTTCTTGATATACTAGGTGGTACTTCTTCATCCCAGGTCAGCTTCAACCTGCAGCATTCTTGTAATAGTAACTTAGACAGCAGCAGTGTTAAAGGAGAAGCAAACCCTAACAGATCGAAAATCATCCGAGTCTGAGACAAAACCTGACCACTCGCTTCGTCACTATGTCTCCCTTACATACGGGGAAAGTCGTGTACATTACAACTCAGTGTATCTTGTTTCATGTTTCATATCAATCCCAATACTGGAATACAGCTTCTAGAACCTGACTGGTCAGTGTTCTGCGAAAATTCTGATAATTCAAATCCTTGTGATTCAACGACTTGCTCCTCTTAGTCAATTTCAGTGCATCCATCTCCAATCTCGAAGCTCAAATTTTGCCTCAGTCATTATCACTTGTGCTTCCTTTCGAAATGTCTCAACTTCAACCAAGCTGTCCAAACTGGTCACACAATTATCCATGTAAAGTGATTCTCCCAGTCAGTTTGCCGTTTAACGAAAATCTCCCTGTACATTTTCCAAGTGATGCACTATAGTTGCACTTAATAAAAATGGACTAGACGTAACTCCAAATGGTACTCTGCAATGCCTGTAGATCTTCATCTGATCCAGATCCCCATCTCTTGCCCAATAAAACCTCAAAAAATCTTGATCCTGCACATTTAAACTTATTTGTAGAAAAGCTTGACATATGTCTGCTGTCATACCCCATCTCCTCATACGAAAGCGTGTAAGTATTGTAGGTATTAGCTCTAACATATTAGGTCCCTTCTCTAGGCAAGAATTTAGAGATACATGATTTTTTTCATGTGCAGAGGCATCAAATACTGGTCTAGTTTTCATGTTAGCCGATTCCTTTATCATTGGGCGGTGAGGTAAATAAAACCCAACTCTTTCTTCTTCCGGAGAAACTTCTTCAATTATACCCTGCTGAAGCCAATCATCCAAAACGTCCTGATATAAATCCAAAATATCACTCTTCTTCAATTTATTCAGGGTATTGGTGAGCCTCCTTCTTGCAAGTTGTTGACAATTTTAAACTGGTGTATCCGTGTCTAACTAGGACAATGAAACTACATATCTACCATCATCTTCTTGTTTTATGGTTTCTTTGAATTTATTTAATGTGGCCCTTTGAATATCCTGTTTTAACACACTTTCAGGAGGATCTGTAATCCCAATGTTCTCCAATTTCCAGAGATCAGCTATGTCGTTCTCTGTTATAAACAGTGACAAAACAGAAGTATCTTCACAAGTGCTAGAATCCTCGGATAATTTCCCCATTACAGTCCAACCCAGTTGAGTTTTGATAGCTGTCAGCCCAATTTTCAATTGTCTCATCCCTCCAGTTAGGAGCTTTCCTGCTATGTCCGCTCCTATTAAAAGCTGTATTTCAGAGGATCTGTTCAAGGTATGGCCTTCGGTTGCATAATCATTTAATCATTCAGGACAACACCTTGTCGTTTAAGCTCATTTATCCATGATCCTCCTTTTAAACTTGCTACTGCAGTACAAATCTGTTTTTGATCATACACCTCAAAATTGCATTTATAAGTTCCTTGCAAATTATTGACTACTACTCGAAATTTTCGATGCTCTTCAACTACTTTAGCATCTCCAAAAAGTACATGTTTCATCTTCTCCACACCCATTGCCTCATATCCCATCTTTGAAACAATTCCTCCTTTAATGTAAGATTTCTGTGATCCCGAATCAATAAGAGCACGAATTAGTTGGGTTTTCCCATTGCCATGTATTTGCACGATTAAAGCCTGCAGCAACACTTCTGGAGTACAAATTTGGTTTGCAAGTGACTGTCCCTTGTCAGTTACATCTGATTCCTGCACCTCCATTTTTCCCTGTTTATCAACATCTCCATTTGGGCACATCACTACATAATGTTTTCTAAAACATTTAGTGCATTTTACAAATCTTCTACAAAATTTCTCACGATGCCCTGGAATCAAACAGGCGAAGCATCCTCCTTTTCTAGATACAATTTGTTTCTTCTGTTCTAACAGCATGATTTTGCAGTTCTACAACTGGCAGATTCACGATGATCTTCACAAAAAATACAACAGTCATCCCTTCTGGATTTTGTCTTTGTTGCCTTGTTATTTAACAATCCTGCCGCAGTGGGAATCGCATTCCGTGTGCCAGCTCTTGGCTTTGGAATAAATTTAGTTTTACTTTGGATTTCACTATTGAAACCTTGTTTCACCATTGCTATCCTTTCTTCCCCTTCTACTTCCTTTCTTAGAAATTTCATCAATTGTTCTAATTTATTAATTTCTCTTTGATCCTTAGATACTAAATTTCGTTCCCATATTCTTAAAATGTACTTGGGCAAACACACCTCCACAAGTGGATAGAGCATGGCAGCATATTTGTCGGTCGTTATTTTTAAACTTTCTAATGATCTCGAATGGGTGTCAATTCTATCGTAAAGTTTCAATATTGAAATCCTACCTGAGGGATTATTGGAATTTGTCATCACTAAACACAGTAACTCTTTTACATAGACTTCAACTAAAACATCCTCCCTTCCAAAACGTTCTTTCAAATATTTGATAGCCTTATAATAATTTTCAGAACTAGGAGGAAAACTTTCTACAATATCTCTAGCTTTGGATCCAGTCCCGGTAGCTTATAGTAAATACTGATACTTGTCTTCAGGAGCAATTTCCTCATCTTCATGTATCTTCCTGAATTGCCCCCAAAACCCTAACCATTCTTTAAAATCTCCGGTGAATTTCTTAAGTTCTATCTTAGGTAGCTTAAACTTCCGTTTTGAAGAAGCACCTTCAGCTCTATTGGAAGTAGTATCACTATCTTCAGAATGACTAATACGATTTACCTTCGTCCTCAAGAATATGAGTCGATCACTATACAATTCCGCAGCTTCCGATTTCCTGTTCATATTCCTCATCATTACCAGCTGTATTTCCTGTTTCTAAGCTTTTCTAAAATTTGCCTATCTAGTACACTAATTTTGTCCCATCTGTTTTCCAATTGTGCTTATAAAGCTGTGATGCTATCCAAATTCAAACTTTCTGCCTTTAAATGTTCGTCTAAATTATTTGTTACCTTAGTGAAACTTGTTCTTAAATGGCCTCTCTTCTGTGTAAGCTGTTCCATGTCGAAACCAAAACTGTTCTACTCAGAATCTCAAAATAATGTTCCAGGAATATCGTACTTATAATGAAACAACCAACATTCAATATCTCGGATTTTCAAAGCAACTTTCCTGCGGGTACTAGATATTCCTTGTCAAAACAGCCCATCTTCTTAACTAATCTCTACTTAGCGCGTCCTGTCGCGGATGCCATTTTATTACGAAAGACATTTTGAAACGATAAACCTGTACTTACGTATCTCGTTCAGGCCGCTGCAAGTAGTTATCCAAAGAAAGAAAATCTTCCACCTAATAAAATCCGTCGAAGAATTGTTATGTATTCCGAGATAATCAAGCACTGTAAGTTCCCAAAAAATCCTGGTTTATTTAGTACAGCACTAAGATACACACTTTTGGTCATATCACAACACACACCGAAGTTTTACAAATCACCGCCATAAACCCCCTTCTTTCCCACGAAGCCCCCCACAACAACAACAACAACGAAAAACTCCTATTTTTCTTTCTTTTTTTTTTTTCCTCTCTGCTGTCTCCCTCTTGCTGTCAGTCGTGTCAAAACGTGAGATCATCAACTGCAGCTGTTATTGCGAAATGTTTCCATCCAGCTTACTTGGCAAGCCGTCAAATGCAACACTTCCAGGTACCAGACCATCACCTAAATAAAATTCATCTGAATTTTGCTCTTTATCAGAGGATTCTTCAAGCATATTATTCATTTTTTTACTTTTTCATCTTTCCTTTGTAAATCTTTTACCCGAGCTTTTTCTACAATTTCACTAACAATTCCTTTCTGAATCACCTTGTTGGCTTGAACATGCCTGGGCAAGTAATCTACCACCACATTAGTTTTTCCCAATTTACACAAAATTTTGTAATCACACTGCTGTAGTGATATGCACCAGTGTGCTATCCTGAAAGTAGAATACCAGTGCTTGAAGGCATGAGATAAAGTAGATTGATCTGTAATTACTGTGAATGTTCTGGGATACAGATACTGTTTGAAGTAGTTTACAGAAAACACAACACTGAACTTTTCTTTCTCTACCACAGAATAATTAATCTCTGCTGCCTTCAACTTTCAACTAACTAAAATTACAGGATGATGTAATTTTCCTTCTGTTTCCTGTTGTAGAACAGCCCCTAGCAAATGCTACAAAGCATCACATGCTAACATGAACTCTTTTTCAATATCTGGGAGTTTCAAATAAGGCTCTCTGAGTAATGCCTGTTAAAAAATTTTAGTAGCAAACTGTACCTCTGATATTCACTTGAAAGACAGAGTTTTACAAATTAGGTTAGTGAGTGGCAAGGCTAACTTTTCATAACTCTCAATAAACCTGTGGTAAAATCCAGTTAATCCCCAAAATGCTCTGACTTGCTTGACAGTTTGTAGAACTTTGAAGTTTATTACAGTTTCAATGTTTCTAGGATCTGGTTTCACTCCTCCTTGCCAACAACAAACCCTAAACAGCAAATAGGAGGTTGGAGAAAGTGACATTTATCTGATTTTAATTTCAAATTATGTCTTTGCAGCCTCTAAAAAACAATTTCAAGTTTCTCTAAATGCTCTTCAAATGTTTTACTTGCCACAACAATGTCATCAATATAGATTCCTATCTGAAGTGGTCTTAAGCCAGATAAAACTGTTTCCATCAGATGCTGAAAGTTGTTGGAACTATTCCACAACCCAAAAGGTACATGCAACCACTCATACAAGCCTTAGTCAGTAATAAAAGCAGTTTTATATGTTTCTTCAGGATGAATAGCCATCTGGAAAAATCCTGAAGTTAAATCTAAAGAGCTGAATAATGTAGCTACAGCAAGGGAGTCTACCATTTCCACCAAGTTGGGTATTGGAAATGTTGGTGTATTTGCATTCAGTCTTTGAAAGACAGTACAAAGTTGGTAACTGGTGTCAGCTTTATGTACCAGTTGTACAGGGGTTGAGTAAGGACTGTTGCTTGCACAGAAAATTCCTAAGTATAAAAAACTTTAAAACACGCTCAAGTTACATAAGAAAATTTAATTAAAAGGAAGCTTTCAACTGATAACTTCAGTCTTCGTCAGCCTTGTTGACAGATGGAAACGATGACGATGGCAGTGGTTGCCAGATCTGTAAAGCTGTATACATTTCTTTTTTAAAATTGACTTCCATATTAATGGTATGATAAAAGGGGAATCATCTGTCAACAAAGCTGTCGAAGACTAAAGTTATCAGTTGAAAGCTTCCTTTTAATTAAATTTTCTTACATAACTTAAGCGTGTTTTAAAGTATAAAAAAAAACTTTCTACTTAATATTAATGATCACATGCTAGTCCATTTTATCAATATAATTCCTGCTTCTAATGACTTATTTATATACCTGTCTGTCCAGTTCAGGTCTTAAATCATAAGAAACCCTGTATGTTCTTTATCTCCCTGTGATATCATCTGTAAGCTGTACTTGGTAAAGTAAAAGTTTCCAACTTTCTCAGCTTAAATATACTTTTTGCAAAAGTATGGTGATGCTTGTGTAAAAATGTTAATATTTTTTGTTGTTGAAGTGATGGTAAATAAGAAACATAAACATTAACTAATTTTTCCATGTTGAACAGTAGTCCTGGAAAGATAAAGAAAAAAAAACCCTAACCCCCAAAAAACTGTAATCAAAATGATTTTTCCCCCATCGTGCTAAAAAAAATGTGTAGAATAACATATCCAAAATTCATGCCAATTAATGCTAGGGAAACTGCCTTCTTGAAAAAATGGTGGCAAAAATAGGTTTTCTACATTTATCTCAAAATTCATTTGGAAATGAAATGTACACTGTGTATAACAAATTTAAAAATTCTTTTAAACATATTTTAATTGGAAATGAAATGTACACTGTTGTTAACACATTTTAAGATTGGAAGAACAGCATTAAAATACAAAACAGTTTGTATTTTGAGAAGCATAAATTAAACAAAAGGACAAATGCAGTTATTATAATTTTCTGAACTTCTGTCCTGTTTATTTGATAGCAGTTCTGGTTCATCACAATCTTCTTCATCAATGCATAGTTTATTTTGACAACCATCTTTATAACAATGGGCACAAGCAATTGTACACTCTAAACCATTTTTCCTGCAGCTGCAACGCATAGTAGCACATGATGTCACACAACTGCAGCGAAGTACAGACAACAATGATGGTGGGGCAGGAGGTAGATCAGTTGTAATTGGGTAATACTCATTTTTTCTTAATTCCCATTCCCAGTCACATGGATTCAAAGCCTCTTTTATCTTCCATGCACATATCTGATAATAGACACACAAAGCATGGTACTTCGTGGCAGATGCTGTTGTAGGTAGCCTTTCAGGTGTAACAAAGCATTTGGCTGCTATAACTTTTGCTGTTAGTATTCTTTGATGCAGATGGGTCAACATCTCATGCTGTTGAGCACCAAATAACATGAGCATTGCATTTTGTGCTGCCAAAGCTATGTCTGCAGGAGTTTGGTTTAAAGAAAACTCATCCACAAAAGCAGCAATTTTTTTGTCATTTATTAATTTGTTTAGTGCCTTTTGCTTTCCTATTCAAAAATTTCCTGATGTGCTATCACAGCCAGTAAAGGCATGAATAAGAAGCAGGCTTCTACAAACATCCAAGTCTTTGTTTTATATCACAGATATCAAATGTTGATCTTTTAGGTCTGAGTTGCTCAATATCAGTGCAGTAGTACAAAAAAAAAAAAAAAAAACTTGTTGGATTTATAGTGGAACAACAATAGGATAAGGACATCAGTATCTTCTCCAATTACAGTTACATTACATGTTTCACTTAGCAGTACAGCTGTTTTGGCAATCTCTGTGTCAGCATCCCTATTTGCATAAATAACATTGATCCCTTTTGAGTAAGATGCTCACCTAAGAGAAATGGCATCCACTACTGCTTGTTGGTGCTATTGGATAAGAAATGATCCTTTCTTCCTATGAATTTTGTTTCAGGAAGAAAATCGACAGTGGGACTGATGCTTTTGCCTATTCTGCGTTGGTGAGCATTGTCCTTTATGGACAAGCCTCCTTCATAACCATCAAAGATCACAAAGCAATTGCTGTATTTTCGATAAGCAAAATTGGCATAAGAAGTAACTATATCTGCATATGTTGTTTCATTACACCATTGGATACGGTGAAGAAAGGAGCCTCCATCAAGCAAAGCGTTATCGATTTGGTGACCGAGGCAGGATACAATTCGAACATGGTACATAGATATATCGAAAGAAAAAAAAAGAGGCATGCCGATCTTTCTATGCCGTGACTACGCTATCTGGGCTCTATTCCTTACATACCAAATGTTTCCTATAAACTCAAGAATGCGCTCCGAAAGATGAACCTCGGTGTCGGCATAAGATCTTCGACACCTTTATATGCTATGCTTAAGCGAAATACTGACGAGCTCCCACTTTCCAACGAAGCAGGTGTTTATGCCATCTCTCTACAATATCCAGATGGCTCCAAGCGATACTACATTGGGATTACTAAACGTTCATTTAGAATTGGAGTCAACGAGCATAAGAGGGACATAAAGAACGGTAAATTAACCACAGCCCTATCCAGAGAAGTCCAGTTCAAGTCTGCCGATCCTATGTGGGATGACATAAAGAAATTAGCTGCATACTCTACTCCTAAATCCACTGCCATTCGGGAAACATTGGAGATCATTACCAACGATGAGGCCTGCAATGATAGCGTCTCACTAGAATTACCACGAATTTGGAATCAATTCTTCAAATAATAAATGCCTTTTGTTTTCCTCCAAGGATTCCGCGTGCAAAACGAACATGATGTCTCATGTTTTTATTGAATAATTACGTTCGCATCTCTTCGTTTATTGTCAAGTCAACTCTCACCGCGTTCAAATTGTTGAAACGTTCTATTATCCAGTTTGCAGTTTGCTGTCTACCTTGCTTGAGAAAGCCATCTGGTTGATGTGCGAAAGCTTGGAAACCTTGATTTTATTTACGCCAATAAATTGGGATAACTAGTATAGTTGTACTATCTTATATATAGTTGGTGTACAGTTCCTTGCATTATTATTAAGGTTTTCGTTTATAAATATAATGGTTAAAAATTGTTAAAGTAAGGCATTTGGGGAAAAAGAATTTTAGGGTGTCTGGGGGAGAAAATAAAAGTCGGGAAAGCTAAGCGTCAGGAGTGTTAAACCTAAAGTAAACAGTAAGTCTGAAATATGTTTTTTTCACCAAAAGAAACAATGAAAAATGGTAAAAGAAAGAGAGGAAATAAAAAATAAAAAAACTTACCCACGTGAAACTGAATGTTCAGTTACCTGTGTCAGTTGGAAATATCAGGTCTTCAGCTAGTGAAGTGTATCCAGCATCATCAAGTAGTCTGTTAAAAAGTCCCGACATTAAAAAAAAAAAAAAAAAAAAAAAACTATCGAGCTGCACCTGATAATATAGGAATAGTGGGGATAAACATGGAATAGGGAAACACCAAGAAGCATTTTGAATTCCATTGCTAAGTAAAACTAGAATGCAACCGCCGAATCTCCAAAGGATGCAACAAAGCCTTCGGAAGTAGAAACCGTTGAATTACGTTAGCAATGGTGGACACTTCTTCCTTGGCTAGTTCAAGTGCAGTTGGGTGATTGTCGTTCCCATTCATCAATCTCAATATTTCCGCTTCCTTGGTTGGTCAACTTTGGGAAAGAAATACTTTCCCATGAAATTTCCCAAAAAACTGGCCCTGCACAACTAAACTGAAAAATTACCTATATATATTGAATACAAATTATATTTGTTTACTATCAATTTCAGATGGCTACAATGAAATGTTTCATTTGTGAAGTGGTTTCACTCTTAATATTTCAGTCAAAATGGAGATTAGGTAAAGGTCTGTCACAGCACTTGCTTGGGTTGGAGTGGGAGGAGACACACATAATTATATAACGTCGCTTTCTTGCCTTTTGAGCTGCGAAACTAGTGAATCACGTCATCAAAATCAAGTTTGCATGTAATGACCACTTTCTATTGTTTAAATACTTAGCCCTGTCAATTTTTCTTGTGCTATTGTTGATATCGTCCTGTTTTTCACTCTTTTCAGAACGGAAAATGAGCGCTCAATAGTACAGTTCGAGATAGGCATTGTTAACAAAATGTGTAAGGCAATGTTGGAAAACGTATGAACAATTTGTTTTTCCTGTAAGAAATTTAATTTTTCTTTAGGACACATTTCTTTTGGCAAAAAATAAAAAAACTGGTCGACTTCATCTTCAAATTCATCATCTATGTCATCATTATATATCTTTCAAAAACAATTCGCTGCTTCTCGAAGTACTTCTTTAGAGGCATCTTTTTTCATTAAAAAGCTAAATCAATCATTAATGGTTACATATGCTTGTTCCCTCCTTTCAAGCTCTGAAATCAGTTAATCATGTATGACATAGTGACACTGTGTAATAAAGTAATCTCTATCAGACTGCTGAAGTTCAATAGATGCACTATCATCAAGCATTCGACTTTTTGGCACTTTACTTTTACGCTTCACTGAATACTTGTTTTCCATTAAATTTTTCGCCTCAAGCTCATACTTGTCGAACTCATCACGCACTGATTGTACAAATATAACTTATGAGGTATACATTGGTACTAGGACTGATATATCCTCAGTAACAGACTGGAGCGTCTTATTAACAAAACACTGTTCAAACGTTGCAAAATTGTATCCCATACAACTGTTAAAACAGCAGTCTCAAACTTCTCCGTTTTGCGCAAAAGTACTTTTGCTTCGTGCTTTGTAGGCATTTTTTCATTGACATCATCGGTTACATTAAGCAAGGCTTTCATGATGTTTTGATAACCTTGCCGAAGAGCTTTAGATGCATCAGCAGCGGCAGATCATCTAGTTTCAGATAATGTTTTTACACGAAGTCCACCAGCTAGTTCTGAAGAAAGAGTTTTCCACCGGCGAGGAGAACTGGAAAAAAAATTAAATATGCTCTGCACTAATCCAAAGAAGGAAATAGCTTGTTGACAGCTCACTCAACTGCATGAACTCCAACTAAATTTAACGAATGACCTGCGCATGGCACATATTCAGCTAATGAGCACAGTTCCTTTACCTTGGCCTGTAACCCTGAGTATTTGACAGACATGTTGCTGGCATTGTCGTAGGATTGTCCTCTGCAATTAATTATATCTATACCAAGTTGTTTAAGCAAGAATGTCACAGTATGAATTAGATATCTGGAATCATGGCCATAGATTGATATAAATTTCAAAAAACGCTCAACAGGATCTCCGTTTTCAGTCACGTAACATACAGCTACTTCCAACTGGTCTACATGTGCACCATCAGGAGTAGAATCCACAATTAAACCAAAATATCTGGCTTTCTGAATTTCTGCAACTACTGCATTCAATACTTTTTGTGCCATAATTTGAATTAATTCAGTCACAGTAATAGAAGATAGGTAATTTGCATTACCAGTACCAAATATTTCCGTATTTTACTAAACGGTCTGCCAAGAATGGATCGAAAAGGCTTACCAGCTCCAAAGTTCCAAGGAAATCACCATTCTGTAGGGAATGGAGTGTTTCGTTTTCCCCAAACAAAGCAAATCCATGTAAAGCAAGAGACTTTTTTACAGCCACAACTCTAATCAAAACTTTTCTACAATACTGACACTCCTGCTGATATTCCTCAATTAGCAAATTATCCACACGTGAAGAGAGTGTAACCCTCTGTGACAGACAAAGTACCGAGTTTCTATGAATGATGGAGTTTTCATGTTCCTGAAGTCTCTCTGCAGTATTTTTCTAGTAGAAAAATCCATCCTTACATAAAGCTTGATCACTGGAATTGAACAGTTTACACACATAAAAAAAAGTGCTCGTTTAGCTGGAGAATACAGAATACTAACCACTCTCTGTTCACCAACTCATTATTTTTCTTCTTGCGATAAAAGTTTTGTTCTGTGAGTATGCGTTCTCTTTTCTAAATAACACGTTTTGAACTAGAAATTTGGCCAATATTCTGACTTGGTCTGTTACAAATGAAATGCTCACGAAACTTATCTGTAATAAAATTAGGCCACAAACCGACATCTACAGGAAATAAATGTTGACATTTTGACTGATCATCATTATTACTACTATGTTGGTTTTCAATACTTGGACTGCTGAATTCACCACGTGGTGGCAAACTTGCACTTTGCAAAGACTGACATTGTGAATCTGCTGTGTTTACATTTTCTGTGAACGGAGAACTATTGCAAAACACATCTTCAGGCTCTATGTTGCCCCTTTCTTGAGTCTGGGAAGAACTTATACATAACAGTTTGTTATTAAAATGATCTCCTACCTCGAGTTCAGCACTAAAAGAGTTGCCCTGTTCATCCACGGAAACATCTTTTTTTGAACTTGTGATGAATTTCTCAATAGCACCCTTATGAGATAGCAACTGAAGTCAAATATCGTTAATTCTTTTTCTTTTACAAGCACCTGAAAGATATTTTCGTGAAGACATTGTAATACTAATATCTCAAAATTCTCAACTGATAAATCTGTTTAGTTTAATTTACAACTCGGAATCCTCTACCACATATGAAATATGATTACAATTGCGGTTTAACTTTAACAGAATTCAGTTTGAAATCTGGCAACTATGGTTGTAGATGATAGCATGAAACAGTCATTACTCACAGGATCACGTGACTCGTCCTTAACGAATTTTCACCAGTGGCAAGCCGTGATACACTTGGTGATACATTTGCAAAGCAAAAATATATCTTATTTAACTGTTCATCATTGCTTGGTTTGTTGACTGACAAGAACATGTGACTGCGTTCAGAAGACCCACGATAAATTCCATACTGCTGAAAACCGATAGACATACCTCAAACGATCAATGAAACCCCGTAAAATATTACTTTCACAATAATGATAAGTTCAACAATTATAAGTAATTTTTTCCTGAAACAATTTAACAGGCCCCATTAAACAGGGGGCCCAGGGCCCGTGCAGTAATCAGGCCCTGCCCTTCATATAACACAAATAAAAAATAATAATTTCAAAAAACTAAAAATCAGAAAAATTGCAATATAAGTTCTAATTTTCTTGGTTTTTTAGCAAGTTTGTCAATAAGTTCATCTTCATTTATAGAACATGTTCAATGAATGTAGAGCAGAGCTAAACCATTTAGTCTGTCATTTCCCACAGTGTTTCTGAGGTATGATTTTAACCTCCTGAGCGTGGAAAAGGAACATTCATTCAAGCATGTTGTTTATTGGTAGGGTCACCAGAATTTTCAAAAGGATATTTATATGAGGAAAAAAATCTGCATCACACTTAATATATGCATCTAAGGAAGGAACAAAGTTTTCTTTCCTTATTTGCTTTAACCATAAATATAATTCAGTCACCAAAATTGTGATAGTGTCAAGCAAATAGAGTTCTGCAGTTTAATAAAAGGTACACAGTTCTGAAAATGAGGATTTGTTCATCATTTCTGTTGATAAGAGATGAAAACTTTTGTAACAAATTGTTGCTCTTAGAAAATCGTTCTTTAATATGCATTTGCAAAGTGGACAAAAAGGACAAAGATATAGTGTGCCTGTAATATTCTTCCAGACTATTAGTGGGAATGTTATTTCTATATTCGGACCTTTTTGTCAGATCGACAGCGTGGTATTTTCATTTCCACTTCTTAAGCATTTGAAATTTTAGAGACAATTTGAAAAATACGTTCAAATGCCTTTTCAACTTCATCTTCTTTGCTAATGTTGTTTAATTCTTCTAGAAAAATATCCACATATTTTAAGGCCTTTTTCAAATCCATATGTATGCTTTGCAAATATTCACTTAAATGTTTGGTAACTGAAAGAAGCAAATTCATAACATGTAAGCTAATCATAAATTCAGGCTTCAAGACATAATTACATAATAAACATGCTTGAAGTGAAGCGTCTCTATCATTCCATTGAGTAATACATTTTAAAGAAGGTATTATTGCATCTAGCTGGTCAACAAATGTGATAACTCAATCATATCATTCAACTCGGCAATTTGGGCACATCTGAATTAGTTTCTTTTTTTTGAATGTCCTTAGAATGATTTGAAATATGTTCTGTTAGTCTTCTGTTTTTTAGGAGTGTTAAAAAAATTGTACATTTTTTGTTGATGCTAACACAATTTCTAATCTCTGGAAGATTACAGGAATCGGATATAGCGAGATTTAACTAATGTGACCCACAATGTACATATCAGTTTTACACTTTTTTTTTTTTTTACGTGGGCATGAGTACCTTGTAGATAACTGCTCATGGCTGCCGCGCCGCCGTACCCTTGTCCCCTCAGGGTAATCAAAATTAATTCCGAAATTTCTGAGGTTCTGCAAGATCGTATCGGCAATATCTTTACCAATTACACCTTTTTTTTTTTACCAAAGACGCTAATAAAATTTTCTCATTAAATCTGCATTGCAATATTCATGCACTTTAAAAATTACTGATATTGTTAAAAGAAAGAAATTACTTACATTCTGAAGAGACGGACTTGCGGTGCACATACCACTCACATCAGTTTGCATATCACTTCGTGGTGCTGCCTATCCACAAAGGCTTATGATTCTTATTTGCTATGTTCTCCACCTACGGGTGTAGTATGTTTGCGGATAATGTCGGTGTTGGGGGGGGGCAATAATTTTTTTCCACATTACTTCGCCTTTGTGGTACTAAATATGGTTCGTGTCATCTATCTTTCATATGCAAAGAAAATTTTTCAGCACAGTTTGTAATGCTTTGAGCTTAGGTAGGTAGCACTAGACAATAAAAATTACTAGTTCGTCTAATCAGTCCAGCTGTTTCTGGGACCACAAATGAAACATCGTAATTACGACAGCCATCAAAATTCACCTCTCAAACTGTATGCATAACTTCTATTTTCAACGGAATAGGCAAAAGGCGTGTGAAGTTAATAAAATATTGATGCTCGCCCAATTTGGATGCACGGAAACTCTGGGAGCAACACTTTTTTTTTTTTTTTTTTTTTTTGCACAAACAACGGAAACATCCGTATGAAATGAATGAATGTAATAAATGACATCCAGTACACAGTCGGACTATACAATGGAATTACTCACACCAATTTACAGTGCATGTTTCACACAACTTGGGAGGACAATTCCTGCTGTTGTAGATTTTTTTTTTCTAATATTTGCTATTTTACGTAGATACTGTGACAGGAGCTTGAATTAGTTTCTTTCTCAGTAATGAAAACATTCATATAGAATTATTAAATGGTAACATCAATACCACAGTTGAATTATTTGATGGAATACTTACACCAGTTTACCATGGAGTTCTGGTTATTACTGGGTAGGGCAACGCATAGCGTTTTTTTCGTTTTTTTATTATCATTATTTTGTTACCGTATTAGGAGATGCTGACAGAAGCTTGAATTATAGGGTTTTTTTGTTTGTTTGTTTTTTTTTGCTTTTTTATTAACAAAGTAAATATTCACATGGAATTAATACATGGCGACATCCACAGAACACTGTTTGACTGTGCTGCAATGGAATACACCAGTTTTCATTTGTAGTGCTTTGGTACTTCCTGGAAGGGTTTTTTTTTTTTTTCCGGTCTAATGTCAGACATGCTCCTGACAGTAGCATGAATTATAGCATTTTTCTTTTTTCGTCGCAACAGAACCATCCATACGAAATAAATGACAATATTCAGAGCACGGTTTGGTTATACCATGTCATACTCACACCAATTTATAATACAGTTTTTCTGTATCACTTGGGACGGCAATACGCAGTGCAGTTTTTGTTGTTGTTACCATCTCACGGACATGCAGCTGTTGTTACTAGCTCGAATTAACAATTTTTTCAACATCACCGGCAACAACCGCAAGGAATCAATAAATTTCAGCAGCCCAAACACTTTTCAACAACTGTGGAATACTGGTACCAGTTTACACTAGTCTTTATGGCACTACTCAGAGGAATTAATAAACAGCAGCTTTAGGTGCAGTTTGGCTTCACGAAGTTTCTTCCGTGTGATGTGATGTGAATGTTAAAGCCAACACGCATTTTTTAGCACGTCTTTTGTAAAAGAGATTGTGCTTATGTTATCGGTTTGTCCGTCCGTCTGTAGACACGACATATCTGCAACTAATACAGACATTTAACGTGGACCAGGAACATCAAACAAAGATCTTCGCTCTTTCCACGTTTATAAGTGAGGCACGGAAAAATTCTCATTGGCTGCCACCGGGAATCGAACCCAGGGTCTTCCAGTTACGCACCGGATATGCTTCCGCTATACCACTCACTTATAAACGTGGAAAGAGCTAAGATCTTTGTTTGATGTTCCTGGTCCACGTTAAATGTCTGTATTAATTATTCATTCGCCTTCTAATTATTTCTTCAGTTGCTGCTTACCATCTTTGGTGAATCCCCAGCATTGTGCGGGACTCCAAGAAGCAACCTGCCAAATTGACTTGGCAGTTAGCGTGTGTGAGTCTGGAGGAATTCAAGGCCGCTGTGGTGTAGCGGAAGCATATCCGGCGTGTAACTGGTTGGTTGGTTGGTCGATAAGTTTTAGTGGCGCAAGGGCCATAATTGGCCAAAGAGCGCCAAACACAAGACATCAAAAGGAAAAACAAAAGTCACTCAAAGATGCACACAAAGGTTAAAAACAGACTGAATCGCTAAAAATGAAAAATGGTCGTAAGCATAATAAAACGCTAGATGCGGTTAAAGAAATTGATCGCTTTGAAAAATGAAAAGACAGCGGTCGCATCGCATCTGTCTCCAAGGATGGCTTGCAGCGCAGCTTCTCCTTCGACAAACAGGTGGGTATGAAAAAATCGAAGACGAGGACCACAAAAACGCACACAAGAACATAAAACATGAAGAATGGTGAGACGACAATTGCACGTCTCGCACATCGACGCAGTGTCGCCACACAGCAAAAAGCGGTGAGTGAAACGACAATGCCCGATGCGGAGACGCGCAAGGACAACTTCCTCTCATCGACTGACACGGAGGCTGGATTTCCACAATCCAATTTCAGGCTTGATCGTAAACAGCTTATTCGCCGTCTGGGCGCTCATGGCAGGCCTAAAGTCACGATGGTATAGGGGCAGAGCAGAGGTAGGGAGAGAGGAGACAGACTTGGCAGTGATATCTGCCAACTCGTTTTCCCGTATACCAACGTGGCTTGGAATCCAGCAAAAACGGATGTGGAAATCGACCTCGGTCAGATGGTGCAAAACACGCAGCACCGTCTGAACACCGGGATGGTCACTTACAGCACCAGATGACAGCAGCTGTAAGACACTCAGGGAATCTGCGTAAATAACAACCCGGCGATGGGGTCTCGCCTGGACATGCCAAAGACAGAGAAGGATAGCATGCACCTCAGCAGAGAACACTGAAGCTTCCGATGGAAGGCGTTCGCCGCGGATTTTGCCCACGCACACAAATGCAGAACCCACAACCCCCACGGATTTTGAGCCGTCAGTAAAGGCTGGCACAAAATCCGGGTGGCGAGAACGGTGCTCGGCGAAACCCTGGCAAAACTCCACAGGATGACAGGAAAATTTCGGAACTCTGCTGAGGGACAAATCGACATCAGGAATGGTTGATGTCCATGGCGGCTGGTCCACCATCCGCAGCTCACCAAGCAGGGAGTCATCAAAACCAGCATCCCGGGCTGCAGTCCTAACGCGGATCCCAAAGGTCGGCACACAGGATGGTCGGTGCTCAAACAGGCGAACGAACTGGGGTTCAAAGATGGAGTCTCTCAAAGGATGGTCAGAGAGAGCCCCCAGTTTCACATAGAACTGGATCGACAATTGAAGATGACGCAGACTCAAAGGTGGTTCATATGCTTCAACATATAGACTGTCGACTGGGGAGGTTCGGAACGCCCCCGTGCAGAGTCGCAGGGCCTGATGGTGCACAGGGTCCAGGGGTTTGAGGATAGAATACCTGGCCGAACCATATATCACACAGCCATAGTCCAGCCGAGAACGAATGACCGCTCGGTAGATGTGAAGCAGGTGCTTCGATCTGCTCCCCATAATGTATTGGAGAGCATCTTCAAAATGCACAATGCCTTAGTGCAAGAGCTTTTCAAGCGTTGCACGTGTGGGCGAAAGGTCAGAGACCGGTCAAAAACAACACCCAAGAAAGTGGTCTCGGGGAGAACAGGAATTTCGACAGAGCCCAACCGCAGAACTGGGTCTGGGTGGAGACCGCGCCTGCGAGATGACAAACCCATTCCTGTCCGCCCAAGAGCAGATTCTGTTCACCCCACACTGCAACTGGCGCTCAAGCATGCGCATATTGGAAGAAGCACAAGAGATCTGCAAGTCGTCTACAAACATTGAGCCAGAGATTGCCGGAGGAAGATCACGAAAGGCCTGATTTACACACAAAATAAAAAGTGAAACAGACAAAATGGAACCTTGAGGTACTCCTTGTTCTTGGCAAAAAGGAGCGGAGAGGGTCGTACCGAGGCGTACCCGGAACACCCGATCGCGAAGGAAGCCGGCTATGAATATGGGAAGGTTTCCTCGCAAACCACACTGGTGCAGTTCGCGAAGAATGCCAAACCTCCAAGCACGATCGTATGCTTTATCTAGGTCAAAAAAGATGGAAACTAGGTGCTGCCTCTTAACAAACGCCTCTCGAACAGACGTCTCAAGGCGGAGAAGATGGTCACCGGTATTATGATGACCTCGGAAACCACTCTGGAAAGGTGAAAAAACGTTGTTGCTCTCTAGATAAAAGATGAGACGTGCATTTACCATACGTTCTAGGACTTTGCACAAGCAGCTGGTCAGCGCAGTGGGCCTGTAGTTACTAGGGATTCTGGGGTCCTTACCGGGCTTAGGTATGGGAATGACAATAGCCAAATGCCAAGAATCAGAGAACTGTTGCTTACACCAGATGCGATTAAAAAGCGCAAGGAGATGAGCGAGCGAGGACGGCAAGAGGCGCCGCAACATCTCATAGTGGATCTGGTCGTGTCCTACAACATTGCTCCTAGAGCGATGGAGAGCAGCCCGCAGTTCCGTGAGAGTAAAAGGCCGGTTGTAATCTGAACTGTCGCGAGCGGAGAAATGTAATTTCTGCCGCTCAGCGCTCTCTTTTACCCCACGGAACGAGGCAGGGTAGGCAGCACTGCTGGAAACAGAAGCAAATGTTTCTCCCAGACAATCCACTATGCCAGGTACATCTGCAATCTCTTCGCCGTCCCGCTCAAGCACAGAGATCTGGCTGGAGCGAAAACTACCCCCTGATCTTGCGTATTCGGTCCCAGATGAGTTTGGGACTCGAGCCGGTACGGATGGTGGAGACATAGGTCCGCCAAAAATCCCTTTTACTACGGCGTCGAACCAACCGAACATAAGCCTTGGCACATTTAAAGGCCAGGAGATGTTCCTGCGTAGGGAAGCGCCAAAATTTCCCCGCGCCTTATGATGTGCTTTCCTAGAAACGCTGCATTCCTCATTCCACCAGGGTTTCGGGATCTTTGGAGTCTGACTAGAGGTCTTGGAGATGGCAGAGTCAGCTGCCCGCACAATGCACTCTGAAACCTCGGAGACTGCAGCTACCAGAGGCTCCTGGGTCACCATAGTCTCAGTAATGACGGCAGTGACGGTGAAAACCTCCCACTTGGCATGATCATCAATTTTCCATCTGGCCGGGCGAGAAGGTGGAACAGACCCGTCACGGCACAGAGATAGGAAAATCGGAAAATGATCACTGCCTGCCAAGGGGGTCCTGCGACACAGACCACTCCCAGTCGGCAGCAACCGACGGAGAACCCAGGGCAAGGTCGATAGCAGAATACGATTGACTCGGCTCATGGAAGTAAGTGCAGTCTCCGGTATTCAGTATGCACAGAGGGCTGGAGGCCAAAAGGCCCTCCACCCTGCGACCTCTAGTATCCGTGCGATCACTGCCCCACAAAGGACTGTGGGCATTAAAGTCCCCCAACAGAAGGGCTGGAGTGGGCAGTTTATCCACGAGACTCTCAAGATCAGAAGCACCAAGATCATCAGTCGACGGCAGGTACAAGCAGCAAACAGTAAGCAAAGACTTCACGGAAAGTCGCACCGCCACAGCCTGCAAAGGCGTGTCGAGCAAGAGCTGCGAGGCTGGGACAAGGATAGCCACGCCCCCACACGCAATGTCACCACTGGTGTTATCCTTCCGGAAGCAGCTGTGATGCTTGACCGACAGCGGATCGCTGGGTCGAAGCTTCGTTTCCTGCAAGCACATGCACACCGGCGAATGAGTAGTGAGAAGATGTTTAACGTCATCGACGTTGGAACGGAAACCCCGCCAGTTCCATTGTAAAATGCACGTATCCATAAAAGAGCAACAAGAGTGGAATCAGTGACAAAGAGTCAATCAAAACTCTTCTTCGCTCCGTAGGACCGACGTCTTGTCCTTCGGCAAAGAAGCAGAAGAGGAGGACGAACCGACGCTTTCCTCCCTCGCATGGTCCCCCTCAATGGTGGTTGAGGTTGAGGGCCTCAAAGAGTCCTGGATATCAGTTAGTTGAACCGCTACACACGGATGTAAAGGGCAGACTTTGGGCCAGCACAAGCACAGGAAGGCCTCCTGGCAGGGGAAGAACCGGTCTTCATGGGAGACGCAGAGTCAGATGGTAGACTCTGCTGAAAGTCTGAAAAATCTACCTGCGTCGCCTGCTCAGATGTAGATTTTTTTGCAAGCCCGGCAAGAGCTACAGGGCGTGGCAAAAGGGTTTGAACGGACTGTGGTGAAGATTGTACTACAGAGGCAAAACTGCGCTGTCTAGAGTTGGAAATGCCTTGTTTTGCCTTGGCGGCAGGGTACGAGAGGCCCTCCAGGGCTTTTACGCGCTGAATAGCCATCTCGTCCTTCCACTTTGTACAATTTCTAGAATAGGCGCATGTTCCTCACCACAGTTTACACAGCAGGCTGCAGAAGAGCAACCTGCCCCGTCATGTTCGGTGGAACCACAATTGGCGCAGCACTGTTACACGAGCGCTGCGAGTGCCCATATTTCTGACACTTGAAGCAGCGCAGAGGGGTGGGGATATATGGGCGTACTCGGCAGGCTAAGTAACCAGCTTTTATCTCGCACGGGATTTTGGTAGAGCTAAAAGTCAAAGTGACATTTCTGGATTTCACTAAGTTACCATCCCGTCGGAACATCATCCGACGGGCGGCAATGACTCCCTGATCTGCCAGTTCTCTGACTAGTTCATCCTCACTGCAATCTAAAAGATCAGATTCAGAGATAACACCCCGAGAGGTGTTAAGGTAGGGGTGTGGGGTAACCTGAATGGGAATACCCTGAAGGGCAGTCAGTTGCAGGAGGTTCTTGCTCTGAGAAACACTGCTAGTTTGGACAAGCAGGTCCCCAGAGCGAAGTTTCTTAACAGATTTCAGAGAGCCAATAGCAGCATCCAATGTCTTGGATATAAAGAATGGAGACTTGGTGGACAGTCTCTCACTTTGACTAATAGACTCTATGAGCAGAAACGACGCAGAAAAATTGATGTCACTAGATGTCAGACTGCGTTTCAGTGTAGCAGGTTCAGCAGAAACATTTGAAGGTCCACTCCGGTTCTCAAAGTCTCGGTCTAAGGACCGTTTTAAGGTATTCGGTTTCGTCTGGTTGTCGTCAACCAGCATCTTCTCAGGGGTTTACCCCTTGGGTTTTTAGAGTCCGGGGACTTGGGTTTGGAGTTGTGATGTTTCCCCATGTAAAATTAATAAAGATTCGTCTGCAGTCTACTCCGCCCACTACCGAGCCCAACAAGGGAGAACTGGAGGTCCGCAAGCCACGAAAGTGACGCTGGACACAGTTCTGGAGTTTATGCTCTGCAGATATAGTCCGTTGGCTGTGGTCACATGCACTTGGGGGACACTTCGGCCTCCAATACCGTCATGCCAACACCTTTGGCATGATCCTACAGCCCCCGGGCTCACCCTGCCGTGCTATATGACAATAAAGCCGCTAAAGCCTTGCACATGACTTGGTACAGGGCTTCTGACGAGAGGTGGGTTAGCCTCTAGCCTCCCGTTTACAGCGAAGCTGGGGTCGAAGAGGAGTGTTGGTACACAGGAGGCACTTCTCCGGTCTCCTGCGACCTCAGCCGCCAGACATCCCATTTCTGCCTCACGGGTCTCCGCATGCAGCAAACATGCAGGCAGGTCTAGCACCCAAACCAGGAAAACGGGGGAAATAAAAACTAAGCGAGAAAAAACCCTGGAATGGGGCCTAAGCGGAATTTCAGCAACCTACAGACTGAACAGTTAATAGTAGCAGTAAAGGATGGATGGTAACAAAACAACAAAAACCGGGATGTTAGTAAAGAATAATTAGAAAAGATGAGATACACGGGCAACTGGCCAGTGCAGAAAATAAAAGGTCGAGACACAAGACTCGACTCCCCAACAGCTGGGTGAACAGCCGTCCCTGCGAAAGCTACCAACAAAGAAAACAATTGGTATCATGACACCAGATGGTGACCGGTCGCAAGGTCAGCTCGGGCCGTGGGGGTGCCGCTCCCCAAATAACTGGAAAACCAGTTATCCCCGTGTGGGGGCGCGTAACTGGAAGACCCTGGGTTCGACTCCCGGTGGTGGCCAATGAGAATTTTTCTGTGACTCGCTTATAAACGTGGAAAGAGCAAAGATCTTTGATTGATTGATATATCTGCAACTATTAGTCCGATTTGAAAAATTCTTTTTGCATTGGGAAGCTTGAAATATGCAAATGATGATCCTTTATTTATTTTTATTTTTTTACGATGTACAATTTCGCCGCTAGAGGGCGTAAATGCAGATGATGTCGAATTCAGAAATACGTTTTATTCCACATCATCATCATCATCATTGTCAACCATTATCAATCCACTGCTGGACGAAGGTCTCCCCAAGTTTCCTCCACAACGGTCTGTCTTGTGCCAGTCTCCTCCATGTCACTCCCGCATATTTACGAATTTCATCCACCCATCTCCCATGTGGTCTTTTTCTGGGTCTTTTCCTGTCCCTTGGAATCCAATCTAAAATTTTGGCTGTCCATCTATGGTCTGTCCTTCTGGCAGTATGTCCAGCCCATTGCCATTTCAGGGATTTAACTCTGATCATGATGTCTTCCACTCTCGTCATTTTTCGGATCCACGAGTTCCTCTTCTTATCTCTCCTGGTTATACCAAGCATGCACCTCTCCATGATTCTTTGAGTTGTCTGCAGCCTTTGTATGTCTCTTTTAGTTAAGGTCCACGTCTCTGCACCATACGTAAGCACTGGAAGGATGCATTGATCAAACACTTTTCTTTTAAGACATAATGGCATATTGCTCTTGAAAATTATGCTGTTTCTTCCAAAAGCTCTCCAGGCAAGTTTTGTACGCCGATTAATTTCTTCATCAATGTGACCCTCACTTGATATCTGCTGTCCAAGATAAACATATGTATCTGTTATCTCCAGTTTTTCTCCATCAATCGATAAATCTTCATTTCTTGTAAAAGCATTGAACATCACTTTTGTCTTCTGAAAGTTCATTTTTAATCCCACTTCTTTACTCTTGTCAGCAAGTTCCTGGATCATACTCTGCAGCTCTGATGGGGTAGTTGCAAAAATGACTACGTCATCAGCAAAACGAAGGTGGGTTAGATAATCTCCATTAATCTTTATCCCTTTGTTTTCCCAGTTCAGTGATTGAAAGACATTTTCCAATGTGGCATTAAAGAGCTTCGGAGATATGGTGTCACCTTGTCTCACTCCCTTTCCAATTTTTATGTGTGTTGTATTTTCAAACAGCCGAATCTTTGCACTTGCATTTTCATAGATGTTATTAATAATATTAATGTATGCATCTTCAATACCGCAGGATTTCAGAGCCGTGGTAACTGCTGATGGTTTCACCGAATCAAAGGCTTTTTCATAATCGATAAAAGCCATGCACAATGGAAGTTCATATTCCCTCGCTCTTTCAATTAGTTCTCTCAGTACGTGGATATGATCTATTGTGCTGTAGCCACTCCTGAATCCAGCTTGTTCTCTCGGTTGAGCCATGTCCAGTGTTACCTTCAAGCGGTGTGAAAGAACTTTAGTGAAGATTTTATAAACCACCGATAGGAGGCTGATAGGTCTGTAGTTCCTGAGATCCTCAATGTCACCTTTTTTATGTAGCAGGATCATTGTAGCGTTGTTCCAATCCTCAGGAATCTTCCCTTCATTAAGGCATCGAGTGAAAATTTGGGCGAGTACTGTTTCAATTTCTCCACTTGCTTCTTGTATGATGTCTATAGTAATTCCATCTTCTCCTGGAGCTTTCCCCCGCTTCATGTTCTTGATTGCATGAGCAACTTCTGCTGGGAGGACTGGAAGAACTCTGGTACCTTTCATGATGTCTGGAGTACATGTATCATCCCTTTCATATAATTTGGAGTAGAAATCTTTCACTCTTGTCAAAATTTCGCCTCTATTTCTTGTTATAGAACCATCTTCTTTTCTCAGAGCCATAATCTGTTTTCTTCCCTTACTGAGATGTCCCTTTGCTATCTTAAGGCTTTGGTTGTTTTCAATTGCTTTCCTCACTAGCTCACAGTTGAATTTCCTTACGTCTTCAGTGATACTTTTTCGTGTTGTCTTGCATAGCTCTATATATTCCACTTTGGAAGTCACATCTTCTTTAGTTGTCCTCATCTCTCTTCTTTTTTGCATCAACATTTTGGTTTTTCCTGATAATTTGTTTACATGCAACTTGTTCTTAGACCCAGCTAATTTTGTTGCTGTTTCCATTAGAGCTTTGGTTACTTTTCTGTTAACTTCAGAAATATCCACTTCTTCCGATGTTAGGCCTTCTAAAGCAGAGAATCTGTTCTTCAGTTCCAACTTGAAAGTATTATGGTGTTTTTTAAGGTTGGTTATGTCAATACATTTTGTTTGTCTTATGAGCTTGCCACGTTCCAGTTTAGTGTTGAGGTGCATCTTACATCTCACCAATCTATGGTCACTACCTGTGTTGAACTTGTTCAGCACACTGCAGTCTTCGATGACGAATTTTTTGTTACACATAATAAAATCAATTTCACTTGTCGTCCCAATTGGATGTCTCCATGTCCATTTCCTGTGTGGCTTTTTCTTGAAAAAGGAGTTCAAGATGAAAAATCCTTCTGCCTCTGCAAACTCAACGAGAGTATTTCCACGCTGGTTTCTGTTGCAGTGACCGAATTTACCTACTGAAGTTTCATTCTGTTGCCGTTGCCCTATTTTTGCATTGAAATCTCCCATAATTATCTTCAAGTGCTGCTTACCTTTATTATTTAGATGACGAATTTCCTCATAAAATTCTTCAATTTCTTCTTCAGGATGACTTGTGGTGGGTGCATAAGTTTGAATAATCTGAGCCTGGTATCTTCTCGATAGTTGGATAACGAGTCGTGCAGCTCTGTCAGAGGAACTTTCAACTTCTACCACTTTATCCTTCAGTTTCTTGTTTATTATAAATCTAACACCACTAGTTCTGCCAGTATCTGTCCCACGATAATAGAAGAGATGTCCACTTTTCAGTTCAATGAGATCTTCTCCTTTTCTCCTTACCTCACTTAGCCCGACGATGTCCCACTTGATCCTTTGTAGTTCCTCTTCCAATTCAAGAAGCCTTGAATCAGAAGATAGGGAGCGTCCGTTATAGGTAGCCAAGGTCAGCATCAAATGGCAGCCTAGTCCGGTCCTCCGGGGATTCTTAGCACCCTCTGCCTTCATGTCGCACTGGCCGCTGCCTTGGCCAGGTACATTCCAGCTGCCGGAGACTGAGGGCCAAGATTTAAGTTGTAGAGTCATTTTGGAGGTGGATGTAAGGTCAGGTGATGCGTAACATCACAGCCTCTCCTTGTCAAATGTCAACCCCACCTTCTCGTGGTGCATCCTGTTCCCACTAAAGGGGCTCTGACGACCGCCAATAGCGGTATAACTATACCATCGGGATCAGAGGAAATGCTATCCCACACTCACCAACCCGCTTGGCCAGCGTGGTGAGTTATGGCCAAACACCTCCAAAATGACTCTATTCCACATATTTGCTTCTAAATATTTAAAAAAATTATTTTATCTTTCGATTCCATTTATGTCGAAGAGTATTTTAGATGCAGTTACTTTTTGAAATTATGCATAGATTTTCTGCTAGGGGGCGTAAAACTAAATTATGTTTTCCCTGAAACATCTTCCTCTAAAACTCTGATTTGAAAAATACTTTCTTCAGCGGATACAGCTCCTGATGGAAAATCTTTTGCATATAATTTCTAATTTTTGGTAAAGAATGCTTTGGCCACCAGGAGGTGTAAGTGTTAACTTTTGCTTTTGATGTATTTGCCATAAAATCTGAGCTTCTAAAATCTCGATTGAAAAAATTCTTTCGTGGACCGATGCCACCCTCATCGATAAACGTTTTCAGAATATTTTCTTCTTAAAATATTCCATGGTTTCTCCACCAGTAAGCGTAGATGTACAGGGTGTTTCAAAAAGAATGACCCAATTTCAAATTAGTATATTTAATAAGGCAAATGTGGGATAGTTACAAAACAAAGAGCCAAGTATGAAGGAAGGTCTAAAGTTTCACTCACCACAATTACATATGCTCAATGTGCCCTCCACCTGCTGCACAGGCAACATCAAGCCGATAGCTGAATTCATCCCAAACGCGTCGGAGAGTGTCTTCAGTCACAGAATTTACTGCAGCCGTGATTCTCGTTTGGAGCTCATCCAAGTTAGCGGGTGAAAGGGGAACATAAACATGGTCTTTTACGTATCCATAAAAAAAAAAAAAAAAAAAAAAGTCACGTGGTGTCATGTCTAGAGATATCGGAAGAAAAGCGTGTAGTGCCAAGTCATGGGGTCCCCTGCGTCCAATCCAACGCTGAGGCAATGTGTCGTTTAGAAACCGACGAACTTGGAGGTTCTAGTGTGGCAGTGTGCCGTCCTGCTGCAAAATGTAATCTTCAGAGTCATCCTGCAGCTGTGGAAGTACCCAGTCCTTCAGCATTGCAAGATGGGAGTTGCCCGTAACTGTTTTGTCCTCAAAAAAGAAAGGGCCATAAACCTTTCTAACAGAAACCGCGCAAAAACATTCGGTTTTGGTGAATTACGTTCATGTTGAAGAGTTTTGTGTGGATTTTCCAGTCCCCCTATGCGAACATTGTGGCACGAAACTTTCCCACTTACATGAAAGGTTGCTTCATCGCTAAAAATCAACCTTTGTGCGATGGTGTCGTCCTCCATGTCTTCTAACAAAGTTGCACAAAAATCTTTTCATTGTGTTTTGTCACCTCCATGAAGAGCTTGCACCAGTTGCAATCATACGGCTTCAGCAGCAAACATCTTCATAAAACACTCCAAACAGTCGCATGAGGGATGGCAAGTTCGCGGCTTGCACGACGAGTAGACTTCCGCGGGCTACGCTGAAACGCCTCATGAATTCGTTGCACATTTGTCGCTGAGGTGAATGGTCGTCCAGGACTCTTTCCCTTACATAAACACCCTGTTTCTTCAAATTGTCGATACTGACGACGAATGTTTTTGCCCACTGGTGGAGCAATGCTGTAACACTGTTTAAACGCACGCTGCACCGTAAGTACGGACTTGGTCTTGCTAAATTCGAGCACACAAAACGCCATATTCTCACTCACTAAGTGTAGCAGCTGTTTGGACGCTCGTGCTGCCATCTAGCTGTAGTCATAACAAACTGTGGGCCACACCCGTAGACATGATATGAGTCACATTCATCAGTGGTTCGTGGTTGCCTAGATATCCACTTTTCAAATCGGGACATTCTTTATGAAACACCCTGTATCTTATTTTTGACAATATCTCTACTTCCAGGAGTCCGATTTGAAAAATTCTTTCTTTGTTGGATAGTGTTTTCAGTGTGACATGCTTTTCATATAATTTCAAAATTTTTAAGTTATTCATAGGCTTTCCGCTATTGGCATAAAGGTAAATTGTGTTTCCCCCTATATCTCTGCTTCTAAATCTCCGATTTGAAAAATTCTTTCTGCACCAGATACAGCTCCTGATGAGAAATCGTTTGCACATAATCTCTAATTTTTGTAAAAAAAAAAAAAAAAATGGTTTGGCCACCAGGGGACGTAAGTCTTAATTTCAGCTTCTGATGTATTTGCAGCAAAATATGAGCTTCTAAATTCTCGATTGGAAAAATGTTGTTTGTAGACCAATATTACTCATGTCAACAAACCTTTCAGGAACATTTTCTTCTTAAAATAATGCATGGTTTCTACGCCAGGGGTCGTAGATGTATATCTTATTTTTGTCGATATCTCTACTTCTAGGTGTCCGATTTGAAAAATTCCTTCTTTGTTGGACAGTGCTTCCAGTGTGACTGTTTTTCATATGATTTCAAAATTTTCAAGTAATTCATTGACTTTCTGCTAGGGGGCATAAATGTAAAATACTTTTTCCCCTATAACTCTCTGCTTCTAAATCTCCAATTTAAAAAATTATTTTAGCACCGGATACAGCTCATGATGGGAAATCCTTTGCACATAAGTTCTAATTTTTTTAAAAAATGGTTTGGCCACCAGGTGCCGTAAGCCTTTATTTCCACTTCTGATGTATTTGCAGAAAAATATGAGCTTCTAAAATCTCGATTGCAAAAAAAGTAGTTTGTAGACTGATACTACTCATGTCGACAAACCTTTGAGGATCATTTTCTTAAAATAATGCAGTTTCTACACCAGGAGGCGTAGATGTATATCTTATTTTTGTCAATATCTCTACTTCTAGAAGTCCGATTTGAAAAATTCCGTCTTTGTTGGATAGTGTTTCCAACGCGAAATATTTTTCATATAAACTCAAAATTTTCAAGTAAATCATAGATTTTCCGCTAGGGGCACAATGATAAATTTTGTTTTCTGCGTTATTTCTGCTTCTAAAACTCTGATTTGAAAAATTCTTCCTGTATCGCATACAACACCTGATGGAAAATATTTTTCATATAATTTGTAATGTTGGTAAATAATAGTTTGGCCGCCAGGAGGCATAAGTATTAATTTCTGTTTCTGATGTATTTGTAGCAAAATCTGGGCTCCTGAAATGTTTTTTTTTTTTTTTTTTTCCCCTTTGACCGATACTGCTCATATTGAAAAACCGTTTGAGAATACTTTTTTCCTAAAATAATGTATGGTTTTCCCACCAGGAGACATAAAGTCACATCTCATTTTTATCGATATCTCTGTTTCTAAGAGTCCGATTTGAAAAATTATTTCTGTGCTGGAGAGCGTTTCTGGTGCGAAATGTTTCTGATATAAATTCATATTTTTCTTAACGCACAACTCTGCAACCAGAGGGCGTAAGCTCACGATTCCGTTTACAGCAATATCTGTGAGATTAAAAACCCGATTGAGAAACTTCTTTCTTCCATCAGATAGTATTTTTTTCCATACCAGTTCCATTGACTTTGAATAGCCTTGATAAATTTAATTTGCGTCAGAACAGATTCAAAAGACGGGCTTATTACACCCGAAAATTCGGTGTCATCTTTCTTGTTTATACTGTCCTCATCATAAAAAAGACCTTTATTTATGGTCCAATAGGGCTTTTGTACTTTTCTTACCTATTATGTTGACACTGATACTACACTCGATCACCACAATGGCATGATCAGATATATGGTGAGTATCAGTGTGTAAGAATTCTTTATTAATCTTTATGCCATTACTGCAAATTTTATCTTGAACAAAGATATGATCTAGCCTAGAATCAGAGCCTTGAGGACCCATCCTAGTGACCCCATTTTCAGCATTCTCAGTATATATCCAGGTATCTTTCAAGTTCCTTTGATCCAGAATCCTAGAAAGAGTCTTGTGGGTAGTCTCTTCCCTCCCTCTCAGGGCCAAGTTAGCTGCTGGAAAGGTGGTGTTACAGTCTCTGCACTAAAACTCAGTTCCCCCATGTTATTCATGTGGTTGGTCATCTCCTGATAAAAATATTTCTTGTTGCTGTATGACTAGGAGCATACAGATTATGTACCACGACATGACCGCCCTTGTACATGATTTTGGCTGTCAAAAAGTTGTCAGTCGTATCAAGCTCAAACCTCTTTAAGTGTGGCATTAAGCCTAGGATTGAAAATGATAGCCACTCCACCTCTATGATTAGTCCCTAAGGAAAACCAAGCTCGCACATTGAAGTGCTTGCAGAATCCATAGATATCTTGCATATTTCTAAAC
The DNA here is from genome assembly GCA_039090855.1 of Macrothele yani. Classification (NCBI taxonomy): domain Eukaryota; kingdom Metazoa; phylum Arthropoda; class Arachnida; order Araneae; family Macrothelidae; genus Macrothele; species Macrothele yani. The sequence goes on from CM077028.1 coordinate 57,466,250, forward strand.
ATGGTCTCTTGTAAGCAGAGGATATCGATATTTTCGTTAAGCATATATGAAATAACCCTATATTGCTTTTACTTTTGGTTGAAGCCTTGAGTGTTTAGGGTAGCTATCTTAATTTTTTCTAAGTTCATTTTCTTAATTCCTTTTTTTTATTTTATTTTCTTTGAATTTTAGGCCTTCGCTGATCTGTTTCTCATACTTCTGAGGTAGTTCTTAGTACTGTCTAACTGAGCCTGTTGTTCATGAGATCTCTTATATTCCACCATTGTGACATTACTTTTCTTTTGTTAATCTTATTTGATGAATTTTCCGACTCTGAATTATTTTCTTCAGGGTCAGAAAGTTCCTGCCTCTCGTCATCTATGACTAGTTCAATGGATCCTATCTCACTATCAACCTCTTTGCTTTCCTCACGTTGTTCTGAATTTCCCTCATTTGTTTCAGAAGTTTCCTGCTCTGCTGTTAAAGTTGGAGGTAAGTTTAGAGATTCCTGTCCTTCATTAACTTCTGATACTTTAGTGGTATCTCTTGTTACTTTTTTTATTTTATTCCCAGTTACTTCAGCATAAGAAGAAATAACATTATTATCCCCCAGCACTTCTGAGTTGGAGGTACTGGCACCTAAACTTGGAAATTCCCTGTCTATTCTATTTAACTCCCTTGCAATCTCTTCTTCTGTAACTTCTGAGTTTTGAGTGTTTTTATCTTCCTTTTTTACTGTTTTTTTTTTGGGGGGGGGGGCACTGGTTTAATTTGTGCTCTTTACTTTGGCATCCTCTGCAAGGTTGTTTGCAAATTCCGGATGCATGACCCTTTTGATTACAGTTAATGAAGAAGCTCTTCTTGCATTCAGATACTAAATGATCAATGGCTCTACATTTCCCGCATGTAGGGGGTTGTCCTCTATATGACACCTTGCCATAATACGACCCAACTGGATGTATGAAGGAATATTCCTAGTGAGCTTCATCTTGATAAATCGATTCTCATTAAGAATACCCTTAAATTCTGGGCAAGCCTTTCTGTAAATCTTTGGTATTGTACTTCAATGTCAGTGCCATATGGTTTGAACATGCTTTCAATGGATTTTTCTTCTATGCTCAAAGGAATGTGCCTCAACTTTAATGGATGTTTTTGCATTACTATTGATTATTTTTTCTCTCTTAGTTTTCCAATTCTATGTCCTCTTTTTGAATGAATTCCAAATAATGTTTTTTTTTTTTTTTTTTTTTTATGGAAATGTGGAGCTGATTGAGATCACTTAGCATCTCAATACCTACTATACCTCCTGGGGTATTCAATATACTATTTACTGCTCTCACTTCACTGATTGCTTCCTCAATACTACGATATTCTATTTTGAACACGTGGCTCCTGGTTGCTGTAAGCTCTTCTTGGTTCATTCTCTATCTGAATTAATCTTCAAAGATATGGAAAAAAATACACTAAATTCTGAAGAAATATAAAGCACTAGGCCATAAAGAGTAGAATCATGTTCTTATTTTTTGGCAAACTGATTCTAGTAGAGAATTATTGAACTGCGACTTGAGCAAAGAACAGCAGCCCTAAACTTTGAGGCAACGCAAACGAAAAACTCTCCTCCGCCTCAAGAAAAAGAAAAAGCCTCACTTCTACGTTCCCACATTGAAAAAATTCCGACTCAGAATGTCGGAACCTTACCTGGTGAGCTAAAACAATGTCAAAAATACATTTGTTGACATCGAGTGTGGCATGCCCAGTCAAGGTGGTGGTTACCATGCCTTACCAAACCACGCACCTCTTAACCTCAAGGGGCACAAGCGAACAACTACACACTGCACCCCTAAGAGGTAATGACACCCTGAGAGAAAAGAAAGAGAAAACCATCAGGAAAATTGAATAAAATCGAATATATAAATGTGTTCCGAAGGAACACTAACACAAAAAAAAACTGAAGCTAACCCATTTCACACTCTTGGATTGGAAAACAGAATTCCGTCAACCAAGGAACTCCAAAGACCAAATGCAGGCAGAGGGGAGTCAAAGGTGAGGATGCAACCCTCCCAAAATTTTACATCCTAATTCCAATGGAAGACATAGTTATCTCAGGATCCCATAACAATTTTAGGCCAACACAGCCATTTGCTTCGGAAATCCCTAACTGTAAGACACCTAGAGTCTGCAAATACCCTGTCCCTAATTTCGTGCTTGATTTTCCAACCAGTGGTAATAACGCTTTGTTGCCCCCTAACAATAGTGTTCCCATATATTACACTATTTCTGAATTTCCAAATCGTAAATTTAGTCACAGTAAGATATTATAAACCCGCTTACCCTGTTGCTCAATAGGTGAATGCATAATGAACTGCTCGCAATCGAACCCCGATTTTCCCACCCACACGGCAACTTCCCGCCAAACCCCTCTCACAAAGATACAATTAACAAAGAGGTGAATTCTGTCCTCAAGGTGAACTTTACAAATTGGACATTTCCCATCCCTAACAATTCCCCATCTAGCCATTTTTTGTCTTAAGGGTAGAGCATCCTGGCCAAGACTCCAGAGAAAATCCTTTTCATTCGGAGTACACTTAGTTGCAAAGATTTTACCCCACCCCTTCTTTATACAGAACATTGTACTAGTATTAAATTCAAGAGGTTTAGTTTGCAGACTTTTTAATATTAGTTCGTACAATTGCTGCCATTTGAGCGAATTTCCACTATTATTTTTCCCAATTGCAACTATTATCCCATCCTTCACCCTATACCTTAAATCTGGAATTTCGGCTTGCGGTCCCCTATACGAATATTGCACATTATAATCTTTAATCCTGGATCCCACAAAATAAGCGATGATATCCCCACTCGGATGATTTGTTATTAGAAGTTCCCTGGTTCTAAAATTACCTGTCGTTAGCCACTCCTCAATAGCCTTAATGGCAAAACCCCCTAGGATGGACAAGTCTGTCACGACTAACTTGCTCTCCTGCATGTCCGCTCCAGATAAACTTGTATATAATCTTATTAAATTTAGCTATCCAAGTCTTCTTTGGTATCTCAAGTAATCCCGCAAAAGAAATTTTGCTAGTGAAAATAGCATTCGCAATGCGTCTCCTGTTTACCCTTGATAACCTAAGAGTTTTCCAAAACTCCTGTTCCACCTCCAATTTCTTTTAAACTTCCTTCCATGTATCCTCGTGAATTCCTCGATAATCAAAATATACCCCTAACACTTTAACATGGCCCCGCGTGACAGCAAAGTTCCCCAAAACCTTCGAGTCCCAATTACCCCATATCATGACTTGAGACTTTTCCCTGTTAACCTTTGCCCCAGTACATCTACAATATTCCCCCACTATCCCCATGGTGCAGTGCACACTGCCTTCATCCGGCAAAAAGAGTGTGACGTCATCCACATATGCTTGGTATTTCACCTGAATGTTCCTCGCCCCTGGAACCCTAAATCCCTCAATCTGATTGTGATCCTTAATTTTCCGCAAAAGCGTTTCCAATATCAGGATGAATAATAATGGAAAGAAGGGACACCCCTGACGAACCCTTCCCCCCCCTTTTTTTTATCTCAAACTGTCTAGAGACAGAGCCTGCAATACTGATACTCTCCTGCATGTTCCCTTATAAGGTCCTAATTGCGCTTAGCATAAACTCTCCCATTCCATACCTTTCCATAACCTTATGAATAACCTCATGGGAAATCCTATCGAAAGCCTTATTCTGATTCAGGGCGATCATAGCTAACTTGCTCCCCTTTTTATCAGTATACCTAATAATATCCCTAATAGTGAATAAGTTCTGGTAAATATTCCGCCCCTTAACACTACAAGTTTGCTCATCCCCAATTATCTCCTCTGCTCCTTTTGCTACCCTCTCATTTATAATGGAAGCTAAAATTTTATAGTCCAGAGTAGACATGGTTATGGGGCGCCACCCCGAAATTTCTCTACAGATGCTTCCTAGTGTTTTATTCAGCAAAGTAATTCTGCAGTGTCTCGTCACTCTGTAAGATTCCCTTCCTCAATAGCTTCATTAAACACAATGCATAGCACTGGGGCCAGAATACTACAGAATTCTTTGTAGAACTCTGCAGTAAGGCCATCTACCCCTGGGGCTTTTCCATTCTTCATTCTGTTAAATTGCCCGGTACACCTCGCTAACTGTCAAAGGCTCATTAATGCTCTCTGCAATATCCCCCCTAATCTTTGGTACGTCCCCGATCCAATTTTCGATATCCACTTCCCTAATATCATCCCAACAATAAAAATTTTCAAAGTGCCCGCCACTCTCTCAAGAATTTTGTCCCTGTCCCTACAAACGACATTATTATCCAAAAGTTCCCTAAGTGTGTCCCTTTGCCTATTTGCCTTCATTTTTTAAATACTTGATTAACATCCGCTTCTTCGGCTAACTCTGCTTGAAATATGTCAAATCTGCCCTCCCTCTCAACTTTCCTGCAGAACTCGTTTAGAAGGTTCTTTATCTCTTTCTTGGGCCCCGAGTTATCAATATCATTATTTTCGTCCCCTTTACTTGGTACCCACCATACATTATTGAGAAAATTATGATAGGCTAAATCTCTAAACCTCTTCTCTTTACTACTATCTTTTCCCATGATGGCTAACTTACATTTAGTTTCCTCCCACCTATATCCCCATTGCCATGGGTCCTGATTTCCACATTCACGAATAGTTTCTTCAAATTTTTGCTTTACTTGTTCATTTCTGAGCAAGTCATTATCAAGGCGCCACTGCCTTTCCCTTTTTTTAATCTTACCCTGAAATCTTACCCCCACTTTAGGATCCTATGGTCAGTGACAAAGTATGAAGTACTATTTGGATCTTCATTAATGATACCTGTGATATCGGACAAATCCCCCGTGAAAACATAATCTATCCTGGTGGCACACCTCTATACCATGTGTAGCCTGGGTCCACCGGATGCCTTTCCCTCCAAACATCAATTAATCCCAAATTTTTCATGGTGTCTTTAAAAACTTTAGAGCATAGTGATCCATGAGCAGTGTGAGCAGTTCTACATAAATGCGTGTCCATTACTGTATTAAAATTCCCCCCCCCCCAATATAACATTGTCTGCACCCCCATCGACAAAATGCGTTAACTTCGTGAAAAACAGTTTTCTTTTCGCTGCTGTATTCGGCGCAAATAAGGTGAAGCCACTTACCCAGAAATTTAACCTTTACAGCAATAATCCCCCGCATTCAGGCCTCCCCACCCATTTTTCATATTTCCTATTAAAAACTATAGCCACCCCTGTGTATCCCTGCGATCCCAAAGAAATTCTGATCCCCAATCCCCTGGCTTTTTTAAATGCATAAACATCTTTAAAATCCTTAAAGTGGGTTTCCTGAATAAACATGAAATCAATGCAATTGTTGTTAATATACCCCTTAACCCAATCTTGCTTAGGTCTCCTAACTAATCCTAGGATATTGCAGGAGGCAAACTGAAATATTGTCTTCATTAAGCTGCTGTCCCTAATCTGGCTAATCCCCTTAATCTGCAGGCTGCACCCAAATCCCTGGGACTCTCCACTGCTTTGCTAGTAAGCTCCTTTCTTTGTCCCTCCTAGACACAGGTACCAAAAAACAGTACCCATGAAAAATATGTATTTTTCCTGTGTCCTTTTTTTTTTTTCATGATTTGAGGTCTGTTGGAACACAAACAAAGAACTTTTTTGCACAATTTTGAAAATCAAATTAACTAGTGCCTAAAAACTGCTCCTCGGTCTGTAGGGGTTAGATGTTCAAGCCCCCTTATAGCATCTGTGGCAAATGTTTTCAAATCACTTAGTGCCTTTACCTGCAGTTCATTTTTCTGTGGTTTCCCAGTTGTTTCCTTCTGTTTATTTCTCAAACATGCCCTTCTTACTTCTCTTCGGGGCTCCCGATCCTCACTATCACTTGAGTCGGTCTTGTTTCCAAATGCAAAAAATTTGGACCCCTCTCTTGGTCTACCAGCATTAGTGGAAATACCCTCAAATTTTCCTTCTATGTCTTTTTCTTCCATTGTTTCTCCCCAGTCTGTCTCATTTTTTCCTTCATCGCTGGGATCTGCAATGCTTCTTACTGATTCCACTCTAATACTTGGTACATCGTCTATTATTTCTACTTCATTATCTTCACTTGATATCATCTCTTTTTCCTCTTCTTGATTTTCTATCTCTATTTCCATTTCTGGGATACCTTAGTGCTAATGGCCAGAGACTCCATTGCTGGAAGCAACTCACTTCTTGCTTTTTTGCAAGTCACCTCATTGTCACTTGTGCTGTCAACATCTGACAAGGCTCTTTTCCCCTTGTTCTCCTTTTCCTTATCTTTTTCTCTTTGCTCCTCCATTGTATTCTGGGGCACTTCCTCCTGTACTATTTCCTTCTGGGGCTCTTCTGTTCTTTGTTCACCTCCTTCTTCTGTCGCATGGGTTTGTTCCATTTCCTCTTCTTCTAACACTTCATTACTATTTCTAGTTACCTGGGAATATGACCTTCATGAACAGTTTCCCCTATAATGCTCTTTTGATCCGCATAACCCACATGGCTCATTGCATGTTTCTATGAGATGGCTGTCACTGAAACAATTCTGGCACGCAAAGTCATTACACTGGTAACCCATGTGCCCTGCTCTGTTGCATCTCCTGCAAACCTTCTTTTGTCCGCTGTAAACATTCATACAGCGGACCCCTTGAATAGTCAAAAAATTGGGTACTGGTTTTTGTGTATCAAGAACAACAATTCTTGTTCCAGATAGTGCCCCCTTCATATGAGCTTCCCTATCCCTCCTAGCTTCATATTTCACATTTATTACTTTCCCATACTCCTGGAATTCATCTCTTACTTCTTCATTTGAAATTCCAAAATGTAAGAATTTGACATAAATAAATCTTATGTCTCTTCCTGCCTTCTCAATTTTTATGTTTTTTCCTTTGACCCTAAATTGAGCCCCAACTAACTCGTTGACTAACTCTTTGTTCTTAAGCACTATATCTGTTTTCCGGTTATTTACCTTCTGAATAACCTTAAAGATTCCCTCATTAGGTGAACCCACATGTTCCCAAATAACTTTGGTAACCTCAGCTTCAGTTAAACTCTCGTGGGTGACAATTACTGCATCCTCTCTCACCCGCTGCCTCAACATCATCATGCTTATTCAGAACGGAATGCGACAGGATTCCACTCTAAGCAAGCATTTCAGAGCCCTTCTAAAAACTTATGCAAGAAAAGCAAAATGAGAAAAAACACTTACCCCAAAAGTTGAACCATACGGGTAATCCAAGAACTGTAGAAATTATTGAAGAGAACCACTGGATGCCGTCACACGCAGATCAAGGAACCGCCACTCCAGTACGAAATGCTTCAGTAATCCCGGTAATTTGTAAACCGCAAGCCCTTTTCCATTGGCGATCTACATTATGAGCAGTAAATTCTTGACAACTTTTAGATATAGCCAAAATTGAATTTAGATATATATTTTAATTTTCTCAACAATATACCGAAAACAAAGCGTGACCAAGAAAGTAGTTTGAAAATAAACCAAGTTGTTATATCTTGTTTTTTATAATAAACAGAAAACTATTCCTAATTAAGCACTTTCTAGCCGATTATGAAATAAGCAGTTAAAATAAATTTGTCAACTTAGGACAAAACAGCTGATGTGGGTATTCAAAAGGTTTTAACATTAAATTCTTTGAAAAAAAGACTAGTGCTATAATTCTAACAGAATATACATGATTACTACCAGTTCTTTTTGTTTCTCTTTGTTGATTTTTTAACAAATGCTGACACTTGATTTTTTTGACTTAGGTCTTTTTGGAGTAAAGGTTGTAATGCGTGGGTCAGTAGGGCTTGAGCTAGAATTAGACCCATCCTCTGAAAATTCTTTTCTTTTAATTGAGTCGTTATGTAATGATTGTGGGTCATCTAGTTCAGATGCTTGTGGAGAGTCTGAAGACCTTGGAGAATCTGAAGACCTTGGAGAATCTGAAGACTTTGGAGAATCTGAAGACTTTGGAAAGTCTGAAGACCATGGAGAGTCTGAAGACCTTGGAAAAGATAGTGGTTTGGCAGTAGTTGTATTATCTGTAGTAGTTGTTTGTGCATTTTCTTCCTGAAGTAAGGAATGTGGAGAAGGTAGTTCACTTCCAACAACAGGGAATTCAGTCAAATCCAAACTTTCCTTTCTCTGTATTTTTGGCTGGATCACCGGGTCTATGGAAGGAGGATCACTATTCCAATCTAAGCCTTCAGGCCAATCTTTTACTGGAAACTGGGATGCATTATTGGAATCTTTCTCTGAGATCTGGGCAGCAATTTTGGGAGAAACAGAGGTTTTCATTAAGATGTAACTTTTCAACTGATATCAAATTACTAGAAACGTTTAAGAATGGGATTTCCAGAGCTCATACCTAGAACTACTTTCACATTCAAAAGTCTTATGAATAGTGTCACCATACTTCTGGCAAGGCAAAGGGCAGATGTAGCTCAAGTGTCTGAACATGTTGCAGTTCCTACAGTAGGAACCTGTACATTTAGTAACATGATGAGCCTCCGAGTTGCATTTCTTGCATTTTTTTTTTTTTACCTTCATAAGAAACAAAACCGTCGAAGCCCATAATAGTGATGTAAGAGGAAATGTTCTTTTTTAGATTTAATACTAGAACTCTGTTGCCATTGGGGAGGCCAAGAAATTCTGGTCGATTACTGTCCTTGTGTTTGCAATAATTGATGGAGATATTTTCTCCATAGTTAGAGAAAAAAGCCTTAATTTCTTTTTCAGGAATGCAAAGAGGAATGCCTCTTCTAGTATCTGCCAGAGGACCCAAATTTTCATTGGAGCCATCCTCCAAAGTAAGGATTTCCATTTTCACCAAGTTTTGGAAATCTGCTTGTCTTGTCAAGGAAATCAAAAGTTGTTTGGTAGCAGAAATCTCTTCAATAGCAGTGAATGGTTTATCATATATTTTTTTTATTATTTTTTTTTGGGGGGGGGGGCTATTGGTTTTACAATTTCTGTGGAGTGGCTGATGTTTTTATATCTAACTGCCACTGTATTCATAAGAAACTCCTTACAGAGCTGAGGATTATTTATGTAGCTATAATGTAATTTCAGAGAAACTCAGATTAAACAGTATTTACAGAAAAAGTTCTGTAGCTACAATATAGTATACAAAGAAAGCAATGAATATCTATTTATCACATTATTTTATGTAGGACAAGGAGCAAATTAGTATGCAGAGAAAACAATGATTACCTAACTGTCAAAACCCTTTGGGAAAGGCTGTAATCAAAATACACACAACTTAGATTTTTACCAAAAGGAACTTTACACTCTTATGCTATATTAAAATGTTAAAACTGAAATCAAATTATTATGTAAGTAATTTTAAAATATCTACAAACAAAGATTCTATGACACCCTAAATAGTATACAACAAAAGTAGTGAATACTTGTCTATATAATCCTTTTGTGAAAGGCAAGAAACCAAATAGTATGTTAATAAATCAATGAATATCTATATGTCAAAACCCTTTGAAAAAGTTTTAAAAAAACACACAAGCAAACAACTCAGAAGTGATAAGTCATATAACACAAACTGCAAAATTCAAAAACAAACTATTCAGAAGTGATAAGTCATTTAACACCAAATGCAAAATTCAAACAAACAGTTAATTTTTTCAACTTATAACCACTTCCTACTCAAATACTGATTTAAGTATTTCTTGTATCGAGAGACCGGGGTTACTCAGTTACAACACTTTTTACTTGTCACAAAAAAAAAAAAAAAAAAAAAAACTTTTATGAAATAATTAACATATATTGATGCTTTTATAATTTGTTATTCCTTGCAAAGCACAATTTTATGAATTTTAAAAATTAGTTACTAAGCGCGACAACCAACCCGGCAAAAATTGCCGATTTAAAATGGAATGTGATTTATATTCAAATTTAAACTGTAATAATTAGAAGAAACATAGATTTATAACAAAAAAAAAAAAAGATTTAATTTAAACTTACAGCTTGCATGAAACTCCAGCAACTTTTCGTTTGATGCTTTGAATGTTCCAAAAGGGGTCATTCTGTGCTCAGATCCACGGACACATTCGTTTGCCATACGTATCAGGTTAACTTTGTTTTCTCTTTGTGCACACGAAGCAACGTATGATTTAATCTTTCCTGCTTCACGGTGGCACGAAGGTAAGTTTTAATGCTCCTCATAGCACTGAAAGATCTTTCACTTGTTGCATTGGTTGCTGGCAAGACCAAAATTAATTTCAACAACTTAACAATCTCACTAAAGAACACACGTTCAGCATTTGTAAAATCCTTGAACCATTTGATTATATCGTGTATCGACAATTCTCTGGTTCTGCTAAATTTCATTTCAATGCTTCGAGTAGAAAGAGAGTCAAGTTCAATTCTATGTTATTCAGTAACATAGAATTGAAATCTGAACCATACACATCTAATACAAATTTAAGTTGCTCTTGAAATTCTAACCCTTTCACAGTTTTAAGCAGAAGGGTTTCCACTGCGGTATAAAACCACCGCACCAAAGGCCAAAAACCAACCGTGGATATTAATATGGAAGTTAACGTGCAAAGAAATGTCTACATGTCTGAGAGAACGGACCTACTGGTAAGGGTAAGTTCACTCTCATTGCTCTTATTAAAAAAATAGGGATTTTTTAATATGAGAATGAAAAATCGGAAGAAATCACTTTCCGATCGGAATATCGGAAAGACGCCCCAAAATCGGAAGGATTGGCAGCTATGGTTTTTATTGCTGATGCACTTTCTCTCTAAACCTATCTTTCTAGGTAAAATCCAGTAATTACTTACCCAATCAGAAGATTCATCCAAAATAGGTGATTAATTAAAAACCGATAACAGAAAACAAAATGAAGTGCTAATCACTAGCTCACCAAAGAGACCGTTGTGGCTTTGTAGGAAATGGCAGGAAGCACTATAAAAGCACAATGGTGCACCATAAGTAGCACTTAAGAGCGTCTAGCAATGCACTAACACCAATTTAGAAGGAGCACTTAATCAAATTTAGTAATCCAGTGTGAAGCGATGTTTTTCACTCTGTAGAAAAAATTTGCAAAGCACTAGTTGGAATGAGGCATTTAAGATTTCTCACTAAATGACACTACTCCTTTGTATTAGCAATGAAGAATCGAAGACACTTGCACTTGATGTGGAATGGATTTTTCTGTACGAAACTTTATGCTACCTGAATTGTGATAAATGCATTCTGCTGCAAACGTTTCATTAGAAAAAATACTGCATTCGACCTTTAACAACACAAGACCACTCGTCACCACATTTTCCACTGCATTCTTTTATAGTTTTTGAAAAAGATAGTGTTCTGACTTTCACACATTTTGCTTTTTTGAAGTTTTCACCATCTTCAGGTTATTGAGTACTCTTTCTACAGCAGCATTACTATGTGGCAGAATCAGCATGGTCTTTGCTAGTTTTGAGAGTGTTGGGTACACCAGTTCTCCATTCTCTCTATGTTCAGGTAATCTGCGCCTGTATGAGTCGATATCTAAATTTTCTTGTGGTTCCCAAATAATATGCAATAAATTCAGTATTAAATTTGTCCATATCATCTTCACTAATGACATTTGGAAATCTATTAGCAAGATTTTCTATATTTTACCAGTCCTCTAATGATTTGTGGTGATAATCAAGGATTGTAATGCTTTTTAGAACATCGTCATCGAGGGGCAAGAGACGATAAAGTTCTCTTTTTCGTACCTCGTAGAATTTCCTCACATTACAAAGGAATTCTTTTTTCTCTGGTGAGGTTAAATTGCAGGTTATAACAGACTCCGTGTTTTATATTTTTGCATCTGAATGTTGGCTTTCTTGTTCATTATCTATTGCTGTAGTGTCACATTTCTGAATGATGCCAAACTGGACATGCAATAAATTTGGGAAGAAGTACACAAATTTCTGGGTATAGTTTGTGAATGTATGGCCTTTCTTGCTGAAACATGAGATTGAATTTCAAAAATTTTGGAAGTACTGCCTAGAGAAACAGGAAATAAAGTTTCACTAGATTTGAGTTTAAAGTACTTAATACTGTAAGTATAAAAAAACTTTAAAAGATGCTTAAGTTATGTTAGAAAATTTAATTTAAGGAAGCTTTCAACTGATAACTTCAGCCTTGTTAACGGAAACAATGATGATGGTAGTTGTTGCCAGATCCGTACAGTCATATATGTTATTTCTTTTTTAATATTGACTTCCATATTAATGGTATGATGAAAGGAGGATCAGAATTGCAGTTCTAGGATCTGAGAAGAATTTCCAAACTTTTCCGATAGCGTTACGAAAAACAATCAACAAAAACAGGGCAATTCACGTGGTGTCATCATTCCAAATAGGTTCAGCAGAAATGTCCTCCAAAGTTAGGGATGCCAATGAAGTTTCAGATTTTCCTTTTTTGGAAATCATTTTTGTGCCATTTATTAGAGCACAGCTCTGGGTTGCTAAATGTGTTATTTCTTCTTTTTTTATTTTCTAAATTAAAACATAAATTATTCAAAAAATGTATGCATTATATTCACACCTCTTTCAAACTGGTTTTCTTTTGGAAAATAAATATTAACTGTGTGACAATTGGTAATAAACAAAGGGTTAAAATTGCTAAATAGTTCTACACTAACAAATCTTGTTATAAATCATAGTGATACTGAACACTATAACTTACTGAATCAGAAATAATGATTGCTAGGTACTTTTCAGAATACTGTCTGCTTTGGGTGTTCACAAAATTAACCCAAAATTATTTTAAACTAGCAGGGGTACCCAGTATTTCCTGGGTAAATATTACTATTTGTGGAATCACCAAGTTCAGTGGGTGAAAGTTAATGAACGAAAAAGATATTCCTGTAATTTTCCAGTAATTTTTGTTTTAATCCATTTAGGTTATTGCTTTTTGGTAAACAATGTTTTTGGTTTTTCCATTGGGAGCAAAAACGTAGAGATTTTTAGGATTCCGAACCCCTTGAGCAGGTGACGTTGAGTTGTCCACATAAAAAGCGGGGTTCCTCCAAATTAATGCCAGCCACTGCCAAGGACTGGCTGATGCAACACAATAATATTTCTGCCAAAAACAAAAAGCAAAAAAGGAGCCGGGATGGCTGCAAATGTGAAAAATTAAAAAATTTTGATTTAGTTAATTTACTTTTACAAAACAAAAAAAGAAAGAGGAATGGAAATACTTACCTTCAAGGAGACATCTATAGAACTGCTATACATCTAGTGTACGCTTCTGAGAATTCTGCAACACTGAAATGCAGTGTACCTATGTCATGCCTCATGCATGCAACTTGACATTGGCATTGATTACTATTTTGAATACCCAATATCAGATGTGCCAAGAAAATGGGAGGTGAAGGGAAGAGCAGGAGGCTGGTAGTTAAATTTGGTTTGATTCTCTAGTTAGGGAAACCAGTGGATGATGGAAAGATGGGTAAGTAGAAGCCCAGTGTCGTTTTCTGAGATATCTGAAATAAATACTCTGGTATTTTGGAAAGTGATTTCCAAGTAAGATTGGGTCAGGGGATTTGAACAACAGTTATAATTGTGGCACATATCCAAGTAGGGAGATTAAAATAATTCTGAAGAGGAGGACAATTGAAGGAAAAATAAAACAACAGTTCATAAAGTACATCAGGCGTGGAAGAACGCATTGAAGTGGAAGTTGTTGGAAAAAAACTGATTGTTTCTCTATAAAAAGGAGGAATGTGCCTTTGAAAGAATAGGGATGCTGGTCCATAAGTAGAACTGGCATAGTGAGAAATGAGTTTGCAAGAGAGAGAGACATATTGAGTACATCGAATGGAGCAGAAGAAGAGCTTGTTAAAAAACTGTATGACCGTAAAAGCTTTGTACAAAGGGTAGTGACGAACCCATGATAATGGTGGTAGCTGTTGTGGATTATATTTGTTTCTCTTCTGTATCCTTGAAAACTATAATTTTTTTGTTATTTTTAAGTTATTGTAGTTTTGTTTTATTTTTAATGCTACATTTTAAATTCTAAAGACATACCATTTAAGGAAATAGGATTTCCATAAAATCTTCAGGCTTATTGAATCATTAGAAAAATTTGATGCATTTTGCATTTAAATGTACTGCTTTAGTATGATGAGGTGTTAATTAATCTTGTGTCAGGACTTTGTCTCATGTATGATATGGCAGTGATCCTTCTGTTCCTTACAATGTGCTGCAGTGTGTTAAAACTTCCAAAGTAAAAAACTTTGTATCCAGCTGAAAATTTACTGAAAAGGTCCTTTAAAATTGGCTTCAAGTTGTGACGATCGATAGCCAGTTTTAGGGCTTTTACTGAGGTCTGCCGTTATTTGGTAACTGAATCTGTTTGTGTGAATGGGAAATTGATTAAAAACAAAGATAAAGAAATCTTTAAAAACTGACTTCAAGTTACGGATACTAAGCAGCAAGTTTTGGAACTTCTGCTGAATTCTGTGTAGCTTAGAGCAGTTTGTATCAACTTCTGCTGAATTCTGTGTAGCTTAGAGCAGTTTGTATCAACTTCTGCTGAATTCTCTGGTAGCTTAGAGTAATTTATGCCAGTGAGAAATTTATCAATGGGAAGATGCAGAAATCAATCAAAACTAAAGGAATTTTGAACTGATTTGAAGCTATGGCAGCCAGTAGCCAGTTAAATTCATTGTTAGTTGCGTCAGGGAAAAACTTATTAAATAGAAAAAATGCTGAGAGGGTTTTTATAAAGCTGGCCTCATGCATTGACCATCAATAAGTAGCCCATGTTAGAACTTCTGCTCTATTCTTTGGTAACTTAGAGCAGGTTGTATCAGTGAAAAATGTATTGAACGGAAGCAGAAAATATCTCCTAAAAGGTGTTTTAAAATTTGCTTCTTGATAGCTACTGTCAGAGCTTCTGCCGTATTCTCTTGTAGCTTAGAGCAATTTGTAGCAATGAGACATTTCTTAAATAGTTGTCAAAAAATCACCTAAATGTGCTTTTGATTGTATCTAAGGGAGAATTAAAAACCAAGGCACCAGATAAGATTAACTCAATTAAAATGTTAGCAATACAAAGATCTAGAGTAGTCAAAGTTTGTGCAGTAATTCTAGTAGCAGATGTAATGGTGTTGTAAAATCCTGCAGTTGCGATTTCATTCTGAAAATCTTGGGAGTGTAAATAATTTTTAGATAAATCAATATTTAAATCTCCCAATGGAAGTCCTTTTTTCCCCTGTGAGATTTATGTAATTAAGTATATCAATAAGTTTTGTTGTGAATGAAGTTGAACTCGCCAACGATGGCCGGTAACATACGGAAATTATGTTGTGCTGATTTTCAGTTGTAAGAATTTCCATATCAAGGTCAATAAAAGTTAGTTCAATGATTTGAGTATAATTTAAAATATTTGTTCAAACATAGTGACTCCCCCTCCTCTAGATGTTATCCTGTTAATATAAAAAAGTCTGATAAAGTGGAAAATCCAAACAGTAATTTTAGGCAGGAAACCATGTCTCTGTAATACAAATAACATCGATTTGAAAATCTGTAAGTTTAGTTAATGCCTCCAATATAGATAATTTATTAACTAGTGATTTAGCATTCAAATGAATAATTTTACGAGAGTTTTTTAGCATTGTTTGAAATAACACTGTTGAAACGTTGCATTGAATAATACTCATTATTCATATGTTATTGTAACTCAAGGACAGTCCACCAATGTCAAGAGCACTACTCCCACCAGTCACCCTAATTACTTGCTGCTCCCTGGACCTATTGGAGATATGTACCCATGTCCACCACACCCCAGCACTCCGGTATGCGAAGAACATGGCTACAGTCCATTATTTACACTCAAGTCTAAAAATTATTGCCAATATAAATCATCACAAAGAAGCCCATTTGTCATTACAATCATAGGTTATTACAGACAATTATGTATGACCTCTCTACAACAAATTAACTAAGCAAATAAGATGGTCTCCATAAAAAAGATCTTAACCCAATCACAAATAAAATATTATGAGAGTACGTTAATCAAACTTGAAATTAAAAGTTGATAACAAATCTCATACAAAATCTGATCAAAAAGTATCCGACCTTAAGCCAGGAAAAAAAATCTAGCTCACATATTTAACTCAAATATGAATCTCCTTCAAAATAGGAACCTTCTGAGTTCACACACTTCTCCCAGCGGTGTTGCCACTGTTGGAAACATTTTTTAAAGTCCTTTTTTGGAATGTTCATGAGATGCTTTGTCGCATTTCTCTTGATGTTCTCTGCATCTTGAAATCTCTTTCCTTTGAGTGGCATCTTGAATCTGGAAAATAGCCAAAAGTCGCATGGGGCCATGTCTGTAGAGTAGGGAGGCTGCTGAACCTGTGTAATGCTGTGTTTTGCAAGAAAGTTCTGGATGAGGTGCGATGCATGGACTGGAGCATTATCATGGTGGATCAACCAGTCACCACTCTGCCAGAGTTCAGGTCTCTTGAGTCAAACAGCATCTCGTAGATGGCAGAGAACAGACAGGTGGTACTCCTTGTTGATGGTCTGTCCTTGTGGAGCTTACTCATGATGTACTACACCCTGGTAATCGAAGAAAACGGTCACCATGACCTTCACACGACTTCGTGATTGGCATGCCTGCCTTCTTTGGTCGTGGAGACTGGCGTTTTCCATTGAGATGACTGTGCCTTTGTCTCAGGGTTGTAACCATAGATCCAGGACTCATCTTCAGTTATGATTTCTTTCATAAAATCAGGGCCAGCATTGACGCATTCTAGCATGTCATGCGTAACTTGCAGACGTTTTTCCTTCTGATCATTAGTGAGGAGTTTTGGAACAAATTTTGCTGTGACACATTGCATGCGAAGATTGTCAGTCAGAATTACCTGCACTGTATCAAATAAAATTCCTACTTCAGTCTCAATCTCTCTAATTGTTACTCTACGGTCTTCCATCACTATTTGGCGCACTTCCACGATTTTTGGGAGATTTCTGCTGGTTGACGGCCTGCCTGAATGTTCGTCTCTCTTGACTATGTGTGGCCGTTTTTGAAACGACGATACCACTCTTTGATTTGTGTAACACCATACCAAAAGCTTTCTTTATCTTTCCAATTGTCTCTGATTGCGTTTCACCAAGTTTCTGGCAAAATTTAATGCAGATCCTTTGATCAACATGTTCCACCATTTTCCCTCCAAACACGAATGTGACAAACGCACGGTACACATACTATTATCACAACTGCCTAACAACGATTGCTGCAATAAAAAAATAAGGTCGGATACTTTTCGATCAGACCTCGTAAATGTCTGCATGTTCACACAACCATCATACTGTACAGGGAATTACATATAGTTAAATAAAGAATAAAGCTGTAGCAGGTAGGGTTGTTCAGGATATCCTATCAAGAAGAACAATAGGAAGAGTGAGGTATAAATGTCAATAAATCTGTAACAACTATAACTAAATCAAAAAACTTCAAACCTCCTTAATAAGTAAATTTATCAAATAATAATTAAAGTATATCAATAATTTCTTTAGATCATCTATCAGTGGAAGCAGCCACAGTTGAGGATAAACCAAATTCACTTAGATCTTGGAGGAAGAGAATCCTTTTTTTTTATTAATATAAGTGTCATCTTTTTTAACAAAAATAGTACCATTAATCACCCAGATAAATTTAACCATTCCTTGATGCAGTAATTTTCTGGCATACCAAAGCAACTTTTTATACACTGGAATTAAGTTTTCATTAATAAAAATTCTTGTTTTAGGCAATGAACTGTCTAAGTCACTATTATACACAAAATATCTTTTTTTTTTTTTTTTTTATGAACCAATTGTCTTTTGAAGTCCTTTACTGAAATTGAACCAACTCAGTGGTATTAGGATTTTGAAATGAGCGATATTTTAAAGGATGTATTCCATCAATATCTTTTGGTTCATAACCAAACACATCAAGCTTTTTTGCTAGTATATCCATATATCTTCTAAGTTTCTGTTTATTCTGGACCAAGGTAAGATATAGGCCAGTGGTGGCCACCTTTTACATACCAATCGCCAATTTTTTCACGTATGAGTTCAGATGCGCCATACAACTCAAGTTTGGGGTTGAAAAATAGGGGTAGGACATTCTTCGCTTATTGGAGGAAAAGGAATAACTCAATCACGCAATTAAATTAATTAATTAATTAATTTACACCAGTTCAAAAGACACGTTTATGGGAGCACCAATCTACAATAGTCAGAAATGATCTCTTTTGTTTACAGACATAATCGACATTTTTAAATGATTTAATTATTGTATGTAAAACAATATCTATTACAGCTGTCATTACTTACCATTAATGAAACTTTTGAGCGTGTTTGGATTTCGCTAGTCTTTCAATGTTCGGTGTTAAATTTGTTACTGAGAGCAGCAGAGAATTCTTCAAATTTGAATCGGTTACTCGTGACCTTGTTTTGCTTTTAATCAAGTTCATGGACGAAAATGCTTGTTCACATCTGTATGTCGTTCCAAAGCGGCATATATAACTTTTTGCAAATTTTCTTAGCTCTGGGAAATGTTCACAGGGTAATTAATGAATGCCAGAAATTAATTATGTCATAATCATTTTGATCTGGAAAAAGCTCATCAAATTTCATTTTTAATAATGAATTTGTTTTTAAATCAATCACTTCCATTTGTATGTTACTAGGCATCTGCATTACGTTTTGTTCACTAAGTGAAAATGGGTTTATAAATGCGAGCATGCAGTTTTCTTTTTTAGCAAAATCATGAAAACGACTTTCAAATGACCCTTGCAATATCTTGATTTTTTCAATATATTTGGTCAAATTGCTATTATCCGCAGCACATTCACTCTGCTCTTTCAAGTGTGGAAATTGAGTCAAATCCTCATTTTCTAACTGAGAGATGAACAGTTTTAATTTAATTTTAAATGAACTGATGCTGTTGACTTAGCTAAGAAATAATTTATTCTTGCCTTGTAGTTTTAAATTTAGATCATTGAGATGGCTAGTAACATCAACTAAAAATGCCAAATCAAATAGCCAGTTGTCCAATAATAGGGTTCTTTCATCAGGTGGTTCATTTTCCTGTTCTAAAAAATTAGAAACAGCGTTTTTCAATTTCCAAAATCTACTCAGAACCTGTCCTTTAGAAAGCCAGCGTACCTCACAATGAAGGACAAGTTCACCATATTCCAAATCTAACAATTCACAGTATTCTCTGAATTCTCGGCTGTGAGATGCTCTTGCTCTAATTTTATTCACACATTTCACAACCGGTAGCATAACATGCTGCATATTTGAAGTTTTCCCACACAGTTGCTCTTGGTGTATAATGCAGTGATATTTAAATACAGGACGGTTTAAAAAATTTTCAAGCAAAGTTGTAGTGCCATTGACTTTACCTATCATTGACGGCGCTCCGTCCGTACACACACTGATAAGTTTTCTATAATATAATTTTAGATTTTCTAGGCATGATTTTACTTTTTCAAATATGTCTGATCCTCTCGTTTTACCATGCAATGACTCTGGACTGGCAAGTTCTTCAAAGACATGAAAATTATCATCAATTCCTCTTATAAAACTGGTTAACTGGGCAACATCACATGTGTCCGTTGATTCATCCAAAGTTAGAGAACAGAAAATACAAGAATGGACAAGGTCTTCCAGTTGCTGAGATACATCCTGAGAGAATTCCTCGATACGTCTCGTAACTGTCTGCCTTGATATAGCAATTTAGTCTGCTTTCCTTTCAATACCTTTATTACCAAGATGGCTTGCAAATATTTGGAGACAAGGCTTCACAACTTACTTTAGCAAATATATTTTGTCGTCTTCAGATTTCTTCCTTTTTCTTAGTCACATATTCTTTTCGTAACTCAGACCCAAAAACAAGCTTCATGTTTTCTTCTATGTTAGTCTGATGCTGTGTTTTATAGTGTCTATTAAGATCATGTCTTCTATTATGTGAAAGAGTACTTTCACAAACAATGCAAAACGGTTTTCCTGATGGACTTGCTATAAATAACAACTCATTTTCCCACTGTTCGTTAAATTCACGCTTACTATCACTTTCTGCTCTTCTTTTGCTCATTTTCTTTTGCTCTGATGAATAAAAGGAATTAAAAAAAATAGAAAAGTACAAAACTCTAAAAATCTAAATGTTGAAAAAGAACAAATAGATCACAAGTGCGTACGTCATATCACACAGTCACAGAATATCAATTATGTGGGATTTGAATTCTATGTTCGCGTTAAGAAACAGTAGTGGTGCTCTTCTTCGACAAACGTCATATATATTTATTCTTGAATCTGTCTTTCAATCACTCTCAAAACAAAAACCATGCTAGTACACTCACTAAAATGCTCTCGCAAAAACCCTGCTTCAAACTCCACGCCACAATGGCTCACTCAGTTTCTTCTGCCAGAGGGCGCAGCACTCGTGGGAAAAAGCGCTCTAAAGTAATGTTTCTTAGCGATGTTTACTGCCGACCTGCCAAGGTCAGCCACCCACGGCACGGCACGGCACGGCGTGGAGTTTGAAGCAGAGTTTTTGCGAGAGCGTTTTATTGGGTGAAACGCACCGTTTTCAATCGTACCACATCTCACGTGCTGAGTAAAAAGGCTGTATGAATTGAACTGAGAGCTCTCAGGTGTTGAAAATATGAAGATGGATAAATTCAGTTATGGCGCCTAATTCAAAAGAATAAGTAGGTGCAAGGATGCAATGCGCCACTTAAATCATCCAATGCGCCAGGGTTTGGCCACCCCTGATCTAGGCCATGTATTCCCAGATTTCTGTTTCTTGAATATTGGCAAAATTCATTAAATTCACATTGTGTTTTATAAAAAGCCAAAAAAAAAGCATGAGCACTTTCGGTTCCACCTCGAACCGTCTTAAGATGTGATTAAGAAACAGCAAAGTGAGCGTATTTATAAGCAGGCCTAATACCTATTGTGCTTGCATAACAAGAAACTGGGTCTTAGCACTTGTTATTGTGTTGCTATGCCCATGTATGGGTCGGTGATTGGTCGGTCGCAACGATCATGTGTTTCTTTTGATATCACAGGAAGCCAAAGTGATGGAACACACGTGGGGGGTGAGTTGTCTCAACATTTATCCCCGATGTAATTAATCATAATGCTTTCGGCAAGTAAGAAGTCATATTTATTATCCGGGGTGGTTGCGATGCTAGCTTCCCCCATGATGGTATGTAACTTCCCTTACTAGCAATTCGTGAAAAGGAGGTCTTGTTATTATGCGTTCTAATGTCATACATGTGCTCCTTTTGTCTAATTTTGTAACTCCACCACATGGATCCCACGTAATTGGTGTTTTGTCCCTCAGTGTCTTTACCAAGCAAAGGTATCACGCATACACCATGTCGGGATTCCACGTTGGCCAGATCGCAGTCGTTTCTAACCAGTTGAAAAATGTTAGTAGTTGTCAAGCCAAAATCCAATCTGAAGGGGCTACAAATCTTTTTCAAAGTACGGGTAATTTGTGGATCATATGTAATGGAACCCACAAATGTCCTATTCTTGGTTTCATATGCTAAAGTTGACATCATGGTGTTATTAAGTTTCTTGTAAATAGAGTCAATGATCCCGGGACCATATCCATGTATAGTTGCGATATCCTTAATCTTGCATAATTCCTGTAGTTTTGAGGCACAGTTCGATGAATGTGAAATCGCACGCCGAACCAAATATCGAAAGGCTACCAGTTTATGACAAGGTGGGTGGTTTGAAGAGTGTGAAATAATGCTTGGGTTCGACATGGGTTTCCGGTAAACTGATGTTTGAAAACTGTTGTACATAGGATTATTGGAAATACAGATGTCCAAGAAAGGTAAAGAGTCAGCTTTATGGTCAAGTGTATAGAAGAGAGAAGATTCCTAAATTCCAAAAGGCTTTCGTGTGTGCCATGCCAGAATGTCATCCACATACCTTAAATACAATCCCAGGCTCACTGGTCTATGCTGGAATGCCAACTCCTCAAAGTACATAAACATTTCCGCATGTGGAGACAGTGGCGATCCCATGGGCACCCCTCCCAACTGTCTATAAGTTATGTTATTGAACAAAGTAGGATTGTGCATGGATTAATTGAAGGGCAGTAACAACAGCTGGAGGTGAAATATTTAAGGACCGAAGTTTATTTTCAATTATGGTGTGCAAGAGGGTCACAGGAACACTTTAAAATAGGGCTACAATGTCAAGTGAAGCCATAATTACGGGTTGTTTGTTGTCGTACGATAAAATCCTTAGAACAACTTTTTTCGAATTTGCAACAGAGTAAGGGCCTTTGGGGACCAGGTTGTTCAAATACTGGCCAGACTGCTCTCCAACGGTCGTGTAGGGTTAAATCGTCCTGATACGAGTGGTCTCATAGGATGTTCTTCTTTGTGTATCTTTAGGGTTCAAATAGACGTATACGGCACCCGGGTGGAGGAAACGTTGAGATAGATGGTAGAAGGATTTCTCAGGGAATCATCTGCATGCAATTTGTACTGTGTGACATATAAAGTATGCGTAATCTGATTCGTGCCTATCCCCTGTAGGAAATTTGTAGCATGTGGAAGTAAGGAGAGGATTGCCTGTTATTCCCTTCACTTGTATTGCAAAATTGCGAGGTCTCATCCTGAACTTCCCTTTAATCTGCTCTATTACAGAGTAGCATACCAGACTTAAAGTGGCACCGGAATCTAGCAATGCCATTTCCACAATATTTCCAATTTTAATTATGATTAGCAGCAATGCACTTTGTTTCTCAATTGAGCAGTTGATTAACATGAAATGGGCCTTTACTACATATTAACCTACCCAACACTTAGCCTTTGCCCCTGGCCTGTTTTTTATTTTTAGTTTGAAATGTTCCCGACCTGGGTGCTGCTGACCGAAAAAATCATAATTCCACACCGGACAATCTATCCGTTAGTGAGAAAAACTAGCTCATGTGTAACAAGCTCTTCTGAGCTGTGCAACATTAGAACCATTATTTCCCTCGGACGAGAACTATTCTTCTGGAAATTCCTAATTTTGGCCACTTGATTAGAGCATTTTAAGCTATTTACAACTGTTTTTCTAACTCGTGGGTTTCCTGTTTTAGAGCATTTACTTGAACATCGTGTTCAGCCATCGGACATGCTATTAGCCTACACAGCTCGAAAACATAATCCGTGGTATTTCCGATGCCTGCTGGCATTTCTTGATAAGGAACACTATCTGTACCTGCAATGTCTGCACTTTTGTCAACTAAAAAATCATTCAGCTCCACAAGAAGTGCTCTATCTATGGCTTCAAAGAAAATCTTGGGAGCAAATGACAAAGCTGTCCACCTCAACTTACTATTGAACCCATTAAGGAACTGGGATATCTTGATTTTGCCAGGCAGTTCTCGGACCTCCTGTCTTGCCTGACCTATATGTGTTCTAAATAGGAATGAGCCAGACCCCTTAATCTCAAAACATGCTCCACGATCTTTTCTCCTGGGCGCTGCCCACAAGTCGTAAATTTCTGCATCTTAACTGCGATGGGCTGCTGAGCATCATATTTCTCGTTTATGGTGTCCATGAATGTGATGTAATTTGTCTCTTTCCTAACACCTACCACATCTGTCAAAAATTGTCTCGGGGCCATCTTACACTTTGCCCTAGCTGCAAGTATCTTCACTGCATCTGACCAGCTTGCAGTCTGGGCAGTACTGTCAGTCATCTCAAAAAACTGCATTGTGGTTAAAGATTCTTCTAAGATTCTTCTGCTCCCGTGAAGACAGGAATGTAGTTCAGCATACCAGCCACTGACTGGATGGTACATTGGGTTTGTAAAGTCAAATTTGGGCAGCTGCTGTACTAGCTTCCTCAGTATTTGACATAATGACTTTATTGCTGAGGTGCCTAAGAACCGTTATCATAAGCTTAAATCCTTAATTTCTCTGCATGAGCTTTACATACATTATGACAAAAATACAAAGTACTAACAAATTCAGAGATGTACAAGAATGTTACTCCTAAAACTATAACTTGAATTTTAACTGTTCTAACTTGCAAACCAATAAACAAAATTTTCTATGTAAAAGTGAAGATAAATTAAAAAAAAAAATTATCTACTTGCATTTTAATGGGGGCACACCTTTAGGTACTACCCTTCAACTCATTACACATGAAATATCACTCTTGCAACACTTTAAAATGAACCATAAATACCATCAAACACTCTTAATTATTGCATAGTTACCAAAAGAAAAAAAAATTGCATTTAAATACAGTAATAAACCAAAATAATCAAAATTGAAATATATCATCATAACAAAATGTGTGAAGCATTCAATTGTAAGCAAGACGTTAAAAACGCTAAAAATTTAAACAAATTACTATTTTTTGTGATTCTCTTAGCTTCTTTGTTAAACTGTTAAGTTATTTACTGCAGACACTCATATACTTTTTAACATGCTACTTCGCCACATCCGTAATTACTTTGCCTGCAGTGTTATTTACCGGGCTTATTAACATTAAAAAACAAAAAAATCCATAAGTCCTCATTTTATGAGCATTAACACCTTAAATAATTTTATCCTGTTTTCTTCTTCCATTAATGTTTTTCTTTTACACTCCACTGTTATACACCTTCCTGATGTTTGCCGACCTATTTAAAATTTACATTCATGATAAGAAAATACCTTCTGAAAATTACCTTTTTACTGGTCCACCAAAATTACTATTACAGAATTTTTAACCAATTGCCTCCTCCTTTTTTCCCTTGAGACCTTAGAAGTACCACAACACATTACAATATTCTTCGAAATTTTATATCCAAAAACAGCCAAATAAGTACATTTTGTGTTTACAAAACTTTATAATTGTGTGCAAACAATGCCAGATTCATTAGCCAAATCATGGTTTACTATGACACCAATTTTATTAATCCTGGTGCATGGCACTAATTATATTACTGCGTCAAATCCCTGATTGGGAACTTGTGGGCATAAATTTGCTAATCAATTTCGATCATCTAAACATGGCAATAAAGACATTGGGTTTCCTAGATTTAGCGACTTAGTGTCATCATTCGCACTAGTATGCATTGTGTTTCATACAAAGTTGTCGCAAGAACTCATATGCCGCATTGAAGTTAAGTTTAAACTAACATTCCTGCATCATACTTGATTAATCTCAATACCTCCTGAAGAAAAAGAAAATTGCTTACCTAAAAAAATTAACATGCCTCTCACATAAGAATTTGCAGAGCAGCAAGCGAAAGAAGACACGTTGGTTTACAAATTGGCTAGAAATGCTTCTGTACCTTGGTGTATTTTCTCCTAAGAAATTTGCATTTTGTTCAACAACTGTGCATTTTTTCTTGCTCTGTGCTCCTAACCATTTTGTATTTTGAACCTCTGCCCTCCTAACATTTTTGCACTGCGCTCCAGATTTTTCCAAGTTTTCCTTTTTATTTTCCCCATTTTTTTCACTTCTCCTGTACTCTTAGATGTGTTCATTCAGCTCACTAACCATTTCAAGTATGATTGAGTCCTACTAATTTTTAGGCTGCTATTTCTTAACTGGAGATGGTCAAATCAAGTATTTAAGTGACATACACAGCTGGCAGAATGATCCAATTGCAATCATAGGTTGATAACACTAGGCTCACTCACTCACACACGCACACACACACAGAGAACACTGTTTTGATAGTGGGTGACACTTTCTCATAGGATGAAGTGCATGATATGATGTTAATGCTGCTGGTTTTGCAAAGATGGTTGCCCTCATTGAACTTCTGACTTTTGCTATAAACAAAGTTGCTGTTCCCTCCCTCGTCTTTCGCTGATGGGATGGAATATTTCTTCTGCTTGGAATTCTGAATAAAACATGCATTTTGTTCTGTTTCTAAAATTTTTCCATCACTTCACATTAGAAAAAATTGATACAGTACCAGTACCCTGGGGCTGTTTGCAGATAATTTATGCTCTGTATCTTTCGCATGCCAAGATCTTTGTGGGTGTGAAATATTATAAAATGAGTGATTCGAGAGTATTCATTTATTTACATATAACACATTGCATTCTTATCAAGTAAAGCAGATACAATAAGCTTATGATAACTAAACTATGATATGTAAACTTGTGATTCTGGATTACCCACTTGTCTCTGAAAAACAGCATGGATTGTAGTATTCCCCTTTGTCATTGAAACACAGAGTGATTGTCAGACTGAACTTTTCCTTTAGAAAATCAACAAAGGGGTTAGATTCTGGCTTATCAAAGTTAATATTGAAATCTCTGATTAATATCAGCATCAAGTGATAATTTTTGGAGCTTTTCATAATAGCAGATCCCTTGTATGTGTAGGGAAGGAGTACAAATTGAACGCATGAATTCTGTAATGTTGTTGATCTTATTACCTGGAAATATGTATAACACAGTCGATAGGAAAATTTAGTCATTGGGCATTGTACATTCAGGAAAATCTATTTCACGTATGAGTCTGTTAGAAACTCTAAACCCTGAACTTTGACGAAATATAAGGTCCATATTGAGCAGTTACAACATGTTCTTGGCCACGTTTCTGATAAATAGCTACACAACCAGCACTAACGTTGTCTCTTTGATGATTAATGCCACATTCAAAGCACAGAATGTCTGTGTTATCATTGTTAGCCAACCAAGTCTTAGAGAAAAGAAGTATGTTACATTTATTTCCGAACGATGCCTTTGGTTAAGTCAATGACCGAGATTTTCAAACTCTGGCTACTGAACATGTACAGAGAGAGCATTTTCTGATGCTGTCTTGAACAGGAAAGATGTATGGCATCAAAATTATTTTTTGTATAATGACTTTTATCTCATTTAGCTATTCCTGTAGCATGGTCAGATTTCAACAATGGTTTTGACAATGACACACCATTACCCACTTTTGTTACATCAAAATTTTTTACTTGGGATATACTTTACTACTGTTGAGAAAGATACACAGCATCAAAAAGCTGTTCTTTACTTTAAAGGGGGGGGGGAGCTGTGTTCTGTTTGTGGTAGTGAAAACAATTTATCACAAATGTTTAATTTTTCAGTGGGGTTGTTTTCTGTTTGTTTGTTTTTGTTTTTGATTGAATCATATTTCTGAAAGCAGATTTACCACATCACAAATCTCTAAAAATGTGATTTGAAAAGGTATCATTCAGTAAAGTGCAACAGATTCTGTAAAATTCAGCTACAGAAGAAAATTACAAAAGCTTAACTTTAGCTGCTGTGTTAATTCTTAATTTATATGGTTTTGTTATTCTTTCTAATTCTATTAGATTCCTTTTGTTGCTTTCTGTGATTGGTCACATTCGTATCAAAGTTTGCCCCCATGTATTTCTTCATTTTGTTTGTAGTTCCACTTTATCTTGTACTCTACCATTTGTGTTGTGTGTGGTGGCAGTTTTGAAAGTAGACAATTTTCTTCTTAATTTTGATTTACTTTGTTGATTTATTGAAGGCTTTGCAATAATTCTTAATCAAAATATTTTCCATATGGTTTGTGCACCCTTTGGCACACTTTAGAGAATTACTGCCACAACTGTGGTTAAATTTTAGTCTGGTAACAGAAGTTTCAAGCTTATTTTCTACATTAAGTTGACAAACAAGTTGTTTCCGCTTACCACATTAGATTTATGCCTCCTCATGCTTTCTCCAAAGAATAGCTCAGAACACCTAAAATGATTTTACCACGAACTTGTCGTCAATTTCTCTGGCCATGTGAGACCTCTTCTATCTATAAACTGTAAATATTTGGTAACTTCATCATCATCAGAACATTCATAGTCCAACTTTCTATCACATTCCAATGTTTTTTACTATATGAGCACTGTGCTTTTTGTTCATCTTGATTTGTGATATAGTTATTTTAAACTAAAACAGACCCAACAGATTCAGATATGTCTGCACTATCACACAGGTGTCTTTAGGAAAATAGAACTGTTCCAATTTGTATAGTCTCATTTGAACTAAACTCATGACTTTTAATTTTCTTTTTGATTCAAGAACTCCTGCCAGAGATTCCCTGCTGAACTGTCAGCACTGTCCAAAGCAAGCTTCTAAGCAATCCGTTTGAAATTTTCCAAACAGAAAATATACCATGGTGGTTTCAAACATAGAATTTGGTAAGTCAACAAGACAATCATCTCTAGTATGTTGAAGTGAAAGCTGTGTTTCGTTAGATAAACGATAGCCTTTATCTGGCTCAGTAAAGCTTGATAAAGTGGGTGCATTTTATATCCGTGTATATTGACCCAAGCTTGTAGTCGTGCTATGAACTTTGAAATATAATATTTTTGTTAAATAGTTGTGTACTGGATCACAGCTACTGTCACATAGACATTTTCCCTCGATGGGTACTTCACATTTACAATTTTCCACCATGTGTTTGTGCCTGTAATAAGTAATCACCAAACTTTTGCAGAACAACCTAAAACAGCTATATTTGTCTTGCAAAATATGTCAACAGCATTTTTAACATTTTGCCATTCAACAGATGTTGGGTACAAAACTTTTTGGGTGAGTTTTGGTGCTTGATTAATGTTAAGATTCTGTTCTGTATTTCATATTTTTTGAAGATGCACAAGAGTAGCACCACAAACTTTTGTTAAAGTCATTCATAGGTGGGTAAAAGAAAGTCTTACTTGTATTTGATTGATTTAGCCAGTTATTACATACTGAGAACAAATCAACAGTGTCAAACAACAAAAACAGGCACAACTTGCCATAAATGGAATTAATTATACTGAATGCAAGGTTAGCACCACACAGAAGTGTGAACATATTGTGATTAGTCGTATTGTTATTGAATATTAATGTAAGTACATACCAGAATTTTGGATAAAACATAAAAACCTTTCAACTGATAGCCCATCTTCAGTTACATATCTAACAATTATACTCAACTGGTCATGGTGGGAAATACAGGGTGATCATAAAGTTGCACAACCCAGAAAAAAAATGAAGTTACAATTGTTAAAAAATAAAAATCATCAAATATAGGTTAAAATCTTACCTTTATAACAAAAGAAGGGGAACCTCATTATAACATATGTTCAAAGTGGGCTCCGTGTTCACGAACGCAAATGCGTGCTCTTTTTACTAAGTTTGATGACACCTTGTGAAGCACCTCCACACTGATGTTTTCAATCGCTGTTTTGATGTTCATTTTAAGTTCATCCAGGGTGTGAGGATTATTGTGATACACAGCACCTTTGAGATACCCCCAAAGAAAGAAGTCAAGCGGCGATAAATCTGGGGTTCTGGGAGGCCACAGGTCTTTGGAGATGAGGCGTTCACTGAAAAAATCTCGCAAAAAAAAATCACAGTACTAACCAACGTGTCGCATGTGGCGTTGTCTTGCTGGAGCCAACAATGTCGTTTGCTGACATCAAGAAGTGCCACAAACTGTGTGATAATGTCTTGGTAGACGGAACTATCCATGTGCAGTCATTTAAAAAAAAATCGGTCCCACTATGCGATGGCGCGATATCGCACACCAAACTCCAAGTTTTTTCGAATGCAAACCTTTTTCAAAAAACGTGGATTTTCACATGACCAAATCCTATTGTTCTGACTATTGACATAACCTCCGAGGTGAAACCAGGCCTCATCACTGAAGAAAACTGTATCCAGGCTCTGTATTCCACGTTGTTCAAGGAATGAGCGGAGCCATCGGCAGAAGTGTATTCGTTTGCCTGCATCTGGGTCCTTGAGTTCATGCAGTGCGCAAATACGATATGGACGAAGATGTAACGATCTCGCAGCTTTATAAGCACTATCGTATGAGATTGATGATTGCACGGCAAGTTTCCGGAGGCTTTTTCATGGCGACCGCTGCAGTGCTTGCTTTATCTCATCCACTTTATAGTCAGTCAAAATGGAGGGTCTCCCAGAACGTTTTTTATCCACAACAGATCCAGTGTCCCGAAAACGCTGCACTAATCGCGACATTGTGGACTTATTTGGGACTGCTGCTCCCGGAAATTTCTTGCGAAAGTCCTCAACAACATATCTGTATGAACTTTCCAGATTGAAAATTTGCTGCGTCTGGGAAAAAGACATTTCAAATTTAAGTAATTGTTTAACTATGCCCAAATATATTTTGCAAAGTTGCATTCTACAAAAATGTTCTCAGTGTTTTTTAAAGGTGCACAATATTTACAGTATGGGTCACTTGATAAATGAAATTTATGCAGCCATTTATGATTTGGAACTATGTTATGTGAAATTTAAAAATTTAAATTGCAAATGTGTATAGTTCCCAATTTTATTCGTATTTGTTGTTTTCCAAATAGATTTTAAAAGTAGTGTGTTCAGTTTTCTAATCTTGTTTGATTTTTTTAATTTAGAGCTTTGTAGATATCTTGGGAATCTATATGGCAGGAATGTCAGCATTTTGAAGATTTTTTTTGTCTATTTCTTCAATAAGTTTCAGTATCACTACTCTCGATTTCATTTCTCTGGAATGATATATTCATACAGTACTTTGAAAACTTACTCTACTCCATAAGGGCTTATAATGACTGACTAAGCTTTCATATACACCGCCTGTACACATTATATTTGTGAAAAATCTGTCTAATTGTGTGTTGCTATCTGTAATACATATATCACTTGTCAGTAATTTTCTAAAACCTTTTCCTGTGAAGAATGACAACAATGCTTTTGATGCAAGAAGATCAACATTAAAGTCACCAAAAATGATTTGCCTCCCCTGTACCTTGGCGATTTGCTCTAAAACGTTGATGATTTCAGCAATGATGCATTTAGGAGAAATGTAAAGGACTAAATGTAACGTCATTTACACAAAATTGTACTGCTTCTGAGTGTTTTGAATGTAACTGAAAATCACTAAATTTCGTGATGCCTTTCATGATGTTTTTTCAAATTCAAAGATTCCTAGCTTAGGTTGAGAGACCCAAACCCACAGCGCTATGCGCCTTTTGGCAGGTGAAAGAGAATATAAGAAAGTTAGGAGCAGATTGCCCTGATAGAATAGCATGAAAGAAAAGTATGGAAATATTAGAGCACAAGAAGTAAACGGTTTCCCGTTAAGTAGTGAAGTTATAAGCTGCCCTACATACTTACCTGCAACAATAAGCCGTTCCGAGCGATATTTCTCTCCGCAGAAAAATGCCCGGTACACCGCTGCCACAGATGAGTACAGGGGGAAAGAAGGGAAGGACACAGGAAAGGGGGAACCTGAAAAAAAAACATCACACACAGAATAAGTTTCCCAGAGGAAAATCGACGTTCAACACCGGATAAAACAAAACTGGCCGTTTGCTCAGTGTTCCTCTCGGGTCCGCTATTTGCTTCGTTACTCATCAGCCAATGAGAGAAAAGATTTTTCCCCATTGGTTTAAAAAATTTTTCTCAGGTTTACTTTTGCTGATTCTTGCCTGACATGTCAGAGTAACCTTAGCTGAGGTGGTGTGAACACAAGATTACACCGATCGAGGTTTAAGTTACATACTCAATTTGAGTAAACAACAGAAAAACAAAAATATAAAAACAGCCACAATTAGGGTTATTATTATTATTTTTTTATTCCTTATTTAAGAAGCCGGTAGTATAAGGGCCAATCATTTCTTTTTTCCTCGCTACTTATCTGCTTGTTGCACATTTGTGTGTAACAGCAGAAAAAATTTAGTCCTTTTTTTTTTTTTTTTTTTTTTTTTTTTTTTTAAGTCAGAACTTAGACGTAAGAAAAAAAAATTTAATATAAAAGACAAGACAAACAACACCTTGTTAGTTAGGGGGAGAGATATTCAGTACAAAAAAGATAAATCTTTTATGCAACATTTTGCTTGGCCCTTAAAAGGGCCGAGATGATGTGTAACAATGATGCCTTTATATATGCTGCTACACCAAATGCTTTCCTCTTTGTGGAACAATTTTTCTGGCTATTTCTTGAAACTCTTGTGTCATAATATCATTGCTTGACAATGTCCAGGTTTCAGAAAAAAGCAAAATATCAGACTCCATGAAACATAAGTCACATGCTACATCTGGTAAAAGCTTTAAGAGGCTCTGGATATTTTGAAATAATATTTGAATTTCTTTCTTAGGCTCATGTAAAAACTGAAGTATTGGCACCAAAGGGTTTTCTCTTAATCTTTTCATTTAAACAGCTACTGCATCCAACTTTCCTGGAGCCTGTGAAGTTTCAAATGACCCAATTAAATATAGGCCAGATGCACTTTTAGTTCTTGAGCAAGCAACATATAGTGATTGTCTTGTCACCCTCTTTCTCAGTTTCACAACTACATTGTCATACGTTGCTCCCTGACTTTTGTGATCCATTATGCCTTCAGCTGCTATGAGTGGAAACTGTCTTCTAACTACTTGAAGACTGCTTGACTGCTGGGTGTATATTGCTCTTTTAATTAGTTCAATTGGAGTCTAAGTTGGAGGGATGTGTTTTGCATGGATATAAGTATCAAATTTAGAGCGAGCCTTTGAACCAACATGAGCACTGTCAAATTCAAGCCACACACGAAGAAAGATATGATTATTGTTATGACTGTTTGTTCCATATTGAAATTTTTTTAATGTGCCAGTTGAACCATTGACAGGAGCATCAGCTGTATCAATATTATTTGTCATCATGTATCTGGCTCCAATTTTCAAATGAACTGAATGCGGTAAGCCATATGTTTCTGTGATTTTTTTTATTTATTTATTATTTTTTTTTTTTTTTTTTGCTGCTATTGATTCCAGCATTCTTTTCTTGACAGACTCAGAACCAGGCCCCAGAGTTGAGTCAAATGCCATTGTGATGGTGCCTTCAGTATTCATATTTCTCAGTATCATTTCGTTATAATGATCCTTTTCAACATTTGTAACAAACAGTCTTGTGAATCGTTTCATTTCCTCAGAAAGAGAAATTTCACTGAAAGTGTGGGAAGAAAACAGAGCTATATCAGCTTTAGACATGACTCCATCTGATAAGTTGCACAGTTCATTTGCAAACGTTAAATCTTCTTTCTGCCTCATTACATCTGTGAGTTAAAATAACTTGAATATTTCCCACAATGCAGACGGTGGACCAGTTAACTGACCAGTAATATCAGAACTGCTTGGCTAGAAAACAAATGCATCACCAACTGGTGGCAGTTGTCGAAAATCCCCAAATATGAAAATTGTCACTCCCCCAAAGTTTTTCTTGGACCTAAAAATGTCCTGAAGGCAACGATTCATATTGTTAAGCATTTGTGCACCAACCATAGATACGTCATCTGTTGTTACTGCTTTACTAGAAAACAGCATAGCCAAGGTATTTCAAATATCTGCTGACAGATCTGTCATTTTGTGCGCCATTTGGTTAACTGGGAGGTCAAAAGCCGAATGTAGAGTGACACCATCAATATTATGTGCTGCTTTTTTAGTGGGTGCACATAGTACTGCTTTCATCTCACTCAGATCTGTTCCACGTTTTTTATTATGCCTCAGGATACTTTGATACAAAGCTTTAATAAGCACGATTTTCCTGTGCCAGCACTTTTGCTGATGAAATGGTACATTTCTTGATCTTTAGACTTCATAAGATACATTACATGCATTAAATAATCACGCTGTTGAGCGTTCAGTCTTTGTATCATCCTAAGATATTCTGTTTCAGATACTTGGTGCTGCACACTGAAACTTTCTGCATAGTTTGTGGTGGAATTTCACCTAGCTCTGTCATAATGTCTTCTTTGGAAATCATGTGAATCAAAACCATAAGCAGAAAATTCATCATCACATGAATATTGTTCTTCTGCACTCTCTCTCTCACACATCTTCGACAGTTAAGTTTCCTCTTAATGCTATAGCATCTTCAATTTCAGTGTCATTTTGTTCATTTAAAGTAGCAACAAACCCTTTCCTATTCTCCAATATAATGCTTTGATTTTGGTCAAATATTTCTTCCACATTTACGTCGATATATTCCTCAACCTCTTTACACCATAAGTAAAACAACATTAAGAGCTCTCTAAAAAAAAAAAAAAAACTATCAGGATCATGAGAGATCTTTTTGCACAGTTTTAGGAAACCTGATTTATCTTTCAACTGCTAAATGGTTTGAACATCCTCGCAATCTCCATTGTTTCCTTCTATTGGTTGAGTTTCATCATCATATGGTGCATTGTAAACAACCTGTTGTTTAGTTTTAGATAAATTGTAATATGCAGCAAACTTCAAGACTATCTTGTCTTTGTCTTTTCCTACGTTTTAGCTTTAATTTAATAGTAAACGTGTCTGAAAAATTTGTCAGTAGTATTGACACAGTACAATCCACTGGATTTGGGACATTGATAACAGATCCTTTTAGACCACCTGCTGATGGTTTTTGCAAAACACAGTGATTCATTGATTTGCTTTATTGTACCTACAGGGTGATTTTTTATTCATGATACCATTTAGAACAAAGATTATGAAATAACTAAAAGTGAAAGAAAGTTGACAGTATCTGGGAGATGTTCCACAGGTCTGGGAGTTTAAATGACAATATGTTGGATTTGCCTTCTTTGCGTTGCCATAATGTGTCGTAGGCAAAAACTGAAATTACAGACAACACTGTGGAGCGTATCTTCCAAAATGGAAAAGATTTAGTTTTCGATGGCTTGCGTCAGATCAGGAAGTGTTCGTGGGTTGCTTGCAAACACTATCCTACTGATAACCCCAAAGAAAAAAGTCGCAGAGGTTAAGGTCAGGCGACATTGGTGGCCACGCTATACTTTTACCACACACTTCGTAGTAATGATTGGACAGTACACGGATGTCAAACACCACCTCCGGTACGATTCTTGCCATATGAGACCTGGTGCCATCCTGCTGGAACCAACATCGATCCATACCGATACCTATACCAAACAAGACTTACACAAACTGCTCCCTGATGGCATACAGATAAACATCACTTGTTAGCTTTCCTTCGATAAACACTGGGTCTAAAATTCCAGACGCAGACATTGCACACCAAACAGTCACTCTTTCTGCATGTAAAGGGTTTTCAACAGCAATATGTGGACTCTGTAGAGCCCAAAATCTTGCATTTTGTTTGTTCACGTATCCATGTAAATGAAAGTGTGCCTCATCACTGAACCAGATTCTTTGCATGACATCTTGTTCCATTTCCAGTACTGCACTGAAATCTTGGGCAGACAACAAATGTCTCTCTTTAGCATTTGTGGTGAGTAGTTGGCTGAGCTGAATTTTGTGTGGATAGGCCGAGAAATCACTTCGGTAGATTTTCATTGCACTACTGTATGACATCTCCATCTGCTGTGAAAGTTCATGTAAACCTTTCTTCGGATTTTGAAGAAACACTTCACGAGCCTCCACAATCTTTTCTGGCGTTCTCACTGATGGTCACCCACTATGACCTTTTCTTGCATCCAGAACGCTGCCAGTCCACGCAAACTTGCCAACCAATCTCAACACTGCACTTACTGGGTCCATCCCGCACATTGAAAAGTTCACAATATTTCCTTTGTGTCATAATGATACAATTGCCACTGCTGTAGTAATGTTCCACAATGAATACCTTCTGTTCGGTAGTGTATGTGTCCATTTTTCGGCAAGGCTGGAAATTCTTACAAGGTGTTCCGAATTTTGGCTGCTGCTACCAAATGATTTTCTACCCCTTGCTCTAACAGATGAGTGGCTCCAATTTTCTACGGACCCTGCAAAGAGAAGAAATGGTATCATGAATAAAAAATCACCTTGTATATCTTTTCTGCCATTATTCTAAAATAAATAATGAAATCAAAAATATACATTTCTTCATGTCAAGAAATTCATAAATCTGATCATGCTCATCCATTATAGCTGTGCTTTCCTTTGCTGTAGTGGATCTGCGTTATATTTTGTAGTCCATTTCTGCTACTTGAACAGAGTATAGTTATATCTGCAAGTTCAGTACAATTCCCAGTCTTTTAATTTTCAATGAGATGCTTTGTCATCAGAGTTTCAATGTACTGCATAGCAGATTCTTAGAAGGGGTGTCATAGATGAAAATTTTGTTCCATAACTCAGCTTTTTAGGATGCAACTGGACTAGCTGAAATTCAGAACATCAAAAAGCCTTGCTTTTTACACCCTTAAATTGAGGCAAATGCAAAACACTTTCACAAAAGGTCAATGCATCAGCAACTGAGCTGCTAAGAGTCTGTGGAGCTAGTTTCACTCCCATCTTCTGCCTATGCCAATCAACACGAAGTCTGCTTAGTTTGTTTCCTAACCGCAACCCTTCTTCACTTTGTAGTTTCTGAAGCTTAACTATATAATGCCAGCTTATTACTTCACCATAACGGTCCCATCTGCTGGGTGTGCAAAGTTTAGAGCTATGTTCTTAGGATCTTTCAGCTTTGCCCCAAGCTCTTCACCCATGGCAAAGTTGGAAGATGTACTGTCAAAAGTTAGCGATTGAACAATGATACCTATACCATAGAGCTTTGCCAAACATTTTTTGGTAAGCTCAGCTCTCTCTTTTCTAGAAAGGCTATCAATAAGGAAGTAACCTAGTGGAATTCTCCAGTAGTTATTTAAGGCAATCGACATAAAAACAAATACATTGCTTGCTTCAGGCAAATTATCATTAATCACACCAGTGCCAAAATCTACATAACCCACAATTCCCCCCCCCATCACACTCAACATATTTTATGGATAGCTATATCATCTAACAACATTGAAGCATAAACTTAAAAACCTTTTGCTCGTGAATTCTGAACTTTTATACCCTAGGCTTTGAAAGTTTCTTCAGTAAAATCTGGCTGTGAACTCACTGAAGAATACCACTTTGTGAGAGTATGGGGATGAGGAAGGCATTTGTTGAAAGTTCTGTGCCCATACAAATAAGCTTGTGGTGAATAGAAGTTCAGTGTGAGAGCAAAAGCCTGGAATTCTGATTAATAACTAATGTTTTTATTCAGCTTTCCATTTCTAGCAGATTCCAAACACTGAAGAAAATCTGAAGATTTTTTTGGCAGTGAATTTGAAAGAACATCAACTGCATTTGCAGATAAGCTTATAAGATTCCTCTGTTCCAAGTGATATTTATGCAAAATGAGTTACAAATGGAAATATATACGAGTATATGTGTTATATACACTGTGTAGGCAAGAAGAGTATATATGTATGAATCATGTATCAAGCATATATGTTATTGTAGAACAATGAAGGCATGTGGATATCATGTTCACACTAAATGGTGTAATTTTGTAACTTTTATATACACCGATAAGCCATTACATTATGACCACCTACCTAATAAGCTGTAGGACCCTTTTAGCCCACAAAACAGCGGCTACCCAGTGAGGCATAATTTCGATGAGGTGGCGATAGGTATCCTGGGGTATCTGGCACCATAATGTCAACAGCAGGTCCTCCAGTTCCTGTACATTTTGGGGTGGTGGTGATTTAGCGTGAACCTGCTTTTCCAAGTCGAACCACAAATGTTTGATTGGGTTCATGTCTGGTGAATTTGGAGGCCAGGGCATAACAGAAAGTCACCGGCATTTTTCTCAAACCACTGCTTGACGATTCTGACAGTGTGACATGGAGCATTATCCTGTTGGTAATAGCCACCACCAGCAGGGAACACAGTTTCCATGAATGTGTGAACTTGTTTCGCAATGATGTTCAGATACCTGACAGCTGTCAGGGATTGTGCTATTGAGATAATGGGGCCTAAAGTGTCCCAAGGAAACATTGCCCACAGCATAACACCACTGCTACTGGCCTATTTCTGCATCCAGTCCCAGCCATAGCCTCCGTTGGTAATCAGTGCATCTGCGCTCGGCTGTCTACGTGATGTACCAGGAATCTTGATTCGTCAGACCAGGCTACTTTCTTTCAATCATCCACGGTCCAATCTCTATGATCTTGGGCCCATTTCATGTGTTGTTAGCAATGACGTGAAGTGAGCATGGGGACCCGGCTGGGTCATCGGCTATGCAAGCCCATGCGCAGATTGCTGCAATGAACTGTGTGCTGCGACACATTGCCCTGATCTGCAATGTTGTAGCTGCAGATGATTTGTCGCACTGTGGCCATGCGGTCAATGTGAACAATGCGTGACAGTCTCCGCTCCCCTGTGGCGTCGATGAGCTGCGGATGACACACGGCTGGACGACGATTCATCGTTTGGCCATCTGTGCACCACTCCTGATGAGTACTCACTATAGCGGCACGTGAACAACCCACAAGCCACGCCATTTCCAAGATTGTAGTTCTGAGGTGCCGTGCCACCACAATTTGTCCTTTACCACTCCGATAATTCAGCAGCTTTTCCCATTCTGACTCCAAACACTACTAACCGGAAGCCGGTCCTCGGGTTGTATATATGCTACCTTGTGAACTTCATCTGCGCCACCGTTCAGTCTCCAGGCGTGCTCATTTCTCTAACCTGGGAGTGGCCATGGCTCATCGGTATATG
Source organism: Macrothele yani (assembly GCA_039090855.1). Taxonomy (NCBI): domain Eukaryota; kingdom Metazoa; phylum Arthropoda; class Arachnida; order Araneae; family Macrothelidae; genus Macrothele; species Macrothele yani. The sequence goes on from CM077028.1 coordinate 57,504,735, forward strand.
TAATAGCAAGATCACAATTGAATTCCATGTAACACATCATATAACAAGAGAAAACCCAAATTCTGTTAGTACTTATGGCAACACGATCATGTGGTTGTGTGACAAGTTGTGAAACCGCATTAATTTAATACCCCAAGCTGAGATCCACCCTCTGTCAGGATGAGCTGGTCACATGTACTAGTGGTAGCAAATGAAAATTTTCAAACTTAGACATGTGATTGACTGCAACACAAATTTTAAGTTTCGAAAGGCAGCTTTGCCTGCATTTGTTTTGATAACATGACATTTTCAACCTTTTGGGCTGCTATTCAACTTTATTCTAGTGCTGAATGTATCTAAAAATCTTAAGAGTCTGAAGTAAATTTTAGAACCACAAGGGTTGTGCATGTCATTCACAGTTGTTGTAACTTTTAGCTAAGGCCCACCGTAACAACTGCGGTTTATACAGACACTGAACAATACATAAAAATATTTTTTTGCAGGCATTTGGCTGTGCAACACTCTGCATTTTGTGTTGTATAGGAACAGGCTTTATACAAGAACAATGGCTCCTTAAATTACATATATATACTGCTTTTGAAAAACATGATTTTTGTTTGCCAAGGTGATGGTACAATGAAATGCAAAGTGCAAAATTTAACTAGTAACCACATATCTGGAAGTTACGGAATAAAAATTATAATAATACATTATAGCCATGCAGAATCTTTTTTTTTTTTTTCTTTTTACAAAATGAGTTTTATCAGCTGTTTCAGAATAGTTCTAACCTCAACTATTCTCATATTATCATATATTTCAGCCTTGTCAAATCTTTCACTAGTAATCTTATGTACTATTACTGCTCACCTTCTGAGCCTAGTTTATTGTTCTGCATTACTCAATAATCAGTCTCTCAGCAGCACGTGCTTCACTATTCACTCCAGCATCCGTTTCATATTCACAAAAATTATGGACGTCTTACCTCTTTCTCAGGTCCTTACTCTTTTTTCTTGGTTACACACTTATGGTGATTTTAGGCATTGCATGAGTCTCCGCATGTCCGTCTCAGATTACAGCAATTAAGTTCAGCGACCTTCCAACATGGTGGCACATACATCTGGGTCCACTGGGAAATCACTCAGCACCTCAAAAATTCTCCTGGCCCTGCATGGACGAATTCCTTCCTTTCCTTTTTTTAGAGCCACAAGGGTTGTGTATGTCATTCACAGTTTTTTTGTTACTTTTTAGCTAAAGCTCACCACAACAACTACAGTTTATACAGACACTAGACAATGCCTAAAAATATTCTTTTTCAGCCACTTGGCTGTGCAACACTCTATTACCACGCACTCGACTGTGGACATGAACCGCTGTGTCGGCAATTCGCCACAATGGAATATTTATTACTATTAACTACTTCTCGAATTTACATGTTAAATCAAAATGAAATCGCCTAGAAAATCAACAACTTTGAGGTCGGATTTCCTATCCCTTATAGGAATTCCGTGCTCAAAGTTGTGAACAATTTACGCGTTGTGTTTCACCTAAATCGTAGCTGGTATTCCGCTTAAACTTAGGTGCTGCAAAAGTTAAGATCAGCAGATAGCATGCTACTAGAATGTAAATACTCATACATACAGTATTATGCACAACATAAAAAGTGAAAGACTGTAGATATAAAAGTTACGAAAAAAAGTTAACGTTTAAATAAAATGTTTATTCTGAATAAATGCTGCTTAAAACTAATACATGTTTTCGGTGGAAGTGATTAATTTATTTAAACCAATTTCTAAAGAGTTATTACTTTTAAAATTATTACTGTCCTGACTTCTAGCAAACTTTCAGTTACAATGTTGTCATGGTGCAGGTATTGAGAAATTTCCCATTTAAGATGGGAAGGGATATGATATCTCACACAGAGCATGCAGTACAAGGGAAACTGAGAGTGAAAATTTATCTTACCCAATCTCTAGGTCGTCAACGTCTTCCTTCTCGGAATGGATCTCTTTCACCTTAATTTTCTCGACACCTCCAAAGTTTATTTCTTCAACCTCTGTGCGTTTCTCCCATGCATGTCCATCTCCATAGCCGAAAGAAAAAAAAAAAAAAAAAAACCTTATATTTTCTTATTTCTCCGTTTTGCTTCTACAAAGGGGAGGGGGTTAAATTTGTGGGTCTTACCGAGAATTTTGATCGGAAGTTACCCTGTTTCCCAGGCCCGCGATTGGCTAGCAAACTTTCTATGGCAGTCCAAAGGGGTACAAGGGGGTCGGTCGCCATTTACCTGGTCTGTCACCTTACATAATTTTTCCTGTTGTGGAATTTTGGGAATTTTAACAGCCTGCCACTCCTAACAACGGAAAAGAGACCCACCTACTCGTTTGCTTGAATCGAGTGCCCAAGCTGGGTGAAAGGGAAAGTGTCACTACATTGTTATTTCACTGTTTAGTGAAAGAGTCGATGACTGCTCCTTCATAGCCCTTCCCTGTCCAAGTAATCTCTGGGCGATATGCAACTTTTGTTCATGTCAGATACACGGTTTCCTGTGCTTTTGTTGATGTGTTCCTTGGCGCTCAAGAAATAAAAGGATGTTATATGGGGATGACAGCTGCGCGCCTTAACAAGTAACTACCCGGGTCTTGGGGGGGGTTAGCGAAAGAGAAAAAAAAAGTGTTTCAAGATTTCTACTCCGGACCTAATGAAAAAATAATAATAACAAAATTGAGAGTGTTTAAATTTAGTCCTTCCTACCAATGAATGAGAAAAAAAATAGAAAACTGATTGTTTAAATTAAATTATGAAATCTGTGGAGCGGGTTCCTTAAGAAAACCGAGAGTTGGGACACTAAATATTTAAATTGCCGGTTACTTAGGAATTGTAATGAATATTTAAATTACTGTTAATGGGAAATCGGGAGATTTCGCGGTAACAATACCTTCCAATCCCCCTGAAATTTGAGAATTTGAGTTCAAACGAAAAAAATTAAAGCTCCTAGAACTAACGTACCTTATCTAAGTCTGCCGCGTACGTGTCACCATGATTGGAATTTCACATTAAGTTCATATACAATAGTTTGCTGATAAGCACTGAAATTAATAAAATTATATATGTACATGTACATGCATATATATGTACATGCATATGATATTACACTATTAGTTTCTTCCACCGATAATAACCTAATACAACATGAAAGAAAAAACCATTAGAAAGTATCACGTACTCACCAAAAATTATGGTAACCTCCAATGACAACACACTTCCAACACGTCATTCATTGGAAGTGTGTTGTCATTGGAGGTTACCATAATTTTTGGTGAGTACGTGGTACTTTCTAATGGTTTTTTCATTTATGAATTGCACGTAAACTATGCGCACTTTGCAATAGGTTAATACCTTAAAAGTGCAAATATAATAACTAATACAACATGATACACAAGAGCAGTAATATTCTTGATTTGTGAAAGATGTGTCTACTCTTTGTCCCACTCATATACATTATTGGGCAGTGCTTCCATTTCTATTTGTAAATGAAGGGTTTACTGAGTTCTTTTGTGGGGGAAGTGGCCAGTCCTCTCCGGCTCTCTTTCTCCCCTCATCTTTTGGAAGTTCGCTCTCCACAAGAGAAAACGTTTCTCCTCCGTCCAAGGGGAATGGCTTAGGGGGTGAAGTCGCTGTGGGTCCGCATCGCCTCCTCTCACCGCCTGCAGCATGATATCAGCGAAGAGGTCAGGAAGAGCAGTAGAATTAGCACAGAGATCTCTGCTCCGATCAACTTAAATACTGCTGACAGGGAGAAGGTTACTGTGCTGAATGGGAATTCTCTATTCCATCATTGGGTGGATGCTGATAACCAAAATGCATTGGTTAGATTACGGTATGTCAATTGCACAGACGGTTGCTCCAAACAAAATTCCAGCGCTTTGCATGTAATGACTGTTTTAGCCTTCAAACAAAGTTTTTCGTTATGGCATTTTGCGTCAGTCTTGAATTTGATTCTGAACATCTTTTTCTCTACTTGTAATTTTATCGACCGGGTGTGCACGGTTAGTTTTTTTTTTTTTTTTTTAATGGATGAAGGAATGGCCATTACATTCTGAGCAAGCTCCATTCACTAGTAACAGTAGAGTAAAAATCACCAGTCCGTGTAAAGGTGGCTGTGCAATAGGTCGCCCGACCTGCCTTTCCAAATATTCATTCATCCTATGCACTTGGTTCCGTAGAGCATTTCCTGCCAATGCTCCCATCTTCACGGCTACGAAAGTCATACCTCTGAGGAGTCTATATGTTTTCCATATCATAATTCCTACACCACGCAATAGCCGCCCCGGTGGCTCAGTGGTGTAAGGCGCTGGCCTCTGATCATTCGTCCATAAGGGGTCCGGGTTCGAATCCCGGTCGGGCATGGATGTTGTGTTTGTCTTACGGCACTGGCTCTCTCCCTTCCCTGGAACCAGTGACCCTAAACTAGGGATGGGCGACTGCTTATAGCCCATTGAGTTGCTCACGGTGGTCGTTAAACCTCCAATCCAAAAAAAAAAAAAAAAAAACACCACGCAATATTTTCCATACACTTATTATAACAGTTCTAACATACAGAAACGTTATCACTGTAATCAAAACAAGCAACGTGTAAACAACATATGTTATAGTGCTCGGCAGACATTTCAACTGACGCAGCATTTCCAGGCATATGATACACTGCAGTAGCTGGCAGGTCATTCTGCCTACGATTTGTACTGCGCCTTTCAGTGTTTTCCCATCTGTACTAACAAAAATCAAATTCATTTCCGCTGAAAGTTCTAGCATTTCTGAAGGTAATGAGGTTTGATAGGGAGCGCTCTGAAAGGTATGACACGCTCCATTCCTCGGATTCATATCACCAGCGTTGCCGGGAGTGAAATGGTAATCATAGGATCTTTATATGACAATTTAATATTGTCCCTCTGAAATACTGCTTCATCCGAGAGCAAATATCGCCAATGGCGACGTCGAGGCAAAGGGTTGGTGCGTAGTTTTCCCACACACTCTTTGAAAGATACCAGCACCGGATTGGAAATTCTTAACCCCTTCGCCTCATGCACCAAAGTGGTTACAGCTGGTACAAGGCGGCAGTGACATGTAGCAGTGGAATCATTCCCGCAGTTTGCTAAATTGCAGCATTCGAAAGTTCCGCTGCACTGGGAATGAGTAGTGCACACACATGAAAGTCCGTCTCAGGTGCATCCTGTCAACGAAAGTGCTCCCTGTGGATTTACTTCCTGCTCATAATGGAAAGTCTTAGGCTCTATGAGTTCACCTTCGTGTGAGATAAATGTCTTCCATGCTTTTACGCATTCATCGCAGGAACGTGCATGACAAGCTTTCCGAGGTACGCCAAGCTTCAAAATGTCAGAACGTTGCGCTGCTGTACACTCATATCTTCCCTTTTCAAATTTACACAGTTCAAAATCCATAGAAAAAGTGGCAGTCAACATGCACAAAATGAAAATTAGCCACAGCATCATGGCCGATCGTGCTCAGTCCTACGTGCAGTCACTTTTCTGAAGTTGCTGAGTGCGGATAGGTCTCTCTTTTCTGTCTCGTCCTGGAAAGAGCGGAATGCCGTGCCGTAAGATACATTCACTACTAGCTCCCATTTTACACATTCATATGGAGGTACACTCCCTACAAATTTTTTCCTGTGCACCATGCAATTATTAAAACACTTAAAATGTAATATATATTTACACAGAGTTAATACCAAATTTACTTCATATCGTTACATGCTTGCACGCATCCGTGAGTAAATACCCTGCATGTTTACACTTCTTTGAATATAATAACCAAATCCTAATGCATAACTAACACAATACCCTTCTATTTTAGATTTGCTATACTTTGCCTTTATTTGCTTATTCACTGACATCACATTACTTTAAATTTCCCAGTAAAACCATTGCTAAACTAAGAGATACAATATATCTGTAACCTGAGCCATAAAATTATTCAACCTTTTTTTTTTTTCCTTTGTTTCATTCATTGATTTAATTATTATTTAACCATCTAGCATTTTGATACAATTTTGGCTATGTATTAACAATATTTTTGCTAATTTTTGAAAAAAAAATATTTCTTTTTCTTCTTCACAGGATCAGCAATCAAACAACGATAAAAAGATAGACTTTTATTTTTCTCTGTGTTGCGTTCATTAACGATTTCCTTCACCTCATTCTGTGTGGTGTGCTTTTTGTTTTTATGCCCCAAATTCAACTTCTGTAAAGCAGGTATCTTACAATGGGCAACATTGAAACCTCCTGCTCCCTCACCAAAGATGGGGGCGGGGTCTTTCTTTCTTTTCTTGACTTTGCTTGACGAGCTGCCTTTTTCGAGAAGGGGCTTGTGATTTTCCCTAAGTTCGCTACCTGATCTGTGCGAAGGCGGCGTTGCTTTTCAGAAGTAGCCCAGGGCTATTTCTAATAGAGTTCTATCTATTGTCTCTCTCTCTCTCTCTGCCTAACCTCAGCCAAAACACTAAGCGCCATTGCGATTCGCGAAAGACCTTAGTCGTTTCCCCTACCTGTTTTATACTATTTTCCGAGGCGATTTCTCTTTTACTCTGCCTTACAAATTTCCCTTGCTGAGCTGATAGCTTAAAACAGGTGCCCTACTGCTTTCGGGGTTTTATGCATGGAAACAAAGGTAGCCTCGCATTTAATTCCTGTTTTGGCCGTTCCCTTGAGCAAAACGCTATGTCAATGCATTTACGAAAGAGACAGTCGACCATAACATTTAGTCTCCTGCTCGACGCTGAATGTGCCCAGATCACAAAAAAAAAAAAAAAAAAAAAAAAGGATATTTTACCATTATTGGATACACGCGCAATCAAGGTAGGTTCCTAATGATGCAAATTTCTGTAGGCAAGCTGATTAGGAATCCCTTCGTGATGTCCCGGGTGACAAAAAAAATTACAATTACATTGCTACATTTTCTATGTTTTCCTGTTTTTCTAAAGCTACCTTCCTTTCTCAACAATTCCCTATATTTTCCAGTGTACGCTTCCGTTTTTCTAAACATGAATGTCTCTGTAATCCGTATACTCAATGACTTTCTCTGCCATTTTCATTTTAATTCCTGAATTCACCTTAGACTCCTGCTTTCCGCCTCTTTTCTCTTTTTTTTTTTTTTTTTCTGTTTCTTTTTTTCTCTCTGGTGACGTTTTCCAAACGTGCTTTAGCTCTCCAAGTTGACTTGTGTAGGGCGATTAGGCCCACCTAACTGCTGCACCGAGTGCAGTGAATGTTCCTCTATTTTTGGTGACGCCTTATGCCAAACTTTCTTGCTTTGGAGTTATACCCAAGTTTCCCGTGTGTTGATTACTCCTCGCTCCCACTTCGGGTAAATGCAGTTAACTGCAGCTTTTGTCGCGCCTTTCGCGGTATTCTCTGAATGCATTTTGAGAGATACCTGTCGGCTAAATCAAACCACGATGTTCCCTCGGGATTTAACCGTTGGCTCAAATTATTCAGCATTTTCCCTAGAAAACCTGAGTCTGTGAGCTGCGGTCTTCCTACGGTTGAATCACTTTGCACCGGTTGAATCACTTCCTACGGTTGAATCACTTTGCACCGGTTGAATCACTTCCTACGGTTGAATCACTTTGCGCCGGTAATTTCGAATGCGTGTGATTCTCACCATGATCTACGGGTACCGTGCTGGCAGGGACACTAGTTATCTGTCTTTGCGGGATAGCACATTGTACCGCAGATGTACTTGGAATAGGGCCGCGAGAGTGCAGAGGGTACGGTGACCTACCTAACATTTCCTCTTTGGAAACGCTGTCCTCCGCCATATCTGTGATGGGCGTCGCATCGGTGATAGGTGCCGTGTCCGTGACAGGTGTTGGGTTAATTGGCATAGGAGTGCGTTGGGGAAAATCAGGTATTGGAATATATTCTTCCGTTGAATCCGAATCAAACTCTTCATCAGCTCTTGGGTTTGAGATTTGATTATCCCTATCTTCTGGAGTTTCTAGAATTAAGTGACTTCTCTGATCTTTCTGAAGGAAGAGTCTGTTCTTGTGAACCGTTTGAAATTTTCTAGGATTAATCATTGACCTCAGTGTTACATTAACTGCCGTAGGAAAGGAAACAATTTCCCAGTCCCCTCGGTTGAGTCGTGCTAATTTCCTAGATAATCCTTGTTTGATATAAGGTGTGTGCAGATAAACCTTATCTCCTATGTGTAAATTTTTTTTGACGGCATAGCGATCACAATAACGCTCTTGTTTAGCTGCTGCTTCCTGTAAATTTCCGTACACAATTTGGTACGCTTTTCTCATTCCAGCTAGTAATGTTTCAACATAATCATCATGGCTGTAATAGGTGGTGCGTCGAGATGGAATTAGAATATCCGACGGTATTGTGAGTTCTCTTCCAAAAATAAGATAGCTAGGTGCGAACTTTGTAGCTGAGTGCGTTGAACTGTTATATGCTAGTCCCAGTAGTGAAACAAAAGTACACCAATCTGATTGTTGCTCGTTTACAAGGCAGCTTAAGGATTTATTGGTTACATAATGATTTTTTTCGTTGACAGCGTTAGTCTGGGGGTGAAAGCTCGTACTATTCAGTTACAAATTCCTAGCTTAGCTAATAATTCCTGGAATAATTTGGAAGTAAATTGTTTACCAAGGTCACTGAGAATCTGTTCTGGAATGCTGTAAATTGAGATGGCGCGGTTGATTAAAATTTTCAAAATCGTTTTCACTGTCTGGTCTGGCATGGGCTCTAGGATAGCATATCTAATAAAAGTGTCTATCATTACCAATATATATTTGTTCCCTTCGATAGTAGTTGGGTAAGGGCCCACAACATCAAGAGTCAATTTCTGAAATGGGTACGAACATGTTGCCGCTCGTTGCAATTTCTCTTTACCTCTCAATTTATATCCTGATCTTTCATTACATAAAGTACACGATTCAACATAATGTTCTACATCGGCATACATGTTGATCCAAAAATAACGTTCTCTCACTCTTGCCAGCGTTTTGTTGAAGCCAAAATGGGGGCTAGACGGTATATCGTGAGATAAATTCAAAATTTCCGCTTTCATTGAATCTGGAATTACTAACTATTCCCGAAAATTTTCTTGAGAGGTGCTCCTATCGGGCGTTTAAAAATGATATAATAGTCCGTTTTCATTTAAGAAAATCTTTTACTTTACTCTGCCCTAAAGGTATCCGACGTTTTTCTATCATCTCGATTATCTCTCTCAAGCTTCTCCATCGATTAAGCCTACTATTACAATCTTTTAAGTTATTCAAATAAGTAAGGGGGCGATGGTCGCTAATGACGAAAAATTCCTTTCCGAGCAACTAATGTCTTCAAACTTTAAGAGCAACTACAATAGCTAAAAATTCTTTTTCTATGGTGGGATAACTCTTCTCTGCTGCAATTAATTTCCTTGGCATGTAAGCAATGGGATGATAATTTCCTGATTCATCTTTTTGATGAAGAGCTGAGCCTACCCCTATATCACTAGCATCACAATGCAGATGGAAGGGTTTCTTGTAATCAGGGTGCGCTAAAACTGGCTTATCTGCTTCCGGAGTCCATTTAAATTTCCCTCTCTTAGTGAGTTCAGTTAAGGGTGCAACAATATCAGAAAAAGAAGGGATAAAACTACGATAATAATTGCAGAGTCTCAGAAATCCTCGTAGATTTCGTAGTGTTTTGTGGGTAGTAAAATCATTGACTTTACATAGGTTACCCGGATCGGGGCAAATTGAATTCCCATCCACAATATGCCCTAGATATTTTACTGCCGGCTTCGTGAAGGTACACTTTTTAGGGGCCAATTTTAACTTGTGCTCTCTCAATCTCTTGAATACTGATTCTAACTTCATCAGATGAGTTTGCTCATCAACTGAAGCTATGATGATATCATCAATGAAGCACATTATGTTTTGCTCCGCTAAACCAAACAGTACTACGTCACTCAATCTTTGAAAACTTGGGGGTGAATTCCTACTTCCAAAAGGTAAATAATTAAATTGGAAAGTGCCCCATGGAGATGCGAAAGCTGTTTTGTGCCTATCTTTCTCTGCTATTGGCAACTGATGAAACCCACTCTTCATATCCAGCGTACTAAATACAAAATTTCCCTTGGCGGTTTCTAAAAGGTCTTCAATTCTGGGCAACGGGTATGGGTCAGGAATAACAGCTTCATTTAAAGATCTGAAATCTAAACATAACCTATACGATCCACATTTTTTCTTCGCCAGAAGTAAAGGTGCCATATATGGTGATGCACTTTCAGTAATAATTCCTGCCTTAAAAAGTTCATCCAGCTGCTCGCCAGCTTCCTCCCTTAGATGATGGGGAATGTGATAAAGTTTGCCTCTTATCGTGGCATGTGTAGTCAAATTTATCTCATAATAGAGAAGGTTACATTTCCCTAATTCTGACAGAGATCTAGCAAACACATCCTTTGATTTCATTACTAGCATTACCAGGTGTTTCCTCCAGCTGGGCTCTATTCCCTCAAAATTAAAATCTTTCGGGGAGATTGGTGGTAATTTCTAGGAGTTGGTACGCTGAACCGTACTAACCGAAACAATGGGTTGGACAAAAACTAGCTTAGTGCGTTTGTTTATATGAAACGGCTGATCGGTGAGGTTAGCCATTAAAACCGAAATAATACCTGATGGTCCCAATGTGTTTATGAATCGTTCCACTCGAACATTTCCCTCGGTGTACTTACCTATCGGTTGAACCAGCAGCTGAGCGTTTCTACTTCCTGCAAACTGAGTACACTGAACTTGAACAATCTTTTCAGAATATGGGGGAATTATGTCCTTCCGCACGGTTTTCCCTACTTTTGATATATTCGGCGGTATGCTTTTCTTCTGTTTTGGCCGTGCTACCGGTGGAGATACTTTGTTTGAATTAACTGTAGACTTCCTCTCTTTCCCTTTACATTTCCTAAATTTTGCTGTATTCACTCTGACCGACGGCGAATTGCCAATTTTGCTCAATATGCTTTTACCTGCGTCAAATGAATAGCCATGGGCCTTTAAGAGGTCCCATCCTAAAATTAGGGAATAATCGGGATGCAGCCGCTCTTGGGTGACGTGATACTCGTGAGTGGTTGTATCGCTTCCTATTACTATGGGAATTTCGTAGCAATGGGATGTAGGCAGGGTGTTTCCCGTGATGCCTTTTACTGGGGGGTGAATCTTGAGAATGAATGTTGATTTTCCTTTTTATTTCCCTAATTACCTCTGGAGAAATTAATGAGATCCCGGCGCCACTGTCGAGGAGAGCTAGCTTACGAATCCCGGCTATTTTAACCTCTATTAAAGGTAATTTCCCTCTTCCTGAATATATTAATTAGTTAACGTAACTTGGACCTGTGATAAATTCTTATTCTGACCAAAGGTGGTCCTCTGATCTTGGCCCGGAATCAGTTTGAATTTCTGTTCCGACCATTTCTCTGCGCCTGATGTGTGGGAGACCCGCTGCTCCGCGAATCTAACTTGGGGTTGCCGTGCATTTGACTCCATGTGACGATTAACTTCTGGTTCCATCCTACTCGGGAGATTGCGGTGCTCCGTGTGAGCTTGAGGGTAGTTCTGCCAGCGCCCGCCAGGGGAGAAATTTTGGGAGTTGGAGTAACGAAAGGGGTTTCGCCTCTTGTGTACTGATTGTTGTACCCATCATTGTTATTAAATGGGCATTGTCTTTTGTAGTGGCCAAAACTGCTGCATTTATGGCATGTGCCTGACAAACGCGTAGGGTCGGATTGATTTCGAACAAGGCGAGACTCATAATTCTGGTAATTACTGATTTGTGCTACGTGGACGCGGTGGGCCTGCTCCGCCTCCTGTAATCTTGATTGCAGCTCCCTCGATTCTGCTTTGAGCGTGTTTACCTGCTGCTCATGATCGGAAAGTTGCCTGGCCATTAGGTTGCATAAATCTGATATGGGATCTGTAGTATCCCTGGTATGAATGGGGTAGCCTAAAGAGCTGGGGTTAGAATCCTGTTCTACCTCTAACGCGTGCACAGAACGATCCAATAAGAGGTCATTCGATTCCTCCAAAAGAGACCGGCTCACCACGTCATCAAAAGAATTTGGACAGAAAGACAACACAGTCCTCCTTAATTTGGGATTTAACCCATTGAGAAATTGTGACATTAACATTTTGTCTGCTAATTCACGCACTTGCTCACCCTGCAAATTCATGGATTCCAGATACAAATGGGCTAACCCCTCAATCGTGACGCATATTCGGCTATTTTTTCTCCTGGCTTTTGCTTGCATGTAGGGAATTTTTGCATGCGTACAATTAATGGTTGTTGAGTGTCGAACCTTTGGATAACCGCGTTTTTGAATCTCTGATAGTCGATCTCTCTTCTAATGTCAACCACTTCAGTCAAAAAATTATTGGCTGTCGCTTTGCATTTAGCCTTAGCGGCAATAATTTTTACCGAGTCGGTCCAGCCGGCAATCTCGGCGATGCTCTCTATCATTTCAAAAAACTGCCTAGCTGACTGAGAATTGTCTGTTCCGGTGAAAATGGTGATATAATTTAGTATACCTGCCATGGACTGAATATTTTGTTGGGTAGCTATTGTGGTATCAGGATTAAGGGTGGGGTCTCCCCCGTTCAGTTCGTTCGTTTTGCTTCGTTATTTAACTACCTAAAATCTCAATTCTACAAAAAAAAAATTCCTCAACAATGTATGCTTTTTCTAAGTTTACAAGAACTGGGGGCAGGGACAGAATTTAAATACTTACCAGAACATAAGTCATATAAAACACACTTTCCACATTCAAATACTGATTTCTAATCTTTCACCAACACCCGTATTCCATTAAACTAATACACAATTGCATCACAGTAATACACTTAAAAAATTGTTAAAAATTTGCTTTCTGTCACTTCCCACTTGTCCTACTCAGAAAAGAATCACCAAAATTACAACTAATTAGAACTCTAAAATTTCCTTTCAGACGTGAAACACCTTAGAATAACCCCTTATTATTTCTTAAATTCCTTACTCTACATAAAAATTGTCAAATTATATTTAAAATAAATACATCACAAAACACTAATATTTCATTTCAACTTTCCAAAACACATCAAAATAGCACTTCCCATATATCACTTCTCTAGATATCCACTTATATTCTCCTATTTATACCTTTACTTCCCTTATCACTTCCTATTTGCCTTACTCTGCATAAGAATAATCAACGTTTTAATACCAAAATGATTGCTTCCTAGAACACCAACAAATGCATAAACTATCACCATTACACCTTATCGTGTCCTCCCTGAATTACCCTACATGTGAATCATCAACTTTTAAATGTTAAAACACTTGCATCATATAAAAACCACTGACATTTCATTCCATACTCATAGTTCACATAAAAACCTTATCACTTCCCAAAACAGACCTGCGCTGTTTAGGAATCATCAATTTTTAATATTAAAAATAATTGCTTCTTAGATTTCTGGCAAATGCATAACCCATCAAAATAACTCAATAAAATCGTTTAATTTTTCTTCTGAATGTGGCTAAAACATCAAGACATCGTCGACGTATCTCAGATATAAATAAGGAAGATCGTGACTTGTATTTTTCAGGAGGTCATTTTCCATCTCTTGCAGTACAACCTCAGCAAGTAGGCCAGATAGCGGTGAGCCCATAGGTGTGCCTTTTAGTTGTTTGTAGATCTGTTTATCATATTGAAAGTAATTATTGTTATGTATGAAGTTTAAAGCCTTGATGACACTAGTTTTTTTCTTTATCCGGGATATTTTCTTCATTAAGTTTTTCGTGAATGATTTCAATAGACCTTTCAACTGGTGTGTTTGGATAGAGGGAAATGACATCCAGACTAAGCATGATGAAATCAGTTGTATTAATAGACTTTATCTTTTCAATGACTTTGATGGAATTATTAATAGTAAATACATGTTTGCTGTGGAATTGTTTTAGATATTGGAATAATGCTCTTTCCAAGTTAATTGTAGGAGCTTTAGTCTTATAGGTGCGTCTATTTTATGAGTTTTTATTTTTCTAAAGATGTGGAGCAGTGATGCACCCACTGGTGGAGCTTTATATTTAATATGTGGTGGTAATTCACTGTGGTTCTTCAGTGTAGATAATTGTCGAATAATATTATCCGTAGGGTCGTTGTCGATTTTCTTCACAGTTAAGTCTTCAATTGCCTTCAACATTTTTTGATGGTAATCAGTTTGATTCATTATGACAAGTTGTTTACTTGTCTGCTGTTATACAAGTTAGGTTGGGGTTATCTCTAAATTCCAGCAGCTCATGCCTTTCATATTTAATTGGGTGTTTATTACTATGCTTTTTCATATTGTTGATTGTTCTAACAGTTTTATACCTTGAGGGGTTCTGTCTGGATTTTTGTAGGGTTTTTTTATGATATCTTCTATCTGTGGTATGGTAATTTCGGTCTTGGGTGGCTTAACCTCGTAGGCAAATTTAATGCCTCTATTAAGAGCTTTTATTTGCAGATTAAATAATTCTTGGTCAGAGTTGTTAATGAATCGTTGTTGTGATCCATTGTATATTTCATTGTTGTTGTTGGTTACATTCTTATCTCTTATCTTATCTTATCCGTTGTTTACTGCCCAACCGTTGGCCAACGTAAGTGTCCTAATGGCATCTAAAAACACCCAAATGTGAAATTCTGTCCCTGAATTGTGGGGATTAAAAAATCCCTGGAAATATTGAGAGAAAAATGGGAAATTTCATTTCACCAGGTTTAGTAGATTTTTAATTCTAGCAGGGGTAAGTGGTATTTCCCGGGTAAATATTACTATTCGTGGAATCGCCAAGTTCAGCGGGTGAAAGTTAATGAATGAAAAAGATATTCCTGTAATTTTCCAGTAAATTTATTTTAATTCATTTAGGTTATTGCTTTTTCGTAAACAATAATTTTGGTTTTTCCATTGGGAGCAAAAATGTAGAGATCTTTAGGAATGTCAACCCTTGAGCAGGCGACATAAAGTTGTTCGTGCGAAAAGCAGAGTTCTTCCAAATTAATGCCAGCCACTGCCAATGACTGGTTGATGCAATAATATTCTGGAAAAAAAAAACTAATAATTTAGTTTATTTGCTTTTACAAAACAAAAAATAAAGGAAGAGGAATAGAAATACTTACCTTCGAGAAGACATCTATAGAACTGCCATACATCTGGTGTGCACTTCTGAGAATCCTGCAACACTGAAATGCAATGTACCTACGTCATGCTGCATGCATGTGATTTGACATTGGCATTGATCATCCTCTTGTTTACCGTTTTGAATTTTGAATATCTGGAACTCTATTTACATTGCATTGTATTTCTGCATGATGAAGTCGCCCAATGGTGGTGAAAGCTAAAGTTTATTCATTTGTGTTTTTAATACACCATTAAACGGATATTTTTGCACTTATTGTTATCTACAGTCTCTAACTTAGACCGTAGATCGGGTATTGGAGTGCTGAATTGTGCTGCAGTTCTTGGAAGTAAAAAACTTTATACAAAATTTTGTATGGTGGGCCCCTTGATCCAGAGCTCCCACCCCATCCGAAAAACCATCTACGGTCTAAGTTAGGGTACCATGAGATAGTATACCAAATTTGGTGGTTCTATCAAACAGAGGTCATCATCGCTCTTTCCACGTTTATAAGTGAGTCATGGAAAAATTCTCATTGGCCGCCACTGGGAATCGAACCCAGTGTCTTCCAGTTACGCGCCGGATATGCCTCCACTGCACCAAGCGGAAGAGTGTCTGTAGTGGTGCAGTGGAAGCTTGTCCGGCACGTAACTGGAAGATACTGGGTTCGATTCCCGGTGGCGGCCAATGAGAATTTTCCGTGACTCACTTATAAACGTGGAAGAGCGATGACCTCTGTTTGATGTTCCTGGTCTACTTCAAATGTCTGTATTAATTTGGTGGTTCTAAATTGAAAACTGTAGATTCGAGTATAACAGCAAATTTATCGCTGGCTTTAACTTCTGTTCAACATTTTCTAACCCTCGTCACGGTGCAGCTGTGCTCATCCGTCGTGTCCATCAGCGAGCTACCAGCTGTTTCAATATACTGATAACAAAGAACAGCAATAATAGTATTTAAGTTCTTACACTTTTTTTTTTTTTTTTTTGTGTCTTTGTCATTCACATCGGTTGTTGGTCCCCTTCCATTATACATTTCCAGTATCAGTGCTGTCTCATATGTGTCGTTCTCACACCCGGTAATCATAATGCCAATGATGTACAAGTGATATGTATATTAAAAAAAATAATTTAATTTTGAAAATTAGATTTGGACAGTAAAATTTGGACATAATAAATGCTAATAAAACATGCTTGAGAGATTTCTGTAAAGGCTCATGATGTTAATCAATGTAGTGGTAGGACTAAAATTCACAAAAAAACAATTGTGTTGCTGCAATAACCATTTGATGTTTTGAATCCTATGAACTCTGCCAAGTGCAGATGTGATTTATGAACTTGAAAAATTCAGAAGTAAAAAATAACCTGCACAAAATTAAGTACACTACTTCAACTCTTACACCAATACTAAATGAGAAACTCCCATTCATCATTGGTTCTATCCCTTTCCATGGATAATTTTCTTATAAGATTTGTAAATTCTTCAAAACTATGGGCTACACTCTCACTGTGAAACCCTAATCCTCCTGCAATAAAGTGCCTGCTTAAAGACAGGGATCCTGTCACACCCCTGGAGTTTATGCCATTCCTATTTTAACTTCATCTGGACTCTATATATATTGGAAGTACATACCGAGGCATCAATACAAGACTTTGTGAACACAAACAAGATGCGTCAAATGGTCTTCCAAAGACAGCATTATCTGCACTAACCCTTGAAGACACTTCTGCAGTTCCCCTTTAGAACAAAACCAGAACAGGTGCCCTTTTTTATTGACAAAGCTTCTCTACATTTCCAAGAAAGCATTAAAATTTTGTTTACCAAGAATTGCAATTCAAAGACCCCTTACAAAATCCCATTTATGTGGATTTCTTTACTTAAATTTTTGGCAACAGTTTCTTCACCTCAAATTCACATTATAGTTCTGGCAACCAGTCCTTGGATTCAGTTGATCACAGGTAATCAAGGCCATAGCCCAGCCAAAAGCTACCGCTTAATGAACTTCATTTCTATATGTGACTCTGTTTTTCACTCAAATTCTATTTTTATTATGTATATTAAGAGATATGTAAATGAAAAAAATTCCACAAATTATGTGATGTCCTTAACTAGATTTCTGAAACAATGCAAAATCTTTAATTACTTTTTTTCACAAATCCAATCATATGACTGGGAAATATTTACATTTTTCTGAATTTTTAATTATTTTATTTCAGGTTTGCATGGACGTTCTATTTTTATTTGAAGAACTTTCAAATATTCTTCATATCTTCTGAATTGTTTCATATTTTTAAAATGTTTCTGGTGTATAGATCTTTATCAAGACCTGTTCTTCATGATTAGAAATTACATACAGTTTTCTAATCATTAAGAATAGGTCTTGATACAATCTCTAATCATTGTAAATTGTTGCTATTTCATTTTCTGGTAAGTCCATTTTTAAGCCTGTTCTCAGTTATTAGAAGTTATATACACAGTTTCTAATCATTGAGAATCTGGAGTTGATAAAGTTCTGGAGGCCAGAAACATCTGGAAATACACAGAACTGAGAAGATATGAAGAACATTTCAGAGCTCTTGAAGAAAAATTAGAATTTATTTATTTTAATGCAAGTACAGACTATATATGTACTTAGTGTTTTTAAATCAGGTTCATTTAAAGTTATTAATCCAGTTGGACAGTGATGGATTTCACCCTTGTAGTTCAGCATAAACAATTCTTTAATAAATTATCTGTAAAATTACAAAAAAAAAATTGAATTAAAAAATATTTAACACATTGTTTAACTCAAAATCTGGCATAGCAATATGTTATAATGGTTGCAATCTATGTCAAGGAACACCTCTTTCAGCAGTTCCTGATTTGATGACTTAAAAATTTTTTTGTAGAGGTCCTAAATAAATAAACAAAAATAGTGATAATAAATAAATCATAAAAAGTCCTTGAAGTATGTTTTGGACTACATGCAAAGTAACTGTTTGTTGAAATATTTGTTGTTGCAGAAAAACTCACTGCATTGAGACAGCTCATTCACTTTCTTGTTGAATAGTATGCTGTACATCTGTGGCTTGAGCTTTTTGTTCTGTTAAGTTATTTTGCTCTTTATATTCTGTGGCCAGCTGGCACTTATGCTATAAAAACCTAATGAAATACTTGAAAAAAAAAAAAAAAAAAACTCGTAGTAGGTGTGATTTTCTTCTCCATTGGATATCAAACCCAAATAATAATAATAATTATAGCAATAAATTAATAAAAACTTCTTCAGGTAAGTTTACTTATGAGCTATATACAATGCATGATCGTGTTATGATTACTAATTTACAGTGTTTACATCTTCAGGTAAGTTTACTTATGATATATACATGCATGAACATTTTGAACATTTGCGAAGAATTTGGAACATGCATTCCATTTTTTTTTCTTAAGTTACTATATTTTTATATCAATAGCTGCAAGTTTCTGGTTAAGTAATTGAACTTTATTGACTTAGGTATTTAATTCGTTTCTTACCCATGAAAAATCATAGAACTTTCTTTACTATATCGGTCAGAGCAACCATAAGCACAGCAGGTGTAACCCATCTTTTTGACTGTTGTCATGTGATTTTATGTTGGAGCCAGAAATTTTGATGTCATGCGCAGTCTATCAGTATATATATGGTTGAAGGGTGTGAAGCAAACTCTTTACAATGTATACAAAGTTGTTTTACTAGATGTATACAAATATACTTCTAGTTTTTATTGAAATACACTCCTAAAATTTTCCAGAAGTATGCTATGATCCCTGGTTCTCATTATATTGTACTAAGAACAATAAAAAACATTGTTTGTTATTGTGCCTTGAATGCGAAAGTGTGTTAAATATTTGTGCAGTATGTTATGTATTTTCACATTTATCATGTCCAGGGTAAGAAGCAACACTCCATGTCTTTTTGTTTTCTTTTTTATATTTATTTATTGTTGTACCTTCTGTCCAAATTAACAGCTGTACCTGTTTTTCTGGCTGCAGCATATGCATTTCTAAACAAGTAGATTGTAATAAAAGAATTTTTGACTTTTGACAAATCAGTTTTTCTCATTGCTTTTTGAAAATGATTTGTACTGAATGAAATGTTTATCAGACATTTTATACATTTCTCTAAGATGAGTGTTACCTTTCAAAGAAGAATATTTCTAATAAATTGTTCCATTCACAGTCAGGCTTTTGTAAAACTCATTTTTTTGAATGACTAGTTGTCTGTTTTTAAATAAAGTTTTTATTGTTATAATTGTTGGTGTTTTTATTATGTGATTGATGTGTTAAGATCATAAGAATTAAAATTTTTACCTTTATCAACTCGGACATTATTCAAGTAAGATTTTTTTTAATAAACATGCAATGTACAGTAAGTAGTAATTAGAAAACAGTAACTATTTTCGTTCCCTGTTGTGGACTGTATGCAGTCGAACCTGTATATTAATATAAGGAAGTGGAAGGGAGAGTCAAAAACATTCGATATGTGCAAACTTTGTTTGTATAGCTGGGCAGATAAAAACGGGGGGGGGGGCGTTGGTGTTTTTGGCATATTATATTGTTAGGGTAAAACTAGGCAATCATGAACTGTTTATCAATTAATTGAATGTAAATGATAGTTGTTAATTGAAAAACTAGCTAGCAAACTAATATGACTGAGATCTGCAGTAATCAAAACATTTTAACAAACATAAAAATTAAAGTAACTACCAAAAGGTTTTAAATTTCACATGTTACGTGGGGTTATATGAGCCAATTCTTGCTTGTTTTGGGCTTAGCTGTTTTAAAAGTTTTTCAGCTTTCTCTGATATGGTGGTTAAGATGTTCCTAGATTCAAAATAGACTTTTCCTAAACAGAGATTAAATTATTTAAATGTAACAATGGTAAAAGGGATAAAAGACAGCATTTCACCAGATGTATGTTTGGCTGGTGGGGTGGGGGAGGTAGTGAAAAAGCAACTGAAATGTTCTTGTCTTCATGCAAACTGACCTGTCTGTAAGGGGAACCATGTCAACAGCAGATAATTTCCTTGTTTTCCACTGAAAGAGAAGGTTGAAAAACTGTGAGAATCCCACTTATCTTGCTTGCAAATAACCATGCTGAACTTCGATATATGTGGTTTCTTCAAAAATTGTTTGTAATATGTGGTTAAAATAACAAGGAAGAATATTAGAGTTCAAGGGATCTATAAAAACTTTGGTTTATATGGAACTTTGTATTGTGCAAGCTCGTTATATATACAGTATTTGTGGATTCACTGTAGTTATCTTCTGCTGTTAGGATTTTAGTTTTGGGACCTAAGTTTGAATGCCAAGTGATGTACATTTTATGGTCGATGCTTCCAGTTGCTGCTGGCAGATTTTTCCTGAGTCAGTTAACTCAGGAAAAATCTGCTGAGATGCAAAATAAATAACCCAACTCCCAGTTTTATTTATGTATTAGGTGACCTAATCTTATTTGTTGCAGTATGTCACCAGCAAAAATTGTCAGCTATTGGTCTTATGGTTATGCCATTGGCTTATCATAATAAAGGCCCTGGGTTAGGTTTTTAAGTGGGTCTTGAATGGGATGTGTGTTCCTCGAGCGGGAATTTTAAAACTGGGAATCTTTTCTCCAAAACTACACTCGGTTGCTTTTGTCTTTGTGCTCTTTTTTATTTTTTATGTCTCATATCTGAGTGCCTCCCTAAACAAGGCTAAAGCAAAGAAATATTATCATGGGTTGTTGAAACAGCAGATAATGATATTTACCAAACTCTTTTGCATGCTGGAATGATTCAGAAGTATATCTGCCAAATTTTTAGCAAACTAAAATGAAGAGATACATATAGTGTTCTTCCTAGACTTTTTTTTTACTGCTGGGTGATACTTCTAACAGTCCTTTCCTCAATGAAAAAAATGTTGTTTTGCTTAACATAATTATACTTATTATTATTAACCATCTTTAGCGGTGTGGTAGGCATTAAGGTAACATAACATGAACACTACAAAATCGTATATAAATGATTAAAAAATGAGTACTTACTAATACAGTAAATTATATTCGACACAGATTGCAGCCTGCCGCCCGGTGGCGCAGTGGTCTAAGCGATGGCCTCTGATCATTCGTCCGAACGGGGTCCGGGTTCGAATCCAGGTGAGGCATGGATGTTGTGTTTGTCTTACGGCACTGGCTCTCTCCCTTCCCTGGAGCCAGTGACCCTAAATTAGGGACGGGCGACTGCTTATAGCCCATTGAGTTGCTCAACGTGGTCGTTAAACCTCCAATCAAAAAAAAAAAAAGATTGCAGCCAGTTTTTTTCACCAATATTTATGGTATTTGTGGAAATAAGTTTTCACTCTTACTGTTATGTGCTTTGTGAAAACGTTCATTAAAGGATTTAGCTGGACGGATGGCCCAGTAAAAAGGCTCGACGGAGAACGCTTAGCTCTACCTTGAAATATCTTCTACCAGAACGCTATATTTTTCTTTTTTTCCTTCAATTTGAAGTTATGTATATAGCAATTTTTCATGTATGAAGCACGTGTTTAAAGTAAGTCACTGCAACTACAAAACGCATGTAACCAAGTGGAAATCACACAAGACCGCCACGATGGCGCAGTGATCTAAGCGGTGGCTTCTAATCATTCGTCCGAATGGGGTCCGGGCTCGCATCCCGGTGAGGCATGGATGTTGTGTTTGTCTTACGGCACTGGCTCTCTCCCTTCCCTGGAAGTAGTGGTCCTAAATTAGGGACGGGCGACTGCTTATAGCTCACTGAGTTGCTTACGGTGATCGTCAAACCTCCAATTTATATTTTACAAAACTCTCACTCTCTAACTATTATTTGCCCAGGCACATCTCCTTCTCCTGGGCTCTTGGTCATGGTGGGCCCCAAATCTGTAGCCCATATATACCTCCCCTTAATCCGGCCCTGCCATTTGAGCATGAATTTACGCTCCTGATGTGGCCATATTGGGAGGGTGGTAGCTACTACGGCCCTGGCAGTACTTCAAAAAGAAACTGTACCAAAACTAGCCGCCGCCCCGGTGGCGCAGTGGTCTAAGGCGTTGGCCTCGGATCATTTGTCCGAAGGGGTCCGGGTTCGAATCCCGGTGAGGCATGGATGTTGTGTTTGTCTTACGGCACTGGCTCTCTCCCTTCCCTGGAACCAGTGACCCTAAATTAGGGACGGGCGACTGCCTATAGCCCATTGAGTTGCTCACGGTGGTCGTTAAACCTCCATTCAAAAAAAAAAAAAAAAAAAAAAACTAGCCTTCGTTATAAATGGTATTGGAGGGAAAAAGTAATTTTTTCAATTGGATATTTAGAAACTGTATATAATTAAACTTATTTTGAATTCGGTAGCATTCGCATTTACGCCCTCTAGCGGCAAAGTTATGCATCGGAAAAATAAAACCTGGAAGCAGAGATCGTCGTTCTCACATTTCAAACTTCCCAGCGCTAGAATTTTTTTTTAAATTGGTCTAATAGTTGCAGATTTATGGTGTTCACGGACGGACGGACGGACAAAATAATAAACATAAGCATGCAGCGTTGTTTTAGATACATCAGACTGAATTCTCAAGAAACGCATATAGCGTATTAAATCTTTATTTTTGTGGCGTAATGAGCACAAAGATTAGCCAAGCTTTCGCAATCCACTGGAAGGCTTTTTCATAAGACATAAAAACGCAGAGAATTGAAACCCGTAAGGAACAAAGATGATTTTTTGAAATTAACGTGGGTGACATCACTAGCATATTACGTGATACATATTGCGTATTACATATACATATTACATGATAGCATATTACATATTGTGTGAGGCCGCCCCGGTGGCGCAGTGGTCTAAGGTGTTGGCCTCTGATCATTCGTCCGTAAGGGGTCCGGGTTCGAATCCCGGTCAGGCATGGATGTTGTGTTTGTCTTACGGCACTGGCTCTCTCCCTTCCCTGGCACCAGTGACCCTAAATTAGGGACGGGCGACTGCTTATAGCCCATTGAGTTGCTCAAGGTGGTCTCTAAACTTCCAACCAAAATAAAAAAAAAAATGCATGTAATATGCTCGTGATGTCACCCTTCACCCACGTTATTTTCAAAAATCATCTTTGTTCCTTACGTGTTCCAATTCCCTTCATTTTTATGTCTACCATTGCCTTGAAAAACCCATCGAGTGTAGTGAGAAAGCTTGGCGAATCTTTGTGCTTATTACGCCACAAAAACAAACGGATATGTGTTTCTTATTCATAACCATGTAGTTTTTTTTTTTTTTTTTTTTGCAAAAGACATCTTGAAAAGGATGCAGAATGTTATATGCATTACCGTTAATTATTCGGTTCAGAATTGGAGAAAAAGAACTTAGCCACCCCAGTGGCGCACTGGTATAAGAGATGGGTTCGAATCCCCGGTGGCGCAGTGGTCTAAGCGATGGCCTCTGATCATTCGTCCGAACGGGGTCCGGGTTCGAATCCCGGTGAGGCATGGATGTTGTGTTTGTCTTACGGCACTGGTTCTCTCCCTTCCCTGGAACCAGTGACCCTAAATTAGGGACGGGCGACTGCTTATAGCCCATTGAGTTGCTCACGGTGGTCGTTAAACCTCCAATAAAAAAAAAAAAAAAAAAAAAAAAAAAAAGAATCCCCGGTGAGGCATGGATGTTGTGTTTATCTTACGGCGCTGGCTCTCTCTATTACTTGGAACCAGTGGCCCTAAATTAGGGTCGAGCAACTGCTTATAGCTCGTTGAGTTGCTCACGGTGGTCATTTCACCTCAATCCAAAAAGATATTGTTACCTGTATGTAATTGAAAAAATACAACGAAAAAGAGTGCGTTTTTTAATTCGTAAATTGTGTTACAGTGTGCTAATTTTCTCTAAACAAACGGGAAATATACACTGAAGAGCAATTGGATTAGAGACAGCTGACGTTATGCAAATGAGGCGCTGTGGGCGGCCCTGTAAACGGAAACGACATGACGTATGCAGAGATCCGACAATATAAGGAGTGATGCGACGGGAATCAGAGTCGGACACAGTATGGTTAAGAAGAAGGATCTAAGCGCATTTGATCGTGGGTAAATTTTCGGGGCCCGACGAGTGGGTCACTCCATCTCGGAAGTCGTGCAGGCACTGGGATTTTCACGAGTCACTGTGTCACGGGTGCACCGTGAGTACATCGAATCCGGTAAAACCATCCCTGCAAGAGCCAACTGCCGTGGATGAGAGGAGTCATCGTCGGCTAGCTCGCATTGTAACGGCGGATAGACGGGCCACAGTGCAAGAAATCACTCGACAATTTAACGCTGGTGCACAAAAACGTGTAAGCAGCCACACCATCCAGAACTATCTCCTCGCTATGGGGTACAAAAGCCATCGTCCCACGAGGGTACCGCTGCTGACCGCACATCACAGGGTGCAAAGATTAGCATGGGCGCGGGAACATTGCCACTGGACCCTAGACATGTGGAAAAATGTTGCCTGGACCGATGAGTCGAGATTCACGTTGGTACATGCGGATGGCAGGATACGAGTACGGCGCGAACCACATGAAGCGATGGATCGTTCTTGCCAGCAGGGTACTCTTCAAGCTGGTGGGGTGGCATTCTCGTATGGGGACTGTTTACGTGGACTGAAATGGGACCCCTGGTACGTGTGACAACGTTACCGGGATATCCTGGACGAAAATTTGCTCCCGTTTGTGCGCCTTCAACATCCCACTGGGGACCTCATCCTGCAACAAGACAATGCACCGTGCCATCGCTCCCGAATTGTATCCGATTTGTTGGATGAACACTCCACCGACGTGATCTAGCTTCCTTGGCCAGCTAGGTCACCTGA
Organism: Macrothele yani; assembly: GCA_039090855.1. Classification (NCBI taxonomy): domain Eukaryota; kingdom Metazoa; phylum Arthropoda; class Arachnida; order Araneae; family Macrothelidae; genus Macrothele; species Macrothele yani. Next base: position 57,529,729 of record CM077028.1, read on the forward strand.
TCTCAATCACATCGAGCACATCTGGGATGCCATCGAGAGAGATGTTCGAGGCTCTGAACTCCCTCCATCAAACCTTCGTGAACTCTGGGATCTTGTTCAGGGGTCGTGGATCCGTATGGCTCCCCAACGCTTCCGGTGTCTTGCCGAGTCCATGCCGAGACGAATCGCCGCCGTCAAGAGGGTGAAAGGTGGTGCTACACGTTACTAAACAGGTATCTCTAATTCAATTGCTCTTCAGTGTACACACTACGTCAAAAAAATAGTTGCACCCAGAAGGAAGCAACCGACAGGAACGATACTTGGTGGGTAGGTTTGACCTCGTGAGACATTCAAATGATTCAAGTATAACGCGAGCAAGAATGGGTCGTAGCGCTGTGCCTGACCGGCTATGTAAGGGCATCCCGTTGCGCGTGCTTGCCATTCAGACTCGTGCTGCTGTGTTTGGTTACATCGTTGGCAAGTATGCCTCGGAGAAAAGTTCGGAAGCAATTCGAGAGGGGCCGCATTGTCGAGCTCCGAGAAGCGAGATGGTGTTGTCACCGTATTGCACGCCATACCGGTCGTGCTGATATCACCATAGCACGCTGTTCGCGACAGTGGATAGAACAAAGCACGCCGCAGAGACAGGAAGGGTCTGGGAGACCTGGACGGGCCATGGAGAGAGAGGACCGACGAGTTGTCCGACATGCGCGGAGTGACCCAACAGCCACGATTGCGGATATTCAGCGAGCAGTGGTGCCCTCCATGCATCGTCCGATTAGTACCAACACCATTGGCATACGGCTGCACGCACGTAGACCGTTACGTACGACGACTGCCCTTAACACCATTGTATCGTCGCCAAAGACTGCAAGGGTGTCGTGCCAAACTGTCATGGAGACACTCAGAATGACAGCGGGTGATCTTCAGTGACGAGTCCCGCATTTGTCTTGGAGGAGACGACCAACGAATTCGTGTGTGGAGGCACCGCGGTCAGCTCCAAGATGAACGGTTTGTTTTCAGGCGTCATACGTCCACAAGGCATGGCGTGGGGTGCAATTGCCTACGATGCCAGATCACTTTTGGTGTTCATTACGGGCACTTTGACAGCCCAACATTACTTTAATGAGGTCCTGCAGCCAGTGGCCCTACCTTTTCTGAACGCTCACTCCGGCGTGATTTTCCAACAGGAAACGCTCGTCCGCATACTGCTGCTGTCTCGAGAGTTTGCCTTCAAGTCACTTACACTCTGCCATGGCCAGCCGCATCACCAGATCTTTAAAAATGTGTAGGATGCTACTGTACACGCTCTCCACACTCCACTCCTACCGCACAATCTACAGGAACTGCGTGAGAAGATTGAAGCTGCATGGGATGGCTTATCGCAGGACACCATTAGGAACCTGTACAACTCCATGCCGAGACGTCTGGCATGCTGTGCTCTGTGAGCAAACATAGCGGCCGGACGCCATACTGAGAGACACTACTCTTGGCGCGTAGCTCAATAAGTATTGCCCATATCAGTCTCAATATTTAATCATTTATTGTTCCTGGTAACCTTTACCTTCCTCCCGAATAGCATTGCAATCCAACACGTTCTTCTGAGTGCAACAATTTTTTTTTTCTTTGACGTACAGTGTGAGCCGCGGGTGGCCTAGTGGTCAACGCTCTTGACTATCACGGAGAAAACCTCAGGTTTGATCCCAGGCAGGTACGAACGCTCGAACCACTAAATATCCATCGTGCAGCGGATGGGCACGTTAAGTTAAGGGCGTCTTCCTTCCCCTTTCTGCCTCGCTTCCGTGTCACTTTCCTATGAAGCAATCTCCTAGCTTCCTATTTCTAAGGGTTGTTTAAGCCCTGGAGTCAGACACTCACTTCCTAAAATCCTCTACATATGATCTGATGTAGAGTGTATATCATGCTTATGGTCACCAAATGCCTTCGTGTTCAAGACGGTGCAAAGAAATCTGTAATTTTTGCTTTAAGGACCGTTTTACTCGTTCAAGGTTGCCTTCGATATATTAGACATTCTTTACAAAATTCGTAGATAATATTCTTTTGCTTTGTAGGATGTCGATACCGACTTTAGGGTTTCCACGGTATTTTTTTGCACTAGGAACGTCGTCTTCTACGCTTTCAGCGTCTTCTTCATCATCATCATCATCTTCACTACCAACGTTTTCGTCATAGGTTTCAATTTCTTGGATGATTTCGAAATTCGTCTGCGCATCCGTAGTGAACCAATTTCCATCTTACATATTGAAAAATAAGTGGTGTGAATTCACGGAAACTTCCTGAAAATAACATGCAACAAAGTTGCCGGTAGGTCATTGGCGCACCCACGGAGGGGCTTTGGGGGCTTAAGCCCCCTCCAAGGAGATTAAGAACGACGTACGTCACAAATTAAACATTCAAAAATATTATTTTACATGTTCAAAAAATTACATAGTGTCTTCTATTACAGGGGGTCTTCTTCCCAAAGAGATTAATAGCGACATACTTCACAAATTAAACATTCAAAAATATTATTTTACATGTTCAAAAAATTACATAGTGTTTTCTATTACATGGTGTCTTCTTCCCAAAGAGATTAAGAGTGACGTACGTCACAACCGTATATAAACTATAGGTGTACACTACATATATGTACACACATTGTGTACGTATACTACATATATACAGCCCCCTCCAACAAGAATTCCTGAGTGCGCCACTGCGGTAGGTCACCAAGTTTTAACGAAATTTTCGTTTCTAATAACGGAAACTTCAGTGTTTTGGTAGATTTTCAGTTGTCGCTAATTCCATTTTTTGTTTGTTTGTTTTTTTACAGAAATTTCAGTTTTGGGTTTTTCCGTTCTTATGTAGAAATTTCCCGAGTTTCCAAAAATTACGAATGTGGTTTTCTCAGTTCTCATACATGAGGAATTTACGTTCCTACTTTTTTTTTTTTTTATGAGCGTAAACGCACCAGCCATATTTCAGGCAGGACTTTTTTTTTTTTTATGAGCGTAAACGCACCAGCCATATTTCAGGCAGGACTTTTTTTTTTTTTATGAGCGTAAACGCACCAGCCATATTTCAGGCAGGACTTTTTTTTTTTTTTTTTTTTTTGCTTTCATACGAACTAAATGATTCCTTCCGCGATGGTTTGCACGTCAGTAAGGAGCGCTACCGACTGAGCCAGCAATACACTTACCAACAGCTCACATTTAAGGTATAAACGAAGCGATGAATATGAATGTAGGTTAATTAGTCGTTTTATTTTCTGTAGGAGCTTATTTTTCTGGATTGGTTTATAATAATTTTATTTTCTCTGTCGGAGGACTTATCACAAATTACATTTTTATTTTTTCATCATGAATTCTCAAAGCGACAGAATGTTTTGGAACTTGAATTTTTTTTAAACTGACGGTGACTCGATTTGTACTACTTCATAGTATCATTTCACAAAACTCCTAAATACAAAATTTACTTTTGATATAGTTATCATAACTTTTGTGTTAAAGGGTCCACAGATTGATACGTAGGCATCAATATCATACACGCTTTTAGTTTATTACGGTGGCGCATTGTACGAGTACAATGGCAGGTGTACCAACGGGGGGGGGGGTCTGTTTTTTCATAATAAACTTAACATCATGCCATATGCGAAGTTATGCATTATAGAAAAACTGGAAAGCAAGAATCATTGTTTTAAGCTTCCCAACGCAGAAAGAATTTTTCAAATCGAACTAATAGTTGCACAGATATGGTGTCCACAGACGGACGGACGTACAATGTGATAACATAAACACGATCTATTTTTTTTTTTTTACGAAAGACGTGCTAAAAACAAAGAGGAGGTTGATAAACTGGAAGATGGACCTACGAAATTTCTTTTTTTTTCTCTCTCTCTACTTGAATATCTTACAAAAACCTTTTAATTTGAAAACTGGCAGCATCATCTGTTTAATGTTAATGTTTGCATCTCTTAATTAATCTTCAAGAGATAATAATATGTAAAATCGTGGAATGATAGAAAGATTATACAGGGTTACAAGGAAAGTCCGTGACCAGGCCAATATCTCACAACTCTGGCAGTTAGCGATTTACTTCTTGTACAGTTGTATAGGAAACCCCCTATAGCGCACACAACAGCACCACAAAGGATCTCCTCGCCCCCTGGGGGGGGGGCTATCGCACCCCATTTGCAGATAGGGCAAAAAAGTCAATTACAAACTTGTTCAGCGAGGCAAAAATAGTATACAAATGTTTTTGTTCAATAAAAAAAAAAAAAAGATGGAAAGGGACTCTCCAAATGTGAAAAAAGCTGAAAGCTACCTGAGTCGCTGTGTCCGAAGCATATTTGCATGGATTTCAAATGTGCTTTCTGCTCCGTCGTCAGAATGCAAAAATGATCTGCGTGGTCGGTATACCAACACTTCGTTAACCAGTGACGGGAAGTCGAAAGCTTTGCCACGTACGCAAGTTCAATTAGATGTGCATATAGTTTTCCTATTGGATGAGTGTTTCGCCACTTTATGCTATATTTCTCCTTGTCTCAGTGCATTTTTTACTGTATTGGACATCAAAGTCTAATATTGAATATGCCAAGGAACTGCGTTTTATTTCAGAACAAGAACTGTTGATAAGGTTTGTAGGAAAAATTTTCATTTGTGCATTCATTTACTTAGAACTTAGCAGTTTAGATAAGTTCTAAGTTCTTGTCTAAATACTCTGTCGTTGCTTCTGGGTGTTGTGATTTTCTTGGAGCTACATTGCCGGTCCTCTTCCATCTTTTGTTATGGGACAAAAACATTTATGTACTATTTTAGCCTCGCTGAACAAGTTTGTAATTGACTTTTTTGCCCTATCTGCAAAGAGGGGGGGCAATAGCCCCTCAACTACACCAAAAGGGGGCGAGGGGATCCCTCGTGGTGTTATTGTGTGAGCCATAAGGGGTTTCCTATACAACTGCACAAGAAGTAAATCGCTGCTAACTGCCCTAGTTCGTGAGATATTACCCTGATCAAGGACTTTCCTTGTAACCCTGTATATGTTAGCACACGCACATACGGGCTTCAGTAACAACAGCAGGTTCGCTGGCACCAGAGTACAAGATATCTTTTTTTTTTCTTCCGTCGGAGAAAATCTTATATTTCATAACTAAAAGAAGAAAACCTTTCATTTCATAACCCTAAGTTAAATGTCCTATCATTTTACCATATTTTGGCCCGATATAACTTATTTTTAACATTCAGTTACGCAGCATCCCCCACAAGTAAATGCTGGATCATCTATTGTCCTGTCCTGCTCACAATAGAATTTTCGATTGGCCTGCGGGAGCACGATATCTTTGCGTTATAATCATGACAGACTTTGTAGCGACGTTTTGATTAACCTTGAGTCATATAAATAAATCATTAATATTTACTTTCAATAGTAAAATCAAGTACAGCTCCGAGTCAAGTGTCAGCAGAATTGCTTTTTTAATTAATTTTATTCATTTTATTCGTGAAAGTAAACACACGGTCGAATCACTTTATTTTGACCACCAGCTAATATCCAGGGTAACCGCCGTGTGCAGCGCGGACAGCAGCTAAACGGGCTGCGAGTGACTCAATAAGGTGCTGGAAGGTGCTCACAGGTATGTGGATTGTGGAGCCATGCTGACTGCAGTGCATCTGACAGCTGCTGGAGGGTGCGTGGTGGAGGATCCATAGAGCGAACAATACGATCGAGGTGGTCCCGCAGATGCTCAATTGGGTTTAAGTCTGCGGAATTAGGAAGCCAGGGAAGTACTTTGAAGTCTTCATCGTGCTCTTCCAACCACTCTCGGACATTTTTAGCTGTGTGACACATCGCATTGTCGTGCTGGAAGATCCCTTCTGCCCCAGGAAAGGCAATCAGCGTGTATGTGTGTACGTGGTCTCCAAGGATGGATTCATAACAAATTCGGTCCATAGTGCTCTCCACAGGTATGAGTGAACCCAGAGAATACCACGAAAACATTCCCCAGGCCATAACGCTGCCCCCACCAGCTTGTGTTCTGCCAGCAATGGTTGAACAGTGTTTGTTCTCCGATGTTTCTCGCCTTATACGCCAACGTCCATCCGTTCGATGAAGCAGAAAACGTGATTCATCGGAGAAGGCAATCCTTTGCCAATCAGCGGAGGTCCAATTCCGATACTGCCGTGCAAATGTAAGCCTTTTCTACCGATGCACTTTCGTTAGCATAGATGCAGTGACCATCCTGCATCGGAGCCCCATACGCAGCAGGGTTCGCTGAACTGTCGTTTTAGACACACTTCCGGTAGCCCCCTGGTTCATTCGGCCAGTGAGTTGCTCTACTGTAGCGTACCGATTGACCCTCACGCACCTTCCCAGCCGACGTTCACCTCTCAAATCAATGGCAGGTGGTGCTCCGCAGTTTCCGCATCGCTTATTCGGAATTGTGCTATTTCTTCAATCACGATACACTTTAACCACAGCAGCACGCGAACAGTTCACAAACTGCGCTGTTTCAGAAATACTTCCACCCTTGGCCCGAAAGCTGATAACTATTCCTTTTTGAAAATCTGATAAATCGCTCCTTTTATCCATGACAGCAACGAGTGATATGTTTTTAGAATGCCTACAGTGCACCTTACATACCCTCCAAGCCAGCTCAGGACACATGCGTTCTTTCATTGGCTACGCGCTGTTGACGTCAAAAGTAAGAGGTGGTCACAATAATGTAAATCGACTGTGTAAATCTGATATTTATTTCCAAGCACGGCTGGTTGGACCATATGGGCAACCGCAGTTTTGAAAATAAAATCCAAATAATTTTTGCTAATTCTCTATATTTATTATTTTTTTTTTAAAGTTTTGGGACGCAAGACCCTTAAAAAATATTTTTATAGTGTCTTTTGTTAGTTTACAATCCCACCACCACTTTCTAATAGCCCTTTCGTTGTACAGACACTTAGATTTATATATTTCATATTATTATTATTATTATTATTACCACCTTAATAAACTTTTTCACATTCATGAAGTAGCAAATTGAATTTCATCATTTTGTGGATCCCTACTATATGTTCAACAATTTGTGTGTAAACTAGATACTTAAATTTAAAAATGTAAAAAGAACAATGTAAAAGTTGTTTTCGGGCTATGTAGGGAAGCCAGTTTGTCTAGTGAGTTTAAAAGCAGAACTAAAAATGAACAAAAAAAAAAGTAATTTTCTTTCATGAACGAGTATAAAAGGTGAAAAAAATCATTAATTTGTCAGTTATTCCAATACCTTGAATCAAAAACAAATATGTACCAGGAAAATATATATATAAAAACGAATTTATTTGAAAGGGATCCTTATTATTCGCAACGCAAAAATTTCATCACTTTGTGACTCCCTACTATATGTTCAACAATTTGTGTGTAAACTAGATACTTAAATTTAAAAATGTAAAAAGAACAATATAAAAGTTGTTTTCGGGCTATGTAGGGAAGCCAATTTGTCCAGTGACTTTAAAAGCAGTACTAGAAATGAAAAAAAAAAAAAAAAAGCAATTTTCGTACATGAACGAGTATAAAAGGTGTAAAAAGTCACTAATTTGTCAGTTATTCCACCTTGCATCAAAAATCAAACATGTACCAGGAAAAAAAACATTATATCTATATATATATAAACGAATTTATTTGAAAGGGATCCTTATTATTCGCTACGCAAAAATGTTTGCTATGCAAAAAATATTCGCTACCCAGATTACTTCTAGTTATCTTTTTATCATTTTGTGAGAAAGTTTTTGTAAAAGTTCCAATGCAACCTAAAGCCTCTTCTCATGGGAAAGAAAATCCTAGATTTTAGCACTTTTTACTCTCTCTGAACTTTCAATCCATATCATGCTTGTCTTTTTCTTAAGCTCACAGCAATTTGAGATAAGCATTTTTCTTTATGATAGTTTTCGTGTGTTTTCGTTTTTCACGTTACGATTTTATTAAACTATGATATTTATTTTCTATGGCCCCGCAAAAGTTTCATCCAGTCCTGTTTCCAAGAGTACAAATTGATACATCAAAGTTGCACGCAGGTGTATTTGCTGAAAGAACGATCCACGCTAAAAAGCAAACGCGGAACTGCGTGAGTTGTGGGACCACGTGTTTAGCTGACTGTACAACGAAAATGTGCAGACGTTAAGAAAAAAGTAACTCTAAGCCACCAGTGAGGATTGAACTCACGACCCCTGGTTTACAAGACCAGTGCTCTATCCACTGAGCTATGGTGACACGCTCAGTAAGTGCAGAAGAAATCATGTATTCTTTTTATTTCCTGGTTAAGTGTACAACGGTGGTTAAAATTTTGTTAGTGCATAACGGAGGTTTAACTCTTGTTTCAGAAACTACTTAAAAATTAAAAAAAAAACGAAAATCATGTTACCCGATATTACGTCTTTAAATGCATTCCTTGTTTTCATTTTAATTACAACAAATTAATTTCTTAAAATGGAAGTAAAAAGGTCCAAGGAATATAGTTATTTTATATTTACAATACAAGCACGCGTTGCTATGGAAGGCATAAAAAGAATATTTTTCATTTAATATTCTTACTGAATTTGCATTTTAAAGAATTTGGTTTCGTGCGACGTGAGGCAACTTCAGGCGAAGATCTAAATCAAAATTCAGTTTTGAACAAAAATTTTCTTTTCCTCTCCTTTTGTTTCTTTTTTTAATACGTTTTTTGTTAATAAAAGATCGTGCTTATGTTATCGGTTTGTCTGTCCGTCCGTGGACACCATGTCTCTGAAACTATCACTGCGATTAAAAAAATTCTTTGTGCACTAGGAAACTAGAAATGTGCAGATGATGATGATCCTTAAATTCGTTTTTTTTTTTTTTTTTTTTTTTTACGATGCACAAATTAGCCGCTAGAGGACGTAAAGGCAGATGACATCGAATTCAAAATGCATTTTGTTCCACATATTTGCTTCTAAACATCCGATTGAAAAAATCTTTTACCTTTCGATCCCATTTACGTCGAAGACAGTTTCATGGATAGTCACTTTTTCAAGTTACTCATTCCAGCTAGGTGCCGTAAAATTAAATTGCGTGTTCCTCGATATCTCTGCTTCCACAGTGAAACTCCCATTTGAAAAATTCTTTCTGCAGCGGATACTGCTCCTGATGGGAAATCTTTTGTATATAATTTCTAATTTTTTGTAAAAAATATTTTGGCCCCCAGGGAGCGTAAGTGTTAATTTTGGCTTCTGATGTAGTTGCAGCAAAATCTGAGCTTCTAAAATCTCGATTGAAAAAATTCGTTCGTGGACCGATACCTCTCACGTCGATAAACCTTCTCGAAATATTTTCTTCTTAAAATAATGCATGGTTTCTCCACTAGGCGGCGTATTTCTACTTCTAAGAGTCCGATTTGAAAACTTCCCTCTTTATTGGATAGCGTTTCCGGTGCGAAATGAATTTCATGTAATTTCAAAATTATCAAGTAATTCATAGACTTTCTGTAGGGGGCGTTCAGGTAAATTGCGTTTCCCTCGATATCTCTGCTTATAAAACTACGATTTGAAAAATTCTTCTTGTATCGCACACATGTCCTGATGGGAAAAGTTTTGAACATAATTTCTAATATTTGGTGAAGAATGATTTGGCCACCAGGGGACATAAGTGTTAATTTCTGTTTTTGATGTATTGCAGCAGTATCTGAGCTTCTGAATACTCGATTGAAAAAATTCTTTCGGGGACCGATACCCCTCACATCGAAAAACCTTTTGGGAATACTTTTTTTTAAATAATGCGTGGTTTTTTCCGCCAAGTGGCGCAGATGCATATCTTATTTTTGTCGATATCTCTGCTTCTAAGAGTCGGATTTGAAAAATTATTTCTTTGTTTGAGAGCGTTTCCGCTGCGAAATGTTTCTGGTATAATTTCAAAATTTCCTTAATGCACAAGTCTGCCACCAGAGTGGGTAAATTCAAATATCCGTTTACAGTAATATCTGCGGGACTAAAAGACTGAAAATCTTCTGTTTCGGTCAGATGCTACTAACTATGCAAATTCTGTGTGTGAATGCTCCTCCCAAAATAATGCACAATTTCGCCGCTAGGTGGCGCAAATGCTTAATCTGTTTTTCTCAATACCTCTGCTTCTACATGCGCAAAAATTCTTTCAACACCGGATGCCATTTACCTTGCATAAGTTTTTTAGTTCACAGTTCTGTCGCTAGGTGGTGTTTGTGTACTTCAGTTTGCAGCTGTATCTCTGCTTCTAAAAACCTTTTTGAGAATATATATATATATTGTATGCCATTAGCTAAAATAGAGATGTGTAACATTATCCTCTTTAAATAACACAGAGATCTCCCGCTTAGGGGCATCTCTTCATTATTTAAGAGAATAATGCTGAGATGCTGTCCAGATAAGCCGGAACCTTTGTCTCGCCATCTCTGCTTCTGGGATACGTATTTGAAAAGTTCTTTTTCCATGAAGAATATGTTTCGCCTATTTTCAACTGTTCCGTTACGCAAAATTCTTCCGCTAGAAGGCGTGGAGTTACGCATGTTTCCTTCAACATGTATATTTCTTCTTTTAACTGTTCGATTTGAAAATCTCTTTGACTCTGATACCTTCCTTGTGCCATGAGAAACTTTTTGTGCGCCATTTGTTCATCTTCGTAACATCCTTTTTAGCCGCTGGTGGACGTAAGTAGCTGTTTCTATTTCTCGATGTTTTATCGATTGTAGAAACCCGGTTGATAGTTTTTCTAACCTGTTCCATTAACTTTGAATAACTCTGATAAATTTAATTCGCGTGAGAAAGAATTCAAAAGACGTGCTCATTACAACCGAGGATTTGGTGCCATGTTTCCTATTTTTAGCACGTCTTTTGTAAAATAAGATCGTGCTTATGTTACGGGTTTGTCCGTCCGTCCGTACCCACGATATCTTTGCAACTATTAGTCCAATTTGAAAAATTCTTTTTGCATTGGGAAACTTGAAATATGCGAATGATGATATTTCGTTTCGATTTTTTTTTACGATGTACAATTTCGCCGCTAGAGGGCGTAAATGCAGATGATGTCGAATTCAAAAATACGTTATATTCCACATATTTGCTTCTAAACATCCGATTGAAAAAATTATTTTATCGCTACCTTGCGGACGTTTAGATCATAACCCGAAAACAACGTTTGAGCACGATTGGGCAGCAGTGTATATATCATCATTGTCAACCATTATCAATCCACTGCTGGACGAAGGTCTCCCCAAGTTTCCTCCACAACGGTCTGTCTTGTGCCAGTCTCCTCCATGTCACCCCTGCATACTTTCGAATTTCATCCACCCATCTCCTATGTGGTCTTCTTCTGGGTCTTTTCCTGTCCCTTGGAATCCAATCTAAAATTTCGGCTGTCCATCGATGATCTGTCCTTCTGGCAGTATGTCCAGCCCATTGCCATTTCAGGGATTTAACTCTGATCATGATGTCTTCCACTCTTGTCATTTTTCGGATCCATGAGTTCCTCTTCTTATCTCTCCTGGTTACACCAAGCATGCACCTCTCCATGCTTCTTTGAGTTGTCTGCAACCTTTGTATGTCTCTTTTAGTTAAGGTCCACGTCTCTGCACCATACGTAAGCACTGGAAGGATGCATTGATCAAACACTTTTCTTTTAAGACATAATGGCATATTGCTCTTGAAAATTATGCTGTTTCTTCCAAAAGCTCTCCAGGCAAGTTTTGTACGCCGATTAATTTCTTCATCAATGTGACCCTCACTTGATATCTGCTGTCCAAGATAAACGTACGTGTCTGTCATCTCCAGCTTTTCTCCATCAATCGATAAATCTTCATTTCTTGTAAAAGCATTGAACATCACTTTTGTCTTCTGAAAGTTCATTTTTAATCCCACTTCTTTACTCTTGTCAGCAAGTTCCTGGATCATACTCTGAAGCTCTGATGGGGTAGTTGCAAAAATGACTACGTCATCAGCAAAACGAAGGTGGGTTAGATAATCTCCATTAATCTTTATCCCCTTGTTTTCCCAGCTCAGCGACTGAAAAACACCCTCCAATGTGGCATTAAAGAGCTTCGGAGATATGGTGTCACCTTGTCTCACTCCCTTTCCAATTTTTACGTGTGTTGTATTTTCAAACAGCCTAATCTTTGCATTTGCATTTTCATAGATGTTATTAATAATATTAATGTATGCATCTTCAATACCGCAGGTTTTCAGAGCCATTGTAACTGCTGATGGTTTCACCGAATCAAAGGCTTTTTCATAATCGATAAAAGCCATGCACAATGGAAGTTCATATTCCCTCGCTCTTTCAATTAGTTCTCTCAGCACGTGGATATGATCTATTGTGCTGTAGCCACTCCTGAATCCAGCTTGTTCTCTCGGTTGAGCCATGTCTAGTGCTACCTTCAAGCGGTGTGAAAGAACTTTAGTGAAGATTTTATAAACTACTGATAGGAGGCTGATAGGTCTGTAGTTTCCGAGATCCTCAATGTCACCTTTCTTATGTAGCAGGATCATTGTAGCGGTGTTCCAATCCTCAGGAATCTTTCCTTCATTAAGGCATCGAGTGAAAATTTGGGCGAGTACTGTTTCGATTTCTCCACTTGCTTCTTGTATGATGTCTACAGTAATTCCATCTTCTCCTGGAGCTTTTCCTCGCTTCATGTTCTTGATTGCATGTGCAACTTCTGCTGGAAGGACTGGAGGAACTCTGGTACTGGTATCTTTCATGATGTCTGGAGTGCATATATCATCCCTTTCATATAATTTGGAGTAGAAATCTTTCACTCTTGTCAAAATTTCGCCTCTATTTCTTGTTACAGAACCATCTTCTTTTCTCAGTGCCATAATCTGTTTTCTTCCCTTACTGAGATGTCCCTTTGCTATCTTTAGGCTTTGGTTGTTTTCAATTGCTTTCCTCATTAGTTCACAGTTGAATTTTCTTACGTCTTCAGTGATACTTTTTCTTACTGTCTTGCATAGCTCTATATATTCCACTTTGGAAGTCACATCTTCTTTAGTTGTCCTCATCTCTCTTCTTTTTTGCATCAACATTTTGGTTTTTCCTGATAATTTGTTCACATGCAACTTGTTCTTAGACCCAGCTAATTTTGTTGCTGTTTCCATAAGAGCTTTGGTTACTTTTCTGTTAACTTCAGAGAAATATATAGAAGGCCGTAAAAGTACGTCGCCTGCATGTGCCACTGTAGCTCAGTGGATAGAGCACTGGTCTTGTAAACCAGGGGTCGTGAGTTCAATCCTCACTGGTGGCTTCTTCCCTTTTTTTCTAACTTCTGCTAATGAATGAAATGGTTGTGTAATCAGTTCAATCCGAACGTGGTTTGTTTGCTTTGGCGCAAATCATTCTTTCAGCAAGTACGCTCCAGCCATCCTAATTTATGTACACCTAGAATTCAGCTGTGGTTGGCGCATATATTTTCTGATTTTGCTCTTGAATAGCTTATTGATTTAACTCAAGAACCATTCAAACATAACCAGTATTATTTCGCAAAACTACAATGCTGTCGCAGGACAACGAAATGTCTTTTTTGTGAACAGGACATGATGGATGCAGCTTTTACTTCTGGGAGGAGGGGGAAGGGGGTCACACAAAACTTAAATTGCGTGACTTATGTCGAAATATGATAAGAGAATAATATGCGCATATTTTCATCTGTGAAATTAAGGCTTTTTTTCTTTGGAACATGTACGCAAAAAAAAAAAAAAAAAAAAAAAAGGAGCACGTACCTGGCTGCCCACCCACGATGCCGGTACAACTCCGAGGGGCGTGGGTGTGCCCGAAGGATGTGGGGGCGTGGCAGATGATGCTAGTGTGTTGGGTCGATGCTGACCCCTAGCGGTGATTCTTGGAACTTTCGATGAATCTTTGAGTGATGGCAACGACTGAGTCGGGGAAAGGAGATGTGCTGCCCCTAGCGGTGCTTCTTGGAACTTTTAATGGATCTTTGAGGGATGGCAACTCGATGTGCTGCCCCCTAGCGGTGCTTCTTGGAACTTTATTATTATGTTAGATCTTTGTTTTTGAGTGATGACAACGACCGAGTGGGAGAAAGGGGGTGGATTTAGGGGGAAGTCAACTCGATGTGCCGCCCCCTAGCGGTGCTTTTTGGAACTTTTAATGGATCTTTGAGAGATGGCAACGACCGAGTGGGGGGAAGGGGTGTGTACGTTGCCCCCTAGCGGTGCTTTTTGGAACTTTTCTCGGGAGATTTATTGGACGTTGACAAATTTTTAAGAAGTCTTTCCAATATTTATTTTTTTAATTTTCTCGGGAGATTTACTGGACTTTGTCAAATTTTTGAAGGAAGTTTTTTTGTCGTTTCCAATTTTTTTTACTCGTATTTTTTTTTGTCCTATTTTTCTCTCTAATTTATTTTATTAAATTTATATTTTCCGGAATTCCCTGAGGTATTATAATTTTTATAGACGTTGCATTATTTTTTTAATTTTCTCGGGAGATTTATTGGACGCTGACAAATTTTCGAAGGAAGTCTTTCCAATATGTTTTTTTTTATTAAATTTATATTTTCAGGAATTCCCTGAGGTGTTATAATTTTTATAGACGTTGCATTATTTTTTTAATTCTTATATTTGTCCTCCCTCCAATTTTAATTTAGGCGAGGAAAGGCTTTGTTTGAAAAGATTTCGTTCCTGTTGATTCATGTTCCGCCATTTTAGTTTCACCACGTTGTCATTTTGTGAGCCATGTGTTTTGGGATGAGTCACAATTTTCTCTTTGACTCAGAAAATTTTGTATGACACGTGTTTTGGGATGAGTCATTATGATGAGTGACGCATTCGTGATAGCAGACATGACATCAGCCAACGTCGTTTTCTCCTCCGCTGAGTCGGCGGTTGACGTCATTTGAGATTCTGTAGACACATTAAGTTCCAAGACTGATGTTTTTTTTCAATAACTTGATCATTTTGCAACGAATTTATTTCTTATTTTTTCCCTAATTTCCCATTTTATATTCATAATTTTTCAACGTAACAATATTTTTATTTTCTTTGAGGAGACTTCACGCATTTTCAACGGACGTTCCAACATAAAAACGTTTTCCAAAGTTTTGTGCTGCAGACATAATCTTAAAACACGATTGTTTATTAACGTATTTACGTGTTCATGTCATTTTCTGTTACGTTTTTTTAACTAGGAATTTTTATAGACGTTGCATTATTTTTTTAATTCTTATATTTTTCTTCCCTCCAATTTTAATTTAGACGAGAAAAGGCTTTGTTTGAAAAAATTTCGTTCCTGTTGATTCATGTTCCTCTATCTTTTGTCCGACATGTGTTTTGGGATGACTCACCATTTTCTCTTTGACTCAAAAAACTTTGTATGACACGTGTTTTGGGACTAGTGACTATGATGTGTGACGCATGTCGTGATAGCAGATATGACATCAGCCAACGCCATTTCCTCCGCGGGGTCGGCGGTTGACGTCATTTGAGATTTTGTTAGACGCCTTAAGTTCCAAGACTGATTTTTTTTTCAATAACTTGATCATTTTGCAACGAATTTATTCCTTATTTTTTCCCCTACTTTCCCATTTTATATTCATAATTTTTCAACGTAACGATTTTTTTATTTTCTTTGAGGAGACTTCACGCATTTTCAACGGACGTTCCAACATAAAGACGTTTTCCAAAGTTTTGTGCTGCAGACATAATCTTAAAACACGATTGTTTATTAACGTATTTACGTGTTCATGACATTTTCTGTTACATTTTTTAACGTTGTACCTTTTTCCAACGTACAAAGCCACAATTTTTTATGCATAGTTAAAATGTTTATTTTTTTATTTTTTCGTATTTTTTTATTTCTTCATGATTATTCAGTGAAATGTAGCTTTTAATGCATTATCTTAATCTACCTTTTTTTCTAAATGCTTGCATACTCGTTAAACTTCTCGTTGTACCAACATTATTTTATTTTCTTACTTTTCAATCTAACAACTACTTTTATCGAGGCTTTATTTTTTCTGATTCAAACAAGCAAACGTTTCTTCATTATTATTATTTCCGTTACCTATACAAACAACTTTTCTTACTCGCTTTTAATGTATCACTTAATCGGGTTTTCTATATAGCTGTTTCATGTTTGTGCAAGAAATATACAGATCTATAGCAACTAGCTATACATAACATTCGTTCGTAATAGTATCTTTTTTTTTTTTCCAGATTTAAACCAACACACGCTTCTTAACGACTTGATATCGGTTTTCTGGGGAATTTTTCTTTTTCCTTTTTCCTTCATTCAATTTTATTCCAGATCATGAGACGAGGAAATGCTTCTTTAGAAACGATTTCGTTCCTGTTCGCAGTAATTATTGGATTTTGACAAATTTTTTGTGAAATGACTTCATGCTAATTCTGAGTCTTTCGCCTTTACAATATTATTTTCTCGTAATTTTTCGTGTGTTCAAGAACTCTACAAGTCTTTCACAGTTAAAATTCTGGTGAAACAATATTTTCTTACTTTATTTAGCATATCATTATAGCTTCCCAATTTTCGCTATTTTACTTCATCTTTTTTGAAATTTAGTAAAACTTTTCAGTAGGTCAGTAATTTATTTCTTACTTGGCCAAACTTATGACTCCTTTTATTTAGAATATTTTTTTTCATTTCATTTCAGCAAAATGATTATTTTAGATGTAGCAAATCATCAGGATTTTTGTTTCCTTATATATCATATTTTCCAACTTGCTTTTAAAGTATTTCTCAGAGCTTGCATGTATGTCAAATACGCATTTTTTTAATCCTTCCCTAGTTTGCTATACTTTTTCGTGGACTGCCCCAACAGGAAAGCATTCATTGTCAAGGCATGAAATCTAAAACCTTTTTTCTTACGATAAAATTTGTATTCTTTGGGACATATTTTCTGTATATTGTTCTGTCTCGTCCGAAAAAAACATTCATTCTGGAGGCAAAGCGAGTAATTCCGTTCTTCCACTAAACATTATTTTTTTACATTTTACTAACTCACCACCCCCATAGCGAAAATAAAGAAATACTTACTTCTGTTCCCTACATATCGACTCAATCTATTTCTTTTCGAAATGCTGATCATGACATTTCAACTAAAATTTCATACTTTCACCAAAAATCATATTCTTAAACGAGCTATTTTTTACATTTATTTCATGTATAACTAAATTTTTGTTGTTTACTCACCTCATCAAAGTCAATAAGAACCCTCCTAATCTCATTCCTTTCCCTCATTTAGTTCGCTTAACTTGAGATGTTTCAAAACTTCGCGTATATTTCATTCACTTAATGTCCAGTTCTCCCGTGTCTGCCCCCTTCATTTTTAACTTCTGTGCATGCTGCATTTTATCTTTAGACGTTTAGTTTCATTGACCTTTTATTTCGTTTTAATTAGGCTTTCATTATCGTATTTTTTATTCATTGTCTCAGCAGAAAAAACTTTCATTCTGGAGACATAGCAACTAAGTCCGTACTTCCTCTAAACATTTTTTTTTTTTCACGTTTTACTAATTGTTCAGAAAAGCAGTTGTTTCCAAACTCTTACAGTGAAAATAACGTATTCCCCTTATAGTACTTATTATATTTTTCCTTCTGTTCAGTGTTGTATGATTCTTCAAACTTTGGTTTATATTTATGAAACTTCTTTTTTTTTTCTTAGTTTTTTTTTCTGTTTCAAACTTTCAATCTTTTCCTATTGATTTATTTACTCTTATTTTCCCATTCGACTTTACTTTTGAACAGAAATGTATCTAAAATCTTCAGATGTATTTTAGTCTACAACGCCGATTCTTCCCTGTTTCAAATAAAGTCATTGTAGGATTTTAGTGTAAATGCCCCTAAATCTTTAAAACTTACTTTTCATAGTTAGATACAAATTCCTCGAGGTTTACATTAAAATATGAAAGAAGAGTGTTTTTACGCTTTCTCCAGTGTGTGAGCTTTCCCCAAGAAATTAACTTTGAATTTCCCCTGTTTCTGTCGGAAACTGAAAATCTCCTGCGACTGTTTTCACGCGTCTCTTGCTTACAGGAAAACCTCATATATCATGAAATCACTTTGCTTGGGAGATTAAACTAAATTCTGGTTTTGAACTTTGAATGCAAACTCAAGCTCGCAAAAGCATAGTTTTCTGAGCAAACATAAACTGTCTAAGATGACAAAAATCTAAAACTGCTGACTCAATGGGACAGAGCGTTTGAACTTTGCCGTTCATTCACAATTTAAGAGATCCGTCGTGAACCACTAGAAGGGAAGTAAGCAAACCCTGATTTAGTCCACTGTTTCCAAGGAAGGTAGAAAGCTAGTGTCGTAATTCAAAAGCTCTTAACTCAAGCCTCCCCAGGATTCAATTTCGGACGAACGAATACTCAGATGTCAATGCTTAGACATTGAAAAATTGCTTCAGACAAATATTTTCTTACTTAAAGGGCTTCAATTCAGAATTTGTACCATTCATTCTGAAGCATTCTTTCTTACGATAAAATTTATATTCTTTGGAATATATTTTCAGTATATTTTTTCTAAATCAACAGAAAAAACATTCATTCTGGAGACATAGCGACCAAGTCCGTACTTCCACTAAACATCGTATTCTTAGCAAACATTTTCCCCTCTACATAGCAATTTCCTAACTCACCAGAAAAGCAGCTATTCTCAACATGTAGCTAAAATATCGAATTTCTCCAAACAAATGTAATAATTTTTTTAAAAAAGACTTACTTCTTTTCTCTGTATAACGACTTAATGTATTTTTCGAAAAACTGTTCTACGTTTACGTATTTTGTTTAACTTCGCTTTACACTGTACTTCGATATTTTTTTCTTTGTAGTACTTTTTTCCTGTTTCATTCCAACAAACTTGTTTCTTTTCGACTCGATCACTCTCACATTTCCATACAAACTTTCCTAATATCAGAAATGTAACAAAACCTTCAGATTTATTTTTTAACTTTAGAATAAGTCTCACCGACATTTATTATCATGACATAAACTAAAATTTCATACTTTTACCAAAAATAGTTTTCTTAATGAGTTGTTTTACACTTTTTTAATAATTAGCAAGGACTATTTTTTTATATAAGGTTAGTTTCGAGAAAGTTAAATTTTCGTCTAGTGTTAATCGAACAGAAGAAATATACATCAAGGAAAGAAAACTGAAATTATACATATGCAAAGAATTTGCTACGGCTGAAGGTCCCCCGAGTGAGTTATTCAACCAATGCTCGTATTACCCATTCAAAGATGGAGGTATCAGGGTGACCAAATCCCTCGTTGTTGCCTTCTTGTAGCAAAAGAGGTGGTGAACTTCACCAAACATGGTTCCATAATATTGGAGAAACACATTAAAGTTTACGGAGCAATTAAGCTCACGCCAGTGACCTTCTTCGTTCACATACACTCACATTCAAACAGAAAAAAATATAAATGAATGAAAAAAAATAATGAAATAAAAGTAGTCCTGAAAAGGACTGTTTTGTAGTCCTAAAAAGGACTTGGTTTTCTTTAAACCTCGAAATCATCATCACACTCCATATTTTGAACAGTCTTGAGAATTTCGCAAACATCAAGATCTTCAAGAATAAATCTGGGAACTGAAACTTTTGCAACTGAGCAGGCATTGGCGTAAGCAATCCCAAGTACTTTGGGTTCGATAAGTGCAAATGCCTTATCAAAGCATCTATGCCACCGATCGCTTGCTGTGGAATTCATGCAGTCATGACCTAGCTGATTATTTGGCATAAGAAACACTGGAAGATGACACTCCCTACAGTAGAAAACGTTTTCTACATTTTCCTTAATGGTAGCTCTTACCACTTCCACGAGAACGTCTTTCAGTTTTTGAATGTCTACGGAAAAAGTAGTCAAAGTTCCTTGATGTTGTAACACGGCATTTTGGAAGGTGGATCCAAACTGTAATTTTTTTACACTGATCCAAAGCTTTTTGCATGCATCTTTCAGAGTTTCAAATGGGTCACATGTTAATGACACTGATGCTCGATTCAACATAAACGAATCATCAGTCAGAACGTGAAGTTGTTGAAAATGGTAAGCAATTTCACGAGGGGAAGGGAAACAGTTCATCATCAATTCCTTGTTGAAAACCGCGATTTCATTACTTCCATCATACATATAGCAGTTTTCCATAAATTCCTTAAATGTTTTAGCTGACATGGTGACTCCGTACTTGGAAGGAAACAGTTTTTCCTTTTTCACAACATAACTTCGAATGTGTACTCTCACAGTGCCTGTGAAATCAGACACTTTTGCTAACTTATTTCCACCCAAGGAAACATGATGTGGAGGAAGGCTTTCTAATGAGATGCCTGATTCAGCATGAGACTCATTCTTTGTAGGAATACACACCTTCTTTGTAGCAGTAGCAGAGGAAACTTCGGCAGATCGCTTCATGTTCAAGGCAGTTCGATGAGTAACACAGTTCACGGTAGGTTGTAGCGATGATATTCCGTACGATAACACAACGTGTGAGCAGTTCGATGATTGAGAACAGAATAGTGAGCTCATTTGTCCTCAGGGAAAACTGATAAGAGATTTGCGCATGTGCGTCTGCTTGATGACGTCAGTCCTCCACGTGGAAAAATCATGACGTCAGATACACCCAACGTCTACCTGACCGACGCCATCTTGAATCACCACGTGCTCCAGCACAGCAGAATGACGGGAAAGAGCTGATTTGTCCTCAGGCGATAAGAGACTTGAGCATGTGTGTCTGCTTGATGACGTCAGTCCCCCACGTGGAAAAATCATGACGTCAGATACACCCAACGTCTCCCTGACCGACACCATCTTGGATCGCCACGTGCTCCAACATATATCAGCTCTCGCCAAACGCTTGGAGTGACGTCACGGAATATCTAAAGGTTAGGTTTAGACGAATATTGGGAGCATTCTTGCAGTGTGGTGATCCACTAAATGAGTAACGGACATGATTATCACCGTAGGCCACATGTTGTCTAGGAATTTTATATGTTTTTCCATAAATCTTAATTTTGCTGAGATCATCACCAAAATATTCAACTTCATTTTCAAGGCGGTTAAGATAATCTGTAGCTTCAGAATCAGAAAATAATTTCTCATATGAAAAATGGAGGCCATCCTTATGACATATCTTAGAAGAATGCATTTCTTCAGACGAAAGAAAATGTAGCAGTAATTGAAAAAAGCAGTATCTTCGCACCCAGCAACGAAGCGAGAATGAAACAGACAGACTTGAGATAAGACGTACGACTAACGAATGCATGAGTCATCGATGATGCAAGCACGAGCACATTACGGACAGGTGCAAATGATCAAGAATTAAGCTCGTCGCTTTAAAACCATTGTCAAATAAGCATTCAAAAAGTACAATTTCCCGAAGGGGAGAAAATGAAATTGACTACGTGCGTGAGAAAAAAATGGCGGTGATCGTGAAATGTCGAGCCCCTCTCCCACAAAAAATAAAATGGCGGCGACCGCTAGCAGGATGGCAACATCCAACATGGTGACTCACCCACACACGTGGCACACAAATCACATCTCAAAGACCAATCGCGTTGCCTTTCCCGGCAGTACTTCACCAAATTTAATGTACGTGACCTATTAATAAAGAATATGCTGCCAAGGAAAAGGCGACGCGTTGTAGACTAAAATACATCTGAAGATTAAGATAATGCATTAAAAGCTACATTTCACTGAATAATCATGAAGAAATAAAAAAATACGAAAAAATAAAAAAATAAACATTTTAACTATGCATAAAAAATTGTGGCTTTGTACGTTGGAAAAAGGTACAACGTTAAAAAATGTAACAGAAAATGCCATGAACACGTAAATACGTTAATAAACAATCGTGTTTTAAGATTATGTCTGCAGCACAAAACTTTGGAAAACGTCTTTATGTTGGAACGTCCGTTGAAAATGCGTGAAGTCTCCTCAAAGAAAATAAAAAAATCGTTACGTTGAAAAATTATGAATATAAAATGGGAAAGTAGGGGAAAAAATAAGGAATAAATTCGTTGCAAAATGATCAAGTTATTGAAAAAAAAATCAGTCTTGGAACTTAAGGCGTCTAACAAAATCTCAAATGACGTCAACCGCCGACCCTGCGGAGGAAATGGCGTTGGCTGATGTCATATCTGCTATCACGACATGCGTCACACATCATAGTCACTAGTCCCAAAACACGTGTCATACAAAGTTTTCTGAGTCAAAGAGAAAATGGTGAGTCATCCCAAAACACATGTCGGACAAAAGATAGAGGAACATGAATCAACAGGAACGAAATTTTTTCAAACAAAGCCTTTTCTCGTCTAAATTAAAATTGGAGGGAAGAAAAATATAAGAATTAAAAAAATAATGCAACGTCTATAAAAATTCCTAGTTAAAAAAACGTAACAGAAAATGTCATGAACACGTAAATACGTTAATAAACAATCGTGTTTTAAGATTATGTCTGCAGCACAAAACTTTGGAAAACGTCTTTATGTTGGAACGTCCGTTGAAAATGCGTGAAGTCTCCTCAAAGAAAATAAAAATATCGTTACGTTGAAAAATTATGAATATAAAATGGGAAATTAGGGAAAAAATAAGAAATAAATTCGTTGCAAAATGATCAAGTTATTGAAAAAAAACATCAGTCTTGGAACTTAATGTGTCTACAGAATCTCAAATGACGTCAACCGCCGACCCAGCGGAGGAGAAAACGACGTTGGCTGATGTCATGTCTGCTATCACGAATGCGTCACTCATCATAATGACTCATCCCAAAACACGTGTCATACAAAATTTTCTGAGTCAAAGAGAAAATTGTGACTCATCCCAAAACACATGGCTCACAAAATGACAACGTGGTGAAACTAAAATGGCGGAACATGAATCAACAGGAACGAAATCTTTTCAAACAAAGCCTTTCCTCGCCTAAATTAAAATTGGAGGGAGGACAAATATAAGAATTAAAAAAATAATGCAACGTCTATAAAAATTATAACACCTCAGGGAATTCCTGAAAATATAAATTTAATAAAAAAAAACATATTGGAAAAACTTCCTTCGAAAATTTGTCAGCGTCCAATAAATCTCCCGAGAAAATTAAAAAAATAATGCAACGTCTATAAAAATTATAATACCTCAGAGAATTCCGGAAAATATAAATTTAATAAAATAAATTAGAGAGAAAAAATAGGACAAAAAAAAATACGAGTAAAAAAAATTGGAAACGACAAAAAAACTTCCTTCAAAAATTTGACAAAGTCCAGTAAATCTCCCGAGAAAATAAAAGAAATAATGCAACGTCTATAAAAATTATAATACCTCAGGGAATTCCGGAAAATATAAATTTAATAAAATAAATTAGAGAGAAAAAATAGGACAAAAAAAAATACGAGTAAAAAAAAATTGGAAACGACAAAAAAACTTCCTTCAAAAATTTGACAAAGTCCAGTAAATCTCCCGAGAAAATTAAAAAAATAAATATTGGAAAGACTTCTTAAAAATTTGTCAACGTCCAATAAATCTCCCGAGAAAAGTTCCAAAAAGCACCGCTAGGGGGGCAACGTACACACCCCTTTCCCCCACTCGGTCGTTGCCATCTCTCAAAGATCCATTAAAAGTTGCAAAAAGCACCGCTAGGGGGCAGCACATCGAGTTGACATCCCCCTATATCCACCCCCTTTCTCCCACTCGGTCGTTGCCATCACTCAAAAACAAAGATCTAACATAATAATAAAGTTCCAAGAAGCACCGCTAGGAGGCAGCACATCGAGTTGACATCCCCCTATATCCACCCCCTTTCCCTCTCGGTCGTTGCCATCCCTCAAAGATCCATTAAAAGTTCCAAGAAGCACCGCTAGGGGCAGCACATCTCCTTTCCCCGACTCGGTCGTTGCCATCTCTCAAAGATTCATCGAAAGTTCCAAGAATCACCGCTAGGGGGCAGCATCGACCCAACACACTAGCGTCATCTGCCACGCCCCCACATCCTTCGGGCACACCCCACGCCGCCCATCCTTCTGCCTCAAGCCACGCCCCCCACCCTTCTCTAGAAGGATGCATCCTTGAGGCCGGACCCGCCTTTTTATACTACTGCTAACGTATAAAATCTTTCAAGATATTCTACGATTTGAGAGAATATAATCTCACGGTTAAGAATGATCATATGTAGATGATTTTAGGAAGGGAGTGTCTGACCCCAGGTCTTAAACAACCCTTAGAAATAGGAAGCTAGGAGATTCGGGCTAGAGTGTCCGATAGGAAAGTGACACGGAAGCGAAGTAGAAAGGGGGAGGAAGACGCCCTTATTTATTACCGGAGGGGCCAGTACCCGGGGTCCGACGGCTTAACGTGCCCATCCGAGGCACGGCGGATAGTTAGTGGATCGAGCGTTCGTGCCTGTTTGGGATTGAACCTGAGGTCCTTTCCGTGGCAGTCACGAACGTTGCCCACTCGGCCACCCGCGGCCTTCACGATTAAGAATGGGAGATATACTGACTTTAATTTGAGCTGTTGCCAGTTTTCATCCTAAAATTTTTTGTAAAATCTTAAAATAGATTAAAACAATTAAAAAAATGAGTCCGCATTGTGGATCTACCAGTAGTTAGATTTTGAACTGTCCTTTTTACCACGTCTTTTGTAAAAAAAAAAAGATCATGCTTATGTTATTGGTTTGTCCGTCTGTGGAGGCCATATCCCTGCAACTATTAGTCCGATTTGAAAAATGATTTTTGTATAGAGAAGCTTGAAATATGCGAACGGTGTTACTTCCTTTCATCAAACAAAGGTCTTCGCTCTTTCCACGTTTATAAGTGAGTCACGGAAGAATTTCCATTGGCCGCCACCAGGAATCGACCCCAGGGTCTTCCAGTTACGCACTGGATATGCTTCCACTACGCCACAGCGGCCTCGCATTGCTCCAGGCTCACACACGCTAACTGCCAAGCCAATTATTACTTCATTTCGTATTTTTTTTCACGATGTACAATTTCGCCGCTAGACGGCGTAAATGCAGATGATATCGAACTCAAAATACATTTTATTCCATATATTTGCTTCTAGAATCCGATTGGAAAAATTATTTCACCTTTCGATTCCATTTATATCGAAGAGCATTTAGGTATTGTCACATTTTCAAGTTACGCATAGATTTTCCGCTAGGGGGTAAAAGTAAATTGCGGTTTTCCCGATATATCTACTTCTAAAACTCTGATTTGAAAAATTCTTTCTTCAGAGGAAACAGCTCTCGATGGGAAATCTTTTGCATATAAGTTCTAAATTTTGGTAAAGAACTGTTTGGCCACCAGAGAGCGTGAGTCTTAATTTCTGCTTCTGATGTATTTGTAGCAAAATCTGAGTTTCCAAAATCTCGATTAAAAAATCATTGTTTGTGCACCGATACTACTTATGTCGATAAACCCTTTTTGAATATTTGATTCTTAAAATATTGCATGGTTTCTCCCCCAGGGAGCCGTAGATGTACATCTTGTTTTCGTCAATATCTCTGCTTCTAATGCTCCGATTTGAAAACTTCCTTCTTTATTGGATAGAGTTTCTGGTGCGACATGCTATTTATATAATTTCAAAATTTTCAAGTAATTCATAGACTTTCCGCTAGGGGCATAAAGGTACATTGAGTTTCCCCCGATATAACTGCTTCTAAAACCTTTATTTGATTTTTTTTTCTGCACCGTGTACAGCTTCTGATAGGAAATCTTTTGCATATAATTTTAAATTTTTGGTAAATGAGAATACTTTCTTATTAAAATAATGCATGACTTTTCCTCCAGGGGGCGTAGATGCATATCTTATACTTGTCGATATCTCTGCTTCTAAGAGTCCGATGTAAAAAAATATTTCTTTATTGGAGAGGTTTTCGCTGCGAAATGTTTCTCATACAATCTCAAATTTTTCTTAACGCACAAATCTGCAACCAGAGGGAGTAAGTTCACGATTCCGTTTACAGCAATATCTGCGGGATGAAAAACCCGATTGAAAAACTTCTTTCTTCGGTCAGGTATTACTGTTTCCCATACCAGTTCCATTGACTTTGAATAGCTTTGATAAATTTAATTCGCGTCAGAACGGATTCAAAAGACGTGTGCATTACACCCGTAAATTCGGTATCATCTTTATTTTATTTTTATTTTTTTCTTTTATTTTTTCATGATATCAAAATTTCTACATGCCATTTGAACGGGGACAAAAAAGGTCCCTAAAAATTAAAAGTTTCGATAGGCGAAACAATGAGCGCGTAGTAATTTTATTTTGCAGCAAGTATTGTGTTCCCCTTGACCTCCATAATTCTTTTCAAGCGTTAGAGTTTTGAAACCAGACCAGGAAAACCAGATATAGGTCAAAATGCATAGAGCTTCACACGAAACGTTCGATCCTTCCGAATCGATGAACAAGGCGTATTTGCAATTACGGTAAGCTCCCCCCCCTCCCCCGGTGGCCGAATGCGCCGGCTTCTGATCATTTGTCCCAGATGGGCCACAGGCTTTGATGAGACATGGGAGGTGAATCCGATTGAAACATTCTTGGATGTTGGTCAGTTGCATTCAGAAATCTGCGAAAAGCGTCAATTTTTACTCACATCCTCCCTAAGTACATGGACTAATTGCACTCGGAGATTCTCTCCCAACTCCCTCGGAGTTTCTCCCAGCTGTGGGGTTACAGCATTCTGAGACTGGAAGTCTTTATTTTTTTTTTTGCATTCTGGAAGTCTTTTCAGCTGTTGGGGAAATTGCGTTCATAATAATGAAGCACGTGCATATAACATATGTCATTGATGTTTTTCTTTTCTATAATAAGTAGGCTTGAATTCCTAACGGGTGGAAT
Source organism: Macrothele yani (assembly GCA_039090855.1). NCBI lineage: Eukaryota > Metazoa > Arthropoda > Arachnida > Araneae > Macrothelidae > Macrothele > Macrothele yani. The sequence goes on from CM077028.1 coordinate 57,556,539, forward strand.
TGATAGTGTCAATTAGCATTACTCAGGGTTGAAGGTTGACTTTTCAGCCCGGAGTCTTTCGTAAAAAAAAAAAAAAAAAAGACCATGCATATGTTATCGGTTTGTACGTCCGTTTGTAGACACGATATCTCTGCAACTAATAGTCCGATTTGAAAAATTCTTTTTGCATTAGAAAACTTGAAATGTGCGAATGATGACCCTTTATTTTGATTTTTTTTAACGACTCACAATTTCGTCGCTAGAAGGCGTAAATGCAAATGATATCGAATTCAAAATACATTTTATTCCATAAATTTGCTTCTAAATATCCAATTCAAAAAATTCTTTTGCCTTTCGATTCTACTCATGGCGAAGATTGTTTTAGGTATAGTCACTTTTTCAAGTTACGCATAGATTCTCCGCTAGGGGCGTAAAAGTAAACTGCATTTCCCCCAATATCTCTACTTCTAAAACTCCGATTTGAAAAATTATTTCTGAAGCGGATGCAGCTCCAGATGGCAAGTCTCGCATATAAGTTCTAATTTTTGGTATAAAACGGCTTGGCCACCAGGGGGCGTAAGCGTTAATTTCTGCTTCTGATGTATTTGCAACAAAATCTGAGCTTCTAAAATTTCGATTGAAAAATTCTTTCGTGGACCGATACTACTCACGTCGACAAACCATTTCGGAATACTTCCTTCTTAAAATAATGCATGGTTTCTCCGCCAGGGCGTAGATGCATATCTTAGTTTTGTCAATATCTATGTTTCTAATGGTCCAATTTGAAAAATTTCTTCTTTGTTAGAGTTTTTGGTGCGACATGTTTTTCATATAATTTCAAAACTTTTAAGTAATTCATTGATTTTCCGCTAGGGGAAGTAAAGGTAAATTGCACTTTCCAAAATATATCTGCTTCTAAAACTCCGATTTTTTTTTTTTTTTTTTTTTTTTTTTTTTGGAGGTTTAACGACCACCGTGAGCAACTCAATGGGCTATAAGCAGTCGCCCGTCCCTAATTTAGGGTCACTGGTTCCAGGGAAGGGAGAGAGCCAGTGCCGTAAGACAAACACAACATCCATGCCTCACCGGGATTCGAACCCGGACCCCTTTCGGACGAATGATCAGAGGCCAACGCCTTAGACCACTGCGCCACTGGGGCGGCAAACTCCGATTTGAAAAATTCTTCCTGTACCAGATACAGCTCCCGGTAGGAAATGTTTTGATTGCAATTTCTAATTTTTTTATAAAATATGGTTTGGCTACCAGGGGGCGTAAGTTTTAATTTCTACTTCGTAAGTATTTTAGTAAAAATCCGAGCTTCTAAAATCTCGATTGAGAAAATTCTTTCGTGGACCGATACCGCTCATGTTGATAAATATCTGAGAATATTTTCTTCTTAAAATCATGTATGGTTTCTCCGCCAGGGGCGTAGATGTATATCCTATTTCTGTCGATATCTCTGCTTCTAAGAGTCAGATTTGAAAAATTCCTTCTTTGTTAGATAGCGTTTCCGGTGTAAAATGCTCTCATATAATTTCAAATTTTAAAATACTGCATAGACTTTCCGCTAGGGGCGTTAAAGTAAAATGCGTTTTCTCCGATACCTCTGCTTCTAAAATTTCGATTAGAAAACTTCTTTCTGCACCGGATACAGCGGCTGATAGGAAATGCGTTTTCTATAATTTCTAATATTTTTTAAAGAATGGTTTAGCCACCAGAGGGCATAAGGGTAATAATATCTGCGTCTGATGAATCCGTAGCAAAATCTGAGCTCCTGAAAACTCGATTAAAAAAATGCTTTCGTTGACCGATACCGCTCACATCGAAATACCTTTCGAGAATACTTTTTCTTAAAATAATGTATGGTTCTTCCGCCAGGGGGCGTAAAGGCATATATTATTTTTGTCGAGATCTCTGGTTTTCAGAGTCCCATTTTAAAAATGCTTTCTTCGTTGGAGAGCGTTTTCCTGGGGAAATGTTTCTCACATAATTTAAAAATTTTCGTAGCACACAAGTCTGCCAACAGAGAGCGTAATTTCACGTTTAAATAATAGGACATTACCAGTGTGTATTTGTCATTTTCTTGTAGGACTTCCGTCCACAGTAAGTAGAGTTTAGATCCCAGCCACCTTTTGGGCAGGACACAGAAACGGAAGGAATGAGAGCAAGTCTAGCGACTTTGACAGAACAGTTTGTAGTGAGATTAGAGTACAGTAGATGGCGCCACCGTACAAGTATGATGTTGCACACAGAGGGGTGAGAGAATTTCAGGGGGGGGAGGCATAGGAAAGGATACCCATTTAACCAGTGGGTCCATCCTGGGGGGCGTCACTTAACGTGCTCGTCCGATGCACGGCGGATATTCAGCGATTGTTAGTAAATCACACTATCTCTGAAAGATCAGCCCAGGCTCGAACCTGAGGACCCTGCAATGATAGTCTGACTCGCTAACCACTAAGCCATCCGCGGCTTTTCACGTTTAAAGCAATATCTGCAGGACTAAATACCCGATTGAAAAAAATCTTTCTTCGGTCAGATACTATTACCTGTGCAAATTGTGTGTGTATTTTCTTTCCAAAATAGTGCACAATTTAGCCACACCACAGGCGTTGGTATAGCCAAATGTTTGATAAATTTGAAACACTAAAATAGACTAAACCTTTTTTAAAACATTTTTAAAACTAGTAAGATGTTAAGGTAGACGTCTAGTGATTTTGCTTCCTGTACTTCGAATGGGCGAACTTCTGTACACATTTTCTTCACAATTAATGCGCTCCCAAGGATGAAAATTTGAACATCGATTAAAACAACTTCATATTATAACTTGGAATACTTAATATTTTCTAAAACATAAACATAACTAAGCAATCCAACATTTGTTTGTCTACTGACGTCATCAATGTACAGATCGCGCCATCTTTTTTCTGGTCTCAACACCACCAAAGGAAAAGTTATTGATTTTTAATATAATTATGGTTATGTTTTAGAAAATATTAAGTATTCCAAGTTATAATATGAAGTTATTTTAATCGATGTTCAGATTTTCATCCTTGGGAACGCATTAATTGTGAAAAAATGTGTACAGAAGTTTGCCCATTGGAAGTATAGGAAGCAAAATCACTAAACGTCCACCTCAATGATTGATTGCAATTACCAAACTTCTTTATTTTAAAAATTTGATTTGCCCGATTCTGCTATGCGTTTACTTTCAAAAGTACGACAATGAAATGGTAGGTGATAGTTTCAACACATCTGATTACGAAGTACGAACCGATGAATCAGTAATGCTCTTAAGAGAGAGAGAGAGTGGATGAGTGGGGTGCGCATGCGCGGATTTGCGCCGCGCCCCGTCTGTGCGGGTGTGCAAGGCTAACTTGGGGCTGTGCTTGTGACATGTTGATAGAACTGACTGCCCATTGGTCCGTTCTAACCAATAGTTTCCGCAGACCGCAGGGCTTTCGAACAGTGGCGCTCCCACGGCGGTGGCCGATGGGGTCCGGGCGATGGCTCCGGCCCGGGCCACCCCTTGGGTTGATAAAGCAGAAAATTATTATGTCGAAGTTTGAAACAAAAAGTCACGATACGCGATCTACGTATCAACTGGCGTGCAAAAATTAAGGACGAGACGGTTTTTCGAATGTAACGTCGTGCAGAAGTGCTCCACATCGACTCAAATTATGCCATAAGATCCCAAGATGTAAGAATATGGGACAAGTGAGCAAAACCGTCCAAACAAGGAATCCAAAGGATACAAAGCACTTTATTGAAAAGATAGCTGCGAGCACAACTGGACAGAAGACAGAAACGTCCATGTGACAGGCGGCTGCCAAGAAAAATCCAGTCTTTAGAAGGGGATATGATCATCCCTGACTGCGCTGCAGGATTTACAACGTCTGTCCATACTGACGACGAGGTTGTAAAGGAACTGTTGGGGCATCGCGGCTCATTCCTCTTGTAGCGCCAATCGCAGCTGCGGAATCGTTGCTGGCGGTTAGTGACGTGCTGCCAAGCGTCTCCCGAGAAGGTCCAACAGGTGTCCGATTGGATTTAGGTCCGGGGACCTTGCGGGCTAATCCATGCGTTGAATATCTTCACTCCCCAACAGCTCTGCGACAGCCACTGTACGATGAGGTGTAGCGTTGTCGTCCATGAAGAGGAACTTAGGACCCACAGCACCTCTAAATAGACGCACGTGAGGCAGGAGAACCTCGGTACAATAGCGGACACTAGTGACTAAACCTCCTTGGAAGATGTGGAGGTCAGTATGGCTACCAAGCATGATACCGCCCCAAACGAGAACTCCGCCACCTCGAAACCGGTCCCTTTCGATGATGTTGGAGGTGTGATTGCGTGTTCCCTACTCTCTCCAGATGTGTATACGTCCAGAATCGCTCGTCAGACTAAATCGGCTCTCATCTGTAAAGAGAACTCGACCCCATTGCTGATGTGTCCAGTTCTTGTGTTCCTGCCTGGCACCACAGAAACCACCATCTCCGATGAGTAGGCGTGAATGGCACACACCGTACTGGTCGTCGTGCAAATAGACCACCTTTGTGCAGCCTCCTGGCCACGGTAAAACGCGATAACGGACGTCCAGTTGCATGTGCCTTGCGATTTCTCTCGCTGTCTGCCGTCTGTCTCTTCTCGCCTGTAGGACAATATACCGGTCGTCCGCCGCCGTGGTTGCTCATGGACGGCCACTGTTAAACTCTCGGACAGCTGTTCCTGTCGTTTGAAATGCTTTTCAAGCTCGTGAAATGATGCTGTGAGAGATCCCGAACTCCTCGGCCAGACATCGACCTTCTTCCAACTTCCCAATGACGCGACCTCGGGTAAAATCATCCAGATGTCGTCTACTGGATTGCCTGTTGGCCATATCACACGGTGGCAGCAACTCGACATCGTTCAAATCGATGTACATCGTGCAATAGCTTTCACCGAATTGCTGAGCGTACACCGCCCGTGTGCTTTATACCCTTCCGACCCCCCCTTACGTCATGCTGCATATATGCGCTTGCCCTACCGTACCAGACCCTAGTCTATCTCCTGAGTGGTCTGTCCGTTCTGCCTGCTCGTTCCGCTGTTATGCTAATTTCTCCTCTTCGTCATTAATTTTTGCCCACCAGTGTACTTCTTAATTATGTATCGTGTAATTATAACGAATAATAATTATAAGGGAGTAGTTCTGTTAAATAAATTTAGAAAAATCTAACTAGGAAAAGAATTTCATCTATTGCTTCTTCTAATCATTTAACTTTCTTGTACTGCAACATTACTAGTAACTGGATAAGAATAAATGTACAAAAGTCAACCTCCTTGATTGTTATAGCACTTGACTATTTTCCCCGGAAAATTTAGGGGGAGTTCACCCCCACCGTGGGAAAAATTTGTGTGCCACGGCGCACGGGCCCCCTTGGGAACTTTCTGGGTGTGCTGCTGCTTTCAAAACGACTAGAATGTTCTCCGCTGTTGTCGATCTCCGTAGAATTACATCGATCTCCGTAAAATTATATTTTATATATAAAAAGTGAAGCATTGCTACTTGCTAGTCAGAGTGAGGTGAGTTAGTTTTGAGATTTCTCAGTTTTGCAAATCGAATGCGATTGTTTCTATAGCGATGTTTCCGCGCTACATGTATTAAAGTGTGCTATTGACTTTGCTACTGTTCGATAGTTCTGTTAAATGTTGAACTGATTCGTAGCTGTGGATACAGAACTGAATTATTATTTTAATTCTGTAATTCTGTCTGACAATGGATATACGAAAGTTTTTTTAATCAGACCAGTGGGACAGACGTGAAAAAGGCGACGCTAGAGCAACAGCAATCTACTACAAGAGAAATATCTCCTTGTAGGATTGCTTTGAAACAATTTTTGATGCCTTCAAAAGGAACAGAAAATTCATTTACTCATCCCTCAACTTCAGCAGAAAGAACAGTCTAGCAAACACATTCCAGTAACGATAAAGACACTCCTAGTGGCGAAATTTTAGCAGTACGTTATGATTTAGGCCAATATTTGGATTATTCATGTTCATATGTTTCAGACAAGGAGGTTAGAATAATACTTCTGGAGATGCCTGGTTTCTTAACCGTGAAGCCGCAAGGTGTGGGAATTTGCCATTGTTTACATGATACCTATGTAATTTCATCTGTTTGTATTTTGGAATTGCGCGGTTTTGGGTTGCAGAAACGGTGTTCATATCAAACCGGAATAAATTACATACTTCTTACTCGAGTGAAGTTTACAATTTTAACATTATGTTTTGTTTAAAATTCACACCAATGATCGTGTACTTCACTTTAAAATAAAATGGGAAGGCGCCTCATAATAATTAAGAATTTTATAAATTCAGCATTTTCTCACACATTAATAGCAGCAAGTTACAATGCAAAATTGGAAATATTTGCGACGAAAGAAGGCGATTCCGCCAACACAAAATGCATTGCAATAGCCTTGAAAACCATGAGCTCCCCCACCCACTTTGACTGCTGTCGCTCAAGGTTATAGGCTTCAGGCAAAGTGATACTACTCCATTAACAAGGGCATCTCCAGATACCTTATTCTAATCTCCTTGGTTTCAGATGATGTAAAGTACCAACTGCTAACAAATCCACGGTAAAGTTTTTTACTCACGATTTTAGGAAAGATGTTTACAATTTTGGTAAAGATAAACGTTAATTTCAGAAGAGCTGGTTGGACTCATATCCCTGGGTGGTATACTCTCCTTCTTTAAAAGGTGGACTTTGTAAGTATTGTGTGTTGTTTAAACCGACTTTAAAAAGAGGTGTTTTGGTGCCTTCGTGGCCAACGCTCAAAAGGACTTTAAACATTTCCATGAAGATGCAAGGCCACATGCCAAATCCCAGTGGCAACAAGAAGCTGCGACGGATGCCAAACACTTATGTGATTCCGTGGAAATGAAAGAAAAAGCTGTAATTGAACATTTGGACTCAGCTAGAGTTGAACAAATTCAGATCAACAGAACCAAACTTAAATCTACTATTTTGCAAACAATAATATTTTGTGGTATTCATGATGTTTCACTTCGCGGAAAACTATCACAAAGTGGGAATTTTGAAGACCTACTGCGTTTTCGCATCAACGCAGGAGGTAAAATTCTTGAAGACCACCTAAGGACACACTCAGGAAAATCTAAATATACCAGTGGCGTCGGGACTCTTTTTTTGACAACGGGGGTAAGATGTCGCAGTACAAAAGATTTTATGATGGCATCAAATTATTGAAAGTGTTCTACGGATAATTTATCGAAAGTGTATCACGTCTACAGTAGTACACTACTGTAGACGTGCTAACTTCATTAGGAAAATTTATTGAACATTTCTTTTTTCGATTAAACATTCATCTAAAAAAAAAAAGAAAAACACTTTCATATCCATATAGTTTCTCAGTGTAAACTAACTGAACACATAAACGGCGTTAAACTATAGATTCTGATACTTCCGGATTGGTACGGATTTCGCAGGAATTGTAGCCGTAGATGCTATAATTCAACATTGAAGGAACTTATATCTCATTCCTCACCCTACTTCCATTTCCCTATTTATTTTTACTCATTTTTAGACTAGTTTTTACACTAATGAGACACAAAACATTGCTGGTCTTCAAACGGGAACCAGCCCTCTGGATTATTTAATGGGGCTAGCATTTCTTGGCGTCTCAAGAGTAGGTGGCAATAAAAAAAATATTCTTTCTAGATAGTTCATGGTGAAAGTTGAAGAGCAATACTCAATGTTTATCAAAATGAACTTAAGAAAAAACAAAACAAAAACGAATGTTTGAGATTTCCAAGCACAACATATGTAATTTGAAAAGGAAGAAAACTGAGGGGGCAAATGCGATGTTTTTCCCCATCACTCATTTGGATATGTGGGCAACTGACCCCCACTGCCCCCTCGGTTCTGCTGCCGCTGTTAGAGTTGATAAAATTGAATGAGTTAATGAGAAAAAATAATGATAAAAAAGATAAAGATTTTTTTTCTGTTGTCCTTTCAATATAACTTGAAAATCCTTATTCGTTGAGTAAGCGAGTAACTGAGACCTGCGCTTATAGACTGGGTAAGTCAGCCTGTAAAGTTAATCCGACAGCCATGCGCACATCTGTCGAAACACTGCCATAAATCTATGTAGCAGGCAAGTCAGCGTCGCATGAGGGCGGCACAAAATTTAAGAAAAATGGGTTCTATCTAATGCGGCTTTCAGTGGAAATATCAAAACTGTTCACTTCTGTAACGAACAGTGGCAATTCTCAGCGCCTAGACTAGAGGTTAGCAACTGTTACACTATGACTTATTTTCTAATGAAAACAGGGGTAAAAGTAAGAAGAGGCTCTTCCACTAAATTAATCTCGCTGGAATTTTTTAGGGTTATAAACGTTGTCGATCGAACAAGAAATTGCCCGTGACCTACATTTAAAGGCAATTGTTATTAATTTTGCGAATAAAAGTATGCAAAATGAAATTTTTAATTTACGTTGGACCAATCAAGTAAATCGATGTAGTTCCCATTAGTTTCTTTCCATTTAGATCACATTGTATTGTTTTTGCATCTTGAAATGATTGAATAAATATTGTGATGCCACACATGTGAATTAAATAGACTTTTTGAGCCATTGCCTAAAGCGCCGAGCAACTGTCCTCAATGGTAGAATTTGAGCTAGAAAATGCATAAAAGCATGTTATTACCGATATTAAAAATCATTTTTTTTTTACTTTATACTTATGTCCAAAAAAAAAAAAGTTTGCTCTCTACCTTGAAAGTTTAGGCAGGCTTGGAAGATCTGCGCATGTGCATTCAAGCTGTTAGATACAAAGTATTTTGTTGTTTAAAATCACTACTAAGAGCGTAGATTTGTCTCAAAAGTTGGAGGGGAGGGCTTGGCAGTTGCTATGATAAGTTTGGGGGGACGCGAGCAGTTATAAAATCATATTTTGTTCCTTAAAGAATTGCCGTAATAATTTTAAGAGATGTGTGCAATATTTTGTTTTATTCACACAACTAAAGGGCATAAGTTTTGCAAGGTAAAGGTAATTAAAAAAGTTTATGAAAATATGCATTTTTTTACGAAACATTTCCAATGATAAGTCTCCTTTCAATCAAACTTGGAAAGATTAAGTAAAAATTATAGGTAATGCCTGTGTGCACATGATCCTTCATCAGTACTCCGAGTGTACCTGACCCTCCTCCCTGACTCTGAGTGCACCTGACCCACCACCCGGAAATTTCAGCTGGTGGCGTTTTTTAAACCTCACAATCCCCTGAAATTATATTTCACACTACGGAAGGTTGAGAGCAATTTTAAAAATATTTAGCCACGGATAAATTTTAGGTCACTCTATGCCACTAGTGGCTGTTGGTGCATGGTGGGTCTCTCTCTGTGTCTCGTACTACGCTGCCGAATTACCTAATCACACCGATTAATTGCAGATCGCAGAAATTCCCCATTTGTACGGAATTGGTTTACACAGGGACAGTCGGAGAAAATCTCGATATTTGCGTCCCATCTCAGTTTCAGCTGCGTTTAAAATGTAGTGCCTAAAACACATTGCAAATTTTTTTATCGTATTCCTTGAAATGGAAAGGATAAGTTATCTGGCAAGCAATATTTTTTAATTTTAGATGAAATGGTATATATTGTATGTTAATGCGCGGTACGGAAGAGGGGGGGGTTCTCAGAGGTTCTTAAATCGTTCCTGGGATTAAGGCCTTAGTATGGCGCTAGACTAAGGCATCTGAGTCGGCCCCTAATAACTTCGTTGAAGTCCGTTAAAACACGCAATGCTTGTGATAATACGTAGTACATTCCTCAAACTAATAAATTATCTGCAGTTTTCATAAAAAGTCACTGTTTTCCACTTTTCTCACAAGAACATGAGTTAAAATCTTAAGATTCCTAGATTTTGCCTAGGAATTTAATAATTTAGCATTTTATAGTTTTCTTGGTGCATCTTTTCCGTTAGGCAATGTGAAGTGACACTGGATTTCGTCCATTAACGGTTCCAATTGCAAACACGGAGGTGTGGGTGGGTGGATAGTAGTGAAAAAGCTGAAACTGTCTCACCGAGCCCGCTGTTCACAGCGACACGTAACGTTTGCCCTTAGAGACTCACTGCCTTGAAATCTGTTCTAGCTTCTTCTTGCGATCGAGTGTTATACGAGAAAGAAACTATTTTACACTTCTCTCTACATAAGTATATATGTCGGATTATTATTTGCGATGTAGCGGCCTGCCTGCTGGGCCTTTGGTAATGGTGGGCCCCTAGCTACAGCTCCGTTAGATCCCCCCCCTCTCCCTCTTCATTCCGTCCTGGCGTTGCGCCTTGTCCATGGATGGACCTTGCCGCGGATGGCCTAGTGGTCAGCGTTTCTGACTGCAAAGGAGGACACTCAAATTCGATCCCAGGTATGTACAAACGTTCGAGCCACTAAATATCCGCCGTGTCTCGGATGGGCACGTTAAGCCGTCGGACCCCGGGTACTGGTTCCCGGTAATAAATAAGAGCATCTTTCTCCCCCTTTCTACTTCACTTCCGTGTCACTTTCTTATCGGGCACTCTAGCCCGAATCTCCTAGCTTCCTATTTCTAAGGGTTGTTTAAGACCTGGGGTCAGACACTCCCTTCCTAAAATCCTCTACATATATGATCTGATCTGGTCCATGGATCTCGCCAGAAAGTTGAAATTCATGGGAAGAGTTGTTTATGCTGTGGCACACCAGGAATGTTGTCCAGATTTAAGGGTGATTTCACAGCAGAGCCGGTTCGTTCAACCACTAGCGCACTAAACAACTGCCTAGTGAGCCAAGATTTAGAGTTCAGTGGCGTCGAAACACTTTTTTGACAGCGAGTCAAGATGTCGGAGAACAAAATATTTTATCATGACAAAATTTATCGTACTACTGTAAAAGAAGACGTGCTGACTTCATTTGGAAAATTTGCTGAACAATTTATTTTTTTCCGATTAGACATCCATTTAAAATAAAAAAAAAACGCTTTCATATCCATATACACTGCTGGCCACCCAAAATGCAACGCCAAGAAGGACACGAGATAGCAAAGCCAGATTTACTGGACACATAACAACAGATACAAAGATGAAACGATTGAGCTTACAGGCCCGTGCGACTTGCGGAACACGCAGACATCAATAGTTCGTGTGGCCCCCATGGCTCGCAATAACGGCCGCTACACGCCGCGGCATCGAACGAAAGAGGCTTTGGATGTGGGCTTGGGGTATGTCGGTCCAGGCTGCGTCCACACGTTGCCACAGTTCATCAGGCGTAGCCGCGGGTGGTGCTTGCCGGGACACTTGGTTGCCGATCAGCGACCAGACGTGTCCGATGGGCAACGTATCGGGAGAACAGGCGGGCCACGGCAGCAGTGACACCTGGTGGGCCGTGAAGAATTGTCGCACGATGCGTGCCACGTGCGGGCGCGCCTTGTCCTGTTGAAACGTGGCCGCTGGCAGGTCCTGCAGGTAAGGGAGGACTACTACAGGCTCCAAAACGTCGGAGATGTAGCGGTGGCTGTTGAGTGTACCGACGATGCGTACCAGAGTGATGCGGGTGTCTTATCCAATTGCGCCCCAAACCATAACGCCAGGCGACGGACCGGTATGGCGATGCATAATGCAGGCGTCATACAGTCTCTCGCCGCGGTGCCGGCACACGCGGATCCGACCATCGTGGTGTTGCAGGCAGAAGTGGGATTCGTCGGAGAAGACAATGTCGTGCCATTCCGTAGTCCAGGTGTGGCGTTCAACGGCCCATTGCCGCCGCACTCACCGGTGTTGTAACGTCAATGGTAATCGCAGCAATAGGCGCCGTACGACAAGTCCCCGCTCCTGCAGACGACGTCGAACGGTACGTGCTGACACAGGTTGTTGCGCAACACACCCTAATTCCTGCGCTAACGTTCGTGATGTGGCGGTGCGAGCCGTCAATGCCCGCCGCACAACATGCCGGTCCTCTCGTTCGGTGGTGTGCCGTGGCTGCGGCAATCGCTCACGTCGGTCCGTCCGTCTCACCTGCACCCACCGAATTCATACTCGCCTCACTGTGGCTGGATGTCGTCCCACACGGACGCCGATGTCTCGGTACGATAAACCGCTGTCGCGATAAGCCACCATTCTCCTCTGTTGAACTCCGAAACGTGCTGGAATGACTGCCGTATTCTGCGACGAGGCATCAGGAAGCTTCCCACGCACAGGTCCGGCAGCACAACTCACTTCCCTCCTGTGCACTCTTCTTATAGTGCTTGTCGGTGGCGTGCCGGGCGCACATGATTTGCATGTGCCCTGCAATGCTAATCGTTTGCATGTCCTCTCGCGGGCGACGCATGCTGCGAATTTCAGGCCAATCGGATGCTTCCTTCTTGGTGTTGCATTTTTGAGTGGCCAGCAGTGTAGTTTCTCAATGCAAACTAACTATATACATAGACGGCGCTAAACTGTAGCTTTTGATACTTCCAGATTGGTAGGATTTCCGCAGGAATTGAAGCCGTAGACGCTATAATTCAACATTGAAAGAACTTATATCTCATTCCTCACCCTATTTCCATTTCCCTATTTATTTTTACTCATTTTTTTAGAGGAAGTCAAATTTTTTACACCTAATGAGACACAAAATATTACTGGTCTTCAAACGGGAACCAGCCCTTTGGACTGTTTAATGGACTTTCTTGGCGTCTCATGAGTAGGCGGCAATAAAAAAAATATTCAGATTTCTAGATAGTTCATCTTGAAAAATGAAGAGCAATACTCAATTTTTATAAAAATGAACTTAAAAAAAAACCCCAAAAAACCATATGTTTGACATTTCCAATCACGAACATATGTAATTTGAAATGGAAGAAAACTGAGGCGGCAAATGTGATGTTTCGTCCCCACACTCATTTGTGTGCGGGGGCAACTGCCCCCTCTGCCACAGCAGTTCCGACGCCCTTGAAATATACTTCTCACAAAGTCCAAAATTATTTGATCAACATTTGTGGATCTATAATCCAAGAAACGATTGTAAAAGAGGTCAGTGAATTCTTTACCTCAACGACTACACTCTTGTGACGTTTATATATAGATTAAGATAATACAACGTAGTTATCACAAATGTTTTTTTTTTTTTTTTTTATTTCTCAAGCCGACCATGGCTATAAAACAGAACAGGTTTACTTTCCGTGGAACGTTTTATGAACAGACGGAAGGTAAAGCCATGGGCAGCCCACTGTCACCTATATTATGTGAAATCTACATGCGTCGATTTGAAGAAAAACTTTTCAAACTTGTGAAATTTGACTTATGGATACGATACTTTCGTTCTATGGAAGGGAAAACATTCTGAAATTCCAGAATTAGTCAAACTCATAAATTCCATTGATCATCACATTCAATTCAGCTACGAAACTGAAAATAACGGATGCCTACCATTCCTTGACGTCCTGGTAACTCGTTTAAATCAATCTCTCGCAACCACAATTTATCGGAATCCTTTCGCTATTTTTTCCCTCCACATGCCAAGTCTAATCACCCTTATCAACAAAAACTCAGTGCCTTTTACAATTGCGTATATCGCGCGATACATATATGTTCAGATAAGGACAGTTTGGAAAAGGAACTTTATCTCCTTAAACGTGTTGCAGAACAGCGAGGATACAACCCTTCCATTATAGACAAGGCTCTGACAAAATTTCGGAAACCGAAGTCCATCTCCACATTAACTCCTGTGATGCGCCCATTGCGGGAGAATTTTGCCATTATTCCATTTTCCCGTGTGACATTGCCTTCAAAATTACAAAAATTCTCAAAACCTTTAATTTTAAGGTGATTTTTAAACCCATAAACAAAATGAGATTTTTAGGATCAAAGGACTGTGTTGAAGACAAAAACTCGTGGGGAATTTATCAAATTCCATGTGAGTGTGCCGTTTCGTATATAGGACAGAACCTTAGAGCCTTGCGTTTTCGATTGAAGGAGCACAAGACCTACATTCGGAATTGTGACCTAAAGAAGTCATCGATGGCTAAACACTGTCACGAAAAGGACCACAAATTTCTCTTTGAAGAAGCAAAACTTATTGACAAGCCAGATTCAACCTCCAAATTTGATAGTTTGGAAGCTTTCCATATATATCAGAAGTCTTCGCAACTTGTTAATGACATGGCATCCACGCCATTTCTATCAAACGCGTGGAAGCATCTAACCAAAACACGTGACTGTAAACACCATTTATGATGTCATATACAATTTGAATATTTACGTGCCATTCGTCCTGATGAAGCTAGGTCAAGGTCAGTGAATGTTAAGCATTTTCTTTGCTGGCTGATGAAACTTCTGGCATTAGCGGCAAAGAGCAAATGTATTTTGGAATAAAATGCATCAAAGATGCTGATGTTGGTTTTATGATAAAAGAAGAATTCATGGGCTTTGCCGAGCTTGAGAAATTAGATGCAGGAAGTGTGGCAGATGTTATTTTGCAATTCACGGAAAAGCTAGGACTAGAAATGACTAAGCTTATTGGTTTAGGGTTTGACGGATGCTCCACGATGGCTGATAAAGATACTGGTGTTCAACAAAGGATCGGAGAGAAATATCCGAAAGCTGTATATTTTCATTGTGCATCCCATCAATTGAACCTAGTGGTGAATGACCTCAATCATGTGCCAGAAATCAGAAACACAACTGGAACAATAAAGCAAGTAATCAGATCTTTTAGGGAGAGCACTCTTAGAATGAAAAAAGTTCCAAACATTGGTCTTTGTGAAACAAGATGGTCTGAAAAATACAAGTCTATACGACATTTTTCTAAACATTTTGTACCCATCAAGGAAGCTTTTCGTAATCTTTCTGTTGATGATGAGGCGAACCCAGAAGCACCATCACAAGCCTTCCAGTTAGACACTGCAACATCATCTATAGGGTTTATCGTGTGTCTCAAAATCATATCCAGTTATTCTTCTTATCTGGAGCCAGTTGTGAACAAATTACAGTTTGTAGATTTTGATTTGCATTCTGTACATCGACACATAAAGAAGGAACTTCTGGAGGTTTTTCAGAAGCACAGGGCGGAATCAGAAGAACTTGCTGAAATTTTCATGGAAGTAAGAGATACATGTGATTTTCTGGAAATTGATATCAAAATGCCTAGAACGTCTCCAAGACAAACTCATCGTTCGAACATTCCTGTGGCTACTCCACTTGCTTACTACAGAGCAGCTGTTTTTATTCCTTACTTAGACTCTCAAATTATGTCGCTTGAATCAAGATTTACAGATCTCAATGAAACGCCATTCAAAGCAACTTCAATTCATCCCAACATGATGAAAACAATGAAAAAAGATGTTTTTGTCAAAGCTATTATAACGAAGTGAATTTCTCCGTCATTTTTATCCACGCCAGGATTCGAACCCGAGGCCGCTTATTCCGGAACAAGTTGCTCTACCAATTAAGCTACGCGGACGTTTTATTCTGATTCCTATCTGTCTTTATGTCGTGTGCGTCCTTCTGGCAGGTACGTCACATCGTCTGGTACGTTACATCATCTCCCCCTTATTTTTTTTTCGAAGTGCTGGAGAAAGGATTCTCTCATTTTTCCTGTCTCGCGGTGTGGAAATAACATCACACCAATGCGAGATTTGGAACGGTCGGGTCATCCGGATAGTTCGGGCGCCATTATAACGAAGTGAATTTCTCCGTCATTTTTATCCACGCCAGGATTCGAACCCGAGGCCGCTTATTCCGGAACAAGTTGCTCTACCAATTAAGCTACGCGGACGTTTTATTCTAATTCCTATCTGCCTTTATGTCGTGTGCGTCCTTCTGGCAGGTACGTCACATCTTCTGGTACGTTACACTATGAAGGAACTGTCTCAGTTTTATAACATGGAAAATGTGGAAGCGGAAACTAGAACCTGGTATGATTTACGGAAAAACAAGGACGGCGGTGAAAAAGTTAAGCTAAGTGATCTCCTCTCAGAAACTGCATTTTTTCTTCAGTTAAGAGGGCTCTACTAATTATATGACAATTCCGCCAACAACATGCACTGTGGAAAGGTGATTTAGCACCATCAGGTTAATGAAGACATGGCTGAAGAGTACAATGAGTGAAGAGCGCCTTTCAAGTTTATGCTTATTAAGTGTTCACAGAGACAGAATAAAAGAGAAAGAGCTGGATTTTTTTTTTTTTTATTGGAGGTTTAACGACCACCGTGAGTAACTCAATGGGCTATAAGCAGTCGCCCGTCCCTAATTTTGGGTCACTGGTTCCAGGGAAGGGAGAGAGCCAGTGCCGTGAGACAAACACAACATCCATGCCTGACCGGGATTCGAATCCGGACCCCTTACGGACGAATGATCAGAGGCCAGCGCCTTAGACCACTGCGCCACCGGGGCGGCAGAGCTGGATTTGGAAGAATTGGCTATATATAAGTTTTCCAAAAACAAGCGAAATATGCAGTTTGCTTTCTCTGAAAAGTATTGGATATCATGGTGGAATTAACTTTTCCCATCACAATGTTCTAAACCGTAATTATAACTTTAATTGTGTAGTTCAGTTATAACCTGCGCGTTGACGAAAAAAAATTGCTACAAACTTTTAATTCATTTGAAATGTAGTTTTTACATACCATCACCACACATGTAATACGAAGTTGCAATGACAATTTTTAAAATCAGCTAAAACATTTATTGGTTCAGTTTTTTTTTGTAACTTTATAAATAAATATAATGAACAGAACAAAAAAAAAATTATGTGGGTTTTTGATAGACCTTTCATATTTTAAAATAAGGTACTTGTTAGCTATTTACTAATTGTCAAACAGTATCAATTATTTTTGTTGTATTTTAGTGTCTTGTACATTTAGTAAAATGTTTGACAGCCTTGAAGGAGGTACAGATTTTTCTTTTTATAAATAAATATAATGAACAGAACAGAAAAAAATTGTGAGTTTTTGATAGGCCTTTCACATTTTAAAATAAGGTACTTGTTAGCTATTTACTAATTGTCAAACAGTATCAATTATTTTTGTTGTATTTTAGTGTCTTGTACATTTAGTAAAATGTTTGACAGCCTTGAAGGAGGTACAGATTTTTCTTTTTATAAATAAATATAATGAACAGAACAGAAAAAAATTGTGAGTTTTTGATAGACCTTTCACATTTTAAAATAAGGTACTTGTTAGCTATTTACTAATTGTCAAACAGTATCAATTATTTTTGTTGTATTTTAGTGTCTTGTACATTTAGTAAAATGTTTGACAGCCTTGAAGAAGGTACTGAGACCAAAACCTTCCGCTGATGAATGTCTGCTTTGGATCTCGTTTGAGGCGAATCAGCACGTCGGGACCAAGACCGTTTGGGCAGCACATTGTTGTACACAATTCACTTTTCGTCACCAGTTATCAGTCGCTTCAAAATAGGATCGTTTTCCTCACGTTTAATGAGCATATTGCAGATGTTTATACGCGCCGTCAATTGAGCTTCTTTGAGTTCATGAGGAACCCACGCATCGAGCTTGCTTACGTATCCCAGCTTCTTCAGGTGATCGTGAACGCTTGAATGATGGATGTGCAATGTGTCTGCAATCTCCCGTGTCGTGTAACGTGGGTTTGACTCGATCAATGGCTTGATTTGGTCGTCATCAACCTCGGTTGTCCTCCCGGACCGAAGAGCATCGTTGAGGTCAAAATCACCAGCACGGAATTTTGTGAACCACCGTTGGCACTGACGTTCTTGTAGAGCATTATCACCGTACATTTTACGCAACTTTTCACAAGCTTGACGCGCGTTCTTCTCTTTACGGAAGTAAAACTGTAAAAAATGGCGAAAATGCACAGTTTGGTCTTCCATCTTCAACTTGATGTCAAATCTCCGCAAATCAACCAAATCGCTCACTATTCCACTAGAACTGGCACCTGTCGAATGTGATAGCGATAACATAGCAGCGCATGCCTCTAATACTTCCGAAACCGCCCAACCGCCGTCGGGTGCCGAAATACGTCATGACTTTTCCCACAACCCAATATATGATATACAGTTGAAATGGCCATACACTGCATATTTCTTCGGTCTTTTGGGAAATACATGTCTGCCAGACGACACATAAGCAATTTCGTTCATAACTGTAAATTTAAAACTTCAAGCCTACACGAAACAAATCAAAATACGTCGTTACTCTTCACTTTCGTCGTTAAAATATTAATAGACAACAGAACAAAATAATAATAGACAACAGAACAAAATAATAATAGACAACAGAACAAAATAATAATAGACAACAGAACAAAATAATAATAGACAACAGAACAAAATAATAATAGACAACAGAACAAAATAATAATAATAGGAAACAGAACAAAATACGTTGTTGCTTGTATCATAAATGTAAAAAGAACCTTGCTTATGAAGAATTTCGTAAACAATTTCGTTCGAAACTACATTTAAAAGCTAGCAAGTCAAATGTTTTTGGAAGCGTGAGCAAAATTGTGTTGCTATAGCTAATATCTCAAGGGGAAAACTTTTTTTTTCAAATTTCAATTAC
Source organism: Macrothele yani (assembly GCA_039090855.1). Taxonomy (NCBI): domain Eukaryota; kingdom Metazoa; phylum Arthropoda; class Arachnida; order Araneae; family Macrothelidae; genus Macrothele; species Macrothele yani. Next base: position 57,575,063 of record CM077028.1, read on the forward strand.
TATGAAAATTTTCCCGCGTACTTATATTTATTGCAGTCACCTTACCACTTATATGACGTCACCGTTGCTTCGGTGAAAACGAATGTTGGTAATTTGATTTTAACTCAAAAAACCTTGACATTCGATATGCGAAACGATAATAAATGTTTAAATGCAAAGCATATTATGATATAGCGCTTTTTACGTGATTTTTAAGGTTTTTTGTTAAATAAATTCGAAACAAATAAATTTAGAACAAAATATATACTGAGCAGGTCAACTCAAGTCATTCAGAACTTAGGGGCCACCCCGGTGGCGCAGTGGTCTAAACGATGGCCTCTGATCATTCGTCCGAACGGGGTTCGGGTTTGAATCCCGGTGAGGCATGGATGTTGTGTTTGTCTTACGGCACTGGCTCTCTCCCGTCCCTGGAACCAGTGACCCTAAATTGGGAACGGGCGACTGCTTATAGCCCATTGAGTTGCTCACGGTGGTCGTTAAACCACCAACCAAAAAAAAAAAAAAAAAAAAAACTTTGGGCGGGGCTTCAGTTGCTGGGCAACAATGGCTGGATCATTGTAAAACATCCTAGCGTTATCAAAGCTGGGTTATTTAAAAAACCCATTTCGACCCACTTAAAGTTATCGTAAGAAAACATCCTTTGCTAGTGCGCCTCTATGTTGTAAAAGGAACATTCCTGCCAAATATGAAGTTCAGTAGTTTCTGAGATACGGTGATGAGTCGTGAGGGCTTTCAGTTTTATATGTACAGATATTTCCTGAACCTTTTTACTTCCATTTTAAGTTCTAAGAAATGAATTTGTTATAATTAAAATGTAAAAAAATGCATTTATAAACTTTTAAAGACGTAATACAAGTAACATTGTTTTCGTTATAGTTTTATAGTTTTCAAAAGAAGAAAAACTAAAAAGTACCACCGCCTTCTATATATACACTGCCTGCCCAGTCGATCTCGTTTCAGTGGTAAGGCGTGATGACGATCGTTCGGATAATGGCCTCGAGTGGCGCCTAGATACGTTGACTCCGTTCTGATGTGCAGAAGATAATCACAAGCTTGTTTGCGTATCAAATTATTATTGTTTCGAAATGAAAACACTTTCACACGGAAGCGTTATTTTCTAAATTATATTGGTGTCATTTTGTAAATTCAGATATTCTCTCCATTGAGAGTTCGCTTCGGAAAATAAAGTTTCTGATTTAAAACGAATAATGTGCAACGAGTTTTCTCAATATTTTGTTAAAGAAGTGGCACAGCAGACGAGAATTAAACAGAAATACAGCATAGGAGAATTGAATGAAATAAGTAAAGATGTCAGTTCAGTTTATTCATGTCGTATTTATAAACAATCGGCGACTGCCAACGATAGTTACGTGAACTGTGGACATTGATAAGCACTACACAGTCGTTCTTTTTTTAGAACAACTAATCTCATATTTTCATCACATCGAAAAAGCGATCGACAAGTAATAATGTCATTTTTAAGTGAAACACAAAGTCAGCGTGATTACACACACATGCATCTGATAAGCACAACGTCAAAAAATATGACTTAATAATCACTCATAGTCATAGCATTCCTAAATTATACCTAAACACGTGCAGTGATTTCATTTTAAATTCAGAGTACACATTAAAATGCTTACAAATCACTTTTTTTCCCAGGATATTAAAAGTTAATACTTTTTTGACGTTTATCTGACGGCAAGTTAGGAGACAGAAGCTTAGTGAAGCAATATATATATTATATATATTATACTAAAATCAGTTTCTATTGCTGGGATCAACAAAACGGTAAAAGTGTAGATTAGCGTCCTAAATTATTTCGTTGGAAAAATATTAGTGCCTGTAAAAAGTGCGAGGTACAGATTTTAGAGTATGGAAATTAATGGCAAATGGCGCAGAAATTTCATACTTTTATTGTAACGTAATATTTACGTGTAAGTGCGATGCTGTGAAGAGATGCTACGGTAAGCCTAACGCATCACTACGGCGACGATGTGAAGCTTTGCTGCGTTGAAAGTAAGATTCGCTTCTGCGTGAAATTCACGCGCGGACGACTACAAGTTCAACCGCGTACGTTCTTGCCAGGAGAGCGAACCATGTTGTACTCATACGCTACAAAATATAGTTTGTTCATGTTTTGTCATTGTTTTTAAAGCACATGTTCAGACTTTCTTCGTTCTTTCGCTTATGATTCCCTGATTCTAAACAAAAAGTACGACTATGCCTTTCGATGTTGTACAGAAAACTGGGGAAGTATAACTTTCCTGTATGCTTTCAACAGCTTCCATTCGTAGCTGATTTGCAGTGCCACTGTGGTTTTGGTTCTCCTCTTAATACCTTCTCCGTAGGCCACTTTTTATCTCATTGATACGTATCTTTTGCAAATCAAAGAGGTTTTATCCGCTTTTCATGCCAGCAACGTACAGGATACAACAACAACAACAACAACAACAAAAAAAGGAGTGAATGATGGACCTATTTTCTGTAGGGCATCACTACAATATTATTGCTCTCCTGCTAACAAAGTAACCGCTTTCTGTTGTGCGATGCATTAGGCTGACCGCGGCGTCTCTTCACAGCATTGCACATACAAGTAAATATTACGATAAGACATTAAAATATTAAATTTCTGCACCATTTGCCATTAATTCCCATACTCAAAAATCTGTACGTAGCAGTTTTTCCAGGTACTGACATTTTTCCGACGAAATAATTTAGGATGCTGATCTACACATTTACCAACAAAACATATCGTTCCCAAACAAAACAGAAGAATAATTTGTGAAGAAACCACGGGAAAATGAGTTTCCAATCTTTCAATGAACTTTGTGGAGAGTAAAAAACCTAGTAATTATAATTTAAACTATCTAAACAGTTAAAATACAATTACTGATGTCAAACTACGCAGGTAAACAAATCAAATACGAAAGAGGTCAACTAATGTAACGCCACCTTGCGGACGTTTAGATCATAACTCGAAAACAACGTTTGAGCACGATTAAGCAGGCAGCGTGTATATAGAAGACGGTAAAAGTACGCACTCAGCGTGTGCCACCATAGCTCAGTGGATAGAGCACTGGTCTTGTAAACCAGGGGTCGTGAGTTCAATCCTCACTGGTGGCTTCTTCCGCTTTTTTCTAACTTCTGCGTTTTTTCGTTGAAATGAATGAAATGGTTGTGTAATCAGTTCAATCCGAACGTGGTTTGTTTGCTTTGGCGCGGATCATTCTTTTAGCAAGTACGCTGGAGCCATCATAATTCACGTACACCTAAAATTCAGCTGTGGTTGGCGCAGAGATTTTCTGATTTTGCGCTTGAATCGCTTATTGATTTAACTCAAGAACCATTCAAACATAGCCAGTATTATTTCGCAAAACTACAATGCTGTCGCTGGACAACGAAATGTCATTTTTGTGAACAGGACATGATGGATGCAGCTTTTACTTCTGGGATGGGGGGGGGGTCACACAAAAGTTAAATTGCGTGACTTATGTCGAAATATGATAAGAGAATAATATGCGCATATTTTCATCTGTGAAATTAAGGCTCTTTTTCTTTAAAACATGTACGCAAAAAAAAAAAAAAAAAAAAGAACACGTACCTGGCTGCGCACCCGCGCATGCCGGTCCAACTCCGAGGGTAAGCAAATTTTCAGTTGTAATTGAGGACTGCTAACGTATAAAATCTTTCTAGAAATTCTACGATTTGAGAGAATATGATCTCACAGATTAAGAATGGGAGATGTACTGACATTAAATTGAGCTGTTGTCAGTTTTCATCCTAAAAGTTTTTGTAAAATCTTAAAATAGATTAAAACAATTAAAAAAAAGAGTCCGCATTGTGGATTTACCAGTAGTTAGATTTTGAACTGTCCTTTTTAGCACGTCTTTTGTAAAAAAAAAAAAAAAAGATCATGCTTATTTTATTGGTTTGTCCGTCCGTCCGTCTGTGGAGACCATATCTTTGCAACTATTAGTCCGATTTGAAAGATTCTTTTAGTATTTAGAAGCTTGAAATATGCGAACGATGATACTTCATTTCGTTTTTTTTTTTTGTACGATGTTCAAGTTCGTCGCTAGACGGCGTAAATGCAGATGATATCGAACGCAAAATACATTTTATTCCATATATTTGCTTCTAGACATCCGATTGGAAAAATTATTTCACCTTTCGATTCCATTTATATCGAAGAGCATTTAGGTATTGCCACATTTTCAGGTTACGCATAGGTTTTCCGCTAGGGGGCGTAAAAGTAAATTGTGGTTTCCCCGACATATCTACTTCTAAAACTTTGATTTGAAAAATTCTTTCTTCAGCAGAAACAGCTCTCGATGGGAAATCTTTTGCATATAATTTCTAAATTTTGGTAAAGAACTGTTTGGCCACCAGAGAGCGTGAGTCTTAATTTCTGCTTCTGATGTATTCGCAGCAAAATCTGAGTTTCCAAAATCTCGATTAAAAAATCATTGTTTGTGCACCGATACTACTTATGTCGATAAACCCTTTTTGAATATTTGATTCTTAAAATATTGCATGGTTTCTCCGCCAGGGAGCCGTAGATGTACATCTTATTTTCGTCAATATCTCTGCTTCTAATGCTCTGATTTGAAAACTTCCTTCTTTATTGGATAGAGTTTCCGGTGCGACATGTTTTTCATATAATTTCAAAATTTTCAAGTAGTTCACAGACTTTCCGCTAGGGACATAAAGGTGCATTGAGTTTCCCCCGATGTATCTGCTTATAAAACTCCGATTTGAAATTATTTTTTCTGCACCGGATACAGCTTCTGATAGGAAATCTTTTGCATATAATTTTAAATTTTTGGTAAATGAGAATACTTTCTTATTAAAATAATGCAAGGCTTTTCCTCCAGGGGGCGTAGATGCATATCTTATATTTGTCGATATCTCTTCTTCTAAGGGTCCGATGTAAAAAATTGCTTCTTTGTTGGAGAGCGTTTTCGCTGCGAAATGTTTCTCATATAATCTCAAATTTTTCTTAACGCACAAGTCTGCAACCAGAGGCCGTAAGTTCACGATTCCGTTTACAGCAGTGTCTGAGGGATGAAAACCCCGATTGAAAAACGTCTTTCTTCGGTCAGGTATTACTGCTTCCCATACCAGTTCCATTGACTTTGAATAGCTTTGATAAATTTAATTCGCGTCAGAACGGATTCAAAAGACGTGTGGATTACACCCGTAAATTCGGTATCATCTTTATTTTCTTTTTCTTTTTTTCTTTTCTTTTTTCATGATATCAAAATTTCCACATGCCATTTGAACGGGGGAAAAAAAAGGTCCCTAAAAATTAAAAGTTTCGATAGGCGAAACAATGAGCGCGTAGTAATTTTATTTTGCAGCAAGTATTGTGTTCCCCTTGACCTCCATAATTCTTTTCAAGCGTTAGAGTTTTGAAACCAGACCAGGAAAACCAGATATAGGTCAAAATGCATAGAGCTTCACACGAAACGTTCGATCCTTCCGAATCGATGAACAAGGCGTATTTGCAATTACGGTAAGCTCCCCCCCCCTCCCCCGGTGGCCGAATGCGCCGGCTTCTGATCATTTGTCCCAGATGGGCCACAGGCTTTGATGAGACATGGGAGGTGAATCCGATTGAAACATTCTTGGATGTTGGTCAGTTGCATTCAGAAATCTGCGAAAAGCGTCAATTTTTACTCACATCCTCCCTAAGTACATGGACTAATTGCACTCGGAGATTCTCTCCCCACTCCCTCTGAGTTTCTCCCAGCTGTGGGGTTACTGCATTCTGAGACTGGAAGTCTTTTTTTTTTTTTTTTGCATTCTGGAAGTCTTTTCAGCTGTTGGGAAAATTGCGTTCATAATAATGAAGCACGTGTATATAACATACACAGTGTATGCCATTGAATTTTTTCTTTTCTATAATAAGTAGGCTTGAATTCCTATCTGGTGAAATTGATAGTGTCTATTAGCATTACTCAGTTGAAGGTTGACTCTTCAACCTCCGAGTCTTTCGTATTATCTTTTATTTCCACCCCCACCCCCACCCCAATTTTTTTTCATTACTTTTTTACCTTTTTTCTGATTTGTTTCCTTTTTAAGCACGTCTTTTGTAAAAAAAAAGATCGTGGATATGTTATCGGTTTGTCCGTCCGTGTGTCCGTCCTTCTGTAGACACGATATCTCTGCAACTAATAGTCCGCTTTAAGAAATTCTTTTTGCGTTAGAAAGCTTGAAATGTGCGAATGATAACCCTTTATTTGGATTTTTTTTAACGACTAACAATTTTTCCACTAGAAGGCGTAAATGCAAATGATATGGAATTCAAAATACATTTTATTCCATACATTTGCTTCTAAATATCCAATTCAAAAAATTATTTTGCCTTTCGATTCTACTCATGGCGAAGATTGTTTTAGGCATAGTGACTTTTTCATGTTATGCATAGGTTCTCCGCTAGGGGCGTAAAAGTAAATTGCATTTCCCCGATATCTCTATTTCTGAAACTCCGATTTGAAAATTTATTTCTTAAGCGGATACAGCTCCAGATGGCAAATCTCGCATATAATGTCAAATTTTTGGTATAAACCGGTTTGGCCACCAGGGGGCGTAAGTGTTAATTTCTACTTCTCATGTATTTGCAGCAAAATCTGAGCTTCTAAAATCTCGATTGAAAAATTCTTGCGTGGACCGATACTACTCACGTCAACAAACCATTTCGGACAAAACTAAGATATACATCTTCGCCCCTGGCGGTGATGTATGTCTTAGAAATAAAACTAAGATATACTGTTACAGTGGACACCCCCCCCTCCTAAAACCTGAAGAAAACTTTAAAATTTGTCCGCCATGTCGCGTATTGTATGAGGCAGCTAGGAATCACAGTTCGGCAGGCTCACATGTTCTTTTACAGTTCAGTTTTTTTATTTATTTCTCATTTACGTTGTTTTTTCTTTCGGCTGTTCTCTAAATTAATTAACAAAATTGCGGGATAATTGGGAAGTCGCTCCAATGCTTTTGAAGGCAAGAAACGCAATATTTTTGCCATTTTGAATTGCTAGACCTCACACATAGCCCTGAAGTGAAACATAAAAATTCCTATCTCAAGTGTCTTAGAGGGGCTGCAAAACGAACGAGGGAAATGTGCTTTCGAATGCGGATGGAAGCAGCAATGTTCGAAGTGGTTTTTCACTTTTCTTTCTTTTCTTCTTTCCGCTTGTAGCTTAACGCTGTGGTCCGTATGTTTACTTCAGTGGGTGGGCCAAGAGACCCTCAGCAGACACATAACTCTGTCAGCGAGAAAGATACTTTGACTGACGTATGCGAGGGACAATGGGCAATTAAGAGTTTAGAATCGCTGAAAAGAATAGGGGTGGATTCGAGCGTTGTTTTCGGTCAGCAGTTGCCGATATACGCTTAAGGTAAAAGCACGTCTGATTTCGCTCGGCCGAGAAAATTAATCTCAGGGCTGGCGGTCGCAACTCGATAAAAAAAAAAATGGAAACAAAACCTGCGAGTGGCATATTTGAACTGCGTACTCAGGCAGGGTAGATGGTTTGCTGACGGAAAGGAACTGACCGAATTGGGAATGAACGGTCAAAAAGGACGGAAGGTAGCGACGGACGGAATCAACTATAGCAGCAGCGGAATTGAATGTGTCCCACTCTCCCAGCAGTCGACGTTCACAATTATTTCTTCACGACAACAAAAATCATTTCCCAGGAACACAGAAAATCAATCTTGGAAACCGCAACTGCAGATGTGAGAGGGCCTATTTTGCTTAACGGCCACCTTCAAATCGTCACGAGAATAGATCAGTGTGCACTCTAATCATTGCAACAAAGTGCGGCGTGATATTACCATTTTTAATTGTGTGCTTCATTTACATCAAGCGTCAAAGTGAAGTGTTGAATCATCGGTGCTGCCACATGGTGCAAGTGTCTGTGTGTGTGTTTTTTTTGTCGTGTGATATTATGTGATGCACAACGGATTTGCACAGCAAAGTCACGTAACTGTAAGTAGATGAATATTTCCTTTTTCTTTCTTCGCACATCTGCGAACTTGTGCCATCCCGACACCCAAAGCTGCATGGACATAGATGCAGTAATGCTGAGTGACTGAACCTCAGAGGAAATACCTGCACATACAGATTTCAATTTCTTACAGGGCCCATTTCCTGATTACTTTTTTACATGAATAAAGGAGAAGGTGTGGCCACAAATTCCGCTGGGCGGGACAGTTTCTTTTAACTTTGGTTCAGGGCCAAAGCGAGCGGGGAAGGGATCTGCATGTGCATGCTTATTAGATTTAGTTAATTAACTTTGGCAGTATTTCGCACCTATAATCTTATACCGCAAATTAACGTGCTTGTGTATTTTGTGTCGCGAGTATTTTTAATGTGATCGTTTGCATATAATTTTTTTTTCATTCTCTAAGCAATTGTATATGAATATCACCTGCAGCTCTATTTAGTGTGTAAACGAGTAGTATCTCTTGTTCAGATAGTCCGGTGGAGACTCAGTCGGCTGCGTTATCCGACAGTAAAGTGTGACACCGTATGCTGCCCACATATGAGGGGCAATTGTCTATGCGCCTAGAGAGCGCCGGATCTGTTTAAATCTCGCAGAACGTTATTAAATGTTGTGTTGTGTATTTGAGAATCATGTGTTATTTGCGAAAGTGAGTGTTGTACTGGCTGGTTGGGGATTGAATGTACCGGAGTAAGATCCGGACCACTACACTCAGTCACGAATTGGTGATTGCGGGTGAACCTCATCACAACTCTGATCCCAAAGTATCATTTTTTTTAGATTATTTTATTTTTTATTTGTTGTTGTTATTTTGTTCACAAGGTGGATTCACCCAAGCCTTATGCTTCGGGTCATTCTTCAACTTTTCATTTTTTATGTTCTGGTGTGAATCTTTGAGTGCAGCAGTGCACCTGAGATTCTCACCTGGTGCCGTGGCCAACTAAATTGTACTTCAGGTCTCAAGCACCGTTACCGGCCGACTCGGCAGGAACACTGCTAGTGCCGTGTAACATTAATGGTGCCGTTGTCCCAGGATCGATACCTATATTTTGCAGCTAGCGGAACAACACTCATGTTCGTAAAATAAGTGCGAATTGACTGCCATTACTATTTTTATTTAGTTTTGTTCGGGGCGAATTTTGTATAATTTAGCATTAAGTAAGCCTTAAGCTGTTTTCTAAGAACTGCCATAATTTTAGTGGGTAAGAAAAACAAAATGGCTAACACGAAAAAATCGTCATCTGCGAGTCACATGGATTCAGATGATTCTGGTGGTCACTCTGACGGAGAACATGTGAGCACTGAGGCTGCAATTGTTCCGGAAGAGAGTACACCTGTTACAAGTACAGCGGGTACATCACAGCTGAGACAAACAGCTTTAGCCGCACCTATGGTTTACGGTGAGCAAATAGCGGGATGCATAAACATGTTGAGGCTATTTACAGGCACTGATCCGCTGTATCGTGCTAAACACTTTTTTCAGGATGTCGAAAGTGTAGCGATGGTGGGTAGATGGTGTGAGCAAACTAAACTCGCGATTGCAAAATCTAAATTTCGGGAGAGAGCTGCTGAATTTCTATCTGATAGCGATGAGCTGAGGGCTGAAACCGAATATGTAAATTTTAAACTTCTTGTCATTGATCGCTTCCAAGCCGAAGAGCCATTGGTAACGCGAATGAAGCAGTTTATGAATTGTGTGCAATTGCCAGGACAAGACGTTCGGCAGTACGCAACACGTCTTAAGAGCGCAGCTACGAAATATCATGGTCATAAGTCGGATATGTCCGAAGAGACAAGGAAGCACAGGGATCAAGAAGCGATGTGCCAATTTATTTCAGGGTTATCTGAATCGATTAGGCGTTGGGTACTAACAAAATGCCCGGAAACTTTGGATGCTGCAGTTCTCATCGCAATTCAAGAGGAGGAGAATTTAGCACTCATGGGTAGAAAAACTTCGGTGAATACGGTGGAAGGAGGCAGAGGGGACGAGGAGTCGGTAATGCTGGCCCGCACTTTGCAACAGATGTTGTCGCGTTTGGAAGCCACGGAGAATACGGTAGGGCAGTTAGTCGGGAATTCTCAGGGAAGAGAAGACAGGAAATCGGAAGGGAATGAGAGAAATAGAGAGACATTTCAGCGATCTAACCCCCAGCTCTTCGGGGCGGAACGAGCTAGATGGAAGGAAACAAGGCCAGATGATCGCCGGGGTTTCGGTAATCGAAATGATTCACTCGAGGAGAATTGTGGATCGCAACAAACACGGCGCAGCAAAAGTAGAATTGTGTGCTTTGGGTGTGGATTAGAAGGCCACGTGATCCGGTTGTGCCCTAATTTGAATGGGTCAAATAGGACGGAGACAATACCAAAACAGGTATATAGCAGAGGAAGTGGAAGAGATTCTCATTACGAGGTATCAGGAAAATTTGGTACACAGAAACCAGATTCCAAGAATAAGTCTTTAAACTAAATAAGGGTCGATTTGTAAGAGGTATCTCGGCCCAGTCAGAGTTTAAATCCTCTCAGGTGCGTTATGTTTCTATTCAAAGTGGGGACAATTTGCCGATTATTAACGCAGATCTCGAAGGTGACAAAATTAAGTTATTAGTCGACACGGGATCATCGGTAACTCTTTTGGCGAAAGATGCTTATTTAAGATTGAAAGGTCGCAGGAAATTGACTCCTATCAATTCAGATTTAAGGATAAAAAGCATCACAGGGGAAACCATTCCAACCTTAGGATGTTACAACGTAAACCTGCGAATCAAAGGAAGAAATATCTTTGTCAAAGCCCATGTGTCAAAATACCCGCTGAGTGAAAATTACTCAGCATTGTTAGGAATTGATGCGATGCGAACACATCACTTAACCTTCTCTGCCCATTCGAATCAGCTGTTGTTTCCCGACCCCCCACCCACGCGGTGCTCTCCGCAGAAAGAGAGGGACGCGGACGATATGCTTGAGGAGGGGGTGACTGTTGCCTCCCTGGCGCAGAAAACTTGTGTCCCTCCCAACGCAGAAATGTTCCTTCAAGTGAAGTTGGGAACACCGCTTCGTATGAGAGTACAGACTGTCTTGTTTGAACCGCATCCACGTGCACGCAAAGATGGATTACTTTTGGCACGGTCTGTTAATAATGTCGCATCAAGTGGTTTATATGATGTAAAAGTAGCAAACACTAGTAGTTCCCCTATTTGGTTAAACAAACATACTAAGCTATTTCAAGTAGAACCTGTGGAAATCACTCAGAATTCATGGGAAATAGGTGTAACGCAGCGCGGTACTTTGCCTGTGTCTGCCGGTGATTTTAAATTGGAGCATTTGAATTATTTTGAACGTGAGAAGGTTTTGGAATTACTGATGACATATTCCGATGTTTTTGCACGGGATCCCATAGATTTGCAGGGCACTGACCTCGCTGAACATGAAATTCATCTAACAGATGACAAACCCTTTAAGCTTCGCCCATACAATGTTCCGCATGCTCTTAGACCTGAATTAAAAGATCAAGTGAATGAATTACTGGATGCTGGAATTATTTCTAAGTCGGATAGTCCATATAGCTCCCCAATTGTCCTCATTCGAAAACGGGACAATTCATATCGTTTCTGTTGTGACTTTAGAAAATTGAATCAGATAACCAGAAAAGACAGTTACCCAGTCCCCAGAATACAACAGACCCTATCTCTTTTGCATGGATGCCGAATTTTCTCGAAAATAGACCTTTTGGCAGGGTATCATCAAATCAAAATCAGGGAACAAGACAAGCACAAAACTGCTTTTTCCTGCGAATTTGGTCATTTCGAGTGGAACCGTCTCCCGTTTGGATTGTGCAACAGTCCTGCAACTTTTGAAAGAGCTCTAGACTCATTGTTTTTGGACAAGCGTGATGATGGCATTCTAGTGTACGTGGACGATATTTTGTGTGCATCTAAGACCTTAAATGAACACTTGGAGAAATTGGAGTTAATTTTCCAACGTTTAAGAAGGCACAAGCTTAAAATTAAGCCAAGTAAATGTGAGTTTGCGACCAAGGAGGTTACATATCTTGGGCACCTTCTGGATGGTCAAGGAGTAAGGCCAAACCCTGAAAACGTGGAGGCCGTACGGGATTTTCCAGCCCCACGCACTGTTAAGCACGTCCGAGCCTTTTTGGGAATGGCGGGCTACTACAGGCGCCATATCAAAAATTTTGCATCCATTGCCCAACCTTTGACAAATCTCACCAGGAGAAATGTAAAATTTATCTGGGATGAGCAGTGTGAGGAGTCCTTCCAGCAATTGAGGAGGGCGCTCATAAGTGAGCCGCTGTTGGCTTACCCAGATTTCTCGAAAAGATTCTTCGTGACCACAGATGCATCCAAATTGGCTATTGCGGGTATACTCGAGCAGGAGGACGAAGAGGGCGTCAGACATCCTATTGCATTCTTCAGCAGAAAACTTAATCCCGCAGAACAAAATTACAGCGCAACTGAGCAAGAGGCTTTGGCAATAGTTGCATCCATCACGCATTGGCGGGAATATTTAGTGGGTAGGCAGTTTACAGTTATAACTGATCACAGACCCTTAAAGTGGCTGATGACGCTAAAGACTCCCAACTCTAGGCTTGTTAGGTGGAATCTCAGTCTATCCGAATATGATTTTGATGTAATGTATCGCCCAGGGAAGAAGAATACAAACGCGGATGTGTTGTCGAGGCATATTGCAGCAGTGGTAGCAAGTGATGCGGCTCCAGGCCCTACATTTGATGCTGAGGCCATAAAGGCTGCACAACGGGCAGACCCGAATTTGGTCGAAGTAATCGATTGCATCGAGGGGCGTGACTACTCTGCTGTTGATAAAATCACAGATACCTACTTCATGCGTGACGACCTGCTATATCATTTTTCCTTGCCAGCCAAAAACAGTCCACGCAGACTTGTTACTGAACAGTTGGTGGTGCCTGACTCTCTAAAGTCTGAGGTAATGAGAGCTGAGCATGATGGTATAAGCGCAGGGCACTTAGGGTTTGAGAAGACATTGGGGCGAATTAGACTCAAATATTTTTGGCTCAATATGTTTGCTGATGTAAAAAATTACACTGCTAGTTGTGAGGAGTGTTTAAAACGCCGGGGCTACAAGAGAAACCAAAAGGCGGGTTTAATTACCCCGGAAATAGTGCCAGTTCCGTGGTCCAAAATTTCCATGGACATCGCAGGACCTCTTCCCACGACAGAGAACGGGAACAAGTACCTATTGGTAGTCACCGACTCTTTTACCAAGTATATTGAGCTAATCCCCTTAAAATCTCAAACAGCCAAAGAAGTAGCTGAAAAATTCTCGACGCACGTTATAGCGAGACATGGTGTACCTCATACTTTGTTGACTGACAGAGGAACGAACTTTTTGTCAGAATTAATGTCCGAACTCTACAGAAGATTAGGCATTAAGAAACTGAATACGAGCCCGAGGCATCCGGAGACTGACGGACAAGCGGAACGAAGTATCCGTACAGTGATGCACTCCTTAGCGCTTTACTGTTCTCCGACTGGGAAAGATTGGGATAAGTTTACAGATTTTGTAGCTATGGCGTACAGAGCGGCCACTCACAGCGCTACTAGGGAAACTCCCAATTTCCTCATGTTTGGAAGGGACTTTAATATGCCTGGGCATTTGCTGAGCGAGGAAATCCCTTGGAGCTACTCTGAGCACCCGAATGATGCAGAGAGCTTGGTTATGCGAATGCAGGAAGCATTCAGAATTGTTCGCGATAACCTTGAAGAGGCAGCCCAGAACTCAAGGGACTATCGGGCACGGACGGCAGTAGATAAGCAAATCAAGGTGGGTGATCTTGTTTATCAACACGACCCTTCGGCGTCCAAGGCAAGATCGCGCAAGCTGATGAAACCGTCCATAGGACCCTTTAGAGTGGTGGAAAAGACTTCACCAGTTAACTTCAAAATTGTGCCGGTGAACGATATGAGGCGTCCTCGCCTAACCCATGTTGATAGGATCTTTAAAGCCCCACAGAGAAGGGTATTCGACACGTGGCATTTCCAGGAAACAGTTCGGGATGCGGGAGATGAACCTGAGTCACAGCACCTCGCACGAACCACATGGGAGTCCGAAGATGCAGAATTGTATGAAGATGATGAATGGGAGAGCCCAATGTGGATGCTACAGTCGGGCGACCCAACGCCCTCCGCAGCAATTCCGCCTCCCTCAGAAACAGAACCCTTTGCAGCGCGAACCCGCATGATTGTAGATCCCTTACGAGTGCAGGGAAGCCAGGTCAAAAGTCCTCCAATCATTTCGCGGACGTCGCTGAGACCAAGGGATGATTACGGGCGGGTGTTAAGGGCTAGTAACACCATGCCACACACTGACAGACGGGGAGCAGTCGACATTATAGTGGATCCCCAGGAAGACTGTGACACCACGATTATCTACGATGTTGAGAAGGAACTCGAAGACAGTGGAACGCAAGAATTTGGCATCGAGCGCAGATAAAAGCGGGCGTAGGAGCATCGAACGTGAGAGATCTGTGGAACTCGTGGATTCTCGAAGCTATGCCTCATATTTAAATTTTCTTTCCGCCTATCTCGACGGGTAGCAATGAACGTGTGATGAAATCCTTAAACTCTCCTTCCGCTCTCAGGGCACTTAAGTCCGGAATTAGGTGCCTTGCGACGGTGGGAAAGGGTTGAGTGTTTACAGTTAAAAAAAAAAATAAAAAAAAATGGAATGATTGGATGAATAAACTTCATCCAGTCATCCCTTTTTCTTTCATGGGGGGATGGAATGTTACAGTGGACACCCCCCCATCCTAAAACCTGAAGAAAACTTTAAAATTTGTCCGCCATGTCGCGTATTGTATGAGGCAGCTAGGAATCACAGTTCGGCAGGCTCACATGTTCTTTTACAGTTCAGTTTTTTTATTTATTTCTCATTTACGTTGTTTTTTCTTTCGGCTGTTCTCTAAATTAATTAACAAAATTGCGGGATAATTGGGAAGTCGCTCCAATGCTTTTGAAGGCAAGAAACGCAATATTTTTGCCATTTTGAATTGCTAGACCTCACACATAGCCCTGAAGTGAAACATAAAAATTCCTATCTCAAGTGTCTTAGAGGGGCTGCAAAACGAACGAGGGAAATGTGCTTTCGAATGCGGATGGAAGCAGCAATGTTCGAAGTGGTTTTTCACTTTTCTTTCTTTTCTTCTTTCCGCTTGTAGCTTAACGCTGTGGTCCGTATGTTTACTTCAGTGGGTGGGCCAAGAGACCCTCAGCAGACACATAACTCTGTCAGCGAGAAAGATACTTTGACTGACGTATGCGAGGGACAATGGGCAATTAAGAGTTTAGAATCGCTGAAAAGAATAGGGGTGGATTCGAGCGTTGTTTTCGGTCAGCAGTTGCCGATATACGCTTAAGGTAAAAGCACGTCTGATTTCGCTCGGCCGAGAAAATTAATCTCAGGGCTGGCGGTCGCAACTCGATAAAAAAAAAATGGAAACAAAACCTGCGAGTGGCATATTTGAACTGCGTACTCAGGCAGGGTAGATGGTTTGCTGACGGAAAGGAACTGACCGAATTGGGAATGAACGGTCAAAAAGGACGGAAGGTAGCGACGGACGGAATCAACTATAGCAGCAGCGGAATTGAATGTGTCCCACTCTCCCAGCAGTCGACGTTCACAATTATTTCTTCACGACAACAAAAATCATTTCCCAGGAACACAGAAAATCAATCTTGGAAACCGCAACTGCAGATGTGAGAGGGCCTATTTTGCTTAACGGCCACCTTCAAATCGTCACGAGAATAGATCAGTGTGCACTCTAATCATTGCAACAAAGTGCGGCGTGATATTACCATTTTTAATTGTGTGCTTCATTTACATCAAGCGTCAAAGTGAAGTGTTGAATCATCGGTGCTGCCACATGGTGCAAGTGTCTGTGTGTGTGTTTTTTTTTTGTCGTGTGATATTATGTGATGCACAACGGATTTGCACAGCAAAGTCACGTAACTGTAAGTAGATGAATATTTCCTTTTTCTTTCTTCGCACATCTGCGAACTTGTGCCATCCCGACACCCAAAGCTGCATGGACATAGATGCAGTAATGCTGAGTGACTGAACCTCAGAGGAAATACCTGCACATACAGATTTCAATTTCTTACAGGGCCCATTTCCTGATTACTTTTTTTACATGAATAAAGGAGAAGGTGTGGCCACAAATTCCGCTGGGCGGGACAGTTTCTTTTAACTTTGGTTCAGGGCCAAAGCGAGCGGGGAAGGGATCTGCATGTGCATGCTTATTAGATTTAGTTAATTAACTTTGGCAGTATTTCGCACCTATAATCTTATACCGCAAATTAACGTGCTTGTGTATTTTGTGTCGCGAGTATTTTTAATGTGATCGTTTGCATATAATTTTTTTTCATTCTCTAAGCAATTGTATATGAATATCACCTGCAGCTCTATTTAGTGTGTAAACGAGTAGTATCTCTTGTTCAGATAGTCCGGTGGAGACTCAGTCGGCTGCGTTATCCGACAGTAAAGTGTGACACCGTATGCTGCCCACATATGAGGGGCAATTGTCTATGCGCCTAGAGAGCGCCGGATCTGTTTAAATCTCGCAGAACGTTATTAAATGTTGTGTTGTGTATTTGAGAATCATGTGTTATTTGCGAAAGTGAGTGTTGTACTGGCTGGTTGGGGATTGAATGTACCGGAGTAAGATCCGGACCACTACACTCAGTCACGAATTGGTGATTGCGGGTGAACCTCATCACAACTCTGATCCCAAAGTATCATTTTTTTTTAGATTATTTTATTTTTTATTTGTTGTTGTTATTTTGTTCACAAGGTGGATTCACCCAAGCCTTATGCTTCGGGTCATTCTTCAACTTTTCATTTTTTATGTTCTGGTGTGAATCTTTGAGTGCAGCAGTGCACCTGAGATTCTCACCTGGTGCCGTGGCCAACTAAATTGTACTTCAGGTCTCAAGCACCGTTACCGGCCGACTCGGCAGGAACACTGCTAGTGCCGTGTAACAATACATATCCGCCAGGGGCGTAGATGTATATCTTAGTTTTGTCAATATCTATGCTTCTAATGGTCCAATTTGAAAAAAAATCTTCTTTGTCGGATAGTTTTTGGTGCGACATGTTTTTCATATAATTTCAAAAATTTTAAGTGATTCATTGATTTTCCGCTAGGGAAGTAAAGGTAAATTGCACTTTCCAAAATATCTCTGCTTCTGAAACTCCGATTTGAAAAATTCTTCCTGCACCACATACAGCTCCCGGTAGGAAATGTTCTGATTGCAATTTTTAATATTTTATAAAATATGGTTTGGCCACCAGGGGGCGTGAATTTTAATTCCTACTTCGTAAGTATTTCAGTCAAAATCTGAACTTCTAAAATCTCGATTGAGAAAATTCTTTCGTGGACCGATACCGCTCATGTCGATAAATACCTGAGAATATTTTCTTCTTAAAATCATGTATGGTTTCTCCGCCAGGGGGCGTAGATGTATATCCTATTTCTGTCGATATCTCTGCTTCTAAGAGTCAGATTTTAAAAATTCCTTCTTTGTTAGATAGTGTTTCCGGTGTAAAATGCTCTCATATAATTTCAAATTTTTAAAGTAATACATAGACTTTCCGCTAGGGGCGTTAAAGTAAAATGCGTTTTCCCCGATACCTCTGCTTCTAACATTCCGATTACAAAACTTCTTTCTGCACCGGATACAGCTGCTAATAGGAAATACGTTTTTTATTATTTCTAATATTTTTTAAAGAACGGTTTAGCCACCAGGGGGCGTAAGGGTAATTTCTGCGTCTGATGTATCTGTAGCAAAATCTCAGCTCCTGAAAACTAGATTGAAAAATTTCTTTCGTTGACCGATACCGCTCACATCGAAATACATTTCGAGAATACCATTTTCTTAAAATAATTTATGGTTCTTTCGCTAGGGGACGTAAAGGCATATCTTATTTTTGTCGATATCTCTGCTTCTCAGAGTCCGATTTGAAAATTCTTTCTTTGTTGGAGAGCGTTTTCCTTAGGAAATGTTTCTCATATAATTTCAAATTTTCGTAGCGTACAAGTCTGCCACCAGAGAGCGTAAGTTCACGTTTACAGCAATGTCTGCGGGACTAAAAACCCGATTGAAAAACTTCTTTCTTCGGTCAGACATACTATTACCTATGCAAATCGTGTGTGTATTTTCTTTCCAAAATAGTGCACAATTTCGCCACACTACAGCCGTTGGTATAGCCAAATTTTTTATAAATTTCAAACACTAAAATAGACTAAACCTTTTTTTAAAACATTTTAAAAAATAATAAGATGTTAAGGTGGACATCTAGTGATTTTTCTTCCTGTACTTCCAATGGGCGAACTTCTGTACACATTTTCTTCACAATTAATGTGTTGCCAAGGATGAAATTTTGAACATCAATTAAAATAATTTCATATTATAACTTGGAATACTTAATATTTTCTAAAACATAACCATAATTAAGCAATCCAACATTTGTTTGTCTACTGACGTCATCAATGTACAGGTCGCGCCGTTTTTTTCTGGTCTCAACACCACCAAAGGAAAAGTTATTGATTTTAATATAATTATGGTTATGTTTTAGAAAATATTAAGTATTCCAAGTTATCAAATGAAGTTATTTTAATCGATGTTCAGATTTTCATCCCTGGGAACGCATTAATTGTGAAGAAAATGTGTGCAGAAGTTTGCCCATTGGAAGAATAGGAAGCAAAATCATTATTTTAAAAATTTGATTTGTCCGATTCTGCTATGCGTTTACTTTCAGAAGTACGTCAATTAATTGTAGGTGACAGTTTCAACATAACTGATTACGAAGTACGAACCGATGAATCAGTAATGCTTTTAGGAGAGTGGTTGAGTGGGGGTGTGCATGCGCGGAATTGCGCCGTAACCCTGCTGTACCTGTGACGCAGTGATTGAACTGACAGCCCATTGGTCCGTTCTAACTAACCAATAGTTTCCGCAGACCGCAAGGCTTTCGAACAGTGGGGCACCCAAGGGGGTGGCCGGTGGGGCCCAGGCCAACCCCTTGGGCTGATAGAGCGGAAAATTATTATGTCGAAGTTTGAAACAAAAAGTCACGATACGCGATCTACATATACTTCTTAATCATGTACCGTGTAATTATAACACATAATAATTATAAGGGAGTAGTTCTGTTAATAAATTTTGAAAAATCTAACCAGGAAAGGAATTTTATTTACTGCTTCTTCTAATCATTTAACTTTCTTGTACTGTAACATTACCAGTAACTGGATAAGAATAAATGTACAAAAGTCAACCTCCTTGATTGTTATAGCACCTGACTATATTTTCCCGGAAAATTTAGGGGAAGGGGGTTCACCCCCACTTTGGGAAAATTCTGTGTGCCACGGCGCACGGGCCCCTCCCTTCCTTGGGCTACAGAGTGTATACTTCCACTGCATAAAATAGTTCCGGTCTAAAAGCTCGTACTCCAGCTTCAACTGGCAGTTTAAAAGGACACAGATGTTCAATACGTTGTGTGTGTGTGCATTTAAAAAATTCAGATCTCAGTTTCAGCGGCATTTCTAAAAAATACGGATATTCGTGTTTTGGTGACGTCACTGATGGTTCTCTGTCACAGCATTCTTGTTTGGGTCAGAGTTAAGCTGTCAACCCAGGGGATATTTATTGCTTTGGGGTGGTGGGGGGTCATTAGCGGAAGGATGAGGGCGAGGAAAGTGTTTCCGAGAGCATTTTGCGTTTCTCCCACTGGTTTCTCCTTCTTGATTGTTGTTTTAAAACACTCTTCTGTCTTTTCGTTTTTTTCTAATGGCATCTGCCGGTCACTCGAGTGTATTTCAGCTGCATAAAGCTGGGAAACCATTACGAAGGTCTGCTAAGGTGATCGTTATGAATGTTTTCACTAAATTGATGGAAAAACATTCGCCGAATAAATCGGAAAATGAAATAACAGTTCTTACGGCAGAACTCACTGGTGTTTCAAGTCGCACCATTGCGAGAATGAAGGTTGAATTTAGACGCAACGGTGCGTTTTCTACTCCCGGAAAAAACGTCCGTTAAGGGTAAAACCCAAACAAGACTGGAACGGTACGACGAATTTACTTTAACCGCAGTTCGTCAGAAAGTACACAGTTTCTTCTTCCGGAATGAAATTCCAACAGCAATCGAAGTTATGTCGGCTGTTAATAAAGATGATGAGCTGCCTACAGTTTGTGTTAGAACAGTGAGGAACATTATGAAAGACTTGGGATTCAAGTACAGCAAGCGGGAACGGATATCAGTGTGGATAGAGCGTGCCGATATCCAGGAATGGCGTCGGAGATATATAAGAGAAATTCGGTATCATCGTTCTCAGGGTAGGTCCATATATTACACCGATGAAACATGGGTAAATTTTGGGCACACGAAAAACGCAGTTTGGCAAGACACAACTGTTAAATCCAGCGAAGAGGCATTTGTCCGCCGTCTTTCACCTGGCTTAAGAGCTCCTTCTGGAAAAGGCCAGAGGCTAATAATTATTCATGCTGGTAATGAAAAAGGATTTGTGGGTAATGTATGTGATATTTTCCTTGCTAAAGAAACCACAGGCGACTACTACGGTGAAATGAATGGCGAACATTATGAAAACTGGTTCATCAACAAATTATTACCAAATATCGAACCAAACAGCATTATTATTTTGGATAATGCCCCTTATTACAGCGTCCACGTTGAAAGTATACCGACAAAATCAACGAACAAATCCGACATCCAGGAGTGGTTGACTGCAAAAGAGATTCCGTGGGATTCGGACATGTTAAAAGCTGAGCTCATGAAGCTTGTTTCGAATGTCCGTAGTCGCTACGAAGGATATCGCATCGACATGCAGCATTGCTCAAATACATGGACATAAAATTCTTCGCTTGCCTCCATATCACTGCGAGTTGAATCCAATCGAGCATGTATGGAGTCAGTTCAAAGGATTTGTGGCAACTGAAAATCGCACATTCAAAGCTGCAGAAGTTGAAAAACTGACTAATGAAGGCTTTAATCGAGTGACGGCTTAAATTTTTTTTTATTATTATTTTTTTTTTTATTGGAGGTTTAACGACCACCGTGAGCAACTCAATGGGCTATAAGCAGTCGCCCGTCCCTAATTTAGGGTCACTGGTTCCAGGGAAGGGAGAGAACCAGTGCCGTAAGACAAACACAACATCCATGCCTCACCGGGATTCGAACCCGGACCTCTTTCGGACGAATGATCAGAGGCCATCGCTTAGACCACTGCGCCACCGGGGCGGCAGGCTTTAAATTGGAGTAATTATGTCAATCACGCGTAATCAAAGAGGAGGATAAGATGTGGACTTTAGACGAGATGGTAGACAGCCGTGTTGAACGCCTTGAATTTACTGTTGTAGAATCCAACACTACAGTTTCTTCAGATAATTACGTCGATGGGATTGAACCTTTGCCTTCTTCCGAGGAACCGGCGGGGAAGGTGTGAGTACGGTTAGCGTGAGTGAATTATGCTTCAAGAATTCAATATAAAGAAGAGGAAACATGTACATGAAAATGTAAGTCTTTTTAATATTTTGTTCAATTTTCAAACTTTAATTACCAGCAATACAACGAATAGTTTAAAAAAATTACTCGGACTATACTTTATATGTACTTAATTAAATAATATTCGTACAGTGGATTTCATTTATTCACAAAAATGATTTAAACCTAAACAATAGCTAAAATATGGTTGCCGGTAAATTGCCACACAGGAACACTGCCACACAAAATTCAGCAACTCTGAAAATTTCCATATGTTTTTCATTAAGGGGCCGGGCACAAATTTCTGTTCCTCCAAGGAACACATTGAATGCGTGACAGTTTTCCAAGGTGCCTGACGACGAGAAGGAGCTCTTTTTTGTTTGCCGGAATTTTCATGCCGGTTCATACAAGTTTAGGGCAACTGGCCACAAAAGTTCAAGGGTAAGCGGGAGCTATAAAGATTGCCGTTTTTGGCCTATATTGAGAACTGAATTGGGAACTCCAAACAGATTTCGAGAAAACGTTCTATGTAAGCCAAGCAAAAATTGGCTGAGGGATCCGATGTGCTTTGGTCGGGGCAATTCTACCCCCAACTTCCGTAATTTTATATTCTGGACCGCTAGAGTCGGTCAGTGTATCCATTATGTTTCCCTTGAAGCGTCCGCGAGCTTCGGGCGGGCTTCCCCTCAAAATGTAAAAATGGACGTAGAGCTGTAAACATTGGTACCATGCTTTTTATAAGGATTTTGTACACGACCACGAATTTTCAGGAGGGTGGGGTGAATCCCCCCCCATGTTTCTAAGAGCGCTTCAGGGTGAACATCCCGGATACACTGACCGACTCTAGCGGTCCAGAATATAAAATTACGGAAGTTGGGGGTAGAGCCTCTAAACCCAAACACCTCGGATCTCCTTTACAGATTTCACCAAACTTCTGGGGAAGAGCATACCCACAAGTAGAGTCTATCACTCAACAGAACATGAAGAATGGAAACTGCGAGAAAATAACTTACATTGAACACCTTGTCTCTCCGCTCCCCAGCAAAAACAGTCCTGCTGGGCCATTGCTGGCTGCCAGCAATGGCACAGCACTATGTTGCCGCTGCCGAACCGTCAATAAAATGTCCGGGCGGCCAACAGTTCAGGCCAACAGCTGGCCAACAGCTGGCACCCCATCCGTTGTCATATGCCACAACAGGGCCATCAGTGGTCCATCACAGGCAGTAGCTGCCACAAGTGGCCCTGCAAGCATGTGCCAGAAATGATGGCTAGTCTAATGTGGTCCGCTAGTGGCAGCCGGCAACCACGTGACGTAACTGGTGGCTTGCCGAATCTTGTCCGCCAATTTCCCAGTAGTATCCATAATAATTAAAAAAAAAAAAGCAAAGAGAAACGCAGTTTCCTAAACCTAATTTTTTTTTTCTACCCTTACGAAGCTTGTGAATTAACGCACTGCGATGGGGAAATTTTCTCAACAGATCGGAAAAACACTCGTTTGTATCTGAGTAGTTTGAACTTGGGCCGTTTGTGTGAGAGCTGAGCTCTATACCGACCGGACTAATTTATCACGTTCGAGCATGTGCTTAAAGCTGTCTGTTTGGTATGCAATGTGTAATCGAATGCTTCCCTCTTTCATTTTACAATATTGCGAGGTATTTTTCATAAAAGTCAGTTTCATATAATTGATAATTTAATTTTTTCAACGTAACGATTTTTTTTACCTTAAGGGAACTTCACTCATTTTTAAGGCGTGTGTATATTTAGAGTCGCTTTCCAAAGTTTTGTACTGTCCTTGCCGTCTTGAAAAGAGATTGTTGAATAAATATATATTTACCCGGGTTCATGTCACATTCTATCACATTTTTAACGTTGTGTCTTTCCTTTCCGTTATCCGAAGCTACATTTGTTTTAAAGAGTAAAAGATATTTTATTTTACTTCTCGTTATTTTTAGAAGCGAATTCCTCCCAGTCTTGTGTATTCAACCCATGGATGAGTACACCGCATAGCGTTGCATTTTTTTCTTTCAAACAATTAATTAATTTTGTACGCGTATAATTCTTTTTTTTTTTTTTTTTCCAACAAACGTTGTTTTAATGGTTTTCCAGGATATTTGTTTCAAGCGGTTTCAAATTATTTCTTGTTATTCATCCACTCCATTCCATGAATTGTTATTCATGGGAATGGAGTGGGTGTATTTCATGGCTGTAATTTAGTATTTCACGGCTTAATCTGATATCTTCGTCGACGTAAAATTTCATTAGGAAATTAATTCGCCTCTCCACATATGGATTTTTTCTTAACATCCACTAAAATAACACGATGGCGATAGCGTCGTCTTCAACTAACTGGTACCATGAGAGACACAGCAAGTGTTGCTTTTGCGCATGCGCAGTCCCGTTGCTTCTACCTGCTGTTGGGGGTTGCATTGGTTGCCAGCAACGGGCCACTAGTGGCACTTGCTTGGAGGCCCACGATTCACGGTGATGCTGCAGGGCCATCAATGGCTTGCCAACTGATAGCACTGCCACCAACGGACCACTACCGGGCCGTGAGCGGCAGATTTCAGCCAGCAGTGACCCATCACTGCCAGCTGGTGGCCAGCAGTTTCCCAGCACTTGTGTTTTTGCTGGGTCTTAGAAAGGTGGGGGGGGGGGGGTTGAATTCACCGAACCCTTCCGAAAATTTGTGGTCCTGTACAGAATCATTATATAAAGCATGGTACAAATGTTTACAGCTCTACGTCCATTTTTACATTTCGTGGGCAAGCCCTCCCTCAAAGCTTACGGACATCGTGGAAGCTTCAAGGGGAACATCCTGGATATACTGACAGACTCCAGCGGTCCATAATATAAAATTACGTAAGTCGGGGGTAGAGCCCCCTCCAACCCAAGTACCTCAGATCCTTCGGCAATTTATTTCTTCAAATTAAAATACAATTCTCGCTTGGCTTACATAGAACGTTTTCTCGACATTAGTTTGGAGTTCCCAATTCAGTTCTCAATATAGGCCAAGAAACGGCTATCTTTTCCTTTTGAACTTTTGTGCGCAGTTGTCTTAAACGCGCATAAACCTGCATGAAAATTCAGACAAATGAAAAAGTTCCTTCCCGTCGTTAGGCACTTTGGAAAACTGCCACACATAATTCGGAAACTTGGAAAACTGTCACACATTCAAAGTGTTCCTCGGAGGAACAGCAATTTGTGCCCGGCACATTAATGAAAAACATGTGGCAATTTTCAAGTTGCTGAAAGATGTGTGGCAGTTTACAGTGAACCCTAAAATATCATTAATCACAGAGACCGGCTCTTGTCCAGTACTTATGGCAACACAGGGTAGTTAAAAATGCATACACATTTAACGGGTATCTGTTATAAAAATAATTCTAATCAATGCAAAATTTTGGGAAGAACAAAATTTTACGCATAACTGATGACATGGTAAAAATACTTTTAATTAAATCCCACAGTTGGTAATCTTCAAGCAGTAAGTATAAATAAATGAAACATAAAAAAAATATATATATATATATGTAAAAGGGATGTAAGGTCAGGTGATGCGTAACATCACAGCCTCTCCTTGACAAATGTCAACCCCGCCTTCTCGTGGTACATCCTGTTCCCACTAAAGGGGCTCTGACGACCGCCAATAGCGGTATAACTATACCATCGGGATTAGAGGAAATGCTATCCCACACTCACCAACCCGCTTGGCCAGCGTGGTGAGTTATGGCCAAACAACTCCAAAATGACTCCACAACTTAAATCTTGGCCCTCAGTCTCCGGCAGCTGGAATGTACCTGGCCAAGGCAGCGGCCAGTGCGACATGAAGGCAGAGGGTGCTAAGAATCCCCGGAGGACCGGACTAGGCTGCCATCTGATGCTGACCTTGGCTACGTACAACGGACGCTCCCTATCTTCTGATTCAAGGCTTCTTGAATTGGAAGAGGAACTACAAAGGATCAAGTGGGACATCGTCTGGCTAAGTGAGGTAAGGAGAAAAGGAGAAGATCTCATTGAACTGAAAAGTGGACATCTCTTCTACTATCGTGGGACAGATACTGGCAGAACTAGTGATGTTGGATTTATAATAAACAAGAAACTGAAGGATAAAGTTGTAGAAGTTGAAAGTTCCTCTGACAGAGCTGCACGACTCGTTATCCAACTCTCGAGAAGATACCAGGCTCAGATTATTCAAACTTATGCACCCACCACAAGTCATGCTGAAGAAGAAATTGAAGAATTTTATGAGGAAATTCGTGATCTAAATAATAAAGGCAAGCAGCACTTGAAGATAATTATGGGAGATTTCAATGCAAAAATAGGGCAACGGCAACAGAATGAAACTTCAGTAGGTAAATTCGGTCACGGCAACAGAAACCAGCGTGGAAATACTCTCGTAGAGTTTGCAGAGGCAGAAGGGTTTTTCATCTTGAACTCCTTTTTCAAGAAAAAGCCACACAGGAAATGGACATGGAGACATCCAAATGGGACGACAAGTGAAATTGATTTTATTATGTGTAACAAAAAATTCGTCATAGAAGACTGCAGTGTGCTAAACAAGTTCAACACAGGCAGTGACCATAGATTGGTGAGATGTAAGATGCACCTCAACACTAAACTCGAACGTAGCAAGCTCATAAGACAAACAAAATGTATTGACATAACCAACCTTAAAAAACACCATAATACCTTCAAATTGGAACTGAAGAACAGATTCTCTGCTTTAGAAGGCCTAACATAGGAAGAAGTGGATATTTCTGAAGTTAACAGAAAAGTAACCAAAGCTCTTATGGAAACAGCAACAAAATTAGCTGGGTCTAAGAACAAATTGCATGTGAACAAATTATCAGGAAAAACCAAAATGTTGATGCAAAAAAGAAGAGTGATGAGGACAACTAAAGAAGATGTGACTTCCAAAGTGGAATATATAGAGCTATGCAAGACAGTACGAAAAAGTATCACTGAAGACGTAAGGAAATTCAACTGTGAACTAGTAAGGAAAGCAATTGAAAACAACCAAAGCCCAAAGATAGCAAAGGGACATCTCAGTAAGGGGAAAAAACAGATTATGGCACTGAGAAAAGAAGATGGTTCTGTAACAAGAAATAGAGGCGAAATTTTGACAAGAGTGAAAGATTTCTACTCCAAATTATATGAAAGGGATGATTCATGTACTCCAGACATCATGAAAGGTACCAGTACCAGAGTTCTTCCAGTCCTTCCAGCAGAAGTTGCACATGCAATCAAGAACATGAAGCGGGGAAAAGCTCCAGGAGAAGATGGAATTACTATAGACATCATACAAGAAGCAAGTGGAGAAATCGAAACAGTACTCGCCCAAATTTTCACTCGATGCCTTAATGAAGGGAAAATTCCTGAGGATTGGAACAACGCTACAATGATCTTGCTACATAAAAAAGGTGACATTGAGGATCTCAGGAACTACAGACCTATCAGCCTCCTATCAGTGGTTTATAAAATCTTCACTAAAGTTCTTTCACACCGCTTGAAGGTGACACTGGACATGGCTCAACCGAGAGAACAAGCTGGATTCAGGAGTGGCTACAGCACAATAGATCATATCCACGTACTGAGAGAACTAATTGAAAGAGCGAGGGAATATGAGCTTCCATTGTGCATGGCTTTTATCGATTATGAAAAAGCCTTTGATTCGGTGAAACCATCTGCAGTTGCAATGGCTCTGAAGTCCTGCGGTATTGAAGATGCATACATTAATATTATTAATAACATCTATGAAAATGCAAGTGCAAAGATTCGGCTGTTTGAAAATACAACACACATAAAAATTGGAAAAGGAGTGAGACAAGGTGACACCATATCTCCGAAGCTCTTTAATGCCACATTGGAAAATGTCTTTCAATCACTGAACTGGGAAAACAAAGGGATAAAGATTAATGGAGATTATCTAACCCACCTTCGTTTTGCTGATGACATAGTCATTTTTGCAACTACCCCATCAGAGCTACAGAGTATGATCCAGGAACTTGCTGACAAGAGTAAAGAAGTGGGATTAAAAATGAACTTTCAGAAGATAAAAGTGATGTACAATGCTTTTACAAGAAATGAAGATTTATCGATTGATGGAGAAAAGCTGGAGATAACAGACACGTACGTTTATCTTGGACAGCAGATATCAAGTGAGGGTCACATTGGTGAAGAAATTAATCGGCGTACAAAACTTGCCTGGAGAGCTTTTGGAAGAAACAGCATAATTTTCAAGAGCAATATGCCATTATGTCTTAAAAGAAAAGTGTTTGATCAATGCGTCCTTCCAGTGCTTACGTATGGTGCAGAGACGTGGACCTTAGCTAAAAGAGACATACAAAGGCTGCAGACAACTCAAAGGGGCATGGAAAGGTGCATGCTTGGTGTAACCTGGAGAGATAAGAAGAGGAACACGTGGATCCGAAAAATGACAAGAGTGGAAGACATCATGATCAGAGTTAAATCCCTGAAATGGCAATGGGCTGGACATACTGCCAGAAGAACAGACCATCGATGGACAGCCGAAATTTTAGATTGGATTCCAAGGGACAGGAAGAGACCCAGACGAAGACCACATGGAAGATGGGTGGATGAAATTCGAAAGTATGCGGGAGTGACATGGAGGAGACTTGCACAAGACAGACCGTTGTGGAGGAAACTTGGGGAGACCTTCGTCCAGCAGTGGATTGATAATGGTTGACAATGATGATGATGATATGTGAAAACAAAATTAAGCCACTTAAGACTTCTTCCCGTGTTTAGCAAAGATAATTTCATTTTAAAAGAAAGAAAAAATTAAACGTTCTGTAACATTTCAAAAAAAAAAAAAAAAAAAAAAAGAAAGGAAGATAAATAGAGAGAGCGAAATAAACTGCTTGTCTACCGGTCTGCAAGGCGCGTGGGGGGTGGGGGTGGGGAACTACTGGGGACATGGTGTTAAAATAGTGGGGTTCTGTATCCGATCACGGTGACTGACAGACAGACAGCCCTGAGGGCTTGTGGGAGAAGTTTTCCGAGTGAAGGTTAATTACACACCATTAGTGCGGAGTAATACTGGGAGTGAAAAGTCACCGTAGCTTCGGCCTCATTGCCAGGATAGCTTTGCCACGAGTATAGAATTAGAATTTTCTCCGCTGTTGTCGATCTCCGTAGAATTATATTTTCGCTATAAAGAGCGAAGCATTGCTACTTGCTAGTCAGAGTGAGGTGAGTTAATTTTGAGATTTCTCAGTTTTGCAAATCGAATGCGATTGTTTCTTTAGCGATATTTCCGCGCTGCATTTATTAAAGTCTGCTATTGACTTTGCTACTGTTCGATAGTTCTGTTAAGTACTGAACTGATTCGTAGCTGTGGATACAGAACTGAATTATTATTTTAATTCTGTCTGACAATGGATATACCAAAGTTTTTTTATCACACCAGTGGGACAGCCGTAAAAAAGCAATCTACTACAAGAGAAATACCTCCTTGTGGGATTGCTTTGAAACAATGTTTGGTGCCTTCAAAAGGAACAGAAAATTCATTTACTCATCCCTCAACTTCAGCAGAATGAATAGTCGAGCAAACACATTCCAGTGACGATAAAGACACTAATAGTGGCGAAATTTTTGCAGTACGTTATGATTTAGGCCAATATTTGGATTATTCATGTTCATATGTTTCAGACAAGGAGGTTGGAATAATACTTCTGGAGATGCCCTGGTTTGGTCTCTTAACCGTGAAGCCGCAAATTGTGTGAATTTGCCATTGTTTATATAATACCTATATGTAATTTCATCTGTTTGTATTTTGGAATTGCGTGGTTTTTGGTTGCAGAAACCGTGTTAATATCAAACCGGAATGAATTATACTTCTTACACGAGTGAAGTTTACAATTTTAACGTTATGTTTTGTTTAAAATTCACACCAGTGTTCGTGTACTTCATTTTAAAAATAAAAATGGGAAGGAACCTCAAAATAATTAAGAATTTTATAAATTAAGTATTTTCTCACACATTAGCAGCAAGTTACGATGCAAAATTGGAAATATTTGCGACGAAAGAAGGCGATTCCGCCAACACAAAATGCATTGAACGAGATAGAAATACATCTATCTCGTTGATTGCAATAGCCTTGAAAACCATGAGCTTTCCCCCATTTTGACTGCTGTCGCTCGCGGTTACAGGCTTCACGCAAAGTGGTACTACTCCGTTAACAAGGGCATCTCCAGATATCTTATTCTAACCTCCTTGGTTTCAGATGATGTAAAGTACCAACTGCTAACAAATCCAAGGTAAAGTTTTTTATTCACGATTTTAGGAAAGATGTTTACAATTTTGGTAAAGATAAACGCCAATTTCAGAAGAGCTGGTTGGACTCATATCCCTGGGTGGTATACTCTCCTTCTTTAAAAGGTGGACTTTGTAAGTATTGTGTGTTGTTTAAACCGACTTTAAAAAGAGGTGTTTTGGTGCCTTCGTGGCCAACGCTCAAAAGGACTTTAAACATTTCCATGAAGATGCAAGGCCACATGCCAAATCCCAGTGGCAACAAGAAGCTGCGACGGATGCCAAACACTTATGTGATTCCGTGGAAATGATAAAAAAAATGTAATTGAACATTCGGACTCAGCTAGAGCTGAACTAATTCAGATCAACAAAACCAAACTTAAATCTACTATTTTGCAAACAATAATATTTTGTGGTGTTCATGATGTTTCACTTCGCGGAAAACTATCACAAAGTGGGAATTTTTAAGACCTACTTCGTTTTCGCATCGACGCAGGACATAAAATTCTTGAAGACCACCTAAGGACACACTCAGGAAAATCTAAATATACCAGTGGCGTCGGGACTCTTTTTTGACAGCGGGGGCAAGATGTCGCAGAACAAAATATTTTATCATGGCATAAAATTATCGCAAATGTTCTACGGTTAATTTATCGAAAGTGTATCACGTCTACAGTAGTAAACTACTGTAGACGTGCTAACTTCATTAGGAAAATTTGTTGAACATTTCTGTTTTCGATTAAACATTCATCTAAAAAAAAAGAAAAACACTTTCATATCCATATAGTTTCTCAGTGTAAACTAACTGAACACATAAACGGCGTTAAACTATAGATTCTGATACTTCCGGATTGGTACGGATTTCACAGGAATTGTAGCCGTAGATGCTATTTAATTAAACATTGAAGACACTTATATCTCATTCCCCACCCTACTTCCATTTCCCTATTTATTTTTACTCATTTTTTAGACTAATTTTTTGCACCTAATGAGACACAAAACATTGCTGGTCTTCAAACGGGAAACAGCCCTCTGGATTATTTAATGGGGCTAGTTAGCATTTCTTGGCGTCTCAGGAGTAGGTGGCAATAAAAAAAAAAAGAATTGTAGATAGTTCATGGTGAAAGTTGAAGACCAATACTCAATTTTTATCAAAATGAACTTCAAAAAAAAAAAAAAAAAAAAAAAAAAAGAACCAAAAGAAAAAATCGAATGTTTGGTGAGATTTCCAATCACGAACATATGTAATTTGAAAAGGAAGAAAACTGAGGGGGCAAATGTGATGTTTTGCCCCATCACTCATTTGGGTATGTGGGCAACTGACCCCCACTGCCCCCTCGGTTCTGCTGCCGCTGTTAGAGTTAATAAAATTGAATGAGTTAATGAGAAAAAATAATGATAAAAAAGATAAAGATTTTTTTTTCTTTTGTCCTTTCATTATAACTTGAAAATCCTTATTGGTTGAGTAAGCGAGTAACTGAGACCTGCGCTTATAGACTGGGTAAGTCAGCCTGTAAAGTTAATCCGACAGCCATGCGCACATCTGTCGAAACACTGCCATAAATCTATGTAGCAGGCAAGTCAGCGTCGCATGAGGGCGGCACAAAATTTAAGAAAAATGGATTCTATCTGATGCGGCTTTCAGTGGAAATATCAAAACTGTTCACTTCTGTAACGAACAGTGGCAATAAGCAGCGCCTAGACTAGAGGTTAGCAACTGTTACACTATGACTTATTTTCTAATGAAAACAGGGGTAAAAGTAAGAAGAGGCTCTTCCACTAAATTAATCTCGCTGGAATTTTTTAGGGTTATAAACGTTGTCGATCGAACAAGAAATTTCCCGTGACCTACATTTGAAGGCAATTGTTATTAATTTTGCGAATAAAAGTATGCAAAATGAAATTTTTAATTTACGTTGGACCAATCAAGTAAATCGATGTAGTTCCCATTAGTTTCTTTCCATTTAGATCACATTGTATTGTTTTTGCATCTAGAAATGATTGAATAAATATTGTGATGCCACACAAATGAATTACATAGATTTATTATCTAAGGCGCCAAGCAGCCGAGCACCGGTCATGGATGGTAGAATTTGTTCTAGAAAATGCATAAAAGCATGTTATTACCCATATTAAAAATCATTTTTTTTTTTTTACTTTATACTTATGTCAAAAAAAGGCCTGCTCTCTACCTTGAAAGTTTAGGCGGGCTTGGAAGATCTGCGCATGTGCATTCAAGCTGTTAAATACAAAGTATTTTGTTGTTTAAAATCACTACTAAGAGCGTAGACTTGTCTCAAAAGTTGGAGGGGAGGGAGGGCTTTGCGGTTTCTATGATAAGTTTGGGGGAGCGGGAGCAGTTATAAAATCATATTTTGTTTCTTAAAGAATTGCCGTAATAATTTTAAGATATGTGCGCAATATTTTGTTTTATTCACACAACTGAAGGGCATAAGTTTTGCAACGTAAAGGTAATTAAAAACGTTTATGGAAATATACATTTTTTTACGAAACATTTCCAATGATAAGTCTCCTTTCAATCAAACTTGGTAAGATGAAGTAAAAAATATAGGTAATGCCTGAGTGCACATGACCCTTCATCTGGACTCCGAGTGCACCTGATCCTCAACCCCGACTCCGAGTGCACCTGACCCTCCACCCCGACTCCGAGCGCACCTGACCCTCCACCCAGACTCCGAGTGCACCTGACCCTCCATCCCGACTCCGAGTGTACCTGACCCATGACTTCAACTCCGATTGCACCTGACTCTCAACCCTGACTCTGAGTGCACCTGACCCTCCACCCGGACTCTGATTGAACCTGACCCACCACCCGGAAATTTCAGCTGGTGGCGTTTTTAAACCTCAAAATCCCCTGAAATTATATTTCACATTACGGAAGGTTGAGAGCAATTTTAAAAATATTTAGCCTCAGATAAATTTTAGGTCACTCTATGCTACTAGTGGCTGTTGGTGGTGGGTTTCTTTCTGTGTCTCGTACTAAGCTGCCGAATTGCCTAATCACACCGATTAATTGCAGATCGCAGAAATTCCCCGTTTGTACGGAATTGGTTTGCACAGGTACAGCCGGAGAAAAACCTCGATATTTGCGCCCCATCTCAGTTTCAGCTGCGTTTAAAATATAGTGCCTAAAACACATTAAAATTTTTTTTATCGTATTTCTTGAGATGAAAATGATAAGATATCTGGCAATATTTTTAAATTTTAGATGAAATGGTATATATTGTATGTTAATGCGTGGTACGGAAGAGGGGTGAGGGACCTCGTGCCTCCACGCCTCGGGGGTCTCAGAGGTTCTTAAATCGTTCCTGGGATTAAGGCCTTAGTGGGGCCATAGGCTAAGACATCTGAGTGTGCCCCTAATAACTTACGACGAAAATTCGTTGAAGTCCGTTAAAACACGTAATGCTTGTGATAATACGTAGTACACTCTTCAAACTAATAAATTACCCGCAGTTTTCATAAAAAGTCACCGTTTTCCACTTTTCTCACAAGAACATGAGTTAAAAATCTTAAGATACCTAGATTTTGTCTTGGAATTTAATAATTTAGCATTTTATACTTTTCTTGGTGCATCTTTTCCGTTAGGCAATGTGAAGTCACAGTGAGTTTCATCCATTAACGGTTCCAAGTGCAAAAACGGAGATGTGGGTGGATAGTAGTGAAAAAGCTGAAACCGTCTCGCCGATCCCGGTGTACACACCGACGAGAAAAGTTTGCCCTTAGAGACTCACTGCCTTGAAATCGGTTGTAGCCTCTTCTTGTGATCGAGTGTTATACGAGAGAAAAACTATTTTACACTTCTCTCTACATAAGTATATATGTCGGATTATTATTTGCGATGTAGCGGCCTGCCTTCTGGGCCTTTGGTAATGGTGGACCCCTAGCTACAGCTCTGTTTGATCCCCCGCCCCTCCCTCTTAATTTGGTCCTGGCGTTGCGCCTTGTCCATGGACCTTGCCGCGGATGGCCCAGTGGTCAACGTTTGTGACTGCAAAGGATGAACCTCAAATTCGATCCCAGGTATGTACAAACGTTCGAGCCACTAAATATCCTCCGTGCGTCGGATGGGCACGTTAAGCCGTCGGACCCCGGGTACTGGTCCCCGGTAATAAATAAGGGCATATTTCTCCCCCTTTCTACTTCACTTCCGTGTCACTTTCTTATCGGGCACTCTAGCCCAAATCTGCTAGCTTCCTATTTCTAAGGGTTGTTTAGAGAAAAACCCCTCAGCCTCCCTCTCATAACAGTCCAAGAGGTTCCGACACAATGTCCACCCTTTGCTCACATTCTGGGGTCCCACTTTGTACAAATTTTTCTGTAGCCCAGATCCCTAATTAATGTTTCTATAGCACTATGACCACAATGAATTGCATCACACAACTCCTGAATGGTCACACAACGATCTGCTATGATGAGGTCTTTCACTCGTTGCCTGTTGGCATCTGTCACTGCAGTTGCGGGTCTTCCACTCCGTTGTTTGTCCGACACTGAACTTTCTCCCTCTCGAAAACTCTTCATCCATCGATTGTTCCAGCTGCAAACACCGTCAGGAGTCTTCTGTGGATTTCTAGAGCCTCACATCCCTCTTTTTCCAGGAATTCAATTACGGATCGCTGCTTTTTGCTGTGATTCATGATCCTTATTTCCGATTTTGAAAAAAATGTGTTCCCACGTTGGTAACATATGCACATGTCAGTGCAGTTTTATTAAAATTACTTCAAAATCTTAAAAGTTATTAAGGAGGAGGCATTACTTTCAGGATTCCCCTTGTATATGCTATACGTCAGTCGACTAATCGCGCCCTCTCGGAAATCATGTGGCCAACGAGCCGCATCCACTTTTGATAGGGATGGCCATAATTCAGTGATCACTCGGTGTATGTTTTCAATTGGAACTGTCCCTTTGGGCCGTTGAATTTATTACCAGTTTTCGTTATTTCGTTAACAATTTTTTCTTGAGGCGAATACACGCTCCCACTTATACTGATATAACCATGATCATATGTAGAAGATTTTAGGAAAGGAGTGACTGACCTCAGGTCTTAAACAACCCTTAGAAATAGGAAGCTTGGAGATTTGGGGTATAGTACCTAGAGGAAAGTGACGCGGAAGCGAAGTACAACGGGGCAGGAAGACGCCCTTATTTATTACGGGACGCACGGCGGATATTTAGTGGATCGAACCTAAGGTCCTTTCCGTGGCAGTCACGAACGTTGCCCACTAGGCCACCCGCGGCTCCACTTACACTGATGCAACATGAGAAGGCTTTTCTAGGGCAGTTTAATCTCACATTTTACTATAAATACCCAATTTTGTACGATATTTTTCATTGCAAAATTGTGTAGGTCAAAAATTATTATGGACTTCCTCATGTTTCACGAGGAAATCTTTTAGAATCACTACACAAAATTCGTTTTACATTGGAATAACATCCGCACATGTCGATATTTTTATAAGACATCATTTCCCTTAGTTTTTCTTTAAACAGAGTTTCCCCCTCTGTTTTATAGTTTTTTTGTTTTTTTTTCTATTTCCCTGTTTAAATGTACTTCCCTTTTGCAGTAAGTGCAGGCGTAGCCCACTTGGTGTGTTGGCACTACATTTTCCGTCTCGCAGAACGAATTCGCTGTCTTCTTTGGGGTTCCTTGGTGTTTAAGGGGAAAGCGGGAGTCACGATCAATTGGTATTTTTGTATGTATTCCCAGCAAAATTGGTTAGGTCAAAATTGTTCGGTAGGTTTTTAATAATTTTGTTCGCGTTTTTATGGGTTTTAGAAAAGTTTATAGTTGTTACTCTAAGCTAATCTAAAGGCCCATAATACGTAGCCGTGAAAGTCTAGCTTTTTTTTTTTTTTTTTTTTCAAGAGAAACAACTCTAAACTAATTTAGATTAGTTTAGAGTTGTTACTCTTGAAAAAAAAAAAGAAGAAGAAAGTTAAGACTTTCACGGCTACGGCGCATTATTTCCATGTTCGCCCACTGGTGCGCTATTTTATTGAGAGCTTTTTTTTTTTGATTGGTGGTTTAACGACCACAGTGAGAAACTCAATGGGCTATAAGCAGTCGCCCGTCCCTAATTTAGGTCACTGGTTCCAGGGAAGAGAAAGAACCAGTGCCATATGACAAACACAACATCTATGCCTCACGGGACTCGAACCCGGACCCATCTCGGATGAGTGATCAGAAGCCATCGCTCAGACCACTGCGCCACCGGGGTGACATTGAAAGTTTAACGACCACGGTATGCAACTCAATGGGATATAAGCAGTCGCCTGTCCCTAATTTACTGCCATTGGTTCCAGGGAAGGCAGAGAGCAGAGGCCTAAAGACAAACACAACATCCATGTCTCACCGGGATTCGAACCCGTACCCTTCTCGGACGAATGGTTATATGCCAGTGCTTAGACCACTGCGACACCAGGGCAGCCTATTTAGGGCTTCGAGGCCAAATGGTTTCTCTTTTTTTAGCACGTCTTTTGTAAAAAAGGATCGTGCTTATATGTTACCGGTTTGCCCGTCCGTCCGTCTGTACCCACGATATCTCTACAACTATTAGTCCGATTTGAAAAATTCTTTTTGCATTGGGAATCCTGAAATATGCGAATGATGATCCTTTATTTCGTTTTTTTTTTTTTACGATGTACAATTTCGCCGCTAGAGGGCGTAAATGCAGATGATGTCAAATTCAAAAATACGTTTTATTCCACATATTTGCTTGAAAATTCCACATATCCGATTGAAAAAATTATTTTATCTTTCGATTCCATTTATGTCGAAGAGTATTTTAGATACAGTTAGCTTTTCAAATTACTCATAGATTTTCCGCTAGGGGGCGTAAAAGTAAATTACATTTTCCCCGATAACTCTTCTTCTAAAACTCCGATTTGAAAAAAATTTCTGCAGCGGATACACCTCCTGATGGGAAACATTTTGCATATAATTTCAAATTTTTGGTAAACAATACTTTGGCCACCAGGGGGCGTAAGTGTTAATTTTTGCTTCTGATTTATTTGTCATAAAATCTGAGCTTCTAAAATATTGATTGAAAAAATTCTTAGGTGGACTGATGCCACTCACATCGATAAACCTTTTCGGAATATTTTCTTCTTAAAATATTCCACAGTTTCTCAGCCAGGGAGCGTAGATGTATATCTTATTTTTGTCAATATCTCTACTTGTAAGAGTCTGCTTTGAAAAATTCCTTTTTTGTTGGATAGTGTTTTCAGTGTGACATGTTTTTCATATAATTTCAAAATTTTCAAGTAGTTCATAGACTTTCCGCTAGGGGGCGTAAAGGTAAATTGCGTTTCCCCCTAAATCTCTGCTTCTAAATCTCTGATTTGAAAAATTGTTTCTGCACCGGATACAGCTCCTGATGGGAAATCGTTTGCGCATAATTTCTAATTTTTGTAAAGAAATGGTTTGGCCACCAGGGGGCTTAAATCTTTTCCGCTTCTGATGTATTTGCAGCAAATGAGTTTTCTAAATTTTCGATTAAAAAAAACGTCGTTTGTAGACCGATACTCCTCATGTCGACAAATCTTTTAGAAACATTTTCTTTTTAAAATAATGCATGGTTTCTACACCAGGCGGCGTAGATATATATCTTATTTTTGTCAATATCTCTACTTTTGAAAAAAATTTCCTTTTTTTTGTTTGGATAATGTTTTCAGTGTGACATGTTTTTCATGTAATTTCAAAACTTTCAAGTAATTCGTAGATTTTCCGTTAGGGGGCGCAAAGGTAAATTGCTTTTAAATGGCTCTGCTTCTAAATCTCCGATTTGAAAAATTCTTTCTGCGCCGGATACAGCTCCTGATGTGAAATCCTTTGCACGTAATTTCTAATTTTTGTAAATAATGGTTTGGCCACCAGGTGGGGTAACTCTTAATTTCCGCTTCTGATGTATTTGCAGCAAAATATGAGCTTCCAAAATCTCGATTGCAAAATAAGTCGTTTGATGACCGATGCTACTCATGTCGACAAACCTTTTAGGAACATTTTCTTCTTGAAATAATGCATGGTTTCAATGCCAAATGGCGTAGATATATATCTTATTTTTGTCAATATCTTTACTTCTAGGAGTCCCATTTGAAAAATTCCTGCTTTGTTGGATAGTGTTTCTGATGAGAAATGTTTTCCTTGTAAATTCAAAATTTTCATGTAAATCATAGACTTTCCGCTAGGGGGCACAAAGGTAAATTGCGTTTTCTGCGTTATTTCTGCTTCTAAAACTCCGATTTGAAAAATTCTTCCTGTATCGCATGCAAGAAATGATGGAAAATATTTTTCACATAATTTCTAATGTTTGGTAAAAAAATGCTTTGGCCACCAGGAGGCAAAAGTGTTAATTTCTGCTTCTGATGTATTTGTAGCAAAATCTGGGCTCCTGAAAACTCGACTGAATTTTTTTTTTCTTGGACCGATCCGCTCATTAGGAAAAACCTTTTGAGAATACTTTCTTCCTAAAATACTGCATGGTTTTCCCACCAGGGCACGTAAAGTCACATCTTATTTTTGTCGATATCTCTGTTTCTAAGAGTCAGATCTGAAAAATTCTTTCGGTGTTGGAGGGCGTTTCCGGTGCGAAATGTTTCTCATATAAATTCGTTTTTTTCTTAAAGCACAAGTCTGCAACCAGACGGCATAAGCTCACGATCCCGTTTACAGCAATATCTGAGGGATTTAAAACCCGATTTAAAAACATCTTTCTTCCGTCAGATACTATTGTTTTCCATACCCATTCCATTGACTTTGAATAGCTTTGATAAATGTAATTGCGTCAGAACGGATTCAAAAGACGTGCTTATTACACCCAAAAATTCGGTGTCAATTTTTTTTTTTTTGTTAATTTTGAAAGATTTACCTCTGAGTGTGCTTCTCTGTGACATTCATTATCAAACCACAAAACAGAATGAGGACTCGTTAGCAAACCACAACATGCCATCCTAGTGACCTAAGCGATGATAGCTTCTGACCATTCGGCCGAGATGAGTCAAGGCCGTCCAGAGAACCCAAGACAATGACATTAGAGAGATGAGTTCCCTCTTTTAGTGACGTCACTTGGAAACCAAGGCTTCCGATTGGTTTCCAACGCTGTCGAGCATGACATCAAACACGACACCGACGTACCAGTCCGTGTAATTTGAAAGTACGTCACAAACGGAGGGAACTCGGCTCTTTAATGCCATGACTTGAATAGGCATGAATGGTGGTTTTGTCTTACGACTCTGAGCCTCTCCCTTCCCTGGAACCCTAAATTAGGGACAGGCGACTACTTATAGCTCTTAGAGGTGCTCACGGTGGTCATTAAACCCCGAAAGGAAATGTTTCATTACTGATAGAATAGTTCTCGCATGAAAGAAAGCACAATTACAAGACAAAAATACAGTCACAGACAAGAAAATGTATTTGGCAGTTTTATTTTACGTTGCTTTCTATTTTTTTAATACAAGATGTTATTAAATAGGAAGTCATAGAATTCACTGACAATTCTACACAACACAGCAAATCATACTGAAATCATCAGGTAAAAAAAGTACATTTGTATGTACACATGGACAGACAAAAATTTCGTTCAGTCTATAAACATCCCATCCTGTAACAATTTTAGAAGCATCTTACTTAAAAAAAAATTACAAAAATATTTACAACCGTGAAAAAATCTTCCATATCAAAATTCACTGTACTCAATTTGAGCAAAATTCTGAGCTTTTGTGTAACGGCATAAAAAGGCATTTTCGGACGGCAATTCTTCCCAATGTATCACAAAAAGCAATGACCGGTTTTAATCACAAAATAATAACAATAAAAATGAAAAGAAAAACTTGACATAGCTAATACTCTCGGAATGATAATAATCAACAAATAAATTTAGGGAGATCATGGATTCTCTCAATGTAAACTCATAAAATATTTGTGTCTGAGGGTCGTCTCAACTGAGAATCAACAATATACATACTATATATTACACTGTTCAGATTTTGTAAACAGAAATGAACTTATAGAAAGTAAACTGAAAATTCATTTTGGCATTTTTTCCCCTTGTATTATTTGTTTCGCATAAAAGTTGTTAAATCCATACCACAATGAGTTGTAAAATCCAAATGTTAGACTGGGATTCAGGGCCGGATTATGGGGGGGGGGGGGGTGTCTAGCAGGGCTATAGCCTAGAGGCCCACCAGGCATACCGCTACACCGCAAATAATACACAGCTTATATATTTCAAAATAGTTTTAGTTTTGTCTCGTATGATTTTTTTTTTTTTATTGGAGGTTTAACGACCACCGTGAGCAACTCAATGGGCTATAAGCAGTTGCCCATCCCTAATTTAGGGTCACTGGTTCCAGGGAAGGGAGAGAGCCAGTGCCGTAAGACAAACACAACATCCATGCCTCACCGGGATTCGAACCCGGACCCCGTTCGGACGAATGATCAGAGGCCATCGCTTAGACCACTGCGCCACTGGGCGTATGATTTCCACTCAATCATAAACAGTAGCTAGAAGATGAACTGATTTCAAGGCAGAGACTCACTAAGAGCTAACGTTCCTTTCTTTACGCTGTATGCAGCAGGACCGGCGAGACAGTTTCAGCTTTTTCACTAATATCCATCCATATCTCCCTGTTTGCACTTGGTTCCACCTAAAATCTCTACCTTATGTTTCCAATGGTAAAACTTCTTTACATATTTTCTTCGCAATTAATGCATTGCAAAGAAAATATGATGATAAGGATGAAAATTTGCACATAGATAAAACTAACTTTAAGTTATAGCATGGGATACTTAATAATTGCTAAAACATAACCATAATGAAACAATCCAACATTTGTTTGTCTACTGACGCCATCAAAGTACAGGTCGCGCCATCTATCAACAGGTCTGAACATTACTCAAAGAAAAATTATTGATTTTTAATATAATTATGGTTATGTTTTAGCAAGTTTTAAGCATCCCATGCTATAACTTAAAGTTAGTTTTATTGATCTGTAAATTTACATCCTTTGGAAATACATTAATTGCGAAGAAAATATGTAAAGACATTTTACCATTGGAAACATAGGGCAGAGATTTTAGGTGGAACCACCTTAATGGACGAAATTTTCTGTAACTTTACATTGCATAACAAAAAGGTGCACCAAGAAATGTATAAAATACTAAATTATTAAAAATTCCAAGACACAATCTAGGAATATTAACTTTTTAACTAGATTGTGTCATACAGTGGAAAATACAGTGACTTTTTATGAAAACTCTGCAGATTACTTTTTAGTTAGAAGAATGCATACGTATTAATTATCACAAGTAGATTGCAACAGTTTCGTATTTTAACGGACTTCAATAAAGATTGTCCGTCATAATTTCGTTGTGGGCCCACTCAGGTGTCTTAGCCTAGGGGCCCACTAAGGCCTTAATCCGGCCCTGTTGGGATTGTAAACCAATAAAAAGTATAAATAAAGATTAGGAACTCTAGTTTATGACTGGCAAACACGGTCATATTGGCAATGAGTTCAAACGTATCATTGGGGCTGAAACTTTGGGATAAAAAGGAATTAATTCGAATCCTGCACTAGTGCGTAAAACCAAGAATAAAATTGACTATATCTGCTGCTGGAAACCATAAAAAATCATATTTGACGAAATAGATTGCAACATTAGTGGCGTTAGCAATAATATCATTTGTTGAGGAGTTTAAAAAGAAAAAAATGTTTCCTACAGCCGGCACGCATATACAGGAGGTGGGCCTATTTTTATACACGTTTATATTTTGTGCCAAAACAACTGCTCTTAGCAATGTGTTTGTCTTATGGCACTGGATCTCTTCCTTCCCTGGAACCACTGATCCTAAATTAGGAACGGTCGACTGCTTACAGCCCATTGAGTTGCTCACGGTGGTCGCTAAACCTCCAATCAAAATAAATAAATAAACAAGATTTCTTATAAATCCCAGGGCTCAATTTGACAACTATTAGATGTTCCTAATGTTTTGTTTCACTTTAAACAACATTTAAAGAATCAGGCATACTTTTATTCGGGCAGTAATAATATTTCGATTAAAAAAATGAAATGAAATGAATATTTTTTTTTTCGTGTTTTCTGTTTGCATTCCGTTAGATATAAAAAACAAAAATGTTTCTAAACTAAGAGCAGCAGCCTTGGATTGCTTACGAAAAACTTCTATTACTGTTTGAACGTTGCACAATTTTTTATTTGTTGTCTGATGTAAATGTACATATCT
This sequence comes from Macrothele yani, assembly GCA_039090855.1. NCBI lineage: Eukaryota > Metazoa > Arthropoda > Arachnida > Araneae > Macrothelidae > Macrothele > Macrothele yani. The sequence continues at coordinate 57,617,162 of CM077028.1, forward strand.
GTACAACCTTTAAGACTCTAGAGGACACAGTAAGACAAAAACTTTGTAACCAAATAAATATTACATACAATGTAAACCAGAAAAATACGCAATTATATCTTTTATTTCTTGTTGGGGGAGGGGCATTTTTTCTTTGATTCAAACAGTTGTTTTGACACAAAATAAAAACAGGTATAAAAATAGCAGGAGGAGGTTTCCAGGCCCCTATGTGTCCACGGCTGTAAAAAATAACCAGTCAAAATCCAGGGCCCTCCTGTCAAAAATTTTTTGATCCACCACTGACTTACAGTATATGAGCAATGATACATTAAACGAATTCCAAATAAAATTTGACACTTTAGGGAGTAGGGTATAAAGTTGCAAAAATCTGATTTCATTACGTAATGATTTTTTTTTTCTAACTTTAACAAAAGTGATATTGCCTATTACAATTCATTTATGACTGAAGTGACAGTTCAGAACTGTGACAGCCAGTCAGAAAAAGCAAAGAGTTATTTCACATTATGTGTGTCCACTTTTACAAAAAGAAAACCCTCAAAAATGGAAAGGAGTACATATGATAAAGGTTTGAGTTCAACATAGTAAAAGTTCCGTAACTTTAGTGTCTCGAAAAATAACTAAAAAAGCTCATTCTATGTAAATAAATTATTGGCTTTCTTTCCTTCAATATTTCAGTCACAAAAATATTTTTTCACACCTAAGTACAATTTGTGGGAGAAAGACAAATGTATCTCAAGCCCTAAGAACTGCAAATATAAAAATTGATTGTATGCAACATAAGATAATCGACTAGAATTTGTGATAAAATACTGTTGCATGAATTATGTACGCTCCATTAAAAATGATAATTCCACTTTAATGGCTATGCCAGAGTATTTCAGGCATGCTTTAAATTAAACAACTGCTCTTGATGTCCAACAATATGTTTGGCATTCAATTTTAACAATATAAATGCATTTCAGTCGATAATGACGTTTCATTCAAAAAGTGTCATATATCACACAGAATCAGTAAAAAAAAAAAAAAAAAGCTCACGTTTATTGAACAATTTTACACAACAAAAAGCCTATTTTCATAAAGAGAACCAAATTTCATTTTACCACGAAATTCTCAGCATATTAAAGTTTTCTTACACATCTGTGTGCTGAACACCCAAAATAACTTCAACTCTATTCTGAAGTTATGCATTACATAAGTTGTAGTTTTTATATGATAATTACATGATCAGAAAATTTTATATACCAAACAAGTATTTTTGTCATAAATTCAACTCACTTAATTATTAATAGAACATTATCAGCAGCAACATTTTAATTCTGAAAGTTCACGTACAAAAACATTATAATATCGTACATAATATTCTATTTTTTTCTTTGTGTCTAGGACACCATAAATTTATTTTCGTTTAAAACTGTTCACAACAACTCTGAAAAAAAAAAAAAAAACCCGACTACGGAAATGATTCTTGTTTACAACTTCTCATTCACAGTTCTTTCTTTTTTCAAATTCATTTTCAAAATAAGCATAGATGTTACAAGAATAACACACTTTAAACTTTGACAAAAGTACAAGGATAACGGAATGTTTTAGTAAGTATTTAAAGGCTATAATTGCCATGCGTATTTATTTGAAATCACAAAACAAATATAATTTCTTTCTGAAATACATAATCTTCTCTTTTTATAAATTTACTTGGTATAGCCATTTGAAAATTTCGTATACAAGTTTTTACACAAAATTTAACAAGTCTGACTTCAGAACTGCAACTGAAACATTATTGCAGTCATTAGTAATGGCGACAAATCAAGGCACCGGTGTTGAAATGACTTATTCTATTGAACTGGGAGATGTTGCTTTTATAAAGTCCATACATCTTCCCCTTCACCAAATGTTATCTTTTATTTACTGCAAATATGATATAGATATGTCTTGCGTTACATGAAAGCTCAGAAATCTTTGTATTCACAGGTATTTGTACAATATCAGCAGCAGGAGGGAGAGTAGTGCACACTTTGTAAGTTGTATTGCCGACATTCTAAGATGTAAGTCCAGCAACATCTTTCTGATAACTGGTCTTTTTTTTTTTTTTTTTTATAACATATACAAGACATATATCTTCCCGCATAAATCCTGTATTTAAAACCAAGGTATAATTAAAATCATGATTTCACAATAATAATAATAATAATAATAATACAAAAAAAAAGTGTGTGCCACATCATTATGAGTCAATTTTCAGTTAGTCTTTCAGAGTGCAAGAAATTCTTCAAATAGCAAAATCTAATCATATTTCATTTCACTAAAACTGGCACACATCGAAATGAAAAAATCATGCATACAGTTCATGCATAGTACTAGAATGCAGAATACATCCTGGATAGCAGGAAATATAGGTGCCATTAGCACAGATGTCTTAGTACCAGCTAGACAACAACGAAAAGTGGACGGAACAGCGACTGTCAACATGAACAGCTATGCTAATTAAATATGAACAGCCTTCTTGCATGGTTCTGTATTTATTACATGACATATCAACATCAGTATCCTTCTTTTTATAAAATTACAAATGTATAATCATGAAACTTTCAGAATATATGCATTATTTTGGTTTTAACATATCGAATAACCAAACATGGTGCAAAAGTTGGCAAACACTACTAAAAAATAATAATAATGAGAAATGAAAGTTGTCACTTAGAGTAATTCGATAAGGGACAGTTGTGAGCTTGGTATACAAATTACATAAGGTGAGGTAAGAGACCATACGTCATCACGATGTTTATTGAGTTGCACATAAGGAACAAACTGTGTTGTTTTTTATAATCATCAAAACTACAGAAGGTCATACATGGATGCATTTAATGGAAAAGGTATGGAATCCAATAGTTTTTATGTAGAAGTAATGAATGAAATCATGAAACGATCAGAGAGACTAGATATCTATTTTGAAAAGCTGGTTTGGGCCCAATTAATGTTTTCAACTTATAATTAGTTGCTTTTAAGTTCCACTTATAACCCCGGTCGGCCCAATGATCGGAGCCAGCTCTTCTTTTCTTTTCTGGGGAACGACGCTTAAAATTACGCCCTTTCGAGTTCAAAAGTTTCCCGCTTCTACTCTAATAGTACGCAGTTTTTACTTTCTCATACCTACGTTATCAGGAAAGTATTACGAGTATGATCGTTCAAAAATCGCACTTCCAGTTTTTGACGTAATTTTATGAAAGATGTAAAAACTAGGCAAGTACGCAATAACCAACAGTTATAAATATCAAGTAAAACGTATAAGTTATGTGAACGCAGACAACACAGCACGCCGCAGAACAGAAAGCAAACCAGTACAGGACGAATGAGCATCACATTTAGCGAAAGTAACAGTAGGAAGATGCCTCCATGGAAAAATTCCGTTCAATATTAAACTCTCAGAGGGACTTTCTGAGACAAAGCCCTATATCTTCATCTCTAGGGCGTATTCGCAAAGGTCATGGAAGTCGGGCATATAACTGCATGTTGTTTTATATAATTCTCTCCACTGTTTCAGACAATTCTTTTCATGTATATGAAGGGTTCACACCTCACAGAGTAGGCTATTCAGTACCCTGGTTAGTTGCATGTAATACTGTAAGAGGCTAACTAAATTCTTTAAAAAAAGGGAATACTAAAGTGTACCTTACTTTTTGGGGTACAGTTTTCAGTAAGTTTATTCACACATCTATTCTACAGAAATATGCATAATTTTATTTTGTTTCCTTTACAAACGCATATATGACATAGCAGAAACCCAAACTAGGTTTGTAGAGATGAGTAAATGGGGTGCTGTGCTGGTCCTTAAAAAAGCCATAGCTCACTCTTTACAATATTTTTTAAATTCTTTGCTTATCTATCCTGCTTGTTTGCATTGCTTTTTAGTATTATATTTTCTAGTATTTTTTGGCTTCGTGTATTTTAATTGTGTCTTTGTGTTTTGCTATACTGTATAATATATATGTATACAAGGTTTGTCCAGAAAATTATAAGACCAATTTTCCTGGGCCAATCAGAAGGGCTGGAGGGCGGAGTCTCCGGGCGTGACGGGTGGCGGGGTATGTTAGGTAAACGATCGATGTCTCGTCAGTTGGCTCTGAGCTTTTACAGAGTGAGGATAGCTTGCGAAGTGGACAGCTGTGTGAGTGTCGCGTAACGGTCAAAATGCAGAAATGTGTCAAACAGCGATACGCGGTAAAGTTTTATGTAAAACTTGAAAAATCCGCGACCGAGACGCTTGCTATGATACAGAAAGGTTACGGGAAGGATGCTTTATCGAAAGCACAAGTGTTTCGGTGGCACAAAACGTTTACAGAGGCAAGAGAGAGCGTCGAGGATGAGCCACGCCCAGGACTCCCTTCAACGTCTCACACTTCGGACAATGTGGAAAAGGTGAAATCGGTTTTGGACTCTGACCGACGTCTGAGTATTAGATTGGTGAAAGAGCACGTGGGACTCGCGAAATCCATTGTGCATAAAATCATCACGCAAGAATTGCAGATGCAGAAAGTCTGTGCCAAATTGGTTCCTAAGGTTTTGACCGATGAACAGAGGAACAACCGTTTGCAGATTTCTCGTGAGCTTGCGGACCGTGTGAGGAGTGAACCTGGTTTTTTTGGAAAAAGGGATAACAGGTGATGAAACGTGGGTCTTTGAGTACGATCCGGAGACGAAAAGACAGAGCTCAGAGTAGCACACTCCCGAGTCTCCTCGACCAAAGAAGGCTCGAATGTGCAAATCGAAGATGAAATCGATGCTCATTGTCTTCTTTGACTGTAAAGGTGTTGTCCATAAGGAGTTCGTACCACCCGGACAAACGGTCAACGCTGTATTTTATGTGGAAGTGCTTCAACGGCTGAAGAACAGAGTTGCGCACGTCTGCCCGGGTATCACAAACACTTGGGTTCTTCACCACGATAATGCGCTGAACCATGCGTCGCTGAGAGTGAGAGAGTTTCTGGCAAAACACAAAGTGGCAACGCTGCCCCAACCTCCCTACAGCCCGGACTTGGCCCCGGCTGACTTCTTTTTGTTTCCGCGGCTCAAATCCAGCCTGAAAGGACACCATTTTGGACTGTTACAAACGTGCAAACTGCCGCAAAGAGTGCTTTGAAAGTGATCCCTGTTTCCGAGTTCCAGGCAAGCTACGCTGAGTGGCAGAACCGCTGGCAGCGGTGTATTGATGTTCAAGGATGTTATTTCGAGGATATTTAATGTTGTGTATGTATAAGGTCAGGTGATGCGTAACATCATAGCCTCTCCTTGACAAATGTCAACCCCGCCTTCTCGTGGTGCATCCTGTTCCCACTAAAGGGGCTCTGACGACCGCCCATAGCGGTATAACTATACCATCGGGATTAGAGGAAATTCTATCCCACACTCACCAACCCGCTTGGCCAGCGTGGTGAGTTATGGCCAAACCCCTCCAAATGATTCCACAACTTAAATCTTGGCCCTCAGTCTCCGGCAGCTGGAATGTACCTGGCCAAGGCAGCGGCCAGTGCGACATGAAGGCAGAGGGTGCTAAGAATCCCCGGAGAACCGGACTAGGCTGCCATCTGATGCTGACCTTGGCTACTTACAATGGACGCTCCCTATCTTCTGATTCAAGGCTTCTTGAATTGGAAGAGGAACTACAAAGGATCAAGTGGGACATCGTGGGGCTAAGTGAGGTAAGGAGAAAAGGAGAAGATCTCATCGAACTGAAAAGTGGACATCTCTTCTACTATCGTGGGACAGATACTGGCAGAACTAGTGGTGTTGGATTTATAATAAACAAGAAACTGAAGGATAAAGTTGTAGAAGTTGAAAGTTCCTCTGACAGAGCTGCACGACTTGTTATCCAACTCTCGAAAAGATACCAGGCTCAGATTATTCAAACTTATGCACCCACCACAAGTCATCCTGAAGAAGAAATTGAAGAATTTTATGAGGAAATTTGTCATCTAAATAATAAAGGTAAGCAGCACTTGAAAATAATTATGGGAGATTTCAATGCAAAAATAGGGCAACAGCAACAGAATGAAACTTCAGTAGGTAAATTCGGTCATGGCAACAGAAACCAGCGTGGAAATACTCTCGTTGAGTTTGCAGAGGCAGAAGGGTTTTTTCATCTTGAACTCCTTCTTCAAGAAAAAAGCCACACAGGAAATGGACATGGAGACATCCAAATGGGACGACAAGTGAAATTGATTTTATTATGTGTAACAAAAAATTCGTCATAGAAGACTGCAGTGTGCTAAACAAGTTCAACACAGGTAGTGACCATAGATTGGTGAGATGTAAGATGCACCTCAACACTAAACTTGAACGCGGCAAGCTCATAAGACAAACAAAATCTATTGACATAACCAACCTTAAAAAACACCATAATACCTTCAAGTTAGAACTGAAGAACAGGTTCTCTGCTTTAGAAGGCCTAACATCGGAAGAAGTGGACATCTCTGAAGTTAACAGAAAAGTAACCAAAGCTCTTATGGAAACAGCAACAAAATTAGCTGGGTCTAAGAACAAGTTGCATGTGAACAAATTATCAGGAAAAACCAAAATGTTGATGCAAAAAAGAAGAGAGATGAGGACAACTAAAGATGTGACTTCCAAAGTGGAATATATAGAGCTATGCAAGACAGTAAGAAAAAGTATCACTGAAGACGTAAGGAAATTCAACTGTGAACTAGTGAGGAAAGCAATTGAAAACAACCAAAGCCTAAAGATAGCAAAGGGACATCTCAGTAAGGGAAGAAAACAGATTATGGCACTGAGAAAAGAAGATGGTTCTGTAACAAGAAATAGAGGAGAAATTTTGACAAGAGTGAAAGATTTCTACTCCAAATTATATGAAAGGGATGATATATGCACTCCAGACATCATGAAAGATACCAGTACCAGAGTTCCTCCAGTCCTTCCAGCAGAAGTTGCACATGCAATCAAGAACATGAAGAGAGGAAAAGCTCCAGGAGAAGATGGAATTACTGTAGACATCATACAAGAAGCAAGTGGAGAAATCGAAACAGTACTCGCCCAAATTTTCACTCGATGCCTTAATGAAGGAAAGATTCCTGAGGATTGGAACACCGCTACAATGATCCTGCTACATAAGAAAGGTGACATTGAGGATCTCGGAAACTACAGACCTATCAGCCTCCTATCAGTAGTTTATAAAATCTTCACTAAAGTTCTTTCACACCGCTTGAAGGTAACACTGGACATGGCTCAACCGAGAGAACAAGCTGGATTCAGGAGTGGCTACAGCACAATAGATCATATCCACGTGCTGAGAGAACTAATTGAAAGAGCGAGGGAATATGAACTTCCATTGTGCATGGCTTTTATCGATTATGAAAAAGCCTTTGATTCGGTGAAACCATCAGCAGTTACAATGGCTCTGAAAACCTGCGGTATTGAAGATGCATACATTAATATTATTAATAACATCTATGAAAATGCAAGTGCAAAGATTAGGCTGTTTGAAAATACAACACACGTAAAAATTGGAAAGGGAGTGAGACAAGGTGACACCATATCTCCGAAGCTCTTCAATGCCACATTGGAGGGTGTTTTTCAGTCGCTGAGCTGGGAAAACAAGGGGATAAAGATTAATGGAGATTATCTAACCCACCTTCGTTTTGCAGATGACGTAGTCATTTTTGCAACTACCCCATCAGAGCTGCAGAGTATGATCCAGGAACTTGCGGACAAGAGTAAAGAAGTGGGATTAAAAATGAACTTTCAGAAGACAAAAGTGATGTTCAATGCTTTTACAAGAAATGAAGATTTATCGATTGATAGAAAAAAGCTGGAGATAACAGACACGTTCGTTTATCTTGGACAGCAGATATCAAGTGAGGGTCACATTGATGAAGAAATTAATCGGCGTACAAAACTTGCCTGGAGAGCTTTTGGAAGAAACAGCATAATTTTCAAGAGCAATATGCCATTATGTCTTAAAAGAAAAGTGTTTGATCAATGCATCCTTCCAGTGCTTACGTATGGTGCAGAGATGTGGACCTTAACTAAAAGAGACATACAAAGGCTCCAGACAACTCAAAGAAGCATGGAGAGGTGCATGCTTGGGGTAACCAGGAGAGATAAGAAGAGGAACTCGTGGATCCGAAAAATGACAAGAGTGGAAGACATCATGATCAGAGTTAAATCCCTGAAATGGCAATGGGCTGGACATACTGCCAGAAGGACAGATCATCGATGGACAGCCGAAATTTTAGATTGGATTCCAAGGGACAAGAAAAGACCCAGAAGAAGACCACATGGGAGATGGGGTGGATGAAATTCGAAAGTATGCAGGGGTGACATGGAGGAGACTGGCACAAGACAGACCGTTGTGGAGGAAACTTGGGGAGACCTTCGTCCAGCAGTGGATTGATAATGGTTGACAATGATGATGATGATGTATAACTTTAATTAAACGTCTGTTACTGAATGAGTCTCATTACTTTCCGGACAGACCTTGTATATATATATATATATAAGCATAAATTTAAGCCCCTGGAATGCCTATTTTGGGGCAGAAACTTCTTCCCCCTTCTCAGTGATCACGGCCCTGGTTGGTCTCCATTTTGCCAGCTGACATATTTTTTCTTTAATGCAGCATCAAAAATGCACAATCTTTATATCGTTTTTTAATTGATGAAAAAGAAGGTTGACTCAGCCTGTGCTTTACAATCGGGGCCAATCATGTGCAGACATGTAGGAGGGACATTAACACCCAATTTGATGTACTGTGGGTGTATAGTATGCAGTCTGGTAATCAGAGGGGAGGAGGTACTGAGCCTCCCCCAAACACCCATCAGGTTCTCTAACAAATTCGGTGGTTTGGGGGTTGTTTTTTTCTTAGTTTTTGGAAAAAACTTTCTATAAAAAAATAAAAAAATTGCGAATTCCGTTTTAAACAATGATGCAAGAGTGAAATTGTTTTAAGAGTCGTCGAGCCTGGGATTAAAAATGGCATCATCACAAAACCAAGCACGTAGTGTAGTTCTCATTACTTAAATTTTAATATCGGCTACTAGTCCCTTCAAGCAAACAGTGGTACGTCTTCGTGCATTTGCTATAACAAGCTATTGTCATTACGTCTTATTAACGTAATACTGCCATCTTTACCTCCCAGTGATTTCATGCAAGCTCGATCTTTACCTCCCAGTGATTTCATGCAAGATTTCATTGTGATAACTGCAGCGAAACAGTGCGAGAAACTAGAAAGTAATGTCCATCGAAAGGATTCGGTATCACGAGTGTGGGAAGAAATGGCAGTTTCTCTTGGGAAGTCAACATCGAGTCTCTCACTTGTGTTCCGGAATAAAGTGGGTGCATTCTAAAATGTTGTCCTACTATAACATTTGTGACTATGAATTGGTAAGCACAAACATATTTGCGTAGCAATATTGCTACCCAACTTCCTTATTTATTTAAACTTTGATCAGAGAATAGTAACATAATTTAGTGGTTCTTGGTTAATCACGTGGAAACTGCGCTTATTTCTTTCACGTGCTTTCTGATAGTTATTATATTTCCTTTCTGTTTTTGCAGCAATTATTTTTTACCCTCTTGCTGCAGTTATTTTTCCTATCTACAGTAATATGTTGTCTTTCTGTGCATTAGCTTTTATTTTTCTTTCTGGGTGTTGTAATGATTATTATTTTTCCTGCTTATAAAAATTTTTAGACGAAAATAATTCATTCAACTTACATCTCGGTTGGATTGGAAGAATGTATATTTTTGTGGCTAGATGTTTCAAAATGTCAAACTTTCCAATTTTTTTTTTTTTTTTGCTATTTTTTTTTTTTTTTTTATTAGTAAGACAGTTTTTATAAGTCTTTTCCTAACCCCAGCAGTTGCTCTGGCCTTTTAAAGTTTTCACCAAATTCAATTTTTTTTCGCAAAAGTGTTATAACAGTACAAAAAGGTGATAACGCCAATAATTTCGCCCAAACTTTTTGCAATCGCTAAAACAATTTTTTATTTCGCAAATTGCGAAGAATGCAATCGGCAGCGCGACACCTGCCTGACCCCCTTTCCACTAACACATAGACGTAACCACTGGGGGTCGGGGATTTTCAGAGTCGTGGATCCCCAACATTTTTTGGGAATATAATGATGTAATGCACACTTTTTTATGATGTGTACCAATTAAATTTAATAATATAAGATTGTAATTTTTCGTACAATGCAAACACGTGTATAATGTGTACTTACTGAAACAGTGATATCGATTCCTGATAAGCAAAGTCAGTTCTACAGCTTTGTAATTTACATTTCTGCCCCATCTATCATAGTTTTACAGTTGTGTTGTTCGCAAAGTTCCACAATTCGCCAACAGAGGCGCCTATGTCCTGCCCGTTAGATCGCTCCTCAGCAACTGCTTTGCTCTTGCGTGTGTAGGAGAGGGGGTCCCAAACTCTATCTTATACAGTATGTATATAATATTGTATATATATATGTATACATATAATGTGTGTACATGTGATCCTCCCCCCCCCCGATTTTGAAACATGGTTACTGCACTAACACACAAGTATTTTCCCCTTCAGTATCTGATTTCTACAGCATGAAAACCATTTCGAAAACGTCCTGAATTAGGTAAGCACCCCCGCTGCCCAACATATATCAAAGCCCTCCCCCTGTTGCTTTCAGCTGGTTATGAGCCTGATGGGATTGAAGGAAATTGGTTACCTTCTTAGCACGTCTTTTGTAAATAAAGATCGTGCTTCTGTTATCGGTTTGTCCGTCCGTCCGTCTGTACCCACGATATCTCTGCAACTATTAGTCCGATTTGAAAAATTCTTTTTGCATTAGGAAGCTTAAAATATGCAAATGATGATCCTTCATTTCGTTTTTTTTTTTTACGATGTACAATTTCGCCGGTAGAGGGCATAAATTTAGATGATGTCGAATTTAAAAATGTGTTTTATTCCACATATTTGCTTCTAAACATCCGATTGAATTTTTTTTTTAATCTTTCGATTCCATTTATGTCGAAGAGTATTTTAGATATAGTTACTTTTTCAAATTACGCCTAGATTTTCCGCTAGAGGGCGTAAAAGTAAATTACATTTTTCCCGATAACTCTTCTTCTAAAACTCCGCTTTGAAAATTTTTTTCTTCAGCGGATACATCTCCTGATGGAAAATCTTTTACGTATAATTTAAATTTTTTGGTAAAGAATACTTTGGCCACCAGGGGGCGTAAGGGTTAATTTTTGCTTCTGATGTATTTGCCATAAAATCGGAGCTTCTAAAATATCGATTGAAAAAATTCTTTCGTGGACTGATGCCACTCCCATCGATAAACCTTTTCGGAATATTTTCTTCTTAAAATATTCCACAGTTTCTCCGCCAAGGGGCGTAGATGTACATCTTATTTTTGTCAATATCTCTACTTCAAGGAGTCCGATTTAAAAAAATTCCTTCTTTGTTGGATAGTGTTTTCCGTGTGACATGTTTTTCATATAATTTCAAAATTTGCAAGTAATTTATAGACTTTCCCCTACGGGGCATAGCGGTAAATTGCGTTTCCCCCTATATCTCTGCTTCTAAATCTCCGATTTGAAAAATTCTTTCTGCACTGGATACAGCTCCTGATGGGAAATGGTTTGCACATAATTTCTAATTTTTGTAAAAAAATAGTTTGGCCACCAGGGGACGTAAATCTTAATTTCCGCTTCTGTTGTATTTGCAGCAAAATATGAGCTTCTAAATTCTCGATTGAAAAAAATGTTGTTTCTTGACCGATACTAGTCATGTTAACAAACCTTTTAGAAACATTTTCTTCTTAAAATAGTGCATGGTTTCTACGCCACGCCAAGGGGCGTAGATGTATATCTTATTTTTGTCAATATCTCTACTTCTAGGAGTCCGATTTGAAAAATTCCTTCTTTGTTGGATAGTGTTTCTAGTGTGACATGTGGTTCATGTAATTTCAAAATTTTCAAGTGAATCATAGACTTTCCGCTAGAGGGCGTAAATGTAAATTTGTTTCCCCCTATATCTCTGCTTCTAAATCTCTGATTTGAAAAATTCTTTCTGCACCGCATACAGCTTCTGATGGGAAATCGTTTGCACATAATTTCTAATTTTTGTAAGATATGGTTAGGCCACCAGGGGGCGTAAGTCTTAATTTCTGCTTCTGTTGTATTCGCAGCAAAATATGAGCTTCTGAAATCTTGATTGAAAAAAGTCGTTTGTTGACCGATACTACTCATGTCGACAAACCTTTCAGGAAAATTTTTTTCTTGAAAAATGCATGGTTTTTACACCAGGGGCGTAGATGTATATCTTATTTTTGTCAATATCTCTACTTCTAAGAGTACGATTTGAAAAATTCCTTCTTTGTTGGATAGTGTTTCTGATGCGAAATGTTTTTCCTATAAATTCAAAATTTTCAAGTAAATCATAGACTTTCCGCTAGGGGGCACAAAGGTAAATTGCGTTTTCTGCGTTATTTCTGCTCCTAAAGCTCTGATTTGAAAAATTCTTCCTGTATCGCGCACAAGACCTGATGGAAAATATTTTTCACAAAATTTCTAATGTTTGGTAAAGAATGGTTTAGCCACCAGGGGTCATAAGTGTTAATTTTTCTGCTTCTGAAGTATTTGTTGCAAAATCTGGGCTCCTGAAAACTCGACTAATTTTTTTTTCTTGGACTGATACCGCTTATATGGATAAACCTTTTGAGAATACTTTCTTCCTAAAATAATGCATTGTTTTCCCACCAGGAAACGTAAAGTCACATCTTATTTTTGTCGATATCTCTGTTTCTAAGAGTTCGTAAGCTCACGATTCCATTTACAGCAATATCTGAGGGATTAAAAACCCAATTTAAAAACTTCTTTCTTCCGTCAGATACTATTGTTTTGCATACCGGTTCCATTGACTTTGAATAGCTTTGATAAATTTAATTTGCGTCAGAACGGATTCAAAAGACGTGCTTATTACACCCGAAAATTCGGTGTCATCTTTCTTGTTTATTGTCAAATCAGGTGGATTACTCTTTTCCGCACACAGCAGGAGATACCGAAATGTTAGATTGGCCCTGGGAAAGATTTTTAAAACGGACCCTTTAATGGTCGTCATAACAATGACTTAACAAATTTTTGGTGTTCGAAGTACCGAGAACAATGTAGATACTTTGCTGCAGAACTAAAACCAAACTGTTTGGAATGATTTAGTAACTTCAGATAATTTGCACGTTTCGAGCTCTTTTCGTTAAAAGGCCATTGAACATTAATTTTACACATTTCTCCAGCAGCATTCTACCTAAAACTAAATCTTCGACAAGGATAGAAAAAACTAAATTCCAAAATAGTGCATCCGTGGCAGCGTACTGTTTTACACAGCTAGAATTTCCTTTCGTTTTACATTTTCTTTGGGCTATGAAGTGCATACTGTAAGCCATTTTTCCTTTACTCTCGGTAGCATCACAATTGCACTTTCTATCTATAAATGAATAAAAAACATTAAGTTTATGCATTTTTATAATTAAGAGATCGTTCGTGAATACAAATAAAATAGGTGCATTTAATACAGAGTTCTCCGATATTTGGTAATTCATTTGTTTTTCTGGAAAAATGTAATTTATTATTTTAGCAATTGTATTCAATATCTCCAAACCCAGAAAAGAAGTAATCAGAACTTGACAGCATAACTTCATAACACATACATAGTACACTTTTCTTCAGCAACAGGCTTCTTCAAGTAATAACAGACAACAGCTTAGCTTTAAAAGTTATATCTACCAATCTTGAATGCAGCATCTTCATGTCAGCTACCCACGATACACCACTGTCCAGTAGAGATCAGTTTTGCTTATACGCATCGTGATGAGTTATTTGGGGGCTAAAGACGAAAAGTTTCCACTCAGTACAGAATTTCAACTTTTCTACTTCGGAATCACTTAAAATGGAAAATAAATAAAACATTCACGTAGTACTTTTGTTCAAAAGGCACTCCCTATCCTTTCTTTTTTTGTAAAACTTTCCTTATCATGGAATCTATTATCTTAATTATGAAGATTGGTAGCTAGAACCGGAATTAATGTCATCTCACACACAAAAAAAAACAAAAAAAAAAAAACTACGAACTTCAAAAAATGTTTATTCCGCTGAGCAGAATTTCATTAAACTAAAAAAAAAAAAATGACTAATGAGTGATAAAGCTGCACAGTTAAATATTTTGAATTAAGAGTTCCGCCTCCTGATTCAGTGATAAATTATAGAAATGACATAAATTCCACTTTCTCATAAACAGAAAACTACAAAGTTGCAGGGAAGTCTTAAGCCTATCACAAATTAGAAAGCTAAAATACATTAAAACTTCAATTATCCGGAATAACTAGGACCACAACCCATTCGGATAATTGGGTTGTCTTTTTTTCTGTAGGCCAAATCAATATTTATTAATTGAAGTGAGGGAATTTAATTTTTTTGTTTATCGTATTTTATAATAGCAAATGTTATGCAGTTTAAAACTAAATTACAGATTTTTATTTACGTAAAAATACACACTTTCATCGAAAAAATTAAACAATGACATTTTTTGTACGTATATATTTTTAATTTACTATAAGCAAAAGACAACCTGTTTACAATTAAATTTTTAACCAAACATTATATTATTTTTTTATTGATGTAAACTAATAAAATTAACAAAAGCTACGAGTAATACAGTACACATAATTAATTTTTTTACTTACAGTTTGACATAAATTAATGAAAAAAGTAAAAAAGGGTCGTCTGTTTCGATGTTCCGGAAAATTGTAGTTCCGGATGTCTGGAGTCCGGATAATTGGAGTTCTACTGTACTTACAAAATGAATGTTGGTTCATGTCTTTCTATTATTGGAAGCAAAGTAAAATTAATTGATCGACTTGCATCGCGAAATGATTAAAAAACGCAGAATTACTTCTTGACAAATTTATTTACATGCCTGGCATAATAAGTAAGCTGCACTTTGGATTAAAGAAAAACAACCTTGTCGTCATTTTGTAAGCTACTGAAAACAACAAAACTATCCCCATGTCTTTAATTTTACTGCATTTTTCACGACACATTAAACGAAAGTCTGCAAAAATGTGGCGTTTTAAAAATATTTGTTAATATAAATACTTCTGTATCCTTTCAAAAAATACATGTCACAAGGGCAAGTTTTATCTTCTGGATTTGTGATTCAAAGCTATTTACAAGTACATTAAAACATTATCTTTGGATGCAACGTGTCAAGACTGGTGACTCGCTTCCTCCTGCTGCTGCAAGACTTAGTCCCAGTTTCCTTTGTGATTATTGTGACACAATCCTGCACACACACACACACACACACACAAATGTAGGAACACAACGACAGCTTAAGCATAACCCTGGCACATCCGAAAATAATATCACATTGCAGTTTCTAGTGGCGCCACCCGGCTGCTGCTCCCAGAACTCACACAGTCTCTAGAATTAGTGTCCCTGGAAGAGGGCGCTTGTGGCGAAGGGCTGCCTCTGTACGCGCCATTTTGATACGGCGGATCGTCCTTGCTGTCCATTGATCGCTTCATGTCAAGCGTGGAGCCTGTGGTTGTGCTCCAGTCTCGTGATACTTCGTGAGAATTCCTAGACACGGAAAGATCGGCGTAACCTTGATTTTCGTACGTTAGATCAAAAGTTGGGTGCACCATCATATTCACGTTATGCGTTTTCAAGTTGAGGATCTCTTCGGAATCTGCAAAAGGAACAAGATACAGTTTTAAAAATAAAGAATTCTTAACATAACGTATCGCATACCTAATTTATTTTAGAAATCATATTATCACTGTTTCTTACTATCTGTCTGTACTTCTAAGCATGTTTATCTTGTATCACAGTCTTTCTCCTCTCAAAATTACAGAAATTCTCAGTACAACTTGTCACGTAAATAACCTGCTTCAGTGGTGTACGTTAAACCATCTCCAGTTCAACATCTGCAAGCGTCATGTCGTTTCCTTTTCGTGTAAAAGAAACCCAATTCTTTTACTACAAAGCTGGTGACTATTTTCTTAGCCGGACAAACGCTGTCCAGGACTTTGGAGTCACATTTGATTCGAACTTGAACTTTAAAAGTCATATCAAAAGAATTGTACGTACAGCATATGAAATCTTGGATTCATCATACGACATTCCAAGTATTTTTCGAATCCTCAGATACTTACTCGCATTTTTGAGACTACGGACAGATCCTCACTGGAATATGTGGCGATCATTTAAAGCTGTAGCCTCAGGGGCGTATTTAGAAATCTTTTTCATTTTTTATGTTGTCAAAATAACGTTAAATAATCAAACTGTGCTTCCCAATATAATTTTTATATATGTATGTTATATCAAAATTTGTGTTGTGAGAAAAGTTTCTGATTCATGAATATATTTACTGCTGGAAAAATCCAACCGCTACGTACGGATTCAGTGAAAGATCATTGCGCAAAGAAGACAGAGGTCAGAGAAAGAAGGGTGGCTCATATCCGTGGTCAGGAAGACAGCTGTAGGTTTTTGCAGCGCCAACTCCTAATTGACCAGACCAGGGATGGTGTCACGTGTCACCGCTCCCCTCTGCCTGACGCCGGTCGTTACTAGGACACGTGCAGTGACACTCGACACCTCACTTCACTGCCCAGCCACCTGTTTTGATACTTTGCTGATTCCGAGCTGTGCGTTGGCCATGCGGGCGGATTCTTTCATTTTCAAAGAGAGTGAGAAAGTGAAACTTCTGTTTTGTCTGTATCTTTGTAATTCAAAATCAGTATTTATTCGCTTTTTCCCGCAGCTGCTTAAAACAGTTTGTTGAGGTTATTTCAAAAATGAAACGATTTCATCAACAAAGTCTGTTGACTTTCTGTAACAAAAAAAAAAAAAAAAAAAAAAGAGCTGTGGAAACTGAAACGCTAGCAGAACCCACTGATATTGAAGTTCCAAACCAATGTGTTGAAAGCGGGAGTAATCCGGAAAGTTATGAGCTTCAACCAATACGCATAACGAATGACGGAGATGCAGATGGTAATGAAAAGTCTGAAAGCATTTCAGATTCGAACGACATAGGATTGTATGCAGGTAACAGTGAGCTTGTTAATGCTTTGAGTGACGAGAAAAAAGTGGATTTGTTACATAGCATATGGAAACCTACTGCGAAATATAGATTCCCTAAAAAAATCAGTTCCAGTCGCAATAAAAATCATATGAGAACATTCAAATTAAATGGCTAGAAAAGTATAAGTGGCTGTCATATTCACGTTTGAAAGAAGGTTCATTTTGTAAATATTGTGTTTCATTTTACGAAAAAAATGTTGCTGGTAAAAGCAAACATCAGACTTTGGGTAGCCTCGTTACTGATTTAAAAGATGCGAGGGAAATATTCAAAAAACATGAAAAGAATAAATATCACAAAGGCGCTGTATTGGCAGCTGAAAATATTGCATCAATAATTCATAAAAACAGGATAGTATAATTTTACAAATGAATAAACAGAAAAAGCAAGAGATAATTGACAACAGGAAAAGGTTGATTCCTGATCCGATCTCGCAGCAGAATGCTTTTACACTTTAGACAGTGATCATGACTGACTTGAAGTATACTAAAACTTGATTATAACGTTCTCGATTTAGATAAATCGGCTATTATGTTGGAAAACCAATATATATACATATATATATATGGGATGTAAGGTCAGGTAATGCGTAACAACACAGCCTCTCCTTGACAAATGTCAACCCCGCCTTCTCGTGGTGCATCCTGTTCCCACTAAAGGGGCTCTGACGACCGACAATAGCGGTATAACTATACCATCGGGATCAGAGGAAATGCTATCCCACACTCACCAACCCGCTTGGCCAGCGTGGTGAGTTATGGCCAAACATCTCCAAAATGACTCTACAACTTAAATCTTGGCCCTCAGTCTCCGGCAGCTGGAATGTACCTGGCCAAGGCAGCGGCCAGTGCGACATGAAGGCAGAGGGTGCTAAGAATCCCCAGAGGACCGGACTAGGCTGCCATCTGATGCTGACCTTGGCTACGTATAATGGACGCTCCCTATCTTCTGATTCAAGGCTTCTTGAATTGGAAGAGGAACTACGAAGGATCAAGTGGGACATCGTCGGGCTAAGTGAGGTAAGGAGAAAAGGAGAAGATCTCATTGAACTGAAAAGTGGACATCTCTTCTACTATCGTGGGACAGATACTGGCAGAATTAGTGGTGTTGGATTTATAATAAACAAGAAACTGAAGGATAAAGTGGTAGAAGTTGAAAGTTCCTCTGACAGAACTGCACGACTCGTTATCCAAATCTCGAGAAGATACCAGGCTCAGATTATTCAAACTTATGCACCCACCACAAGTCATCCTGAAGAAGAAATTGAAGAATTTTATGAGGAAATTCGTCATCTAAATAATAAAGGTAAGCAGCACTTGAAGATAATTATGGGAGATTTCAATGCAAAAATAGGGCAACGGCAACAGAATGAAACTTCAGTAGGTAAATTCGGTCACGGCAACAGCAACCAGCGTGGAAATACTCTCGTTGAGTTTGCAGAAGCAGAAGGATTTTTCATCTAGAACTCCTTTTTCAAGAAAAAGCCACACAGGAAATGGACATGGAGACATCCAATTGGGACGGTTGGTTGGTTGGTGAATTGATTTTAATGGCGCAAGGGCCATGGTTGGCCAAAGAGCGCCAAACAAAAAGACATCAAAACAAAACAAAATCAATAAAAAACGTACACAAAGGTAAAAACAGGCTGATGTGGTAAAAATGAAATATGATAGTGAACAAGTTAAAAAGCTAGATAAGTTTAAAAAAGTCAATATCTTGTAAAAACGAAAACACTGCTTTCATGTCGCAGGCTTCGTCAATAATGGTTTGCAGCGTAGCTGCTCCTTCGTCCAACAGATGAGAGTGAAAATGACGAAAACGATGATCACAAAAACGAACACAAGTACACAAAACATGAAGGACAGTGAGACGACAGTTGCACGCCTCACACACCGGGACACTCTCGCCACACAGCAAAAAGCGGTGAGTAAAACGACAGTGCCCAATGCGGAGACGTGCAAGAACAACTTCCTCACGACGGTTCTTCCGCAAACTAGACTTCCATAGTCCGATCTGTGGTTTGATAGAATGCAGCTTATTGCTGCCCTGCTGAGACCACAGGGACTGCCACTCGTCCAGGAGAAATGTCCGGATCAAAGGTCTAAAATCGCGGAAAGACAGTGGCAGCCGAGCTGGCGACATGGAGGAAACAGACCTGGCAGAGAGATCTGCCAGCTCGTTACCCCGGATCCCAACATGGCCAGGAACCCAACAGAATCGGACCAGGAAGCCATCACCCTCCAAAGTTCCAAGAAGACGACGGACATCACGGATGACAGGTGAGTCCGTGTCCTCTGGAGAAGATAAAACATAGATGACGGACTGGGAATCAGAGCAAACCATAGCGCGACGATGTGACCGAGACTGTATGTGGCACAAAGCGAGGTGTACCGCACGCATCTCTGCCGAAAAGACGGTGGATTCAGGCTAAAGCCTCTCAGCATGGGAGGCATCGCCACACACGAAAGCGGCTCCAACAACCTCACCGGATTTCGACCCGTCAGTAAATACAGGCACGAAATCCGGGAAGAGAGACTGTATCTCGGCAAAGAGCTGCTGGTACACCAGAGCAGGAGTGGAAGACTTTGGCCACACACAAAGGGAAAGGTCAGCCGTTGCTTGAACCGGCTGCCAAGGCGGTTCATTGTAGAACCGGGTCAAACCAATCATTGACAAGTCGAGAACAGCATCGCGCACTATGGCAGACATCCGAATCCCGAACGTCGAAACACAGGAGGGCCGGTTGGAAAATAAGCGGACACAGTCCGGTTGGAAGATGGAACCATGCAGCGGATGATCAGGAAGAGATTTCAGTTTTGTGTAAAACTGAAGACACAGCTGCTTACGACGGATGCATAACGGCGGCTCATGAGCCTCCGCATACAGGCTATGCACGGGAGAGGTACGGAAAGCGCCAGTACATAGCCGCAATGCCTGGTGACGGACGGGGTCCAAAGGCTGTAAAACCGATGGACACGCTGAACCGTACGTAATGCATTCGAAGTCTAACTTTGACCGAATGAGAGAGTGGTAAATGCGAAGCATTGAGCACCTGTCAGCCCCCCAGGATGTTCGAGAGAGGACCTTCAGGATACTCAATGACTTCGTGCACTTCACCTTCGAAGACTGAATGTGAGGCCGGAAGGTGAGCGCTCGGTCAAAAGTTAGCCCAAGGAACCTGGCTTCTGACACCACAGGGATGGTAGAACACCCCAGACGGAGGCTGGGGTCTGGTGAAGACCCCGTTTGCGGCAAAAATGCACGCAAACGGTCTTCTGCGTCGAGAAGCCAAATCCATTTTGGGAAGCCCAGTGAGAGAT
Organism: Macrothele yani; assembly: GCA_039090855.1. Taxonomy (NCBI): domain Eukaryota; kingdom Metazoa; phylum Arthropoda; class Arachnida; order Araneae; family Macrothelidae; genus Macrothele; species Macrothele yani. The sequence goes on from CM077028.1 coordinate 57,637,605, forward strand.
CTTGGTAATGGCAGACTGGAGCTGTCTCTCGATGGTGCGCATGTTTACGGAGGCGCAAGAGATCTGCAGATCATCCACGTACATGGTTCCACGAACCGTCGGAGGAAGTAGTTGGAAAATATGGTTGACACGAAGGATGAACAACGTAACGGAAAGAATGGAGCCTTGAGGTACACCCTGTTCTTGCGGGTACATCGCAGAAAGGGTCGACCCGACGCGCACACGGAAACTCCGGTCCTGGAGAAATCCGACGATGAAAGATGGTAAGTTTCCCCGCAATCCGCACTCGTGCAGATCACGGAGAATGCCGTATCTCCAGGTGCGATCGTAAGCTTTCTCCATATCGAAGAACATGGAGACCATGTGCTGACGCCGGACAAACGCCTCCCTGACAGATGTCTCAAGGCGAAGATGATGATCGGTGGTGGAACGAGATTTGTGAAATCCACTCTGATGAGGTGAAAAAATGTGATGAAACTCTAAATAAAAAATGAGACGAAAATTAATGATACGCTCTAATACTTTGCAAAGGCAGCTCGTCATAGCAATTGGCCGGTAGTTCAACGGGTTGGTGGGATCTTTACCAGGTTTGGGAACAGGAACGACAATGGCCATGCGCCAAGACTCGGGAAAGGCATTCTCTTGCCAAATCCTGTTAAATAGGATTAGCAGACATTCAAGAGAGGACGGAGAAAGGTGCTTCAGCATTTCGTAATGGATGTTATCTGGTCCGACCGATTCAGAGCGGTCTTCAGCTCCACGGCAGTCAGCAGGCTGTTATAATCTGCGGAAGAAAACGGTCCAAAAGAAATCTTGGACCGTTCAAGCCGCGGCTGTAACTGCCGGAACGAAGCAGGGCAATTGCTGCTGCTGGACACCGAAGAAAATGCGGCGCCCAGACAATCAGCAATACCCTGAGCGTCAGCAACCGTTCCTCCAGCACTCTCAAGAATGGAGATTTCCCCAGATGGGTACTGTCCCCGAATCTTACGGATCCTGTCCCAAACGATCTTAGGGCTAGTATTAGTGTTAATCCCGGATACATATTGTATCCAGGACTCCCGTTGACTACGCCTACGAAGCAATCGCGCGTAGGACTTGGCTTTCTTGAAAGCAAGTAGGTTCGCGTCGGTGGGGTACCGACGAAACCTACCCCAAGCCCGATGTTGGGCCCGACGAGCTGCCATACAAGTGGAATTCCACCAAGGTCTCGGGCAACGTGGAAGTTTAGTCGACGTCCTGGGGATGGTAAGTTCTGCCGCTTGCACAATACAATCCGTTACCGCCGCAACAGCGTCATTGACCGTTCCTGAGGTCACCATAGCCGGAGTAATAAAGGCCGAAGCCGTGAATGTGTCCCACTTGGCAGGATCAATATTTCATCTAGCAGGGCGAGAAGGGTAACGGTACCCGCCACTCGCTAGACGGAGGAAGATGGGAAAGTGATCGCTGCCAAGGGGATCACCAGACACGCTCCAGGACCAGGCAGGATATAATGATGGTGAACTCAGAGACAAATCAATGGCTGAGTACGAGCTGGTGGGTTCATGAAAAAACGTCACAGCCCCGGTGTTGTGGAGACAGAGGGACGTGTTGGAGAGAAGGGACTCAACAACACGGCCCCTGGAGTCTCGAGAGGTAGAACCCCACAACGGATTGTGTGCGTTGAAATCCCCTAAGATGAAGAAAGGAGGCGGCAGTTGGTCGACCAAATCTTCCAGATCCGAAAGGCTCACAGCTTCATCTGGTGGTATGTAGATAGAACACACCGTGAACAGAGTGTTTACAGATAATCTCACTGCCACTGCCTGCAAAGTCGTCCGAAGGGCAACTGCAGTGACAGGAACACCATGAGGAACAACGACGGCCACTCCTCCGCAGGCGATAACGCCGTCCTGGTGATCCTTGCGGAAAAGGGAATGTCTCCGCAGCGAAGGAGTGTCCGTCGTGCGAAGCTTTGTCTCCTGGAGACAAACGCACACGGGTGTGTGCGAAGACAGTAAGCCTTTCAAATCATCAATGCGTGATCGCAGACCTCGGCAATTCCACTGAATGAGCGTGGCCAGAATGAAAAATGAAATGAAGGAATGGAAAAGACAGACGACTAGAAGGTCTCAATGTCGTCCATCACCTCCAATCCATCCGCAGTGTCTGGAGGTAACACAAGGCTGTGTTTACCCCCTGTGTTGAGAGGTGGTTTCTGCCTGCTCTGTTTCGGGGAGGATGAGCCGGGTTTCACCTTCTCCGGCTTCTTCTTTGCAGTGCCCTGGACCTGGGTCCCTGTGATGGCCGAAGATGTTTTCGGCGTAGAAGGTTTAGGCGACGATGTAGATGTCGCCTTGGATGCAATGCGGCGAGACTTCAGTGCTTCCAACCCAGCAGCGACGATGTCCTCAAAATCATAAGGACAACGCGCCGGGATGGTCACCTCCGTCTGGACCGCAACAGTAGCCTTCTGCACCACAACCGAGGCATAGGAGCGCCGGCCGGATGGAAGAGGAGCTATCCGCCGCCTGGCCTCAGGGTATGACAGATGTTCAGTGGTCTTCAGGCGTTGGATAGCCTGCTCCTCGATCCACTTGGGACACTGCTTAGAAGACGCAGAGTGGGAACCCCCACAATTCACACAGTGATCCGCCTCAGCGGAGCAGTCCGCCAAAGAGTGTTCAGTGGAACCACAGCGCCCACACTTTGCCACATTACGGCAAGACTGCTGGGAGTGGCCGTAATGCTGGCATTTGAAACATCTCAAGGGGTTCGGTACGTATGGCCGAACATCTAGACGCAAATACCCCGCCTTGATGGAAGTTGGCAGGGTAGGTGAGTCAAAGGTCAGGACGATGTTCCGGGAGGCAATAGACTTCCCATCCCGCCTGAAAAGAATACGACGAACCCCAGTGACATGTTGGTCCCCAAGTTCTTCCAACAATTCCTCTTCACTGCACTCAAGCAGGTCGCGGGAGTTGATGACACCGCGAGAGGAATTGAGGTACCCATGGGGGAGATCTGTACTGGAATGTCCAGCAGAACGGTTGTCTCCAGCAAGGTGGCACTGTGACGTGGATGAGATGTCTCCACAAGAAGATCCCCTGACGGGAGCTTCTTAACACTCTTTGGTGAGCTGGCAACGGCCTGAAGAGCCTTATTAATCCAGAAAGGACTCTTCGAACTGAGAGACTGAGCAGGATCAACTGAATGAATGAGAAGAAACAGAGCATTGCGGTTTGTACTTAGAAGTTTCTTAGTGGAGGAGGGTGTCCCTTCCTCCACACGGCGCTTCAGATTAAAAGCATGTGAAACACTTTGTGTTGCCATGAGGAGAGAAAAGTTTCGTCCGCCAACCTCCCCACCCACTACCGAGCCCAACAAGGGAGAGCCGGAGGTCCGCAAGCCCAAGAGGACGCAGGACACGGCTCTAGGGATAGTCAGCGGATATAGCAAGTTGGTAGGGCAGACACACGCTCGGCGTGCACCCAGACTTTCCCGTGCCCGGAGAACACCCCTTTGGCCTGCCCACCCTACCCCCATACTCACCCAGCCGAACAGAACGACAAGCCGCTAGAAGTCTGGACGCCACTCGGCCACAGACATCCTAACTAGGGAGTGGGTTAGCTCCCAGCCTCCCGTTTAGGGTGAAGCAGAGGGCAAAGAGGAGTGTTGGAATCTGGAGACACTACAACCCGGCCCCCAAATACCTCAGCCTCCAGCATCCCCATTTCCACCTGTACGGGTCATCGCACACGGCAAACATGCAGGTAGGTCTAAGCTAACCAGCTCCGGAAAAACAGAAAATGTAACATAAAAGAGAAAAGACAGGGAAGGGAACGAGGAACAAAACCCGTAGCTGGCGCCTCATCACAACCTCAGCAGCCTACAACTGAGGCGGGTACATGTCAATATATGAACGAAAGACGAAAAAAGCAAAACAATAAGAGAAAATCGGCTCGGGCCGTGGGGACGCCATCCCCCATCAGCTGGATGAACAGTTGTCCCTTCGGTGATGTTATCGAACAAGAGTCAACGAAATGTATACCGTCACAAGGTGAGCTCGGGCCGTGGGGACGCCATCCCCCATCAGCTGGATGAACAGTTGTCCCTTCGGTGATGTTATCGAACAAGAGTCAACGAAATGTATACCGTCACAAGGTGAGCTCGGGCCGTGGGGGCGCCGCTCCCCAAATAACTGGAAAACCAGTTATCCCCGTGCGGGGCCAATTGGGACGACAAGTGAAATTGATTTTATTATGTGTAACATAAAATTCGTCATCCAAGACTGCTGTGTGCTGAACAAGTTCAACACAGGTAGTGACCATAGATTGGTGAGATGTAAGATGCACCTCAACACTAAACTCGAAAGTGGCAAGCTCATAAGACAAACAAAATGTACTGATATAACCAACCTTAAAAAACACCATAATACTTTCAAGTTGGAACTGAAGAACAGATTCTCGGCTTTAGAAGGTCTAACATCGGAAGAAGTGGATATTTCTGAAGTTAACAGAAAAGTAACCAAAGTTCTTATGGAAACAGCAACAAAATTAGCTGGGTCCAAGAACAAGTTGCATGTGAACAAATTATCAGGAAAAACCAAAATGTTGATGCAAAAAAGAAGAGAGATGAGGACAACTAAAGAAGATGTGACTTCCAAAGTGGAATATATAGATCTATGCAAGACAGTACGAAAAAGTATCACTGAAGATGTAAGGAAATTCAACTGTGAGCTACTGAGGAAAGCAATTGAAAACAACAAAGCCTAAAGATAGCAAAGGGACATCTCAGTAAGGGAAGAAAACAGATTGTGGCACTGAGAAAAAAGATGGTTCTGTAACAAGAAATAGAGGCGAATTTTTGACAAGTTTGAAAGATTTCTACTCCAAATTATATGAAAGGGATGATACATGTACTCCAGGCATCATGAAAGGTACCAGTACCAGAGTTCTTCCAGTCCTCCCAGCAGAAGTTGCACATGCAATCAAGAACATGAAGCGTGGGAAAGCTCCAGGAGAAGATGGAATTACTGTAGACATCATACAAGAAGCAAGTGGAGAAATCGAAACAGTACTCGCCCAAATTTTCACTCGATGCCTTAATGAAGGGAAGAATCCTAAGGATTGGAACACCGCTACAATGATCCTGCTACATAAAAAAGGTGACATTGAGGATCTCAGGAACTACAGACCTATCAGCCTCCTCTCAGTGGTTTATAAAATCTTCACTAAAGTTCTTTCACACCGCTTGAAGGTAACACTGGACATGGCTCAACCGAGAGAACAAGCTGGATTCAGGAGTGGCTACAGCACAATAGATCATATCCACGTACTTAGAGAACTAATTGAAAGAGCGAGGGAATATGAACTTCCATTGTGCATGGCTTTTATCGATTATGAAAAAGCCTTTGATTCGGTGAAACCACCAGCAGTTACAATGGCTTTGAAATCCTGCGGTATTGAAGATGCATACATTAATATTATTAATAAAATCTATGAAAATGCAAGGATTCGGCTGTTTGAAAATACAACACACATAAAAATTGGAAAGGGAGTGAGACAAGGTGACACCATATCTCCGAAGCTTTTTAATGCCACATTGGAAAATGTCTTTCAATCACTGAACTGGGAAAACAAAGGGATAAAGATTAATGGAGATTATCTAACCCACCTTCGTTTTGCTGATGACGTAGTCATTTTTGCAACTACCCCACCAGAGCTGCAGAGTATGATCCAGGAACTTGCTGACAAGAGTAAAGAAGTGGGATTAAAAATGAACTTTCAGAAGACAAAAGTGATGTTCAATGCTTTTACAAGAAATGAAGATTTATCGATTGATGGAGAAAAACTGGAGATAACAGACACGTACGTTTATCTTGGACAGCAGATATCAAGTGAGGGTCACATTGATGAAGAAATTAATCGGCGTACAAAACTTGCCTGGAGAGCTTTTGGAAGAAACAGCATAATTTTCAAGAGCAATATGCCATTATGTCTTAAAAGAAAAGTGTTTGATCAATGCATCCTTCCAGTGCTTACGTATGGTGCAGAGACGTGGGCCTTAACTAAAAGAGACATACAAAGGCTGCAGACAACTCAAAGCAGCATGGAGAGGTGCATGCTTGGTGTAACCAGGAGAGATAAGAAGAGGAACTCGTGGATACGAAAAATGACAAGAGTGGAAGACATCATGATCAGAGTTAAATCCCTGAAATGGCAATGGGCTGGACATACTGCCAGAAGGACAGACCATCGATGGACAGCCGAAATTTTAGATTGGATTCCAAGGGACAGGAAAAGACCCAGAAGAAGACCACATGGAAGATGGGTGGATGAAATTCGAAAATATGCGGGAGTGACATGAAGGAGACTGGCACAAGACAGACCGTTGTGGAGGAAACTTGGGGAGACCTTCGTCCAGCAGTGGATTGATAATGGTTGACAATGATGATGATGATGATATATATAACAAACAAAGCAGAAACTACGACAACAAAAATAAAAATAAAAAACTCCAAAGCCAACAAGCAGGGAGAAAGAAACAAAAGCGGGATGCAGAAAGTGTTGAAAATGCTGAGGCTTGGCTTTTTCAAAGACCAGCAAAACTCTGCATTTACTCACTTCCACAAAGACCTAGTCTAGTTGAAAATGGGTTTCTGCTAAGTCATAGACGCAAATATAATTTCCCAAAAATTACCAAATTAACTGAACCGCCCACAAAGGTGCGTAAACTTTATAACTAAGCATGCATGCATTTATATATATATATATCAAAGGGACATCTCAGTAAGGGAAGAAAACAGATTATGGCACTGAGAAAAGAAGATGGTTCTGTAACAAGAAATAGAGGCGAAATTTTGACAAGAGTGAAAGATTTCTACTCCAAATTATATGAAAGGGATGATACATGCACTCCAGACATCATGAAAGATACCAGTACCAGAGTTCCTCCAGTCCTTCCAGCAGAAGTTGCACATGCAATCAAGAGCATGAAGCGGGGAAAAGCTCCAGGAGAAGATGGAATTACTGTAGACATCATACAAGAAGCAAGTGGAGAAATCTAAACAGTACTCGCCCAAATTTTCACTCGATGCCTTAATGAAGGAAAGATTCCTGAGGATTGGAACACCGCTACAATGATCCTGCTACATAAGAAAGGTGACATTGAGAATCTCGGAAACTACAGACCTATCAGCCTCCTATCAGTAGTTTATAAAATCTTCACTAAAGTTCTTTCACACCGCTTGAAGGTAACACTGGACATGGCTCAACCGAGAGAACAAGCTGGATTCAGGAGTGGCTACAGCACAATAGATCATATCCATGTGCTGAGAGAACTAATTGAAAGAGCGAGGGAATATGAACTTCCATTGTGCATGGCTTTTATCGATTATGAAAAGGCCTTTGATTCGGTGAAACTATCAGCAGTTACAATGGCTCTGAAAACCTGCGGTATTGAAGATGCATACATTAATATTATTAATAACATCTATGAAAATGCAAGTGCAAAGATTAGGCTGTTTGAAAATACAACACACATAAAAATTGGAAAGGGAGTGAGACAAGGTGACACCATATCTCCGAAGCTCTTTAATGCCACATTGGAGGGTGTTTTTCAGTCACTGAGCTGGGAAAAACAAGGGGATAAAGATTAATGGAGATTATCTAACCCACCTTCGTTTTGCTGATGACGTAGTCATTTTTGCAACTAGCCCATCAGAGCTGCAGAGTATGATCCAGGAACTTGCTGACAAGAGTAAAGAAGTGGGATTAAAATGAACTTTCAGAAGACAAAAGTGATGTTCAATGCTTTTACAAGAAATGAAGATTTATCGATTGATGGAGAAAAGCTGGAGATAACAGATACGTACGTTTATCTTGGGCAGCAGATATCAAGTGAGGGTCACATTGATGAAGAAATTAATCGGCGTACAAAACTTGCCTGGAGAGCTTTTGGAAGAAACAGCATAATTTTCAAGAGCAATATGCCATTATGTCTTAAAAGAAAAGTGTTTGATCAATGCATCCTTCCAGTGCTTACATATGGTGCAGAGACGTGGACCTTAACTAAAAGAGACATACAAAGGCTGCAGACAACTCAAACAAGCATGGAGAGGTGCATACTTGGTGTAACCAGGAGAGATAAGAAGAGGAACTCGTGGATCCGAAAAATGACAAGAGTGGAAGACATCATGATCAGAGTTAAATCCCTGAAATGGCAATGGGCTGGACATACTGCCAGAAGGACAGATCATCGATGGACAGCTGAAATTTTAGATTGGATTCCAAGAGACAGGAAAAGACCCAGAAGAAGACCACATGGGAGATGGGTGGATGAAATTCGAAAGTATGCAGGGGTGACATGGAGGAGACTGGCACAAGACAGACCGTTGTGGGAGGAAACTTGGGGAGACCTTCGTCCGGCAGTGGATTGATAATGGTTGACAATGATGATGATGATGATATATATATATAGGGGTCGCGCTGGCTTCTTTTAAGTTTTTGCCAATTTATTCGCCAAATTTAATTTTTTATCGCCAAAGTGTTATAACAGTACAAAAAGGTAATAGCCAAAGCTCTTTTTCCATCGCCAAAACGATGTTTTTTTCTCAAATTGTGAAGATGGCGATCGACAGCGTGACCCCTGTATGTATGTATATCATCATCATCATCATCATTGTCAACCATTATCAATCCACTGCTGGACGAAGGGCTCCCCAAGTTTCCTCCACAACGGTTTGTCTTGTGCCAGTCTCCTCCATGTCACCCCTGCATACTTTCGAATTTCATCCACCCATCTCCCATGTGGTCTTCTTCTGGGTCTTTTCCTGTCCCTTGGAATCCAATCTAAAATTTCAGCTGTCCATCGATGGTCTGTTCTTCTGGCAGTATGTCCAGCCCATTGCCATTTCAGGGATTTAACTCTGATCATGATGTCTTCCACTCTTGTCATTTTTCGGATCCACGTGTTCCTCTTCTTATCTCTCCTGGTTACACCAAGCATGCACCTCTCCATGCTTCTTTGAGTTGTCTGCAGCCTTTGTATGTCTCTTTCAGCTAAGGTCCACGTCTCTGCACCATACGTAAGCACTGGAAGGATGCATTGATCAAACACTTTTCTTTTTAAGACATAATGGCATATTGCTCTTGAAAATTATGCTGTTTCTTCCAAAAGCTCTCCAGGCAAGTTTTGTACGCCGATTAATTTCTTCACCAATGTGACCCTCACTTGATATCTGCTGTCCAAGATAAATGTATGTGTCTGTTATCTCCAGCTTTTTTCCATCAATCGATAAATCTTCATTTCTTGTAAAAGCATTGTACATCACTTTTGTCTTCTGAAAGTTCATTTTTAACCCCACTTCTTTACTCTTGTCAGCAAGTTCCTGGATCATACTCTGTAGCTCTGATGGGGTAGTTGCAAAAATGACTACGTCATCAGCAAAACGAAGGTGGGTTAGATAATCTCCATTAATCTTTATCCCCTTGTTTTCCCAGCTCAGTGACTGAAAAACACCCTCCAATGTGGCATTAAAGAGCTTCGGAGATATGGTGTCACCTTGTCTCACTCCCTTTCCAATTTTTACGTGTGTTGTATTTTCAAACAGCCTAATCTTTGCACTTGCATTTTCATAGATGTTATTAATAATATTAATGTATGCATCTTCAATACCGCAGGTTTTCAGAGCCATTGTAACTGCTGATGGTTTCACCGAATCAAAGGCTTTTTCATAATCGATAAAAGCCATGCATAGTGGAAGTTCATATTCCCTCGCTCTTTCAATTAGTTCTCTCAGCACGTGGGTATGTATATATATACATATATATATACATTTCAAATATTTCAATTCTCAGAAACTTCCATTAGAAGTAACACTTAAAACAATTCCACTTATAACGCTATTACTACAAAAATCTTAACTTTAGTTTCGGAGTTAAATTAAGTATTTTTTCACTGTGATTTTTCGAAGCAACAGAATGCTTTGGAACTTGAGATCTTTTTCCTTAAGTGACAATAACTTTCAATTATCTTTAAGAAAAGGTTAAATGTACTGCTTTATAGTGTTATTTCACAGAACTTCTGAATACAAAATTTACTCTTGACAGCTATAATAGCTTTTGTCTTAAGGGATCCAAAGACAGATACATAGACGTCGTCCAATCACATGTACAATAATGTACATATATATGTACCCGGTTTCTTGCAGTAACCCAATATATATAATAGCTATTGCACAAAATGGGGGAGAGGAGAAGAAATATCCTGTGCCACAATAACCAAAATTTCAAGGGATCTGCTATCTACAATATCCGACCTCGCAGCAGAACTTCAAAATCAGATCCTTCGATAGACGATTGAAATGTAACAGTTAATTAAACCTGAAGCATTTGTAGGAATCGCTCCTATTACCAGAAATTTCTAGTCATAATGACACAGAAAAAGTGAGAACGGAGTTTACCCGTTAACATACGAAGGGAACTGCGGAAAGCTTTCTGATAATTTGGAATTTTCCATTACCACATCTTAACAAGAACAAGAAAGTTGACACCGAATTTTCGGGTGTAATAAGCACGTCTTTTGAAATCCGTTCTGACGCATATTAAATTTATCAAAGCTATTCAAAATCAATGGAACCGGTATGGAAAACAATAGATCTGACGAAAAAAGGAGGATTTTCAATAGGGTTTTTCATCCCTCAGATATTGCTGTAAACGGAATCGTGAGCTTACGAACTCTTAGAAAAAGAGATATCGACAAAAATAAGATGTGACTTTACGTCCCCTGGTGGAAAAACCATGCATTATTTTAGGAAGAAAGTATTCTCAAAAAGTTTATCCATATAAGCGGTTCGGTCCAAGAAAAAAAAAAATTAGTCGAGTTTTCAGGAGCCCAGATTTTGCTACAAATACATCAGAAGCAGAAATTAACGCTTATGCCCCCTGGTGGCCAAACCATTCTTTACCAAAAATTAGAAATTATGTGAAAAATATTTTCCATCAGGTCTTGTATGCGATGCGGGAAGAATTTTTCAAATCGGAGCTTTAGGAGCAGAAATAACGCAGAAAACGCAATATACATTTACGCCCCCTAGCGGAAAGTCTATGAATTACTTGAAAATTTTGAAATTGTATGAACCACATGTCACACTAGAAACACTATCCAACAAAGAAGGAATTTTTCAAATCCGACTTCCAGAAGCAGAGATATTAACAAAAATAAGATATACATCTACGCCCCTGGCGTAGAAACCATGCATTATTTCAAGAAGAAAATGTCCTTAAAAAGGTTTGTTGACATGAGTAGTATCAGTCAACAAACGACTTTTTTTCAATAGAGATTTTAGAAGCTCATATTTTGCTGCAAATACATCAGAAGCGAGAATTAAAAGTTACGCCACCTGGTGGCCAAACCATGTTTTAAAAAAGTTAGAAATCATGTGCAAACGATTTCTCATCAGGAGCTGTATCCGGTGCAGAAAGAATTCTTCAAATCGGAGATTTAGAAGCAGAGATACAGGGGGAAACACAATTCACATTTACGCTCTCCAGCGGAATATCTAGGCGTAATTTGGAAAAGTAACTATATCTAAAATACTCTTCGACATAAATGGAATCGAAAGATAAAATAATTTTTTCAATCCGATATTTAGAAGCAAATATGTGGAATAAAACGTATTTTTGAATTCGACATCATCTGCATTTACGCCCTCTAGCGGCGAAATTGCACATCGTAAAAAACGAAATAAAGGATCATCATTCGCATATTTCAAGCTTCCCAATGCAAAAAGAATTTTTTTTTTTTTTTTTTTGCCGCCCCGGTGGCGCAGTGGTCTAAGGCGTTGGCCTCTGATCATTCGTCCGTAAGGGGTCCGGGTTCGAATCCCGGTGAGGCATGGATGTTGTGTTTGTCTTACGGCACTGGCTCTCTCCCTTCCCTGGAACCAGTGACCCTAAATTAGGGACGGGCGACTGCTTATAGCCCATTGAGTTGCTCACGGTGGTCGTTAAACCTCCAACCCCCCCCCCCCCCCAAAAAAAAAAAAAAAAAAAAAAAAAAGAATTTTTCAAATCGGACTAATAGTTGCAGAGATATCGTGGGTACGGACGGACAAACCGATAACATAAGCACGATCTTTTTTACAAAAAGACGTGCTAAAAATGACACCGAATTTTCGGGTGTAATAAGCACGTCTTTTGAATCCGTTCTGACGCAAATTAAATTTATCAAAACTATTCAAAGTCAATGGAGCCGGTATGGAAAACAACAATATCTGAAAAAGAAAGAAGTTTTTCAATAGGGTTTTTAATCCCTCAGATATTGCTGTAAACGGAATCGTGAGCTTACGCCCTCTGGTCACAGACTTGTACGTTAACAAAAACATGAATTTACATGAGAAACATTTCGCAGCGGAAACGCTCTCCAACACAGAAATAATTTTTCAAATCGGACTCTTAGAAAGAGAGATATCGACAAAAATAAGATGTGACTTTACGTCCCCTGGTGGGAAAACCATGTATTATTTTAGGAAGAAAGTATTCTCAAAAGGTTTTTCCACATGAGAGGTATTGGTCCAAGAAAAAAAAAAAAAATTTAGTCGAGTTTTCAGGTGCTCAGATTTTGCTACAAATACATCAGAAGCAGAAATTAACGCTTATGCCCCCAGGTGGCCAAACCATTCTTTACCAAACATTAGAAATTATGTGAAAAATATTTTCCATCAGGTCTTGTATGCGATACAGGAAAAATTTTTTCAAATCGGAGTTTTAGAAGCAGAAATAACGCAGAAAATGCAATTTACGTTTTGTGCCCCCTAGCGGAAAGTCTATGATTTACTTGAAAATTTTGAATTTATAGGAAAAACATTTCGCATCGGAAACACTATTGTTATAGGGTGCAGCCTAACTTGTGGAAAATTTTTATATTTCATTTATGCGGTAAACTTGTGTTTCGATGTAACTGCAAGGCAGCACTCATAGTTATAATTAATTACGGTAATTGATCCTCTAATTTGTTCATCACTGCCATTGTTAAAATTTGTTCATTATTTGATAAGTGCATAATTCGTAGCCTTCTGGCAAACGAGAATTGTGAAAGGCCACATGGCGACAGACCATCTCTATTTCGGACTCATAGCAACAGTCTTGTGCATTTTCAACTCTAACGAAAGTCTGCAAAACTCACCCCCCAAAATTCCCTCTGGAAGCCAAGAGACATTCGGTGGTTGCAGTTTTCTCCGAACTGAACGGGATAAGGGAGAACCGACTACCACCCACAGTTGAAAACAAGGTGATAAATCCCTTTTCAAGTGGCTAAGAGAAGCCCTGTGACAGGACAAAGAGGAGAGAAACGAGGAGAAGAGAAAAACAAGCGGCGTGGCATTCTCAGGACGGTGGCAAAGCCAGACACACGCACGAGAACAGCACCAGCGAGCTGCATGGAACCTAGGCCTGAGAGCTGACCGCTGGGAGAGCTCGGAAAAAGAAGAGAGAAGCAAGTAAGGAGGGCTATGAATGATCCCCTCTTAAACGAGGACATCTCAGTCCTTTGGACTTCTCGACCGATACTAGGTCGACATTAGTGCACTTTTGCCTAGGCTGTCTATATACCTACGAAAACAGGCAGGATATTTCTTGCCACTTCTCTGCGCTGAGGACCTCAGACAACGGTTGCCAAGGTATGTGGTCTTTACATGAACATTTGCTCACGACTTACAAGTGCCGTCGGACAGTGAACAGCGAATAGAACTCTGTCCCCTGTGAAAGGGAGTACGCACGACAGCGGAGGCCTCCAACACATTTTATTCGTGATTTTTATTTGTGTTATGGCCATAAGTTTTAAGAGCTCTTCCCTGCTAATTTGGCGTCAAGCCTATGCAGGTGTGTGTAATGGTATAGATATATATATAGCTTATAATTAAACTGCGGCAGTCATGATAATTACGGTATCATTTTAATTGCTGGTACCCACGCTCGTACTCAATTATCGTTTTCTAAAGTGTGTATTTAAATGTTTTTGGTAATCTCTCACATATGTTTCCTTCGCTCTATTTGTTTATTGTGCATACTAGAATTTCATCAGTGAACAGTGTTTGAATCAGTGTTAATTGTTAAATCAGAGTTAGATAACTCAGTGGTATCGTTTAATCAGTGATAAAGTGTTTAAATCATTGTGCATAATTAAGCTGCCGATAGAGCAGCCCACCATACATTCATCTCAGCAGATTTTTTGTGCCACATCATGGATAAAGGTGGCAGTGTATATAATATAACGTTGGATATTAAATGTCAAGCGTACGTGAAATGAGCGTTGGGTATCTTTTCGAGTGGGTGTGTGCGTTGCTGTGATTTTCGGTAGATTGGGACGTGCTGGAGTTAAATCCAGGCATCCACGCCCAATCGCGGTACGGGTTTTGCGGGAAGTTAATAATTAATTTGTTATAATTAATTATGGGAGGTCATTATTAATTATTGGAATCAGATAATTAATTTGTTGTCGCAGAATTTTCGGTTGTCAACGCAAGTAGGAAAACTCCTTGCTAGCCCCTAGCAGCAGAGGAGGAGAGCAAAATTTTTGACAAAATTTTCTTTATTTTTTTTTTATTTTTATTTAGATATTTATTTTTTTTTCGGTGGAGATATCGGGTGCTTCACTGCAGGCGATACTTCACCCGGTGCCGCGGCCACATCAGCCTGTAAAGGTAAGATCCAACAATTGGTTCCGATGACCAGGATTCTTACTTGTTTGTACCTCCAAAGCAGAGCAACACACACAAACGTTCGGAATATTGCGAATTGACTGCCATATCAAATTTATTTCAGTACGAGCATAGTTTAGCATATCATAAGTATTGTAAGCCTTAAGCATTTTTGTGTAAAAGACTGCCTTAGGTTAAGTGTATTTAAATATGGCAAATAAAGGAGAGAAGCCGAACACCAAACCTACTGACTCAGATGATTCTGATCATCATGATGGGGAGGAACATAGCATTCCCACAGGAGAATCAACCGATCTGGTAACTAGTAATTCAGTAACAAGTATCGCAGGAGTGTCAGAGACTAGAATGACAGCTCCAGGTATGTTAATGTACGGCGGTGAACAGATAGCAGGATGCATTAATATGCTCAGATATTTTACAGGCACAGATCCTCTATATCGTGCCAAACACTTTTTTCAAGATGTAGAAAATGTAGCTACAGTAGGGAGATGGAGCGAACAAACAAAATTGGCAGTAGTAAAGTCGAAATTCAGGGAAAGGGCTGCAGAATTTTTGTCAGATAGTGATGAGCTGAGATTAGAAGGAGGAAATTATGAAAATTTTAAACGTCTAGTGATCGATCGTTTCCAAGCGGAAGAACCTCTTATTACCAGTATGAAACAATTCATGAGTTGTGTTCAAATGCCGGGACAAGATGTAAGACAGTATGCAACGCGACTCAAAAGTGCAGCGGCAAAATATTTTGGTCATACAATTGATATGTCAGAAGACATCAGGCAGCATAGGGATCAGACAGTGATGTGTCAGTTTGTATCTGGTTTATCCGAATCTATCAGGCGCTGGGTTTTAACGAAGTGCCCAGAAACTCTAGACGCTGCTATTCTCACAGCAATTCAGGAAGAAGATAATTTGGCGCTCATGAGTAAGAAAGCATCAGTAAATGCAGTAGAGAGATCGGAAACAAACCCAGGATCTGATTTATTAGCGCGTACTTTGGAAGAGATGATGGCACGAATGGAAGCGACGGAAAGATCAGTGGGTCAGTTAGCCGTAAATTTTCAGGAAAGCGAAAATCGGAGACGAGAAAGAAACTTCAGAGAGGAAGAAAGTTTGCAGTTACCCAGGTTTCAGTCATCTGGACTCGAACTCGTTAGACAATATGGGGCAAATAATAATGAACGCAGAGGATCGGGTACTCGAAATCGCCCGCGCGCTGAGAACCAGCAAGCGCAGTACAGGAGCAACAGGATTGTGTGCTACGGATGCAGACAGGAAGGTCATGTGATCAGGCTATGCCCGAATAACGGTCGAAATAGGGATAGGGTAGAAACAACACCGAAACAGAGGTTTAGGAATAACAACGACAGAGATACTCATTATCAATCAACAGGAAAGTTTAGTGCTCAAGGACTCGAGCGTAAGAACAAACAGTTAAACTGAATCGGAGTCGAACTGTGAGAGGTAGTGCGGCTCAGAAATATTTAAAACCCTCTAAAGTGCAGTACGTGTCTATGAAAAATGGGAATGATTTACCAATCATTAATGCGGATCTGGATGGGGATAAAATTAAAGTGCTAATTGACACAGGGTCATCAGTCACTTTATTAGCTAACGATGCTTATCGTAGATTAAAATTTCGCAGAAAGTTAAAATCTGTTGATTTAAATGTAAAAACCAAAAGCATCACAGGAGAAGTGATTCAAACGCTGGGTTGCTACGAGGTAAATCTGCGAATTAAGGGAAGAGACATATGGGTCAAGGCATTTGTGACAAAAAATCCCCTGAGTCAAAATTACTCAGCTTTCTTGGGAATAGATGCTTTACGAAACCACCGTCTTACGTTCGAAGCAGATACAAACCAGCTTCACTTCCTTGACCCCATCTCAGCCACCCACCCCACAGGAGCGGAGAGGTAATGATGTTTCTAACAGACACCCCAGGATAGCAGCACTGACTCGTAAAACTTGCATTCCCCCAACAGCGAAACTTTTCTCCAAGTGGCGCTTAGTAAACCCTCAGTGGGGAAAACAGAAGGAAGTATTATGTTCGAGCCATTACCGAGAGCACGCAGAAATAGGTTACTGTTAGCACGTTCAGTTAATAATGTTTCGGCAAGCGGACTGTATGATGTAAGAGCAGCTAACCACAGTGATTCACCAATTTGGTTAAATAAACATACGAAACTCTTTCAGGCAGAACCAGTGGAAGTTAAGCGTTGTTCGCAAGGAACATCCCGAAAATCTCAACCAATCTCAGTGGAAGATTTTAAATTAGACCACCTGGAATTTAGCGAACGAGAGAAAATGCTAAATTTATTGCAGAAATATTCTGATGTTTTTGCACGGAATTCTTTAGACTTAGAAGGTACGGATCTTACAGAGCATGAAATTCATCTCACGGATGATAAACCTATTAAGTTGCTTCAGTATACTGTACCACATGCCCTAAGACCCGAAGTAAAAGCTCAGGTAAACGAATTACTTGACGCAGGAATCATATCAAAATCAAATAGTCCCTACAGCTTTCCTATTGTTCTCGTGAGACGCGGAAACTCTTATCGTTTCTGTATTGATTTTCGAAAATTAAATGAAATTACCCGAAAGGATAACTACCCTGTTCCCCGAATCCAGCAAACTTTATCCTTACTGCATGGATGCAAGTATTTTTCAAAAATTGACCTTTTGGCTGGTTATCACCAAATTAAAGTTAGAGAACAGGATAGGCATAAAACTGCTTTCTCATGCGAATTCGGACATTTCCAGTGGAATCGCTTGCCTTTTGGACTTTGCAACAGTCCGGCAACATTTGAAAGAGCACTTGATTCTCTATTTATGGACAAAAGAGATGATGGCATTTTGGTATATGTGGATGACATCTTGTGTGCCTCCAGGACATTATCTGAACACCTTGAGAAATTGGAATTAATTTTCCAGAGATTAAGGAAGCACCATCTAAAAATTAAGCCCAGTAAGTGTGAATTTTTGGCGGAAGAAGTGACATACCTAGGGCACCTTTTAGATCGTCAGGGCATTAGACCTAACCCACAGAACGTGGAAGCTGTTCGGGAATTCCCTACTCCACGGAAAGTGAAACATGTTCGAGCATTCCTTGGAATGGCAGGATATTATAGGCGCCACATCAAAGATTTTTCGTCCATTGCCTTACCGCTAACAAACCTTACTAGGAGAAACGTGAAATTCATTTGGGACGAACACTGCGAGAAATCTTTTCAAGAGCTGAAACATGCACTAGTGAGTGAGCCACTATTAATATTTCCTGATTTCAGCAAGAAATTTTTCGTCACCACAGACGCCTCCAAAGTAGCGATTGCCGGTATTCTCGAGCAGGAGGATGACGAAGGACACAGGCATCCCATCGCTTACTTTAGCAGGAAACTTAATCCAGCTGAGAAAAATTACAGCACGACAGAACAGGAAGCACTGGCAATAGTATCATCCATCACCCACTGGCGCGAATATTTGGTAGGTCAGCAGTTTACGGTTATTACCGACCATAGACCTCTAAAGTGGCTTATGAATTTGAAAACTCCTAATTCTAGACTGGTCAGATGGAATCTTAGTCTGTCGGAGTATAACTTCGATGTGCAATATCGACCAGGAAAGAAAAACACAAACGCCGACGTGCTATCTAGGCACATTGCAGCAGTGGAAGCCAATGATACAGTCGCAGTTGTACCACTTAATAACAAAACTCTGAAATCAGCACAAAGAACAGATCCTAAATTAGCCGAAGTAATTGATTGTCTTTGAGGGCGTGATTATTCAGCAGTCGACAAAATTACTGACACCTATTTTATGAGGGACGACCTTCTATTTCATTTTGCCTTACCAGCAAAAAACAGCCCACGGAAATTGATCGCAGAACAGTTAGTGATACCTGATAAGTTAAAATCAGAAGTGATGAAATCAGAACATGACGGACTATGCGCCGGTCACTTCGGTTTTGAAAAGACCCTTGGGAGAATTAAACAGAAATACTTTTGGATTAACATGTTCTCAGACATCAAGAACTACACGGCGAGTTGCGAACAATGCCTGAAACGTCGTGGTTTCAAAAAGAAGCAAAAAGCGGGTCTAATTACCCCGGAAATTGTATCTGTCCCATGGTCCAAAATTTCGATGGATATCGCTGGACCTCTTCCACTGAAAGAGGATGGAAATAAATATTTATTGTTTGTCACCGACTCATTCACTAAGTACATCGAGCTGATTCCATTAAAGACTATGCGATCTGCAGAAATTGCCGAAAAATTTGCTTCTAACGTGATAGCGCGTCACGGTGTCCCACATCTGTTACTCACGGACAGAGGAACAAATTTTTTGTCAGATTTAATGACCGAGTTGTACTGTAAGTTTGGCATCAAAAAACTGAATACATCTCCACACCATGCACAGACAGACGCACAAGCCGAAAGAAAAATTCAGACAATAATGCACTCTTTAGCAATTTATTGTTCCCCTAAGGGAAAGGATTGGGACAAGTATACAGAATTTGTGGCCATGTCCTACAGAAGCGCGACACACAGTGCTACTAAAGAAACACCCAACTTTCTCATGTTCGGAAGAGATCTGAACATGCCAGGACAGTTGTTGAATGGGGAAATCCCTTTTAACTACGCTGAATCCCAGAGCTACGCCGAGAGCTTAGTCACGAGGATGCAAGAAGCGTATAACATTGTCAAGGATAATCTGGAAGAGGCAGCCCAAACTTCCAAGGAATATCGAGCAAAGTCGGCTGTAGACAAACAGATCAAGATTGGGGACATAGTGTACCAGCACGACCCATCAGCATCCAAAAAAAGGTCGCGAAAGTTGGCAAAACCTTCTATAGGACCTTTCAGAGTAATTGAGAAAACATCCCCAGTGAACTTTAAAATCGTCCCAGTAAATGATATGAGACGAACTCGACTCACACACGTAGACAGGATTTTCAAACCACCACAGAGAAGGGTGTTTGACACAGGGCAATTTCAAGATGAAAAGGGGGATGAGGAAATTTCGTTGAGCATAGGTATGCCAACCGCAGACGAAAGGCATCATGATGCAGAGTTCTCAGAGCAGGATGATAACTGGGTGACGCCCGCTTGGCCGGTGATCGCAAGGGATATGCGCTGTTTTCAGCCGCATGAATCGGAAACACGTCAGGGGTTGGAAGAGACCGGGACAGCGGCCCAGCCTGCTCCCATGTTGGAGGACGCAGCAGCTCACGGAGGAGACGCAGAGGGGAGCAAAGAAAAAGTCCCCCCATCATAACGAGAGCGTCGTTGAGACCCCGAGATGAGCACGGGAGAGTGGGGAAACCTCTCAGCTTTGGACATCAGGCTGAAGAGGAAAAATCCAGCGAAGAAATGGTTGCAGACGAGGAGGATAGTGATAGCACAGAAATATACAGTTGTGAGGAGGAAGAAGATTTCGCGAGCCAAACTCAGGACCGCGCAGAAGTGCAGACCTAGATAAGAGGAAAGGCACGTTGAGTCCAAAAGGGTGTTGGTCGGACGCACATTGGCTCTCACCTGTGTAACTTATGTTTATATTCTTTTCTTGTTATGGGCAACGATGAATGGATCAGAGATGTTATCGATACTTTCCCATTACCCTTGATGTGTCTAAAATCCGGAATTAGACATGTCATGGAATATAGGAAAGAGGGAGATATCCATATTCAAAATTTTCCATTCTTCAATGAGAAAAAAAATACATTCATATTTTTTTCTTTGGAAGGTAGAAGGATTGTTATAGGGTGCAGCCTAACTTGTGGAAAATTTTTATATTTCATTTATGCGGTAAACTTGTGTTTCGATGTAACTGCAAGGCAGCACTCATAGTTATAATTAATTACGGTAATTGATCCTCTAATTTGTTCATCACTGCCATTGTTAAAATTTGTTCATTATTTGATAAGTGCATAATTCGTAGTCTTCTGGCAAACGAGAATTGTGAAAGGCCACATGGCGACAGACCATCTCTATTTCGGACTCATAGCAACAGTCTTGTGCATTTTCAACTCTAACGAAAGTCTGCAAAACTCACCCTCCAAAATTCCCTCTGGAAGCCAAGAGACATTCGGTGGTTGCAGTTTTCTCCGAACTGAACGGGATAAGGGAGAACCGACTACCACCCACAGTTGAAAACAAGGTGATAAATCCCTTTTCAAGTGGCTAAGAGAAGCCCTGTGACAGGACAAAGAGGAGAGAAACGAGGAGAAGAGAAAAACAAGCGGCGTGGCATTCTCAGGACGGTGGCAAAGCCAGACACTCGCACCAGAACAGCACCAGCGAGCTGCATGGTACCTAGGCCTGAGAGCTGACCGCTGGGAGAGCTCGGAAAAAGAAGAGAGAAGCAAGTAAGGAGGGCTATGAATGATCCCCTCTTAAACGAGGACATCTCAGTCCTTTGGACTTCTCGACCGATACTAGGTCGACATTAGTGCACTTTTGCCTAGGCTGTCTATATACCTACGAAAACAGGCAGGATATTTCTTGCCACTTCTCTGCGCTGAGGACCTCAGACAACGGTTGCCAAGGTATGTGGTCTTTACATGAACATTTGCTCACGACTTACAAGTGCCGTCGGACAGTGAACAGCGAATAGAACTCTGTCCCCTGTGAAAGGGAGTACGCACGACAGCGGAGGCCTCCAACACATTTTATTCGTGATTTTTATTTGTGTTATGGCCATAAGTTTTAAGAGCTCTTCCCTGCTAATTTGGCGTCAAGCCTATGCAGGTGTGTGTAATGGTATAGAGATATATATAGCTTATATTTAAACTGCGGCAGTCATGATAATTACGGTATCATTTTAATTGCTGGTACCCACGCTCGTACTCAATTATCGTTTTCTAAAGTGTGTATTTAAATGTTTTGGGTAATCTCTCACATATGTTTCCTTCGCTCTATTTGTTTATTGTGCATACTAGAATTTCATCAGTGAACAGTGTTTGAATCAGTGTTAATTGTTAAATCAGAGTTAGATAACTCAGTGGTATCGTTTAATCAGTGATAAAGTGTGTAAATCATTGTGCATAATTAAGCTGCCGATAGAGCAGCCCACCATACATTCATCTCAGCAGATTTTTGTGCCACATCATGGATAAAGGTGGCAGTGTATATAATATAACGTTGGATATTAAATGTCAAGCGTACGTGAAATGAGCGTTGGGTATCTTTTCGAGTGGGTGTGTGCGTTGCTGTGATTTTCGGTAGATTGGGACGTGCTGGAGTTAAATCCAGGCATCCACGCCCAATCGCGGTACGGGTTTTGCGGGAAGTTAATAATTAATTTGTTATAATTAATTATGGGAGGTCATTATTAATTATTGGAATCAGATAATTAATTTGTTGTCGCAGAATTTTCGGTTGTCAACGCAAGTAGGAAAACTCCTTGCTAGCCCCTAGCAGCAGAGGAGGAAAGCAAAATTTTTGACAAAATTTTCTTTAGTTTTTTTTATTTTTATTTAGATATTTATTTTTTTTTTCGGTGGAGATATCGGGTGCTTCACTGCAGGCGATACTTCACCTGGTGCCGCGGCCACATCAGCCTGTAAAGATAAGATCCAACACTATCCAACGAAGAAGAGATTTTTCAAATCGGACTCCTTGAAGTAGAAATATTGACAAAAATAAGAAATACATCTACGCCCCCTGGCGTAGAAACCATGCATTATTTAAAAAAGAAAATGTTTCTAAAAGGTTTGTCGACATGAGTACTATCGGTCTACAAATGACGTTTTTTTCAATCGAGAATTTAGAAGCACATATTTTGCTGCAAATACATCAGAAGCGGAAATTACGATTTACGCCTCCTGGTGGCCAAACCATTTTTTTTACAAAAATTAGAAATTATGTGCGAACGATTTCCCATCAGGAGCTATATGCGGTGCAGAAAGAATTTTTCAAATCGGAAATTTTGAAGCAGAGATATAGGGAGAAACGCAATTTACCTCTACGCCCCCTAGCGGAAAGTCTATGAATTACTTGACATTTTTGAAATTTTATGAAAAACATGTCACACTGAAAACACTATCCAACAAAGAAGAAATTTTTCAAATCGGACTTCTAGAAGTAGAGATATTGACGAAAATAAGATATACATCTACGCCCCCTGGCGGAGAAACTGTGGAATATTTTAAGAAGAAAATATTCCAATCGGACTAATAGTTGCAGAGATATCGTGGGTACAGACGGACAAACCGGTAACATAAGCACGATCTTTTTTTACAAAAGACGTGCTAAAAAAGACAGTTTACCGTCAATATAAGAAAGAAATTGCGGAAAGGTTTCTGAAAACTCAGAATTTTCCTGGCGTGCGAAATAATCATGAAATTCAGGTTTGTTTCTGTCATTTCATGGAAAAGGTTGCACCAGAAATATGTTTCGTTAATTCACGAAAGGAATCGTGGAAAGTGGCACGTGAATTTCAGAAAATATTTTGGTGTACTGTATAAAATTTTACACTTTTCCAAAAGAGAAAGCTAGAATACAGTTTTCTGAACAACTGTACTGATATAACCAGGCATGTACGCTACTTATTTCTTTTTCAAGTAAAAGGAAAGTTTCTGAGAAATATAACTTTTCAAACGATCCCCTCTCCAGATATGTCACTATTAAAGGGAATAATTTTCTTACCTATCTGTAAAATCCGAATAACCGCTATTGTTCATGACCCTTGTGCTGGTATCAACCGGCGTGTGGTCGTAGCTGTCGTCCATGGAGCAACTGAACCTGGAAGCTGTCTTTTCGATGGAGTCCACACTTCCATTCATCCTTAGTTCAGGCATCATTTTAGTGGCAGGCGCGGCTCCAGCTTCCAGGGCTCTCTCAATGCGACGCTTATAACCCAGTTCACTGAAGCTTCCTGTCAGGGAGCGGTTGGATCGTATGGAGGCACGGATGGAGTTCCTTCGCTCGAGCTTCTCTTGGTACCTTTGCCGTGACTTGCAGAACCAGAAACCCACGCACAAGAACACAAGGAATAGGCCAAGTAAAGTGACGCATATGAAGACAATGGTTAGTGGCTCCAGAAACCACACTTTAGTGCTTACTGTGATTTCAGGATCTGCAATGAGAAGGTAATGAATAAAGTTAAACAAAGTGCACCTATATATTGGCCGAACAATACAGAATGAACACCTGATAGGCAAATGCAAGAGACAATGCAAAAGGTAATACTTCTAGGCAGGGGTTGATTTGGCTATTTAAACATTTTCGCCAACCCATTCGCCAAATTCAGTTTTTTTTTTCCACCAAATATAATCCGAAGTCGCCAATTTTTACTTTTTTTATTGTGGGATTAGCGACCACCATGAGCAACTAGACGACTGCTATAATCAGTCGCTTATCCCTAATTTAGGGTAAATGGTTCCAGGAGAGGAAGAGATTGAGCCGCGGGTGGCCTAGTGGGCAACGTTCGTGACTGCCACGGAAAGCACTTCAGGTTCGATCCCAGGCAGGTACGAACGCTCGATCCACTAAATATCCACCGTGCGTCGGATGGGCACGTTAAGCCATCGGACCCCGGGTACTGGCCCCCCGGTAATAAATAAGGGTGTCTTCCTCCCCCTTTCTACTTCGCTTCCTTGTCACTTTCCTATCGGGCACTCTAGCCCAAATCTCCTAGCTTCCTATTTGTAAGGGTTGTTTAATACCTGGGGTCAGACACACCTTTACTAAAATCCTCTACATATGATCATGAAAGGAAGAGAGCCAGTGCCGTAAGAGAAACACAACATCCATGTCTCACCGGGATTCGAACCCGGACCCATCTCGGACGAATGATCAGAACTTCAAAAGAGCATTTATTTACAAAAAAAGACAACATACAAACCCAAATTTTCACCGGGAAAAAAATTGCACAATAACTCACCGGCAACGACAATAACAACACACAATCAATATCGCAATAAACAGAGTACTCTACAGGAAGAAGCAGACGACATCAGAGCAAGTTGAAGAATAACACACGGCAAGATAAAAAGAAAACAGTTGCACAACAAACAATACATACAGGACAGACCACTGATGAAGCAAGGCGGTAAAGAAAAGTCAGCCGAGTTTGTCAAAACTGTCAAGGGAAAAAAAAACAAACACACACACGGTCCGACAACAAGCTGCAGCCGAAAAAAAAAACAAAACCTGGTAGTTCGGAGAAATGCGTTGACAAATGGCTGTAAGCCGACGAACAACAAAAATTTACATTTAAAGCGTATCTCGGTCAGTAAGACCGACAGCAACACAGAGAAAAAAACAACCACTAGAAACTAACACCCCGTACCATTAACACAACACACTAAGCACAATATTCAAATAACACCAAGAAATTAACACACAATGCACAATATACAAATAGCACCATGAACACAATAAAGAATGCACAATACACAAATAACACCATGAAAACTTTGTGAAAAAGAACACAGGAGTTAAACTTGCAGACAAGCATCACCACCAAATAAATTCGGGTCGAAACAGTGAATTCGCACTGTATGCACATCACTAACCACAAAAATAAACACCGATTACACAAACAAAATCAAGAAACACGTCGGTAAGGTTCAGAACCAACACACACAAAAAAAAAACCCTCGGTACCACGCGCCAGCAGTACCCGTTCAGCAAGAAAAAAAAATTAAAACAAAAAAATAAAAACAACCACAACATTAAACACAAAACCGTGCGACAGTAAACTGTGTGAAACCGACGAGTAATAAATATAAAATAGGTGAACGACACCAAAAGCAAACTAGAAAAAAAAGCCGACACTTGAGCAACAAAAAACAAAACAAAAACACATCAGACAATGTGCATGCCACAGCAAAAATGCAATCAACATCAACAAAACAACATAAAACACCTTGGTAACAGTAAACAATAAACAGAAAATACCAAAACGCTTAGCCGGCACACAAAAAAGTTTGTCGACCAACGGCTTGAGGCCGACGGAAAATAAAATAAAAGAAAAGAAAAAGTCAGTAAACGCTACCGACAACAAATTAACGGGAATGTGTGTGCACGGAAAGCAACAAGAAGATAAACTAAAGGAGACACTAACCCACTGACACAGATCTACGGTATGTACAAAAATTATGCACTAAACAAAAAAACACCAATAAAAAATAAATAAATATAAATATAATAAACTCTGGCTATGGGAGGAGAGCAATAATGCCTGCAGAAACATGAAACCATGACAAATATGGAGACCAGAGAGAGAAAAAGGCAGGCACATCCTGCCGAACCCGCGCCATGTCATACTCAAGTTGGAGGACCGATCTGATGGATGATCGGTACCTCCTGCACAAAAACACCCGGGCCGGATGATAACGCCGGAGAGAAGCTCGATCCACGCTTGAGTGGTAAAACAAATAAATCGTCAACTTCGCTTGGAGAATGATGAATGCACAAACAGAACTGTGGACATCTACAGGGGGAGAATGGCGTCGGAGGAAATAAAAATGGAACATTGTATGAGGACAAGGGCAAACTTTGGAAAGAAGGGAAAACATAATCGAAAACAAGGGCTGCAACACCAGACAAGAATCATAGGAATGTGACACATCACCAAGTGTAGAACAAAAGAAGCAAAGCGGGGAAGCCAAATGACGAAAACGATGAAGGGTACGCGGAGTGAGCAACCGACGGTGTAGGTGCAGCCAATGAATGTCCCGGGCTTTCGGGGAAGCCAGTGAAGTCGATGGATCACTCCATGTACCTGGAAGATCTGTAGCTGAAACAGAAGGAATTGCTAATGGAGCTGTGAAATTGGTAAGAAAATGCGAATAAAGAAGCTTGGTTGTAACTTGATGGGGTAAAAATGGAGAATCGTTTAAGTAGAGAAGAAAGGGAAGACTGAGCGACGGGGCGGAAGACTGAATGAGGCCAATAGAATTGACAAGTAAAGGATAAAGACGAATAAGACAGGATTGAATAAGACAGAACTGTGCACGATGCTGAGGGTATCAAGTAACAGAGGGGAAAGGCGATCAAAAGATTTCCAGTGAAGAGAAGAATCAAAAAGTTGAGAAACCTGAACGACGCCACTTGCAAACCAAGTGGAGAAGTTCAGGTACTGAGAATTTGGAGAGCGAAGGGCAGAGGAGAAGAAAAGTGGTTCCGCAAGGAGATCGTTAGTCGAAGCTGGGGGGAGGCGGACTGGACATAAGGAGTGCCAGAGGGAGAAAACGGTACGGTAAGTAGCGGGAAAGTGATTGGGAATGAGTGGAAAGAGGTCCATGCGGATAAAAGTAGCTAGAGAAAGAAAAGGACTTCGTAGAAAGAGCAAAGTGTCAATTATAGTAATCGAAGAACCGCAAGGAAGGGAAAAAATCCTCAAAAAATGTTGGAGATGGAAAGCGTTCGATTTAAGGGACAAATCCGGAAGGGCAAGACCACCAAAAGAAACCGGAAGGACAAGCGTGGATCGATGAACCCAATGTACGACATCCCAAATAAAATTTGTAAAAAGACATTGAACGTGACGAAGAAAGAGGGGAGGAGGAAATGAGCAAACCAAGTATGAGAAAGGGCCGGAAGAAGAAAAGCGGAAAGAAGATGCGACCTGCTAAAAAAAGAAAGAAACGGTTTCAAACGGCGAAAAGGGGCAAGGCGTCGATTCATGTCCTGCACCAAAGGGGACCAAGTGGCGGCAGCAACCGCCACCGGGTTCCCGATGAACACTCCAAGAAGTTTGATGACCGTGTTCGACCACCGGGCACCCCAAGGGCGGTCGCCGCGGGACGACCACGAGCCAGCCCACAAGCCAACAGATTTAGAGGTATTAAGGGCCGCACCTGAAATTGAAGCATACTCAGTATAGGTAGATAAAACAACACCAAAAGCCTGTTGGGAACGTAAAAAAGAGTAAGGTCGTCCGCATAGGCCGACAAAACCACGCGATGGTGCCGTGTGGAGGCCACACCACGCGGAATGCCTGCCAGCAAACGAGATCGAAGGGAAATAAGAAGTGGTTCAAACGTGAGGGCAAACAGTTGACCCGACAGGGGACAACCCTGCCGGATACCGCTTGCAAAAGGAATAGCAGCCGTCATAAAAGAAGAGGTCCGAACACGAAAGTAAGAATGGGAATATAGATTGGAAAGTGCCTGACAGAAAAGGGAAGGAAAGCCAAAGTGACGAAGAACAGAGAAAAGATAAGAATGATGGACAGAATCGAATGCTTGTTTCTGATCTAGGTTAAAAATAGCAAGAGGTTCAGAAAGACGGGAAGCAAGAGAGTGTAAATCACGGATGGTAGTGATGTTAGTTGCAATCGAACGGGAAGGGATCGTATAAGTTTGGTCAGGATGAATAATAAATTGTAGAACAGGGTTAAGGCGAAGAGCCATAATTTTTGCAAAGATCTTGTAGTCGGTGTTAAGAATCGAGATGGGGCGCCAGTTAGATAGAAGACCAAGATTACCAGTTTTAGGAATTAGGCGGAGAAGAGCAAAAGCAAAGTCAGAAGAAACGAAAGTCGAAGAAGAAAAGATCGAGTTGAAACAAGCAACGAGAAGAGGAAGCAGAGCAGGAAGAAAGGTTTTATAAAAAGAAAGTGGAAGACCGTCAGCCCCAGGGGCGGAGCGGTCATTCAGACTAGAAATGGCAAAACGAACCTCCGAGGGAGAGATCGGTGAAACCAAGGAGGGGGAAAAAAAGACGGGACCTGAGGAAGATGTGATAATAATGGAGAATTCTCTGCAGGCGGCAGGACCCGCAATCGAAACCGATCAGTGAAGTACTGAAAAGTTCGATCACAGATCTGCAATGGATCAGAAACAGTTGAGCCATCTGGAAGCGAGAGAAAAGAAATGTTGGAACTCAGAGCACGGTGGGATTCAAGATGTCGAAGGTGTTGAAACGGGTCATCATGAAAATGTAACTTGGAAAACTTTAACCGGGTAAGAGACGAAGAAGCAAAGGAAGATAGAATGCTATGAAGTTGTGATTGAAGAGCTGCAAACGATGGATCTGAAGGAGAAAGGAACTGTAGTTTACGGTGAAGAATAGTTAAATCATGAAAGCGGTGAAAACGGGACGAAAAAGAGAACTGACGTGCAAACGATAGGATAGAAAGTTTGGTGGAAAGCCACAGAGCTGCTGGGTCAACCGTGAGAGGAAGTTCAGAAATGGATGAAGAAATAATCGAACGAACTTCGGCCTGAAACGTGGGATCGGAAAGGAGAAAATCATCGAGAGACCAAACCGGGGAGGGGGACAGAGAAAGAGGACAAAAATATTTCCAGAAGAACAGGACGATGGTCGGAGGAAACAGAAGGATGATGGGTTACTTCAACAAGGGAGGAGTGGAGGAAACTAGAAACATAAAACCGGTCGAGACGAGCCGCAGCATGCGCTAAGGCGGCCGGAGGAAACCATGTGAATTCACGGGACAGAGGGTGGATGGTACGAAATGCGTCAATGAGACAAAAATTACTAACTAGTTGAGACAGTTGGGAGGAAAGGTTAAGGCGACTCTCCCCGGAACCATCACGGTCAAGACCCGGTTGGAGAGTGCAGTTGAAGTCACCACCAATAAGAACGATTTCAGAAGGAGGAATTTGGGAAAGAAGGGAAATCAAATGCGAAAGAAGAGCTTCAGCATCAACCGATGATTGTGGCATATGCAAATTGAAAACATGAAAACGACGGGAAAGATAACTAAAGGAGATACCTTGAAAGGAGCCCAGCAGACTCTGTGACTCAACGATATCTGAAAGAAGAGAATGAAACCGAGTACGGAATGCAATCGCTGTACCGGACCCAATGTGCGTCCGGTAGTTGTGATAAAAAGCGTAGGGCCAGCGTCTCCAGCAGGAATACCCGGTCGCCAAGGAACAGTTCGTCTCCTGGAAGAGGAGGATATCTGTCCTCAGGAAACGAACGTCCTCGAAGACCAAAGCATTCGCGGCTGAAGACGCAAGGCCTCTACAGTTAAAGCAGAGCACATTTAGGGAAGGCATCACTGGGGCGGCTGCATCCAACCTTCCAGTTCTGCCTTCAAAACTTTAAGTAAATACGCCAACCGGCGAGCGTACTGCTCTGTCCCGGATGGCAGATCAACATTTAATAAGAACTCACGCAGGAACGTCAGTTGGGTTAGCATCTCCGGAAGGTGAGAGAGTTTACTTGCTATACAAGGGAGAGTAATCAATTTCGCCCGTCTGGGGCGAGCAATCAAGGCATACAGATCTGTGAATGAGAGGGAGTTAAGGGCACCTCAATGTCAGCAAACATAGAGGTGATGTCAACCAGAGAGGGAGCAGGAGAGTCGTCATCAGATTCAGCAAATAAAGTTTCTTCAGAATCGGGATCGGTAACGTCCATGGAATCATCGTTCGGCAAACAGGTAAAACGGTTGTAGATGGAAACTGAAGAAGTAACAGGAGCCGGTCCAGGTGAAGGTGACGAGGATGTAGCCGTCTTCCTGGATTTCTGGCGGTCCGAGGAACTCGCACGACGGTTCGCTGAGCCAGGGGAGTTTTGCCTCTTGGTCCGCTGAACCTTGGGGGTGGAGGCCCCTTCAGACGCTGGCAACGGTGGAAATTCCTGCAGGTCAGTGGATGCCGAAGCAACACGGACCACTGGAGGTGATACGACAGAGGTGGAACCAGGATCGGCAGCTGGAACAGATTGAGTGGGGAGGGTGGGGGAAGAGTCCGGAGCGGTGGGCAGAGTCCCCGCTGGAACAGCAGCATCAAGTGATTGAGTTGGAACAGTAGCAGCTGTGGAATGTGGGCATGCCGATGCAAGGTGACCTTCACCCTTGCATCGGAAGCACTGAACGCCAGCAAACAGATTGAAAATGTAGGTCCGGGTTTCAGTTATGAGTTCCAGGGTGGTTGGCCGGTTAACTATTGCTTGTGGGGTTGGAAAGATGACTCTGTATTGACGACGACCGCCCTGAACATGTTTCAGGGGGAGTCGCGAGCAGCAGCTGGGAGGTACTTTTTGGTACCAACCACTCGCCCCATGGTGTTAAGGGCATCAATTAATACCGAGTCAGGCACAGCTGTGGGTACTGGAGACAAGGTGACAGTCACTGGTCTTTGAGCTGCTGCAACTGGTTGGAGATGTACGGAACCAATGTCCAAGCCAAAAGCAAGGATTTTGTCCACTGCCTGTTGATGAGTGAAGTGCACGACAACACCCCCTCCCAAGCGGATAATAGACACAATGCTTTCTCCGGGTACAACTTTAGAAATAGCATTTAAATATTGGGGGAGGGGGTGTCGCGCAGAGCAGGAACAAATACACTTAAAAGTAAGGCAGACGAAAGTTCCTTACCTTGAGGAGAGTCGAGTGGTAATGTTATCCTTAAAGCGGAAGCAACACGTGTAAACTCTGGTCGCGAAGACACAGAAGCACTATGTAAAGTAGAAGTCGCACTCACAGCCGCGGCGAACGAACGAGACACAGGAATAGAAGAGCTGGGTACCTCTGACCCAGCCTCCGGCAAATTTGTAACCAGCGGTACAGTTGGCGACGAAACCACAACACTATTTGACTGAACACCATTCATGGTGGTCACGAAAGATACAGACGACGAAGAAAGCGCAGAGGAAGGAGATATAGACGGGTATATGGCACTCATGCTGGTGGAGGTAGTAGCCAGCCCGGCTACTAACCCTCGCGGCTCGAGCGTTGCAGCTTGCAACACTCAAGAACAGGCAAAAAACGAAAAAATAAGCACGTACAGCTTGTACGCCTCACTACTTGCGAGGAAGGAACTCAGGTAATAACACACGAACTGTCAAAGAACAAACGCAAAAAAAAAAAAAACCACAAACTTCACACGAAACTTCTAATACTGGCAGGAGCTCGAAAAAATGCGACTGATCAGTCAGAAGCCATCGCTTAGACCACTGCGCCACCGAAGCGGTCAAATTTTTTTCCCTCTCCATTGGAAATTGGAAATATAAAAACCATGAAAACATGAAGTGTTATAATAGTACAAAAACAATAGGTTGTAGATTCTTTACAAGTAAGCAGCTAAATATTATATTATAGATCCCGAGTCCTAATAGACTTATTTCAAATTTTGAATATATTTCTACACACAACATTTCTAAAGAAAATATTATTGACAGGATAAATTTAAAATAATTAAAAAATTGGGCATTACATTTATTCTGTGGCTTGGCCCTAAAAAAAAGCCAGTGTAAAAAAAAACAAAAAAACAACAGACTTTGCTGAAAATTTGCACTTTATTACTTATCGAACTTTCATCTAGTAACTATTTTCATGTAAGTTGTGCAGTATTGGTTAATGATTCACATCAAAAGATAACAAATATGATTGCATTTAAAAGATTCTATATTAATTTCAAAATATTATTGGCACTGCCAAAGGAAAATTTGGCATGACATTCGAGTAAAAACAATCTTTAAAGAGTGTTTTTGCTCAGACGTCCTTTTGAAGAAGATAATCGCCATTATTTTTGCCAAAACGAATTTGCCGCCCCGGTGGCGCAGTGGTCTAAACGATGGCCTCTGATCATTCGTCCGAAAGGGGTCCGGGTTCGGATCCCGGTCAGGCATGAATGTTGTGTTTGTCTTACGGCACTGGCTCTTTCCCTTCCCTGGAACCAGTGAACCTAAATTAAGGACGGGCGACTGCTTATAGCCTATTGAGTTGCTCACGGTGGTCGTTAAACCTCCAATAAAAAAAAAAAACAAAAAAAAAAAAACGCAAATTGCGAAAAAAGCGATTGGCAGCGCGACTCCTGCCTCTAGGCGTCACAAAGTTTCGTTCCACCACAGTGAGTGGCACTACGATCAGTCACGCCAGTCTCGCACAGGTAGTTAAGGTGACCAGATATTGCAACACTGATTTGAGGACCAAAGGGCGTGGCGTCCCCAAATCGGCAGTTTATTTGGGGACATATACGCACACAAAATAAATATGCAAATATTTTTGTCATAAAACTGCATTGCTTCAGTAAGTGTGATATTACATATGAAAATTTGTGTCTTAAAAGGATATATCTTGTAGAATGTTGGTAATTTGTATTGACAAAGTAGAATTATGATGGCCAGAACATATTAGCAAAAGTGAAATGCTTTACCTTGTATATGTGCCGAATTAAAATCAAGCTGCACACCAAACTAATTGCATGGCGAATTTTTCCTTTTGCCAAAGTTTTTGGAGAAACGTAGATCAAGAACAGTCGAAATTTGACCGCGCCAGTAGTTCAGTGTCCTAGTGCTGGCCACTGACCATTCGTACAAGTGGGTACGAGTTCGAGTCCCGCTGAGACATGGATGGTGTGTTTGTCTTACAGCACTGGCTCTCTCCCTTCCCTAGAACGAATGTTTCCAAATTAGAGACAGGTGACCGCTTATAGTCCTTAGAGTTGCTCGCGGTTGTCGTTAAACTCGGAAAGAAGAAAAAAAAAAAGTCAAAATTTGTTTTCACAAGAAGCATATCGGAAAATTAGTACAACAAAAACTACTTTTAAGAACATTTTTCATTAGAAATCTAACGAGCTAATGAGGAAGTGTAAATTCGAGAACATTTGAGGACAAACATCAAAATTTGAGGACAATTTGCGTCCCCAAAGGCATGAGACGTTTTTGGGAACAGTAAACTAAATTCAAGGACTGTCCTCAAGAATTGGAGACTTCTGGTCAGCTTACAGGTTGTGCTAAATGGCGGATGAACTTGTAAAACACAGTGGTGTCCGACCGAAATTCCCACGAGTCTGAAAATCTGAAAAATGCGTTAGGTTAGGTGACGAGAAACTGTTGAGATGACCACAATTAGACATTGAGTCAGACACTTTATGAGTGGTGAAACCAATGTCGAAGATGAGCAACGAAGCGGCAGCAAGAGCCGGAGTGATGCACTGCTTATTAAGGAAAATCGCCGCATCACAGCACGTGAATTGTCCAACGAACTTGGTATTAAAAAACAAAAGAAAAAAACCAGCGGTCATTGTTCATGATTACGGATAACAGCCAGAACGACAGGTCAGACAAAGGATTCCTGTGTACCTTGTGCTTTGGACTCTCGCACAGGGACAAAAAAAAAAAAAAAAAAGTCAGAATCCAGTACCCCGGGATTGGCAATATCAGCGGCGAAAGGAAGAATTACTATTCAGCCTTGGTACGGACAAGGCTGAACTGGATCCGATCAGGCTGTAGCATTAAGCAAAAACAGCGAGGACAGAAAAGATGAGTTGGGACCCAGCGCCATCTATTGACGTGGTTCGCACAAACAAACATTGATTCCGTATCGTCATTTACATTTTATATTTTATTCACTTTCACGTGAATATTTACATTCTGAATTCGTAGTACTTGGGCAAGAGAATTTTTTTGTAGGAACTGGTGTAATTTATGTGTAAATCTCAGTCATCCTTTATTCTTCAACGATCTAGGGCTGAGATTTTAGTAAATGTGTAGATTAGCGTCTTAAATTATTTCGGCCGCCCCGGTGGCGCAGTGGTCTAAGGCGTTGGCCTCTGATCATTCGTCCGTAAGGGGTCTGGGTTCGAATCCCGGTCAGGCATGGATGTTGTGTTTGTCTTACGGCACTGGCTCTCTCCCTTCCCTGGAACCAGTGACCCTAAATTAGGGACGGGCGACTGCTTATAGCCCATTGAGTTGCTCACGGTGGTCGTTAAACCTCCAATAAAAAAAATATTTCGTCTGAAAAATGTTAGTATCTGGGAAAAGTGCGACGTACAGATTTTAGAGTACGGATATCAATGGCAAAGGGTGCAGAATTTTCGCATTTTAAATGTCTTTTAAAGATTTTTATCGTAACATTTACCTGTAAGTGCGATGCTGTGAAGAGACGCTGCCGTAGGCCTAAAGCATCGCTACTGCGACGATGTCAAGCGTCGCGGTAGCAATGCGTTAGGCCTACCGCAGCGTCTCTTCACGGCATCGCACTTACACGTAAATATTACGATAAACATCTTTAAAAGACATTTAAAACAAGAAATGTCTGCACCATTTGCCATTAATTTCCATAATCTAAAATCTGTACGTCGCACTTTTCCCAGGTATTAATATTTTACCGACGAAATAATTTAAGACGCAAATCTACACATTTACCCACTATTTTACTTAATATGAGTTTAAATAGCTGCGTTTTTTTTCGAAAAATTGAATCAGGTACATAATTGTTAGAATGAAAATGCTTACCATAAACAACATGTGAAGGTGACTTGTCATTTGGAGCAAAATCCTGACGAGATATTGCTATCAGCCACAGTTGCTTTAGGTTCTGATCTGAGGGGATCTCGTAGACTGAAAATCCTACGTTTTTCTTCTCAGAAGATGTGCACATCGGCGCACAACAGTAAACTATTTTGAAAATGGGTTAGATTTTGTTGTGAAAACAACGGTTTGGTTTTAAAACTGTAAGCTTTTCTTAAAAGAAACACAAGAAAAAACGACGAACATACACAATCCAGCAATTCAAACAACGTGGAAACTGAGTTGTTTATACCTTGGGACACAGTGCCATCTAATGGCTGAAATCGTCCCTAACGCCCACTGACCAATCACCAAAAGTCTATTGTCTTCAACGTTAATGTTATAGCCTGTTCTTCATCCAGTTCAGCCTTGGTACGGGTACATTCTTAGCTGTTGTTAGATCGCTGCTTAGGTCCTATTGGCGTGTTTTGGGGTATTTTTGCATTCATTCTGGAATTAGATAGTAGTATAATCCAAAATTCCGTGAAGAACAATTCATATTGTTGCGTCCCGCAGTGTCGTTCCCAAGGTTCCAGCTATGTTTTTCACAAGTTAGTGTAAACGTTTGTGACTTGCATTTGAAAACCTTCTAGTGAAATGATACTAACCTAGTAACATGTTTGAATGAATAATAAGAGAGACATGGCTTTATTGCATAGTAATAATTTAAAATTCCGTATTTCTACATGTTCTCGAAAACAAGTAATTGCTGTTACCCATATAAATTTAAACTCCATTAAGGAACAAGATTTGCAATTATGCAACTTGAAATATTTATTCCGTATTAAATTGTGTAACAATTTATAAAACATACAACGACTAAGTGCCGAGCTTTCACACTCCGAACAGGAGGCCTTTTCAAGGCCAGTGAACACAAGAATAATTTCGGGAACGACGATATTTTGAAATCTTGGAGCGCGTGTCTACTACGTGTCTATGTGATACTGCGTCTCGCGGAAGGTGGTGTCTTGTGATTTACCTTTCAAACATTCTGTTTCATTTTCCCCTTAATATTTTATGTCAGTAGGATCTTCCACGCAGCTGAGAGTTCGAGGGAAGGGCTCTCGTTGCAAGGGTTGGGATGCATGAATATTTCGATGCTTTCTCTAGTCAGTGTTCCTTCGTAGTCTGTGTATGGAGCGATCCTCTGCATGTTTTTCCATACCTGTACGGCGTCATATTGGGCTACTTCTTTGCAAAGCGCTGTTTGTGTTTTTCCTGCTTTAAGGAAAAACACAAAATTTTTTTGTAGCGTCCACAAATTTCATTACCTCAAAGACAGAGTGTTAAACCAGCCATTCCTGCATACGACTTTACGGAAACATGTGTGCCTTTATCCGTTCTAAAAGAAGTTTGTTTACGTTTGCGCAGCGCCCCTATAGTTCATTTATGTTGCCAATACCACTCAAAGGAAGTAAAGATTAGTTAGTATCTTCTGCCCCGGTGGCGCAGTGGTTTAAGCGCAGGCTTCTGACCTTAAATCTTGTGACGTATATTCTAAATTAACTTTCCTTTTTAGTTTCTTTCCCTATGTAAATCTTGAGTTTATTCTTAGTTATACTTCACACTTAACGTGATATCTTTTCTCTCAAAGGAATACTGTTGGCAACATAATTCAGGTTGAATGAACGTGACGTATGCCTGTTTTGATAAGAACGAGAGATATAAACTACGAGTAAACTGTTGCTTGGGGAGCGTTGTGTTTTTTTGTTTTTGATTGGAGGTTTAACGACCACCGTGAGCAACTCAATGGGCTATAAGCAGTTGCCCGTCCCTAATTTAGGGTCACTGGTTCCAGGGAAGGGAGAGAGCCAGTGCCGTAAGACAAACACAACATCCATGCCTCACCGGGATTCGAACCCGGACCCCTTTCGGAGGAATGATCAGAGGC
Organism: Macrothele yani; assembly: GCA_039090855.1. NCBI lineage: Eukaryota > Metazoa > Arthropoda > Arachnida > Araneae > Macrothelidae > Macrothele > Macrothele yani. The sequence goes on from CM077028.1 coordinate 57,674,417, forward strand.
CATCACTTAGACCACTGCGCCACCGGGGCGGCAGCGTTGTTTTGGAGAGCGATTAATGTGGAACGTAGCGTTGTTGGTGTGTGGTGTGTTTAATGTTGATACCGATTTATTGTGTGTAGTGCTTCATCGAGAAATAAAGCATCTTTTCCGTAAGTTTGACTTCTGTTTTCTAAATGTTTTGTCTGGCCGTTAAGGTTTAATTTAGGAACTATTTCATTGTATGGTTATGTTTTTTAAAATAACGTAGCAGTACGACAAGACTTCTACGCTATAATGACCCCAGAACCCTAGGCGAACAGATTCATAGTAGAAGTCACAGACAATGGAAAACCTCACGGATCCTATCGGTCTCTTCTATGACTGTTATAGACATGATCATGAGGCTCATAACTCTACCACAGACAATCTACGCACTCAATGTTATAGAGTGCCAAACAATTCCCGAAGTGCTTTGTACGAGGCCTGCGGTTCCGACTTACCAAACAGCGAATACGCAAGGTACGAAGCTTATGTACCACGTACTTCGACTGCAGTGCCTCAACAACAATTTACCCCACCATCCCCCGTGAGAAGGAGCAAAATTCTTGCTCATTACGTACCCCATGCAGGTTCTATTGTATTCAGGGGAAACGGTGGATCACCTAGGTTTTTGGAGGATCTTGACGATCATTTTGATCTATATAATGTTCCTGAAGATTGTCAGATACCTATTTGCTGGCACATGTTTGCAAGACACGGCAAAGATCTGGTACAGACAGTGGCGTCGAATGAACTCAGAGGGCTCATATCCGCAATTTCGAGCTGCATTTTTGGATGGCTTTCCTTTTGGCACCAATAAGGCCGGCCTTGCACAACACCTGTTGTCCAGGCGACAGCGAGCGTCCGATAGTCCAGTCTCGTTCGCTCTGGAAATATTTCGACTTTACAAATTATGGGATCCCGCTGCAGTAGAGTCTGATATTTGTGATACTTTGCTACAGCAGCTGGATCCCTTCCTGCAGGATTTTTGGAAGTTCGACTCCCTGTCTCCATTCACGAGTGCCTGAAATTCATTCGAGTGTATGAAGAACGACACAGCAAAGGACAATCTTCACAGGTCCAAGAGTACAGACAACCTACGCAGTACCATGAACCTCCTATTCAGACTAATAGATATCAGCAGCCAAAACAGAACTTTCGTCAAGGACAATTTTTCAATCAGCCTCGGCAGGCTGCTGATCAGTCAAGGGTGGAGAACGCCTATCAGCAGTCTAGATACGTGCCACCGCATCGTCGGGCACCAGAGGTGCGACATCCTGACTGACTATTATGGGAACCAGGATAACCAAGTTTCTCGTCCCCGAGATAATCACTACCCGGTTGACAAGACATATCCAAATCATCGTGCTGGGGAGGGGGGGGGGACAAAGCAGACCTAATGATATTAATGCTGCCTCTCCTGCACGTTACTATAACCCAGCACGTTCTGGTGCTTCGGCAAATTTGCAAAATCAATCAAGACATACTCAAATGTTTCACGACAATTTAAAGTTCAGCAGGAGGTAGCTGGGTCGAGTCTATCTCCTCTTTTTTCTGAAGACCTCAAATCTTTTTTTTTTAACAATTCAAGCTCCACAATTGCCTGATGTTCTTGTCACCTTGGGTAAAGTAGTGGTGTCCACTAAAATAATTGATTCTGGATCTGACATTTCTGCATTGAACTTTGATTTCTGTGCTGCTACCTTTCCAAATGCTTGTGTCGAGCTCCTCCCAGCAATGTCTGCAAGGTGCCGACAATAATGTCTTTTCCATCTCGGGTTCAGTTGATTTACCTGTCAAGATTGGCAAAGTTCAAGTTTCTTATACTTTCTTTTTGATCCAAGAGTTACCTGTGGATTGCCTTCTGGGGGTGGATTTCATTAAAATGTTTAAGCTTACACTTGATTTCAAGCATGGTCTAATCTTAATGCCTGAGGTTAGTCCTCCCACCCCAGAAGAGCCTATTGATTTTTCTGCAGTTCTTGCGAGTGACAGATTATTGCCTGAACACAAGAGCCAACTTGGTCAGGTTTTACACAACAGACCAGAGTTATTTTCTGATAAGCCAGGGTTTACACAGGTGGTGTATCATACCATTGATACGGAAGGGGCTAATCCCATTGCACGTAAGCCTTATCCATGTCCGAACCAGAAAAAAGCTGAGTTTCAAAAACAAATTCAGGACATGCTCCATTCGGGAATAATTAAAGAATCACTTAGTTCTTGGGCAGCACCTGCTTTTCTTGTTCCAAAAAAACAATCTGGAGAGTATCACTTTGTGATAGATTATCGTAAACTCAATGTGGTGACTAAAACTATCAATTATCCATTGCCTATAATTAGCGATATTCTCCAGGACTTATCGTCAACAAACTGGCTGTCAACTTTGGATTTAGCTAGTGGCTATTGGCAGGTTGCTGTCCACCCAAATTCTGTAGAAAAAACTGGATTTATTACCCCGTTTGGAGCATATGAGTTTCTACAAATGCTCTTTGGATTGGCATATGCTGCTGCACCGTTTCAGCGCCTAATGGACTCAGTCTTACGTCCTGTGCTCGGACCTAATGTCTATGTCTATCTGGATGATATAATTGTCTCTTCTGAGACTTTTGAAGAGCATCTGTCTCTTTTGGACCAAGTTTTCGAACTGTTACATAATGCGGGTTTGACTTTAAAGCCTGCCAAATGTCAAATTGGACGGGACGAACTAGTATATCTCGGATAAAAAATTACCCCTAAAGGTCTTCTAACTGACGACTCAAAGGTCAAGCCAATTTCTGACTTTCCTAGGCCTAAGTCGGCAAAAGAATTGTCTCGATTTTTAGGCATGACCGGGTGATATCAACAGTTCGTTCCAGGGTACGCTACTCTGTGTGAACCTTTATTTGCATTAAAACGAAAGTATTGACACTTTGTTTGGTCCACGGAGGCAGAAACTGCTTGTAATGCTCTTAAACATGCCTTGGTTTCGCCACCTGTGTTAGCCTTTCCTAACCATGCAGAAATGTACAATATTTTTACCGATGCATCAGGTGTTGGTATAGGAGCTGTTCTATCTCAACGAGAGCATCTTATTGCATATGCCTCTCGAATTCTTAACAAAGCAGAACGTAATTACTCTGCTACTGAGCGAGAATGCTTAGCTATTTTATTTGCTGTTACCAAATTTAAATGCTATCTCAATCATTTAACTGTCAATGTCATTACGGATCATTCGGCATTACAATATTTAACCACTGCAAAAGAATCTGTCTCGAAGATTGTTAAAATGGACACTTCGACTTCAGGAATATAATGTTCGAATTCAGTATCGCCCTGGTACGTCAAAGCCTGACGCACTGTCTCGCTGTCCGGTCAGTTCTGGCGGCCAGGAGGATACTGAACCTCCCTCCCTATTTCTCATTTTGGAAATCACCTCAAGGGAGCAGATAATTTCTGAATTGCCGAATGATCCAGATTTTGGGGAAATCTATAATTTCTTACTAGCTGGTTCTTCTGCTCTTAGTGAACCTTCTTTAGCGGGTCGTAGTCAAAATTATGAGATCATCGATGGTATTTTGTATTATAAAAAAATTGTGAATTCGAGAGCTGAGTACCGCCCTGCGATACCTCAGTCTCTCCGCATGGCCTTACTATACGAATTTTATGATATTCCTCTTGCCGGCCACTTAGGCATACGAAAAACTCGTACTAAGCTTCGAGACGTAGCCTACTGGCCGGGCATGTACAATAGTATACTCGCATACATTCGCTCATGTGAGTACTGTCAAAAGTACAATTATGATAATAAACGACCGGCCGGTCACCTTATTTTTAGTTCAAATAATTATGTATTTGAAACCATATCTATAGATTTATTGGGCCCTTATGCATTATCAACTAAAAATACAAGTAAGTCTCGTTATATTTTAGTTGTTACAGATAACTTTTCTAAATGGGTGGAAGCATTCCTCATTAAAGCAGCTACGGCTGATGTAATATGTGATACTCTAATACAAAATATTTTTACTCGTTTTGGCTGCCCTTGTACCGTAGTCTCGGACCACGGGGTTCAGTTCATTTCGGAGTTATTTGAGCGAATGTGTGCGAGGCTTCAAATAAAACATAAATTTATCAGTCCATATCACCCTCAAGCCAATAGAACCTTACTAAAGATGATCTCAACCTTCATTAGCAATAATCATGAGCGTTGGGACGAACACATTGAAATGTTTTGCTTCGCCCTTCGCTCACCATTTCATGAATCAACGCGGCTTACGCCCGCTGAACTTTTCTAGGGCGCAAAATCCGCACCCTTTGAGAATTTAACTGGCATTACCGATGAAATCAACCAAAAACCAACACCTGAGTCTGTAAAACTACTTGCGCAAAACGCACGGACTGCTATCAGTCGAGCTCAATTAAGCCAAGCTAGGCACTATAATGCAAAACGGAGAGAACCAGATCCCGCAGTTGGAGATCTGGTCTTGTTAGAAACTCATTTTCAATTATCCGTTGCACATACGTTCGTGAAAAAATTTGCATCTTTATATGAAAGCCCCTTTTTGAATTGGTAGAATTGTACAGTAATAATGTCATATTAAAGAAGCCAGATGGCTCCCTACATTTTGCCCATGTGTAGCAATGTAGGAAATGGGTTATTAGAAGCAATGATGCAATTGACCCTAAATCTAGTAGGAATCCTCAGGCAAAGGATGGGACTTCTTCACAAGTATGTATAATTGATGATGAAATTATTGACCCCACCCTTGTCCTGTACGATTCTCTTACCTTCGTATGAGCTGGTCTTTGCTTCCACTTTTAATGATTCTCATTCTGACATTATTCCATTCACTCGGTGTGCTGCAATTATTTCAACTCCCCCGTCTCCTGCCTTCACAAAAGACGAGAGTTCAAGAACTTCCAGTTCCTCTCGATAATCTCGTCGTGTGCAACGAGGTTCTTTTTCATCTGCTTCTCATACTTCAATCGCTCCATTTATTTCTTCACGCATAGTGCATCCGTTTGGTTTTAAATCTAAAAAGTTAAAAAGAACAAGAACTGACATTTCATCTTCAGGTATAGTTCCATTTCTCCTGCGCCTAAAGGAGTCGTACCTCTTGCTGAATCTGAATCTTCGGACAATATTCGTGAAAAAAATCTTCGGACAATATTGTTCAGGTTCTTTAGCCTCCAAGTAAAAAATCCCTCCTTCTGTTTCTACTGAGCAGTTGCCTACTTTAGGAACATTTAATCAATCTGCAGAAGGGCAAAAACGTCCTCTTTCGCCATCTGTGCCATCTAAACCTAACAAGCGTCCGCCGCCTGAATTTCCCCTCCTGTTCCACAGTCTCCTAGTGCAACTTCTTGTGTTGGGCTACAATCCAGACATAGAGTCCAGCATTTGCATCCGCCTGGATTTCGCCCTTGGAATCTTCGCTCGAGACGGATGCAGCCTTATACCTTCCTCCACCGTTCCTCGTCGTCCACGGAAGCGCCCTTCTAGTTTTACACCGCTTCTTCGACCGCCAAACAAACGACCGGATCTACACTCTTCTCAGATTCCGGGTTCGTCTCTAAGTCAGCCTGGGACCTCCTTGCTCCAGCCTGGCGACCCTGCTTCTTCTGGTCAACTTGCCTTGTCCACGAGAAATCCTGAGACATCCCAGCGATCCAGTGATCTGCAACCTCAGCCTGTGAAGCTGGAAGCTTCGAGAATTGCCGTTGTCGCCCCGACAACAACATAAGCGTGTCCGCATACGGATCTTCTTTGCCAGCAACAGGTACTGTTAAAAAAGTTTTATTATTACAATTGACCTTCACGCTCAAAGGAACTTTTGCTGCACAGAACTTTGCTATCAAAAGACTATTTATTTGAACTTTTCTGTCCTCAAAAACTATCACAGAATCTTTATGACAGACTGTGAGGACAAACAAATATCACAGAACTTTACTTTATAAAGGCTATTTATTTGAACTTTTCTCTGTACTCAAAGTATCACAGAACTTTTATGACAGACTTTGAGGACAAAATATCGAATACATTATCTCCTTGTCAGTATGTAATGCTTTTTTTTTTTTTTTTTTTTTGGTGTGGCGCCACATTAATTCTTTTTTTTTTTTTAGTACTAAATGCTTGTCACTTCAATTTTGTAAATGATGTCTTTTCGGCATAACATGAATATCAGCATTGCCTTTGTTGATATCTATAAAGATTTTACTCCCAGGATAGGGTTTTCCAGGGTTTCCCCTATCCCATCAAAAATTGATGTGCGAATGCATGGGAGTAGTTCGAAGTCGGCCCTGGCCGCCAAGTGTCAGTTAAAGGTTTTTGTGTTGTTGTTCTATGATTACCTTTTTGTGTGCTTGACACTTGTTGTGTTTGGTGTTGAATTTTTTTCTGCAAGTGCAGTTTTTTAACTAACTAAATTTACACAATGTTACAATGTTCGACTATTCAATTAACTTAGTTTGAATGTTTTGTCTTCCCTGAGAAGTTATCAGGGGTGGACGAATGTGTAAATTAACTTCACGTTACAAATGTTGTAGTTTTTTTTCCTGCCACACGCAGTTTTTTTTTTACTATGCTACTTCTTACATGTATATTGATAAGTCTTCTCCGCACGTATTGTGACAAAATATGTATCACGACTTATAATATGGAGATTTGATGTACAGAAAGTTTCTTTTTTTCTATGAATTTTCGTGATATTGAACTATTGATGTCTAGAGACTATGTGTACAGCAACTGATCAACAAATATCTTCGTCCATTTTGTAAGTTCTTATCTGAAAGAGATGAATGAATGATCAGATTGTTTGAAAGGATACCTCTACAAAATTGATAGGTTCTTGGCAAAAAAAAAATATAAATAAATAAAAAAAAAAAAAAAAAATACGAGGGAGATGATGTGACGTATATTCTAAATTAACTTTACTTTTTAGTTTCTTTCCCTATGTAAATCTTGAATTTATTCTTAGTTATACTTCACACTTAACGTGATATCTTTTCTCTCAAAGGAATACTGTTGGCAACATAATTGAGGTTGAATGAACGTGACGTATGCCTGTTTTGATAAGAACGACAGATATAAACTACGAGTAAACTGTTGCTTGTGGAGCGTTGTGTTGGAGAGCGATTAATGTGGAACGTAGCGTTGTTGGTGTGTGGTGTGTTTAATGTTGATACCGATTTATTATGTGAAGTGCTTCATCGAGAAATAAAGCATCTTTTACGTACGTTTGACTTTTGCTTTCTAAATGTTTTGTCTGGCCGTTAAGGTTTAATTTAGGAACTATTTCATCGTATGGTTATGTTTTTTAAAATAACGTAGCAGTACGACAAGACTTCTACGTTATAGCCTAAGATGGGCCCGGGTTCGTCTTGTATGTATGATGCATGATGGGTGGTGCACCTAACCTTCGACGCAGGCTCTCCCTATTCCTGGAACCAGTGGCCCCAAATTAGACATGGGAGACTGCTTATAGCCCATAGAGTTGCTCGCAGTGCTCATTAAGCAACAAAAAAAAAAAAAAAAAAAAGTATTATCTTGCATTTTCTCTCCAAAATCAAATGGGTTTGAAGTTAATGCTGCTGACGTTAGGTGAAAAAAATGCAGGAATAGTACACTTCAGGTGAATACCTGAGCGAATAGGATTAACGACAGCTCATATGGAGGTGCGATCAAACAGTAAATAACCAAAATCGTTACCATATCATTTAGCCAGTACTTCATTGTTGACATATCTTTCTCCCTTGTGTTTTTTTTAAATCTTTGGCCATCGTTAAACAGCACTATAACAGCCCAACTAAGTATTCGTAATTAGAGTGAACTTTCACATTACACAAATGAATCACGATAACTCCATAACGTTAAATATCTAAGAACAAATGAAAGTTTTTACCTCTTTCGCAAAGGAATGGATGGTATTCCTCACAGGATTTCTGGACAACTCTTCTATTAAGCAAGACAGCACATTTTCTCAATGGGACATCAATAGACTGTATCCAAACCATGTCGGAATACCGATAGTAGAAGAATTGCTGCTGTTCCACAAATGACATCAGTTCATCATGCTTTGTCTTCACATAAGGCATTGAAGCGTTGTCCAACTGAATACACGTGTATAAAAACAAAAACGCAATTAGTGGCGCACAACTTTCATTATTACTAAATCGATTAAACTGAAAACAAGAAAAACGACACCGAATTTTCGGGTGTAATAAGCACATATTTTTAATCCGTTCTGACGCAAATTAAATTTATCACAGCTATTCAAAGTCAATGGAACCTATATGGAAAACAATAGTATCTGACGGAAGAAAGAAGTTTTTCAATCGGGTTTTTAATCCCTCAGATATTGCTGTAAACGGAATCGTGAGCTTACGCCCTCTGGTTGCAGACTTGTGCGTTAAGAAAAACACGAATTTATATGAGAAACATTTCGCACCGGAAACGCTCTCCAACATAGAAAGAATTTTTCAAATCGGACTCTTAGAAACCGAGATATCGACAAAAATAAGATAAGACTTTACGTCCCCTGGGGGAAATCATGCATTATTTTAGGAAGAAAGTATTCTCAAATGGTTTTTCCATATGAGCAGTATCGGCCCAAGAAAAAAAAATTTAGTCGAATTTTCAGGAGCAAAGATTTTGCTACAAATATATCAGAAGCGGAAATAAGACTTACGCCACCTGGTGGCCATACCATTCTTTACAAAAATTAGAAATTATGTGCAAAGGATTTCCCATCAGGAGCTGTATCCAGTGCAGAAAGAATTTTTCAAATCGGAGATTTAGAAGCAGAGATATAGGGGGGAAAGCAATTTACTTTTACGCCCCCTAGCGGAAAGTCTATAAATTACTTGCAAATTTTGAAATTATATGAAAAACATGTCACACTGGAAACACTATCCAACAAAGAAGGAATTTTTCAAATCGGACTCCTAGAAGTAGAGATATTGACAAAAATAAGATTTACATCTACGCTCCCTGGCAGAGAAACTGTGGAATATTTTAAGACGAAAATATACCGATAATGTTTATCGATGTGAGTGGCATCAGTCCACGAAAGAATTTTTTTCAATCGATATTTTAGAAGCTCAGATTTTATGGCGAATACATCAGAAGCGAAAAGTTAACGCTTACGCCTCCTGGTGGCTAAAGTATTCTTTACCAAAAATTTAAAATTGCATGCAAAAGATTTTCCATTAGGAGGTGTATCCGCTGAAGGAAAGGTTTTTTGAATCGGAGTTTCAGAAGAAGAGTTATCGGGAAAAATGTAATTTACTTTTACTCCCCCGAGCGGAAAATCTATGCGTAATTTGGAAAAGTAACTATATCTAAAATACTCTTCGACATAAATGGAATCGAAAGATAGAAGAATTTTTTCAATCGGATGTTTAGAAGCAAATATGTGGAATAAAACGTATTTTTGAATTCGACATCATCTGCATTTACGCCCCCTAGCGGAGAAATTGTACATCGTAAAAAAAAAAAAAAGAAATAAAGGATCATCATTCGCATATTTCAAGCTTTCCAATACAAAAATAATTTTTCAAATCGGACTAATAGTTGGAGAAATATCGTGGGTACAGACGGACGGACTGACGGACGGGCAAACCGGTAACATAAGCACGATCTTTTTTTACAAAAGACGTGCTAAAAAATAATGAACAAAATGAAATGAAATATTTTGTGCTTGTATACAGCAACATATATGTATAAGATTTATCGATTGATGGAGAAAAGCTAGAGATAACAGACACTTACGTTTATCTTGGACAGCAGATATCAAGTGAGGGTCACATTGATGAAGAAATTAATCGGCGTACAAAACTTGCCTGGAGAGCTTTTGGAAGAAACAGCATAATTTTCAAGAGCAATATGCCATTATGTCTTAAAAGAAAAGTGTTTGATCAATGCATCCTTCCAGTGCTTACGTATGGGGCAGAGACGTGGACCTTAACTAAAAGAGACATACAAAGGCTGCAGACAACTCAAAGCAGCATGGAGAGGTGCATGCTTGGTGTAACCAGGAGAGATAAGAAGAGGAACTCGTGGATCCGAAAAATGACAAGAGTGGAAGACATCATGATCAGAGTTAAATCCCTGAAATGGCCTATTGCCATTTCAGGGATGATTTCAGGGAAATTTCGGCTGTCCATCGATGGACAGCCGAAATTTTAGATTGGATTCCAAGGGACAGGAAAAGACCCAGAAGAAGACCACATAGGAGATGGGTGGATGAAATTCGAAAGTATGCAGGAGTGACATGGAGGAGACTGGCACAAGACAAACCGTTGTGGAGGAAACTTGGGGAGACCTTTGTCGTCCAGCAGTGGATTGATAATGGTTGACAATGATGATGATGATGATACAGCAATAACACATGTTTGTTAATAAAGCTTATGTTTAAAAAAATAGGAACGCATCCTTACAAAACTACACATTCCTACATATAATATCTAGGAGCTCTTTTGACACTGGTCATTCAGTTGTTTCTTTTTCTGGAGGATACAATGTACACACACACACAACTACGTTGACGTGGGAGCAGTAGAGATACATGCCTCACGGGTATCAGGTATCATAAGCAACAGGATCTTATTAAGCAGCACGTTTGCATACTTTTTGTTTGTTTGTTTTTTATTTCTTATGCTCACAGTCGCACCAAATGAAACATCAGCATGCTTTAGGAATTTCCCTGATGCTATCTAACCAGGCTTTCTTTTGTTATGTAGATACACTCAGCTGTGAGCTTAGAACTTAAAATAATGACGCTCTCTCCACAGTACGTCACAGGATCACATCTACCAGTGTGTCCTTATCGATGCCCATAAATCAATTATTAGTTTCCTGCACTTTCGACTGCGGCACAATGACAGAAGACAGCTTTCTGTGCTATAAAGCAATGGTTACGTTTCTTCCTCGTAGAACGTGGCGACATTCTACAAGTAGGGCGTTCAATAAGTTTGAAGTCTAACATACAAGACCTCGAAAATTGTCAAAAGAACTAGGAGCATCGCTGAACACCTGTACAAAATCGGAAAGGTTTACAGACGATGCCGTGAGGTGCCTCATAAGCTCACACCAGCTCAAGCTCAACAACGTGTCGAGGTACGCAAGGAACTGCTCAGAAATTCACGCGATACTGGACTTAGTAAGCGAATAGTTACTGGGGATGAAAAGTAGATACATCTGTTGTGAAAACACAAGTTTGTCCTCGACGGGCATCGAATACGTGTCCCCTCACTCCGGAGTAAGTCGCTCTCCCAACTGAGCTACTCGGACAGAATGTCTCGCTGCAGATCTGTCGTCTTGACACATGTTTTCACCTCTGTAGTACGTCACATCATCTCCCTCTTATTATTATTATTTTTTTTTGAAGCGAAGTAGGAATTTTTCATTAATTCCAAACAATGTGTGGAACAAACATCACACATTTTTCATTTAATTAAAAAAAAAAATGTTCATTCCAAACAATGTGTGGAACAAACATGACACAATGGCAAGTGGATCCATTTTCGACAATCGAGCGCCAATGTGAAAAAAGAAGTTTGTCCGCAACGGAAATCCAACCCGAGTCCCCTCACTCTGGAATAAGTCGCTCTCCCAACTGAGCTACGCGGACAGAATGTCTCTATGCAGATTTGTCGTCTTGACACATGCTTTTACCTCTGTAGTACGTCACACTGCATGATCCGATTTCTACCTAACAGTGGTTAAATAGAGGTGAACCAGCTTTACCGACCCCCAAACGCAGACGTTTTGAGAAAAAGCTCAAGCTTTGAGTCTGGTGGAATGGGTCTGAGAACTGTTATTCACTTGAGCTCATTGCAAATGGTCAGTCTATCTGTATTCCCAGCAATTGTACAGGTATGACAAACTTCAGCAGAAGTATCCAGCCTTAGTTAACCGAAAGCGAGCGAGCTCTGCTGCAACAAGGCAATACAAAACCTCATACCGCTAATTGGGCCAAAGTTAAACTAAAAACTGCATGGAATCGACCTGCTACCTCATCCGGCATACCGCCCCGAGCTTGCCGCTTCAGACTACCACTTGATTCGGGCGATGGAGCATTTTCTTCGTGGTAAGCAGTTGACTACTTTGGACGATGTGGAACCTAGTGCTAAAAGTTCATTGCCTCTAAACAGAAAGCTTGGTACCAGGCAGGAATTGAACAACAGCCAAACAGATGGGTTAAAACTGTTGAACATAATGGCATGGATTCTTCCGAGGTTCTGAGTAAGTGAAACTGTCGTATCAAGAACGCAGTTGTTTTTGTTTCGTTTTTTTCACTTAACAACAATACAGAGCAGAGAAGACATCACAAGAAAAAGAATTTAAGATTACAGCGTGAAGTCTTAAGTTACGTTTTTGGAAATCGGGCCCCCGTTTTCAAGCTGAAACACAAACATTTATGCAATAAAATGATATTTAACAATAACGTGGACAGAGCGAAACTTGCGAGAAAAAAAAATCTACGATTATGGAGGTACCTTCACTTCATCAAACTTCCGTTTTCGAAAAAATTTGGAAGACAGAATTCGTCCCCAGATACGCCCATGATCGGGAGTTTGAGGGAGAGAATAAAAAAGGGTTCTAGGGATGTCGTTTTTTAACTGGGCAGCTAGCTCCGCTACTCCACCGGAGAAGCTTCCTTACAATATGGCACAAAGTACTGCTGTACAAGACGGTCGTCAGACCTACGCTTCCCCCATCTGGATAGGTATTAGTAGGAATCAGAGAGAAAAAAATCGAGAGGGTGCAGAGCCGAGCACTTCGTATGATCACTGGGGCTCCACCCTGAACTCCACTTCGGAACAGACTCGGAGTTGAGAAGGTACACGAATTTTCCATCATAGATCATAGATTATATGTAGAGGATTTTAGGAAGGAGAGGGTCTGACCCCAGGTCTTAAACAACCCTTAGAAATAGGAAGCTAGGAGTTTGGGCTAGAGTGCCCGATAGGAAAGTGACACGGATGCGAGGTAGAAAGGGGGAGGAAGACGCCCTTATTTATTATCAGGGGGCCAGTACCCGGGGTCCGACGGCTTAACTTGCCCATCCGACGCACGACGGATATCTAGTGGTTCGAGCGTTCGTACCTGCCCAGGATTGAACCTGAGGTCATCTCCGTGGCAGTCACGAACGTTGACCACTAGGCCACCCGCGGCCCCGAATTTTCCATCAGACTTGCCAAGAAGTTCTTCAATAAAGCGGAAGCCTACCCTAACGGACTTGTTAGAGGTGCGGTTGACTACGATCCCAGCGAATTCCTTAGGTATCCCAGAACTAAGGTGGTGATCATTGCCCCACTACTTGACAGGGACTTGGGGGAAGGGTAGCACTGTTTCCTGGGCTGGAGGCCTTGGATCAGATGGTGGACTGGATCGGATGGAGTGTAAGTGTGTGAACATTGGTGGGTGTTAGACAGACCACCACCTCTTCTTTTTCAGGTTGGCGTTGAGATGGCGAGTACTGATTGCTACTCCGAAATCCGGATGTGGTTTCTGTGAGTTTCAGTCCCTCCCCGGGGACGCCGGCGGCTGGGTGGGGTTGTGGCTCTCTGTGATGGGTACTGTGGTGCTTGATTCCCCTACCCGTCCTCTCTCTCACTTCCCGCATCTGACTGGTGTCGCGGTTCATTCGAAAGATTTGCCCTCCTCTCCTTTCACTTATTTTTTCTGTTTCTCTTTTCCATTGAGTTCACTTACTCAGATCTCCTAGCTTCCCATTTCTAAGGGCAGTTTTAGACCTCGGGTCAGACACTCCCTTCCTAAAACTTCTTCAAACGTAGCGTTTTTTAACTGCAGGACCAAAATAAAGGTTCTGGGGATATCGTTTTTGCCCGAGGATTAAAATAAAATCTGCTGCACACGTCGCCGTGATTCTGCTACGAGGCTGGAACACAGTCTGTTTTTGGAGCGTTCCAGATACCGAGAAGCCGGATAAAAGATCCAATGTTATACGAGTAAAGACCCTATCTAAAAGAAATGCACAATTCAGTTTGAGGTTCGGAAAGGTAAACACGATTTCAAAGTTGCTTGGAAGTCTTACCTCGCAGAATCTTTTTGCTTCACTGAAGTTCATGATGCCGCCCACGTACAAAAAGCAAGTGTCTCCAATCTTTGTCCAGCCGCCTGCGCATTTCCCTAAAAATGAAAAACAGATAGAACTCAATACAAACACTGGTCACGTATTAAAAACTGTACGGTTAACAGTCGACAAGAGCAACGTCCCCAAAATATCGATTCTGGGTAATTCATTTACTGAAATAGAAAAATCTAAACATTTAAAAATAATTTTTGGCAGATTCTTAAAAAAAAAAAAAAAAAAAAAAGACGCGTTGTTAAAAAAAAGAAAAACGCGTTATGGAAAAAAATTAATAAGTGATTAGCATCAGCGAACAAACACTAATCACCTGTTCTTTTAGTGCGCTGACTGCAAACTGTAATGTTTTTAAGGCTATAGTTTTGCAGATTTGTTTGTCGAAACAACAGTCACTTAAATACTACATACTTAACACTAACACTTAGATTACCACTAACAGCCACAGGGATGGCAACTTGTGACCTCAAATTTAACCTTCCCCACTGAGTATCTGTTTCTATGTAAATTATGTTACCACTCCATCAGATTTTCCTTCTGAACGGCACATCACTTCCCCGAATTTTCTCATACGGTTTGGTAACATTGACAGTGGGTCAAAGAATAAATAAAAACGATGCCAAGAGCAGAAAGAGTGTGGTTGTAGTGGTAAGCGTGATAATAGTAGCACCACGAATGATGCTTAACTGAGCGTACATTTTGATGCACGCTATCTTAATAATTTTTATACAGTCGAGTCCCATTAGAGCGAAATTCAACAGAACAAAAAACCCGTTATAACGAAATTTTCAGCATTCCCGGCAAAATTCCCGTTAACGAAATGTATTTTTAATTCCGTTTGAACGAAATTCATTACAAGGAAGAAATATTTTGAATTTTGAAAGAAAATTTTTACATTATAACGAAATTTTCAGCACTGAAAATAAGCAGCACATTCCTTTAGAAGCACTTTTCCCTACCTTTAAAAAAAAGGCAACTTCTTTACTTGCCTTTTTCCACTTGGATGACTCACTCATTTACGCCCACCCGTGGCCCTATGACCAGATGCCAGTGTTTCAATAACAACCAACCTGCCACGTGCGGTGAGCCCCTCCTGCCCTCGCATCTTTTTTCCCCGCAACTCTAAGGCAGTTTTCTGTCCTTGAAAAGAGAGATAAGACGCAGTTGAGCCTCTCGAAGCACTTTTCCCCACATTTAAAAAAGAAAAGGCAACTTCTATACCTGCCTTTTTCCACTTGAATGACTCACTCATTTACGCCCACCCGTGGCCCTACGACCAGATGCCAGTGTTTCCATAACAACCAACCTGCCACGTGCGGTGAGCCGCTTCTGCCCCCCGACCCTTTTTTTTCGCAACTCTAAGGCAGTTTTTCTGTCCTTGAAAAGAGAGATAAGACGCAGTTGAGCCTTTCGAAGCACTTTCCCCCACATTTAAAAAAGAAAAGGCAACTTCTGTACCTGCCTTTTCCCACTTGGATGACTCACCCATTTACGCCCACCCGTGGCCCTACGACCAGATGCCAGTGTTTCCCTAACAACCTACCTGCCACGTGCAGTGAGCCCCTTCTGCCCCGCCCCCTTTTTCCCGCAACTCTAAGGCAGTTTTTCTGTCCTTAAAAAGAGAGATAAGACGCAGCTGAGCACTTTCGAAGAGAGATACGACGCAGTTGAGCCTTTCGAAGCGCTTTTCCCCACATTTAAAAAAGAAAAGGCAACTTCTGTACCTGCCTTTTTTCAGATGACTCACTCATTTACGCCCACCCGTGGCCCTACGACCAGATACCAGTGTTTCCATAACAACCTACCTGCCACGTGTGGTAAGCCCCTCCTCCCCCTTTGTCTTCCGCAATTCTAAGGCAGTTTTTCTGTCCTTGAAAAGAGAGATAAGACGCAGTTGAGCACTGGATTTCTTTGCAAAAAGGGGAAATTAAATTCTTTATTTACATTCTTTGCAAGGACTTTTAGTTTCGGCAGAAACAAATTCCCATTTTCAAAGAAAAATAACATATTTTTTTAAATGTAAATGCTACGTACATACAGTACATACTATATGTACTGTATAAGAAGAAAAACCTCTAGTGTACAAAAGCGGTGTAAACTTTATGAAAGGTATGTATGGGATCAGACATACTGCAGAGTCTTATTTTCTCTTTTATCTTTTAAGATACAGTACAGTATAAGCAATTTGAATACAGTCGAATCCCGTGAGTCATTCAAAAAAAATAAGTGCAAAATAAATTAAAAAAATAAATTAAAAATTCCATTATAACGAAATTTCGATATAACGAATAGATTTCGGCGGTCCCATGAAGTTCGTTCTAACGAGACTCGACTGTACATTGAAACCACCTTGTATACGAATATGCTGTTGTGGTACCAACGAAGCATTCTAAGAATCGTTACATGTCTGCATGGGCTTGGCGGGGTTTTTTTTTCCCTTTCAGTTAGGTGAAAAATTCCGGGCTTGAGCCGGGCCGAACCTGCACTGGAAGGATTAGCATTTTGCTCCTGGATTAAAAAATATAAATATATTTTCGACTCACAAAACGAAGACTGACTTGTTAAGTAACCAGAAGGCCGCGATCACAGAGTGAAAAGAAAGCATATCCGCCACCGGATGCGTTGATTAATTACAAGTGAAATCAACAAGCTGGGTTATAAGGGGAGAATACGAAATGAGCGGGTTTACTTCTTTAAAAGTTAAAATTAAATTCTGTTTTCACTTTGTTGGCTTCAGTGACCTGAAACACCTGGCTTTTTTTAATTTACCGAGAAATGTTTACATAAACAGTTTTCAGCTTCACGAAACCAAGACAAGCTTGTTGCGCGATTGATTCGTCGCTACAACGGAAATGAGGAAGTTCGAAGTATTTGTTAACATATTTGGGGATTGGTCTTGTTTATACAATAAACGTCCGAAAAGTTCCAGGGCTGACCGCATAACTGACGTAACAGTAGTGGGATAAAAATATCACGTGTATTCCAGAAAACAGCAGTCCTTGGCCAATCAGCGAACAGCTGGAAACCGGTTTATACCGGTACCGACAGGCACTAAGGGAGTCATAGCAAGCGTTCTCGTCCCCATTTCATTTTAGCCACGGAAGAGCAGAGATTAAACATCCGTTTCTGTTGGAAAGTTGGTAAATCAGCTACTGAAACTTACAGAATGTTAAAAGAAGTGTATGGAGACACAGCATTATCCCGCAGCAGAGTTTTTTAATGGCACGCGCGGCTTAGTGACGAGTGGGAATCCTTTGATGATGATCCGAGATCTGGGCGACCCTCCAGTGTGCAGACAGCGGGAAAAAATCGAAGAGGTACGGAATCAGTTAAAGAAAGATACGCCGAATTATAGTGAGATTTTTGGCTGAGTCGATGGGCATCAGTAAATCTATCTGTCATGTGATCCTACGCCAGGATATGGGAAAATTAAAACTTAATGCCAGATCGGTAGCCCACACACTGGAAGGACGCCCAGATCTCGGATGATCATCGTCAAAGGATTCCTACCCGTCACGAAACCGAGCATACCATTCAAGAAATCTGCTGCGGGATAATGCTGTGTTTCGATACGCTTCTTTTAATATTCTGTAAGTTTCAGTAGCTGGTTTAACAAGTTCCCAACAAAAACGAGTGTTTACTTTCTGCTCTTCCACGGCAAAAATGTGTTAAGTGGTTAAGAATGCTTAACGTTGTTAGGAATGATCAAAATGCTACGTAGTTGACAATGTGCAGTACACCAAAATATTGCATGCAATGGTTCAATACCTTTTAAAAACAATTTAGTCTTCTCTTTGATTTCGAGCATGGTTTTCCGTAGGCCTCTCCCTACCTTCTCTCCTTTTCCCGCAAACAATATATTTCTATTCCCCATAACATCTCCTTTTGGTGGGCCGCGGATGGCCTAGTGATCACCCTTAGTGGCTGCCATGGAGAAATCTCAGGTTCGATCCCAACAGGTACGAGCGTTCGAACCACTAAATATTCCCCGTGCGTCGGATGCGCACGTTAAGACGTCAGACCCCGGGTACTGCCCCCCCGGTAATAAATAAGGGTGTCTTCCTCCCCCTTCCTACCTCGCTTCCGTGTCACTTTCCTATCGGGCACTCTAGCCCAAATCTCCTAGCTTCCTATTTCTAGGAATTGTTTAAGACCTGGGGTCAGACACTTCCTTCCTAAAATCCTCTACATATGATCTGATCTTCTTTCGGCCACTTTCGCGTCTCTCCTCCGCTTTACGGGGAAAAATCTTAAATCCTGCGGCTAGCTTAAAACGTCGTCTCCCCGGAACAAAGGACGCCTGGTCCACCCGACCAGTCGCTACTCCCTATCCACCCTGACTCTCCCTTTTTCTTGCTTTACCCCGTCTCCAGTAAGTGATCACACATCTCCAACCCTTTCGCCACAGAATCGCTTGGAATTAAAAGGCCGGCATCACCTTCACAAAGCCTCAAAGTTGAAGTAAACTCGCTTCCCAAATCCCCTTCGGAAGCTTTTGAAATAAAGATTGCGAAGAGTACTAATTACACTAGACGAATCTTCAAGCACAAAAGCGAATTCTGCAAATGGCTTTCACCATTGTGATACCGTTGGAAATGAAACATTAAAAATGCGTCTGGAAGGCGTTAACTAAAATATCGTATTTCTTGACTAGGGGACAAAGATAAAACTTTCCCAGGATCGAAGACAAAAAAAAAAAAAAAAAAAAGGAACACGAGGCAAAAGAAATGTTACGAAGAAAGATTTAATATTTTTGCCTAAAATGTCTTTATTGAATCTCCGTAACAAATGAAATGCGACGAGAATGCTTGCTGTGACTCCCTTAATATGCCTGTCTGCCGCCTGTCGATACTGGTATAAACCGGTTTCCAGCTGTTTGCTGATTGGCCAAGGATTGCTGCCTCCTGGCTTACACGTGATATTTTTATCAGACTACTGTTACGTCAGTTACGAGGTTAGTCCTAGAACTTTTCGGACGTAGGTTGTATTTACGTGTAGAAGAAGAAAATCATTTACATTTGTAAAAGAATTATATATAGATGATATTTAGTCACGTCTAAATATCATCTGAGTGAGGAATTTCTACGAGGAATGGCACGTCTTTCTGTGTTACATTCAGTTTACTACTAAGATAGTTCAGTTCAGGAGAGTACCTTTGTTTCTCTAGCACAGGGGGTCTTCCAACTTTTATGAATCGTAAGCATCACGACAAAATGGAATAGGGATCCGCGGGCCACATGAAAAAGGAGTGTAAAAATGCATGTGTTTATTATGAATATCGATTATTTTTGAGAGGTTTTGGATCCTAAAACTTAACTTCGGAAAAAGAAACTGTGCAGTTAACATGATATTTACGCTACATGGAATTCCGATGTAGGTACCTGATATGCCTGCATTTTTCAATAGTCTTTAAAAATTTCAGTTATAAAATTTATCGTAATATAGCCCACAGCAGCTTTGACAATTCAAAGTCCATGTACCCAAAGTACCTGGATATTCATTTTCCCATTTCGAAAATGTATTTTTTTCCTTTTATAGAATTTCGGTTGTGGATAATATCCCGCGGGCAACTAGAAAGTGCTGTGTGGGCTATGGGTTGAAGACCCAATATTTTTGCAATAAGTGGAGGAGAAGGCTTACGTAAACTAGAAATTCTGAGCGGGCCGGGATAGGGACGGGCCGCTTCGGGGCCGCTTAAGTTCTGGGCAGGGATTTACAAATTAGAGCCCGTGCCGTCCGTCCTTTAACTAAAGTGTGTGTCGACAAATAGGAAACTGTTAAAGCGTTGTAAGTTACATTTCTTGCTTACCGATCTCTGGACTGATAATAATGATATACGAGTGTTGGTTGTGTTAATATTTAGTGGTGTCTCAACATACGAGAGCCAAACGTCTCGAATTGCGTCAGAACACTACACTTTCCTTTTTAAGTTTCCGTTCTCAAGTAAATTATGTCATTTCTCCGTTATATTTTCCTTCTGAACTTTCACCTCACTTCCCCGAATTTCCATATTCGTTTTAGAAGCAACTGGCAACGAGTCTATAACAAATAATAAAGCAACGTCGAGAATAAAGAGGCTGTGGTGGCAGTACGAAGAAAGATGCTTTACTGATTGTATTTCGACACACGCTAACTTGATGATCTATACATTGAAATAGCCTCATCTACGAATTCTATGTGGTGAATAAGTCAACGGAGCTCTGTGAGTTGATCAATGAGGAATAACGGCAACAAGTGTAATTCGACGACCAGGAAGTAGAGGTCTGTACGGGCCTTAATTTGGAAAGCCCGGCCCGTATATTTCTCCTGTTTCCAAGGCCCGGGCCTGCGCGTAAAATTTCATCAATTACCAAAACACGAATTTGACGCCTGGTGCACTTGGTCATTCGACTCCTGAAGAGTTTTCGCTTTCTTAATTGCTACAGGTATTCTATTACAATAAACGTTAATTCAGAATATTTCTGAGACTCTGTATAAGTCACGTGACGTCCGAGGAGGGGGTTCTTGTATACTCGAAAACACTGCCTGCATGAAAAGGACAATTTCCATGCCTTACAAATTATCATTCCCTACCGCCGGACACGGAAAAATATCCTTAGGGATAAGAAGGAGAGGGGGGGGGGTTAAATTCGAAAAGTACGAAATATCCAGAATTATGAGTCCAATCGTTCCACTGGGAGAAATTTTTATGGCTTTATAAACTGCACCTATCTCTACTGCCATATCATATCGCTGGAAACTCACTATGCCTCCCGTGTGTGTTTAGGGGGGAGTCACATTTGTGCCGTTTAAGATGCGATGTTTCAGATTTTGTGCTATCGTAACTCAAAAAGTTTTTGCATTTAGTGCACTGCACAACTTTTTCCGGCAGACTAGTTTCAGAATGGGGCAGTAATTTAAAATATTTCCTAATATCGCTTTTCCCCTTTACATTGTCTACAAGCACATATTCTCCGGAAGCGATTTTTTCTCGAAAATCTTTCGCTTTCTTAAACTCCATAATAAGTATGAAAGAGTATTTATCAGCAACACTGAACTGAGCATATGCTAAGGGAAAACAACGACAGACTGCCCAGCTAATCAGTGTCACAGATGTTTTGAAAACGGCTGCCTGATAGTGCAAATGGGGAAAATACGGCACAGATTTATACACAGAAGTAAGTTCCTCCCAGCCCATTTCTCCCGTGCCATTTAAGACAACTTAAAAGCTTTTCACACATCTAGAGGACAAAGACCAGAACAATAAAAAAGATCGTCTGCGAGCGGGTGGCTCGGTTTAGAAATGCTGCAGTTAATAGCCTGCCCTAAAGCATGAGAGGAGGGTGGAAGTTAGAGAGAGAGAGAGAGAGAGAGAGAGAGAGAGAGAGAGAGAGAGAGAGAGAGAGAGAGAGAGAGAGGAGAAGGGACCATATTCACATTGAAAAACTAAGAGAGCTGACCCACTCCAATTGTTCTGTAGGAGGGGAGGATGTCGTAAAACTTATATTTTTTCCATTAGCGGAAATTATTCAGTGTTATCCTGCTGCTGTATGTTGCGAGTTTTCCAAACGAGAAAGGCACCGTACAGCGATTGTTTTGCATATAAAAAAAACCAAAAAAAAAAAAGCCTTGCTCGGCCCGAGTCTGTTTTACATTAAATATTGAAGGCCCGGCCCGACCCATTTTCCCAACTTAGAAATGAGCAAAGGCCCGACCTGGTCCGCGGGCCCGTGCAAACCTCTACCACGAAGCAAATAAACAGTTGTAAGATCTATTTTTACTATATTGATCCCCGAGGCCATTAGTGTTGTGTTAAACTTTAGGAATTATTTCAACACACGAAACCAAATCGTCTTAAAAACGACCAAAATATTATGAACTTATTAAAAATTTGCTTATTCAGCTTCCTGATTATGTTGACTTACAGCCTGTAAACACCATCACAATAGCTCTGAACAACTAAAAGTGCTTCGTAGACAGGTTCACATCATCAGTCTCGCAATTAAAACTTATTCAGCGCACAGATCACAAGAATAATATGTGGTCCGAATTCTAGAAAGTAACTCACCTTACGTTCGTCCTGTCACATCACACTCTTTACACTGGATGTGGCTTTCTATTTACCTCTGGCTCACTGTCAGTCGTTGCCAAAAGGTATCAGGTAATTCGGAGGATTTAACGTGCCGTTCAGAAACAAATATAACATAGAAATAGATAATTTACATAAGAACAAAAACTCAAAATGGAAAGGTTCATTTAGAGATATGTGCCAAAAATCTTATTTTAAAAAGCAGGAACCCTTTTGTTTCATGAACATTCAACTTGCTGATGACAAATTGCCCTTCCCCATGTGAAAAGACGAAGTCGCACCATTGTGACGGGAGTATTTATTGGAATTCACGAATCATACGGTCTTACATCTAACCACGAGCAAGAAGATCTTTATCATGTTTGGTATTAAAAAGTAATTTTGAAGTGTTTTCCGTACTTATGTTGAGAAGTCAGATCGTGTGATTTGTCGTTCCAGGGAAGGGATTTGTCCTAAAAGCATGGAGGTGGATAAAACTGTCCGATTTATTTATTTATTTTTTAATTGCTTTACAGGGACTCTGATGTCTTTTACTGAAGGAAAAAGTTTATTATCCTTTAAAAATGACATAGAGACGGAGTGTGTGTGTGTGTGTGTGAGAGAGAGAGAGAGAGAGAGAGAGAGAGAGAGAGAGAGAGAGAGAGAGAGAGAGAGAGAGAGAGAGAGAGAGAGAGAGAGAGAGAGAGAGAGAGAGAGACAGACAGAGAACCCTTTAGGATATCTTTAAAGCGGCCTGAAATTATCTCTACATGCTTAGATATTTTTTGTGTAATATGGTTTTCCAGAAACCACTTTTTGCACGCAGCAGCAACATGCCGAGGAGCTGAATCCTGTTGAAATATATAGGCTTCATTATTCTGGAAAAGATTATGTGCCAAAGGCTTCAGTTTTGGCTCAAGTATATCAATAACGTATTTTTTTTATTTTATTTTTTTGCCATGTAAAATACCAATATGTATAATTTACGACTACTAAACTTTTGTTGTTAATATAGCATAAAATAGCAATGTTTCTCACAGTAAAATGCTTATTATACAATAACTATAGTTTCGCAGAGCGGTTGGCTCGGTATCATCAGAAATTTCCTCATTCATCCTACAATAAACCCCACCAACAACCTACCACTCCCAATCTCATTATGACCGTTAAATGTCTATTTCTAGTAAACACAAAAGAAAACAATCCCAAAGCATTGTTTACTCTTAACAAGTTTGTAAAATCATGCAATGCATTGATCATAATACGCTTACCAACGTACCAGAAATCATTACTCAAGTTAACACTCAAGTTATGAGAATAATGGCTGTGGAATAAATCTCGGTCCTGTGCCCTGACCCTTAATCCAATATCGATGATATTCAACAGAACCGGTTCAGTATACCTCCGAAATAACATGATAAAGTTTTGCCGCAATCGAAGCATTTTTACGTAAGTTATGATGCATAAGGGCTATGGAATAGATCCCGGTCCTGTGTCCTAACCTTTGACCCCATTTCTCCCATTTTCAATAGAATTCTCCCCAGGCAGGCCCCTACAACATACTAACATTTCATCCAAATCGAAGCATTTTTACGTAAGTTATGACGCATAATGGCGATGGAAGTGATTCCACTCCTATGTCCTGAACTTTGACCCCATTTCGCCCATTTTTAATAGGGTTTGTGGCCAGGTGGTCCCCTACCACATACTAAAATTTCATCGGAATCGAACCTCTTTTACGTTAGTTATGACTCATAACAGCAGTGGAATGGATCCCGCTCCTATGTACTGACCTTTCACCCCATTTCGTTCACTTTAAATAAGGTTCCTTCCCAGGTAATACCCTACCAGATACTAAAATTTCATCGAAATCGAACGATTGTTACGCGAGTTATCTTGCGGACGGACATACGCACACAACGGGTGATGTAATGAAGCAGATAGGAATCGCGACCATCTGCTCGCAAGATTATGACGTCATAAAACTTTAATAGGATCCACACATAACGCGTGATGTAATGAGACAGATGGCGTGACCGCGCGCCAACATTCTTAAACGCGAGATTGTGACGTCATAAGATTTCTAAGCTTTGGAAACATTAATGGAACGACGCCATGACACTAAAAACGTTATAATTCGGGGTGGTTATTTAACCCACTAAACGAATTCTCCTAAAGTCGAAATCAAGCTAAATCGATTTCTAGTGCCAGAAAACGGTAGGTTAACGACTTTCATCAAAATTCTTAGAGCCGTTTTCAAAATAAAATGTACATACACACATACAAGAATTGCTACTTTAAGGTGGACGTCAAGTAATTTTGCTTCCTATACTTCCAATGGAAAAACTTCTGTACACATTTTCTTTACAATTAATGCGTTCCCAAGAATGAAAATTTGAACTTCGATTAAAGTAGCTTCATTTCATAACTTGGAATACTTAATATTTTCTAAACCATAACCGTAATAATATTTTCCAAACCATAACCGTAATTATGCAATCCAACATTTATTTGTCCACTGACGTCATCAAAGTACAGGTCGCGCCATCTTTTTTCTGGTTTCAACACCACCGAAGGAAACGTTATTGTTTTTTAATATAATTATGCTTATGTTTTAGAAAATGTTAAGTATTCCAAGTTATAGTAAGAAGTTATTTTAATCGATGTTCAAATTTCCATCCTTGGGAACACACTAATTGTGAAGGAAATGTGTTCAAAAGGTTTTCCATTGGAAATATAGGGAGCAAAATTACTTAACGTCCACCTTAATAGTGTGGGATAAGGGCGATGGAATGGATCCCGATCCTAGATCCTGACCTTTGACTCCATTTGTCCCATTTTCAATAGAGTTCCTCTCCAGGTGGTCCCCTACCACATACTAAAATTTCATCGAAATCGAACCATTTTTACGCACCTTATGACGCATAAGGGCAATGGAATGCCTCCCGCTCCTATGTCCTGACTTTTGACTCCACTTCACCCATTTTCAATAGGGTTCGTCCCCAGGTGGTCCCCTACCACATACTAAAATTTCATTGAAATCGAACCATATCTACGCAAGTTATGACGCATAAGGGCAATTGAATGGATCCCGCCTTCGACCCCACTTCACCCATTTTCAATAGGGTTCGTCCCCTACCACATACTAAAAT
The DNA here is from genome assembly GCA_039090855.1 of Macrothele yani. Classification (NCBI taxonomy): domain Eukaryota; kingdom Metazoa; phylum Arthropoda; class Arachnida; order Araneae; family Macrothelidae; genus Macrothele; species Macrothele yani. The sequence goes on from CM077028.1 coordinate 57,699,727, forward strand.
TTCAACGAAATCGAACCATTTTTACGTGAGTTATCGTGCCGACGGACGGACGGGAAAAGCTGGACCATATACGCTTCTTCAACCTACGGTTGGAAAGCGTAAAAACACCAACCCTAGATAGTGCGGCGAAGAAATATCTTTGAATATTAAAGTCACAGCTTTCCTTAATCCCCCCAAAAAACTTCGCCCCCTCGTTTCTGTCAATTCAAGACCAAACTGGTAAAGGCAGGAAAAAGTGCATAACAGCATGTGGTGATAGAAGAATTAAAAGATTGTGTTGAAGTGATAGAAGACAAGTTAGTAAAATCATGCAATGCATTGATTTATAATACGCTTTCCAACATACCAGAAATCATTACTCAAGTTATGAGAATAATGGCTGTGGAATAAATCTCGGTCCTGTGCCCTGACCTTTGATTCCATTTCGATGATATTCAACAGAACCGGTTTGGTATACCTCCGAAATAAAATCATAAAGTTTTGTCGCAATCGAAGCATTTTTACGTAAGTTATGATGCATAAGGGCTATGGAATAGATCCTGCTCCTGTGTCCTAACCTTTGACCCCATTTCGCCCATTTTCAAAAGAATTCGTCCCCAGGCAAGACCCTACAACATACTAACATTTCATCCAAATCGAAGCATTTTTACGTAAATTATGACGCATAATGGCGATGGAAGTGATTCCGCTTCTATGTCCTGACCTTTGACCCCATTTCGCCTATTTTCAATAAGGTTTGTCGCCAGGTGGTCTTCTACCACATACTAAAATTTCATCGAAATCGAACCATGTTTACGTTAGTCATGACGCATAGCAGCGTGGAATGGATCCCGCTCCTATATACTGAGCTTTGACCCCATTTCGTTCACTTTAAATAGGGTACCTTCTGTTACACGGCACTAGCAGTGTTCCTGCCGAGTCGGCCGGTAACGGTGCTTGGAACCTTTCGTACAATTTAGTTGGCCGTGGCACCAGGTGAGAATCTCAGGTGCACCGCTGCACTCGAAGATTCACACCAGAACATAAAAAATGAAAAGTTGAAGGATGACCCGAAGCATAAGGCTTGGGCGAATCCACCGTGTGAACAAAAATAACAACAACAATAAAAAATAAATAAACTAAAAAACGATACTTTGGGATCAGAGAGTTGTGATGAGGTTCACCCGCAATCACCAATTCGTGACTGAGTGTAGTGGTCCGGATCTTACTCCGGTACATTCAATCCCCAACCAGCCAGTACAACACTCACTTTCGCAAATAACACATGATTCTCAAATACACAACACAACATTTAATAACGTTCTGCGAGATTTAAACAGATACGGCGCTCTCTAGGCGCATAGACAATTGCCCGTCTTATGTGGGCAGCATACGGTGTCACACTTTACTGTCGGAAGACGCAAGCCGACTGAGTCTCCACCGGACTATCTGAACAAGAGATACTACTCGTTAACACACTAAATAGAGCAGCAGGTGATATTCATATACAATTGCTTAGAGAATGAAAAAAATTATATGCAAACGATCACATTAAAAATACTCGCGACACAAAATACACAAGCACGTTAATTTGCGGTATAAGATTATAGGTGCGAAATACTGCCAAAGTTAATTAACTAAATCTAATAAGCATGCACATGCAGATCCCTTCCCTGCTTGCATTGGCCCTGAACCAAAGTTCAAAGAAACTGTCCCGCCCAGCGGAATTTGTGGTCACGCCCTCTCCCTTATTCATGTAAAAAAAATAATCAGGAAATGGGCCCTGTAAGAAATTGAAGTTTGTATGTGCAGGTAATTCCTCTGAGGTTCAGTCACTCAGCATTACTGCATCTATGTCCATGCAGCTTTGGGTGTCGGGATGGCACAAGTTCGCAGATGTGCGAAGAAAAAAAAAAAGGAAATATTCATCTACTTACAGTTTCGTGACTTTGCTGTGCAAATCCAGTGTGCATCACATAATATAACACGACAAAACACACACACACACACACAGAGAGACACTTGCACCATGTGGCAGCACCGATGATTCAACACTTCACTTTGACGCTTGATGTAAATGAAGCACACAATTAAAATAATGATATCACGCCGCACTTTGTTGCGCTGATGCGAGTATACACGGATCCACTCTTGTGAAGATTTAAAGTTGGCCGTTAAACAAAATAGCCCCTCTCACATCTGCTGTTGTAGTTTCCGAGACTGGTTTTCTGTGTTCCTGGGAAATTAATTCTGTTGTCGTGAAGAAATAATTCTGACCATCAACTGCCTGGAGAGTGGGACCCCCTACCTTCCGCTGCTGCTATAGTAGATTCCGTCCGTCGCTACCTTCCGTCCTTTTTGACCGTTCATTCCCAATTCAGTCAGTTCCTTTCCGTTAGCATAACATCTACCCTGCCTGAGTACGCAGTTCAAATATGCCCCTCGCAGGTTTTGTTTCCATTTTTTTATCGAGTTGCGACCGCCAGCGCTGAGATTAATTTTCTCGGCCGAGCGAAATCAGACGTGCTTTTACCTTAAGCGTATATCAGCAACTGCTGACCGAAAACGACGCTCGAATTCACCCCCTATTCTTTTCGGCGACTCTACACTCTTAATTGCCCATTGTCCCTCGCAGACGTCAGAGTATCTTTCTTCCTGACAGAGTTATGTGTCTGCCGAGGGTCTCTTGGCCCACCCACTGAAGTAAACATACGGACCACAGCGTTAAGCTACAAGCGGAAAGAAGAAAAAAAGAAAACCACTTTGAACAATGCTGCTTCCATCAGCATTCGAAAGCACATTTCCCTCGTTCGTTTTGCAGCCCCTCGAAGACATTTGAGATAGGAATTTTTATGTTTCACTTCAGGGCTATGTGTGAGGTCTAGCAATTCAAAATGGCAAAATATTGCGTTTCTTGCCTTCAAGAGCATTGGAGCGACTTCCTAATTATCCCGCAATTTTGTTAATTAATTTAGAGAACAGCCGAAAGAAAAAGAAAAACGTAAATGAGAAATAAATAAAAAAAAAACTGAACTGTAAAAGAACATGTGAGCCTGCCGAACTGTGATTCCTAGCTGCCTCATACAATACGCGACATAGCGGACAAATTTTAAAGTTTTCTTCAGGTTTTAGGTTGGGGGGGGGGGGGGGGTGTCCACTGTAACACTTCCCAGGTGATCCCCTACCAGATACTAAAATTTCATTGAAATCGAACGATTGTTACGCGAGTTATCGTGCGGACGGCCATACGCACACAACGCGTGACGTAATGAGGCAGATGGGAATCGGGACCATCTTCTCGCAAAAGTGTGACGTCATAAAACTTTAATAGGATTCATACACAACGCGTGACGTAATGACACAGATGACGTGACCGCGCGCCAACATTCTCAAACGCGAAATTGTGACGTCATAAGATTTCTAAGCTTTGGTAACATTAATGGAATAATGGAACAACGCCATCACTAAAAACGTTATAATTCGGTGTGGTTATTTAACCCACTGAACGAATTCTCCTAAAGTCGAGATCAAGCTAAATCGATTTCTAGTACCAGAAAACGGTAGGTTAACGACTTTCATCAAAATTTTTAGAGCCGTTTTCAAAATAAAATGTACATACATACATACAAGAATTGTTACTTTAAGGTGGACGTCAAGTAATTTTGCTTCCTATACTTCCAATGGAAAAATTTCTGTACACATTTTTTTCACAATTAATGCGTTCCCAAGGATGAAAATTTGAACATCGATTAAAATATCTTCATTTTATAACTTGCAATACTTAATATTTTCTAAAACATAACCATAATTATGCAATTCAACATTTGTTTGTCTACTGACGTCATGAAAACACAGGTCGCGCTATCTTTTTTCTGGACAATTAATGCGTTCACAAGGATGAAAATTTGAACATTGATTAAAATAGCTTCATTTCATAACTTGGAATACTTAATATTTTCTAAACCATAACCGTAATTATGCAATCCAACATTTTTTTGTCCACTGACGTCATCAAAGTACAGGTCGCGCCATCTTTTCTCTAGTTTCAACACCACCAAAGGAAAAGTTATTGATTTTCAATATGATTATGGTTATGTTTTAGAACATATTAAGTTTTCCAAGTTATAATATGAAGTTATTTTAATCCGTGTTCAAATTTTCATCCTTGGGAACACATTAATTGTGAAGGAAATGTGTACAAAACTTTTTCCATTGGAAGTATAGGAAGCAAAATTACTTGACGTCCACCTTAATAATATGGGATAAGGGCAATGGAAAGGATCGCAATCCTATGTCCTGACCTTTGTCGTCCCCAGGTGGTCCCCTACTACATACTGAAATTTCATCGAAATCGAACCATTTTTACGCAAGTTATGATGCATAAGGGCAACGGAATGCATCCCGATCTTATGTCCTGACCTTTGACCCCACTTCACCCATTTTGAATAGGGTTCGTCCCCAGGCGGTCTCCTACCACATAGTAAACTTTCATTGAAATCGAACCATATTTACGCAAGTTATGGCGCATAAGGGCAATGGAATGATTCCGCTCCTACGTCGTGACCTTTGACCCCATTTGTCCCATTTTCAATAGGGTTCGTCCCCAGGTGGTCCCCTACCACATACTAAAATTTCATCGGAATCGAACCATTTTTACGCCAGTTATCGTGCGGACAGACGGACAAAGCTGGAGCATATACGCTTCTTCAACCTACGGTTGGAAAGCGTAAAAAATCACGCCTATATATTTCAACAGAATTCAGATCCTTGTCATGTTTCTGCTGTGTACAACAAGTGGTTTCAGCAAAATCATTTACACAAAAAATATCTAAGCATGTAGAGAAAGAAGCCATTTGTCCTGATGCCGAGCCAAATGCTCTGCGAAACTATAGTCGATGTATAATGAACATTTTATTGTGAGAAACGTTGCTATTTTATCCTAAAGTACTATTAATCACACAAATTCTGCCCACACCTTTTACTGCCATACAACCCTATCGTCATTGTTCATCAGACCAATTAACATGGTCTTTAGCCTATTCTAATATCTTCCTTCTTTGTTTGGGAGATAGAAATGGCTTTTTCTTCTTTGGAATTCTCGAATTTAAACCAAAGTCTTGGAGTCTGTGTGTAACAGTCCTAGCATTTATTTTCAAACCTCACTGAGACAATTCCATTTTATTCGATTCAGATGATTTTCTTCTGTCATTAAACTGTCTTTTAATTCTTCTATCATCATCACATGCTGGTATGCACTTTGTCCTGCCTTTACCAGTTTGGTCTTGAATTGACAGAGTCTGCTAATTCCTCTTGCACAGTTTAGAAATCACTCACACTTTTCTTATGGTTTTCTCAGACATGTAGCCTTCACGCAAAGTTAGCATTTTAAATCACATTCTAGGTTACCAGTCAACTCTTTTCACTCTGTTTGCCATCTTACTAAGTTATCAAAAAGAATAGAGAAATCTGTGAAAAAACTAGTGGCCACAACTTAATGACACTCACGCAACTGAATAGGAGTTCTATTATTAGCCCTAACACCTGGAAATGACAGCTGATTCATATTAACACCTTATTGGTTCCATGCTGTGTCACAATAGCACCTGATTGGCTCTCAGAACAATCAGTCTCATTGGTCAGTTTTGAGTTAAGGAAATTCACTTCTTGCCACATAAAGCACTTGTGTTTTCTTTTTCTGGTTATGAGGCTATAACTTTTGATAGATCAATGATAATTCAGTACAGTTTATTGGATTATATTCTGCATAAATTATCTATACCAGGGTGTCCATAAAGTCTCTCCCACATTATAAAAATTAATATAAAAAATCGATGTAAGTTAAAATAAAATGATTGGCAACACCATTTTTATTCTGTTGTTCTTTAGGTGAGCGCTATTACTGAATAAGAGGAGCATTTCATCGGCAATGGCTTCCATGCAAGAAAAAGCGGCGTGCGTGTTGTGGTTCCATGAGACCAAATCGGCGGTTACTGTCCAGCGTCATTTCAGAAAAGAGAACAGATGATCACCACCGGACCATAAAAGCTTGGTATCAAAAGTTTAAAGCGACGGAGAGTGTTGGCCGACCACCGGTTACACAAGAGACAGCTGCATGCAGCTGTTTATGAAACATTTCTACGAAGCCCTGGGAAATCCATTTGTCGTGTTTCACTGGAAATTCGGATTCCCCGTGCCACGGTTCACAAAATTTTACACAAACTTCTTCATCTGTATGCTTATAAGGTACAGATCGTTCAAGCTCTTCAACCTGATGACGAGCTTGAACGATCTGTACCTTATAAGCATTTGCGACGGAGATGTTGCAGCGGATATAGCTCATGATAGTGATTATCTATATCATGTATGTTTCTCAGATGAAGCCACCTTCCACTTCTCTGGTACACTAAATAGGCACAATGTGTGAATCTGGGAATCAAAAAATCTCCATTATGTCATCGAACAACTGAGAGATAGCCCGAAAGTGAACGTATGGTGCTGCCTGATGCATGACAGAATCATCGGATCCTTCTTCTTTACAGAGCCCACGGTAACATGTAATGTGTACCTGGACATGCTGGAACTTTTTGTAGCACCTCAGTTGCATGCACTCCAACCTTCGGTTATTTTACAACAAGACGGTGCCTCACCACATTGGTCAATAATGGTTCGTGAGCATCTGAATGCCACATTTCCGAACAGATGGATTGACCGCGACGGTCCCATGACATGGCCACCTCGATTGCCTGACATGACCCCTCGAGAATTTTTCCTGTGGGGTTATGTGAAAGACCAAGTTTACTCTAGCAGTGTTCCAGATGTCGAGACGTTGAAGAGCAGAATAACGGACGTCATTGGTTCTGTCTCTGCTGATATGTTAAACAAAATATGGCGTGAAATCGAATATCGCTTAGATGTCCTCCGGGCCACAAATGGCGCCCATGTGGAGGTGTACTGACACTGGGAAAAAAAATCACTTGCGCATCATCATTGTCGTGCAATCCCTTTCGTGTACCTGTAATACATTTTTTATATTAAGTTTTGTAATGTGGGAAAGACTTTATGGACACCCTTTATAATTTTATGGTATTAGACTGTAAATACCCCTCTTATTTGTCAATGAATAATCTAGAAAAATTAGGGTGGACTTCTGAATGACACTGAAGAGCTCTGTAGTGCTGTTTCCTCTGCTTATTTTAACTCCGATTGATAAGGAAGCACTGTGAAATTTCCTTTACAACTGTCCTAACACATAAAGAAACGGAACTATAGTGGAATATTCTCCTCTTCATTTATAATTGATTGTGAACCGAAGTGAAAATGGGTCGCAGTAGTACAAATTTCTTTTAAGTCACGCAGCTCAGGTTAAGATATTCGTGGTACGTTTTTAGTCATTTTTGTTTGCGAAGATACGACTGACTTGAAAATTGATGTCACAATTTTCACGTCAATCGGATCTCCACAGACAAATATGCCCAATTCCTCAATAATTTTTTTCATGATATTGTTCCATTAATTTGCACGCAGTTTCTCTTGCAGTATGTGAACAAACACAACACCATCCGATGTTTTCATTAGTTGATAACATCATAATTAAATTTTCTCATATGTAAATGAATAAATTACGTTACTGTAGTAGTTTTGAATTTGAAACATAATATTTATATACGTAAAGAACAAAATAAACTACCACTGAATATGTAACCCTGAACAACTCCGTAATCTATTTGTTTAACAAATTAGCACAGTTTACAAGCTATTACATTAGAGACTGTATAACTCTGAAATCAGTAGCCTTATTTTCAAAAAGAAGTTTGCTTAGTGAGATTCACAAATTGCAGTGAATATTACATTTTGAACAAAGAAGAGCCTGAAATTACAGTAATGGATAATAGAATGAATATGTTGTGTATCTCCGCATACAGGTAATTTACATATGACTGCAATTTCCCTTACGATGTCTGTAGTTCGAAGCAGTCTGGTTAGTTCAGGTTGGGTATGAGTCATTCAACAACGCAGTTCACGTTTGGTTTGGGCTACCCGATTTCATTCCTTATTGTGTCTACAACAGTTTGTTGCTGTAACTAAAGATTCCACAAAGAAATAAAATTTTCATTATATTTATAGCATTAAGAGGAGATAAGTAAATATAATAATTTGTGTGTCTAACGGCTTCACATTCTTAGTTCCCTTCCCCTATAAAAAGTTTTTTTGTTATGAAAACTAAACGTGTCATATTTATATTAAATAATACCTTGAAAGTTCCTAAAAAGTGTGTGTGTGTGTGTGTCAGAGAGAGAGAGAGAGAGAGAGAGAGAGAGAGAGAGAGAGAGAGAGAGCGGTGCTAGAAGAACTGTTGTTGCCATTTGGATTTTACAGCGATTATCACTATTTATCAGAAGCCCTGCTATATAAATAAGCTAAAATGCACAAAAAGACAACAAAATTTGCGATTTCTTGTATGACTTGCACTAAATTACGAAAGAAACGGAAAAAAAATCAGATATAGCTCACCGTCCAGAACTGTTGCATTATCAGAGAGAAAAGGCCAATATTTAACTTCCAGCAACTCTTCTTGGTCAGAATAATCTTTGATCCTTCCAGCAACAGCAGCAGAACCATTAAAACCCCACCAATTGTTAAGGGCATCGATACTGAGACCTTCTTTCACTTCCGGCCTAAAATTCAAACACAATGGAGATCAGATGTGCATACTTAGAAAAAAAGCAACATTTGGTTAATAACATACACAAGAACGTTTTCAAAAAAAAAAAAATAAAAAAAAAAATATATATATATATATATACTAAAGAGCAAAACCCGAAAACATAAGAAAAACTTTAGAATTTAAAACGAAAGATGCAAAATAACCTGAAGATCAAAACGCGCAACGCAGCAGTTATGAAAATTAAGAATTCACATTCTATTAAGAGACTGAAGCAAAAAAATTTTTGACTCACACCAAGTACAACATAGAAAAGGTTATGTATTGACCGGTGTGAGTAAAAAGAGAAAAATAAAACAACTGAATGTAGAAAGTGTCGAGAATACTGAGCCTTGGCTTTATCAAGGACCAGCAAAACTCTGCATTTTCTCACTTCCACAAAGACCTATTTGGAAATGGGTTTCTGCAAAGTCATAGATGCAAGTAATAAGCCCACCAAAAAAATTTTTAAAAAATATATATTTTAAAGAATATATATTTTTTAAATATATATTCTTTAAAATATATAGCACCTCGTCAACATAGGGACGTGCCGTCAATGTGCCTTAATGCGTACCAGCGGTGAACGGCTGTTTGCGCTGATAGCATACCACACCATGATTCCCCGTTACCCGGCCGGGTGGCGCTCCACAATGGCGGAGGAATCCGCCGTTGGCCACGTCACCTCCAGACTCTTACACGGCGATCATTCGTGGTAAGACAGAACCGCGAATCGTCGCTGAACACCACACTGTTTCTTTCGGCCTCCCACGCAGCCCTTGGAGCGACACCATGCCAAGCGGTGACGACGATGGCTGGCTGTTAAGGGTAGCCTTCGCAACGGAGGGCTGGACAGCAAACCAGACGCAACCAATACGCTCCTCATTGTCCGCATCGATATCGGAGTACCCGAGCATTCCCGTACACTCCGCAAAATGTCGCCCGTTGTGGCCAGTGGGTCTGCTACGGCATGACGTCGGATGCGAGGATCGGTGCGCTCGGACGTCCGTTTCCGTGCTCCGGTCCCCCTACGACATTGCACAGATCCTTTCTGGGACCACTGTTTTCAAATGCGACCGACGGTTGTGGCATCACGTTACGTTTTTTTCCGCTATACGACACAAAGACTATTCGGCGGTACGAAGGGGTACTATGACACCTCTCGTGAACTCATCCGTTTGACGAAATCGCATACGAAGGAGTCTTAACGGCATTGGCACACCTTGTTCGTTCTCCAGGCACAGTTACAGCAGAACCACTCACTTCTTGCAGCCATGACGACGTCTCGATTGATGGCCTCACGGCCTGGTTGTCTGCTTATATTCCGCACGCCGATCGTGCGATTGTCGTGCAAATGCAATCACTTGCATAACTTGTACGTGTGCACCCACTCTGCAATTTGCATGGCGCTGCGTTTAGGTCTGCCTGGTGTTGCATTTTCTCTGTCAGGCAGTGTATATCGCTTGTTTCCCAGATGTCACATTATTTTGTCCAACCCCTGTATATTCGTTGTGAAAGCAGGTATAAGAACCCTGGAAACGAAAAAAAGGGTCTTATAAATTCCTTAGCGAGATGCTTCTCAGATTTTATACGCAATAATAATTCCAAAATATTGAAAAGCAACTTTCATGAATTCTTACCAAAGAAAAACTGCCAACCCGGTGGCACAGTGATCTAAGCGTTAGCTTCTTATCATTCGTCCGAGATGGATCCGGGTTCGAATCCCGGTGAAGCATGGATGTTGTGTTTTTCTTACGGCACTGGCTGTCTCCCTTCCCTAGAACCAGTGGCACTAAATTTGAGACGGGAGACTGCTTATAGCCCATCGAGTTGCTCACGGTGGTCGTTAAACTCCCAAACTAAAACAACAACAACAAAAAAAATAAACTGTCACGATGTTATGCATCGTGAAACCAGTAAAATAGACTACGTACTCAAAATTTGCAATCAGGTTAAACTGCAAACATAAGATAACTCACTGTGAAATATTCATCATTCAGAATTTCTAAGAAAATATGTATGATATGATGATACTTAAAACGAGATTCGCCTAATCATTCTATTGAGCAATTCCCCAAATCAGATAAAGCGGTTGAAATTCAGGATTAATCTTTATTACAAAAAAAAAAAAAATAATAGTAATTATTTTCTGGGAAACCAAACCCATGCGTATTATTTCAAAATATAATCTTTAACAATAATTCAAACGTGAAGCTTTTGCAATAAGTGTCACTGATTATTTGTTGGCAATTTTTCGCTCATAGTTTTAATGATAGATTTTGAAGATCGAATACGTCAATGATTTACTACAGCCATAGTTTCAACGATGCAAATTCTCTTGAAGAAGAATTGGTAGTACGTTTGACAGCATAACACACTTGACTCCTTACATCAAAAGAAGAGCAATTTAAATGCATTACTCATAAGTAAAAAAAACCAACAAAAAACGTTCGTCATGGAAGGGAAGAGTCATTACGAAATACAGCTACTTACATCGATCTGTTCATGGCAGCCAATTCAAAATCGTTGTCTGGATTAACGAGGTAATTGAAGTTGAAACGCTGGCCTGCATTACTGGCTATGATTGTGCTTCGGTCCCAAGGATCTGTGGCGGAATTTTTCCAAAACCAGTTTCTTAGGCATATCTGATAAGATTGCGAGATTTTCGGAAATCCTTGGACGTCTAGAAGATGTTTCCCAGTGTTATTGTAAGCCATATTCTCAGTAAGGTTGGATAAAACCTAAAAACGGTAAAAGAAAAGAAACAGAAAGATTCAAGCAAGCGTAGAAAAAGTAGCTACACTTTATAGAAAGAAATTTTTCAGCAAAAAGTAATAATAAATAAGGGGAAAAAAGCGAAAAAGTACCCTAGTAATCTTTGTATTAATACATAATTTATGCTATGCATCTTTCGCATTCCAAGATCTTTGTGGGTGGGAAATAAAACGAGTTATTCTGAATATACATTTATTACGCACAACGCATTACATTTATTCGCGTCAATATCAATATCACATTTCTTCGTGCAGGATAAATCCATCAATATTCAAGGCAGCAACCTTCGGTGCACGATATTAAAATCCTGCACATTTATTAGGTGTGCAACTTAATTCTTGGCCCCTAACCGCAAGCGATCCAAGGAGGTTATATTACTGGAGACACCACTCCTATCCACGCAGCATTGGCCGCCATAAGTCACCGTCTGTGCTGCAAATGACGTCATGAGCAGGCACGACGCAGCCGCAGAAGAGAAGCTGCTTGGAAACCAATGGAACAAAAGCTTCTAAGCGTATAAACAGATAAAATGAGTGACTCAATAATCTTTATCAATGATACAAAAGCTTACTGTTTCATCAACGGTATAATTTAGTTCATTTTTGCCTGCTTGTGACGTCACACCACAGATTAGCTGTGACCTATGGCGGTAGAGCCAGTGGTGTCTCCAGTAATATAACCTCCTTGAAGCTATCATAGAACGTCGGCAAATGCAAATAGCTGTGTGCGATAATGGCTGATTGCAGCGCTATACAACAGCTTTCCAGGCAACCGTAACCGCTCACAGCTGTAGTGACAAGAGGGAGGAAAGTCGACGGTGAAAACAATATCGTCCGAGAAGCAACATTTGAGGCACTGCCTCCTGTTCGCGTTTCAGCTGAAAAAAGTGCCTCGGAAGCCCAGAAAATGATATGTGCTGCTTTGGGTGAGGTTGCTGTGTCTTACAGTACGTATAAGAAGTAGTTCCAGCAGTTTAAGCAGGGAAATTTCGATCTCGTGATGTAGAACGTCCGGGACAGCCACAGAAAGTTGACGATGAGGAACTGGAACAACTGTTGGACGCGGATCCCTGTCGCACACAGTCAGAGCTCGCCCAGAAACTCGGAGTAACACGGCAAGCAATTGCAAAGCGCCTTCACAAGCTTGGACGGATTCACAAAGAGGGCCGTTGGGTGTCCCACCAACTCACAGCTGCGAACAAGTCTAGGCCCTAAGATGTTGCTGTGTCCTTGTTCTCCAGATTCAAGAAGAAGGATTTCCTCCACAAGGTTTTGACCTGTGATGAGAAGTCGATCCTCTACGATAAATCTAAGCGGCACAAATCGTGGGTTTATCCAGGTCAGCCTACCACCAGTACCGCCAAACCGAATATCCATGCCAGGAAGTTGTTGCCGTGCATATGGTGGGATCAGCGCGGTGTCGTACACTATGAGTTGCTCAAATCTGGTGAAACGGTCAATGCTGAGCGTTATTGTGAGCAACTCATTCGTGTGAGTGACGCAGTGGAGGCAAAAAGGTCACACACCGGCAAGGGCAGAAGGTCGGCCCTGTTGCTTCAGGATAACGCGCGTCCACACACCACGAAAACGACTTTAAACACGATCACCGACCTGGAATGGGAGATTTTGTCCCACCCGGCGTATTCTCCAGACTTCACTCGGTCGGATTATCACCACTTTCGCTCCCTGCAACATCACCTGAGTGACAGGCACTTCACTTCTGTCGTGGAGGTCCACATAAGTATTGATGACTTTATAAACTCGAAACAGCCCTCTTTTTTCCGCAGTGGGATTCGGCAGGTCCCTGACCGATGGCTCAAATGTATCCAACACGACGGGGATTATTTTCCTGATTAGGTACGTATTGGATTTGCTTTAATTTGCTGTCAACGTGTCGTGCCTGTGGCCGAGAATTACGTTGCACACCTAATAAAAATCCCAAACTCAAGTGAGCCTTAAAATCATTTATTTGCACACAGATTAAAACTAAAACATTAAATCGTAAGATCTTTCGGGTTTCCATAAACCCATCATCAGATTAATAAAACCAAACCCTAGCACGGGTATAGGCATACACAGCTGCCCACCCAAAATACAACACCAGTAAGGAAGCATCCGATTGGCCTGAAATTCGCAGCATGCGTCGCCCGCGAGAGGACATGCAAACGATTAGCATTGCAGGACATATGCAAATCATGTGCGCCCGGAACGCCACCGAGAAGCACTATAAGAAAAGTGCACAGAAGGCGGGGTGTAAGTAGTGGAAGTGTGTTGTGCTGCCGTACCTGTGCGTGGGAAGCTTCCTGATGCCTCGTCGCCGAATACGGCAGTCATTCCAGCGCGTTTCGGAGTTCAACAGAGGACGAATAGTGGCTTATCGCGACAGCGGTTTATCGTACCGATACATCGGCGCCCGTGTGGGACGACATCCAGCCACAGTGAGACGATTATGGATTCGGTGGGTGCAGGAGGGACGGATGGACCGACGTGAGCGATTGCTGCAGCCGCGGCACTCCACCGAACGAGAGGACCAGCATGTTGTGTGGCGAGCATTGACGGCTCGCACCGCCACACCACGAACGTTAGCGCAGGAATGAGGGTGTGTTGCGCAACAACCTGTGTCAGCACGTACCGTTCGACGTCGTCTGCAGGAGCTGGGACTTGTCGCACGGCACCCATTGCTCCGATTACCACTGACGTTACACCACCGGCGAGCGCAGCGACGGTGAGCCGTTGAACGCCGCACCTGGACTACGGAATGGCACGACATTGTCTTCTCCGATGAATCCCGCTTCTGCCTGCAACACCACGATGGTCGGATCCGCGTGTGGTGGCACCGCGGCGAGAGACTGTATGACGCCTGCATTATGCATCGCCATACCTGTCCGTCGCCTGGCGTTATGGTTTGGGGTGCGATTGGATATGACACCCGCACCCCTCTGGTACGCATCGCCGGTACACTCAACAGCCACCGCTCCATCTACGACGTTTTGGAGCCTGTAGTCCTCCCTTACCTGCAGGACCTGCCAGCGGCTACGTTTCGACAGGACAATGCGCGCCCGCACGTGGCACGCATCGTGCAACAATTCTTCACAGCCCACCAGGTGTCACTGCTGCCGTGGCCCGCCTGTTCTCCCGATATGTCGCCCATCGAACACGTCTGGTCGCAGATCGGCAACCGAGTGACCCGGCAAGCACCACCCGCGGGTACGCCTGATGAACTGTGGCAACGTGTGGAAGCAGCATGGACCGACATACCCCAAAGCCCACATCCAAAGCCTCTTTCGTTCGATGCCGCGGCGTGTAGCGGCCGTTATTGCTATCCATAGGGGCCACACGAACTATTGATGTCTGCGTGTTCCGCAAGTCGCACGGGCCTGTAAGCTCAATCGTTTCATCTTTGTATCTATTGTTATGTGTCCAGTAAATCTGGTTTTGCTATCACGTGTCCTTCTTGGTGTTGCATTTTGGGTGGCCAGCAGTGTATATACATGCGTATACCACGTCATTCAAGGAAGTGACGTAATAAATCAATAACCGCCAGCAGCATGGAAGGATCGCAGAACACATACAAAAATAAATTCAGTGAGGGAGAGATTTGTAAAATAGCTTTGTTTTTGTGTCGTATGATTTCCACTTGGTCAGAAACAGAGGCTGGAAGACGAACAGATTTCAAGGCAGTGACTCACCAAGGGTAAAGGTTTCATGTCGCTGTGTACAGCGGGGTCGGCGAGAGAGTTTCAGTTTTTTCACGTAATTCCACCCATACCTCTCAATTTGCACTTGGTCAGAAACAGAGGCTGGAAGACGAACAGATTTGAAGGCAGTGACTCACCAAGAGTAAAGGTTTCATATCACTGTGTACAGTGGGGTCGGCGAGACAGTTTCAGCTTTTTCACTACCATCCACACACACACACCTCCCGATTTGCACTTAGAACCGTTAATGGTCGAAGTTCCCGTGGGTTCACATTGCTTCATATTGATTCCCTGTATGTCATAATTCTTTGAGGGCTAACTCAGATGTCTCAGCCTTGAGGCCCACTCAAATGTCTTAGTCTAAGGTGCCCACTATGGCCAATCCGTCCCTGGATGTGCCATTAAGAGGAATAAATTGGGAAATGGAAATTGTAAGTACTGTTTGCTGATTCTTCGATAATATTCTATACTTAAAGATGTGTAGTTAATGACAATTTCAAATGTATCTTACAGCTTGCAAATTCTACGAACAAGAGTTAAACTAATCCTTAAAGTTTCAACAATTACCTTAAATCTTATTTGCACAGTGACCAAGCCATCATATTTTTATACTTCTGTGTATCAAATTCTTGTCATTTTAAACACAATCATTTACTATGGTAAATATCAAATGCCATTTTAAAGGCTCTACCTGGGCAGTGCCTGCAACAATTAATTCAGTTAGTCATAAATACAAATAGTACATTTCGAATACCCATGGGCAAATTCCCCTCTTTCATAGGCACCGACTATGGGGGAAGAGGGACAAGTTGAATCTTGCCCCCACAATTTTGCCGCAGGGGCAGTGCCCACTCAATATTTTACGTCCTGTTTGATTCAATAAGTTTTTATTTTTGTATGTGTATGTCATTTTCAAAATGCGTGAGTTGAAATATTTCCATAGAGAAAAAATGTTTTCCTATGCTATTCAGGCTATGTGCTGTGCTAATTGTAAAAATGTATTTCTTTCCTTTATAGAAATGTATTATTCTTTATAAGGGGAATCAAGCTCCATTTTATGAGGCCGAAGGGATTTATTTTCAAAAAAATAAATAACAAAATAAGTAAAAATTCTCTCTCTCTCTACCCATTCAGCATTGCTCACTTGATAAGAAACTTGACTGCCAGCCCCGTATTATGTTTGACATGTTCTCGTGATATATGGTAAATGGTTAAATCAATTATCAAAAATAAAATAAATAAATAAATATACAGAAACATATAATCTCTAGCGCCTTTATTTATCTATTAATTTTTTTGGGTTTTGTTTGAGTAACCGCGCTGATTTCTCATATTTTTTATGAACGTTCGGAAATAAATGCTGTCTGGATGTTCTTATACAAGTTAGTAAAATCATGCAATGCATTGATTATGATACGCTTTCCAGCATATCAGAAATCATTACTGAAGTTATGAGGATAATGGCTGTGGAATAAATCTCGCTCCAGTACCCTGACCTTTGACCCCATTTCGATGATAGTAAACAGCATTGGTTCAGTATATCTCCGGAACAACATACTAAAGTTTTGTCGCAATAGAAGCATTTTTAGTCAAGTTATGAGGATAATGGCTGTGGAATAAATCTCGCTGCTGTGTCCTGACCTTTGACCCCATTTCGATGATATTCAACGGAACCGGTTCAGTATATCTCCGAGACAACATGATAAAGTTTTGTCGCAATCGGAACATTTTTACGCAAGTTATGACGCACAAGGGCAATGGAATGGATCCCGCTCTTATGTCCTGACCTTTGACCCCATTTCGTCCATTTTCAATAGAGTTCGTCCCCAGATGGTCCCCTACCACATACTAAAATTTCATCGAAATCGAACCATTTTTACGCGAGTTATCGTGCGGACGGACAGACAGACAGACAGACGGACAAAGCTGGAGCATGTACGCTACTTCAACCTACGGTTGGAAAGTGTAAAAAATCACAGGCTGAATTTAATTTTTTGAAATAATAATATTCAGCAAATTAATATTTCTGTATCCTTGTTCATTTACCGATGAGCATTTACAATTGCCTTTTAAAATGCACGTCGAACCTTTTATCTCTTTGCCCCTTTTTTTCTCCTTTTCTTCCTGACAATGGAAAAGGCGTGCCCCTCCCAAGTCTGATCTCTTCACGCCTGCCCCCCCCCCCAATAATTTGGTAAAGTCGACGCCCCTGCTATATTTCTTATTTAATAGTCTTTGAC
Source organism: Macrothele yani (assembly GCA_039090855.1). Classification (NCBI taxonomy): domain Eukaryota; kingdom Metazoa; phylum Arthropoda; class Arachnida; order Araneae; family Macrothelidae; genus Macrothele; species Macrothele yani. Next base: position 57,717,119 of record CM077028.1, read on the forward strand.
ATGAACACATGCATACACACGCAGAATAAAGAAATTTAATTAAAAAAAATTCCACTATTTCACTGAACAAATAAATTACATAGTCTCTGGGGACTCGTAGCTCACCAATTCTGTTAGCAATGAAATGGCGCAGCGAAATGCATCAAACTCACCTGCGAAAACACCATTACGTCCCTGAAATCAGCTCTGTTCCTAGTGAAGTAGTTCCTGTAGACATCAACAAACTGGAAGGTCCCAGGCTTCCTACCGTGAGCTCTGAGCGTTTCTCTGTTTTGATTTTCCGTGAAGAGGTTGTTCACTACGAGGCCTCGAAGAGAAGAAATCGACAAGAAGGAATCCACTCGCAGATGAAGACCACCCTGATTCTGCATGATGAGGTTGTTGTAGAAATACATTTTCTGAGCGTTTTGAATGTCCAGTGCCACAGCACTCTCCCCGGCGGTGAAATTCCCGAACAGCGATTGGCCGTTTCGGACAATCCGGTTGAAACGTAATGTTATCGTCGGAGTAATCTCGCCAGCACTACGGTACGTCACTCCTTCAAGTCCGTTGTCCGATATTACGGAATACGACACGTTGTGTTGCGTTTCGCGAGCTACAAAATAAAGAAAGACGAATGCGTTTATTAAACACTTGTGCATTTAATCGGATGCATTAACAAAAAATCAAAGAAGGATACAACTCATTAAGAAAAGGTTTATGGAAACAAGTCAGTAAAATCATGCAATGCATTGATTATGATACGCTTTCCAACATACCAGAAATAATTACTCAAGTTATGAGGATAATGGTTGTGGAATAAATCTCGCTCCTGGGTCCTGACCTTTGACCCCATTTCGACGATATTCAACAGAACCGGTTCAGTATACCTCCGGAACAACATGAAAAAGTTTTGTTGCAATCGAAGAATTTTTACGTAAGTTAATATGACGCATAAGGCCAATAGAATGGATCCCGCTCCTATGTCCTGAGCTTTGACCACATTTCGCCCGTTTTCAACAGGATTCGTCCCCAGGTGGTCCCCTACCACATACTAAAATTTCATCGAAATCGAACCATTTTTACGCGAGTTATCGTGCGGACAGACTGACAAAGCTGGAGCATATACGCTTCTTCAACCTAAGGTTGAAAAACGTGTAAACAAGTTAGTAAAATCATGCAATGCATTGATTACGATACTCTTTCCAACATACCAGAAATCATTACTCAAGTTATGAGGATAATGGCTGTGGAATAAATCTTGCTCCTGTGCCCTAACCTTTGATCCCATTTCGATGATATTCTACAGAACCGGTTCAGTATACCTCCGAAATAACATGATAAAGTTTTGTCGCAATGGAAGCATTTTTACGTAAGTTATAACGCATAAGGGCGATGGAATGAATCCCGCTCCTATGTCCTGACCTTTGACCCCATTTCACCCATTTTCAATAGGATTCGTCCCCAGTGGTTCCATACCCCATACTAAAATTTTATCGAAATCGAAGCATTTTTACGCACGTTATGACGCATAAGGGCAATGGATCCCGCTTCTATATCCTGACCTTTGACCCTATTTCATCCATTTTCAACAGGGTTCATCCCCAGGTGGTCCCCTACCACATGCTAAAATTTCATCGAAATCGAACCATTTTACGCGAGTTATCGTGCGGACGAACGGACGGACCGACAAAGCTGGAGCATATACGCTTCTTCAATTTACGGTTGGAAAGCGTAAATAATGAAAACACCAACTGCGACTGGAGTACACGCAATGGGCCGTATGTAAATCACAGTAAGTCGTCACCCGTGATGTGAGGTAGGTAAAGGGGTGCAGTACGATGTCGGAGATCACGTAGCAGTGCCACAGTCGCAGGTGAAACAGCTGTTGTGGAGTAATTGTCTACAATGTCAGATCTGAGTGACCTCAAGAAAGGCATGATCATTGGTGTGCGTCTTGAAGGAGCTTCAGTAACCAGAACGGCGAAAATAGTAGTTGCAACACGAGGAACTGTATCGAACAGTATGACTACCTATTAAAAAAGAACATTGCAAAAGTGCAAACTGTGGACGCCACGCAAAGGTATCAGATAGGGATAGGCGAACGTTGGCGCGTTTGTACAACGGAAGTACAAGACCACGGCACCACAAATTGCAGCAGCAATCGGGCCGCGGATGGCCTAGTGGTCAGCGTTCGTGTACTGACAAGGAGGAACCTCAGGTTCGATCCCGCGCAAGTGCGAACGCTCGAACCACTAAATATCCTCCGCGCGTCGGATGGGCACGTTAAGCCATCGGACCCCGGGTACTGGCCTTCCGGTAATAAACAAGGGCGTTTTTCTCCCACTTTCTACCTCACTTCCGTGTCACTTTCCTATTGGGTACTCTAGCCCAAATCTCCCAGCTTCCTATTTCTTTTTTTTTTTTTTTTTTTTTTTTTTTATTGAAGGTTTAACGACCACCGTGAGCAACTCAATGGGCTATAAGCAGTCGCCCGTCCCTAATTTAGGGCCACTGGTTCCAGGGAAGGGAGAGAGCCAGTGCCGTAAGACAAACACAACATCCATGCCTGACCGGGATTCGAACCCGGACCCCTTACTGACGAATGATCAGAGGCCAGCGCCTTAGACCATTGCGCCACCGGGGCGGCCTTCCTATTTCTAAGGGTTGTTTAAGATCTGGGGTCAGACACTCCCTTCCTAAAATCCTCTACATATGATCTGATCGGATCTGATCTGCAGCAGCAGCAGTCAGAATTATCTCGTTTCCATCATAACAATTCGTCGGGAACTCGATCGTGCAGGTATTTAAGGCCGTGGTGTAACACACAAACCTCCATCAATGCAACAAAATGTGTAAGGTGGTACAAAGCACATAGAAACTGGGATGCTAAACAGGGACGGATTTCCGACTAGGCACATTAGGCGGCCGTCTAGGGGCCCCAAAGCTTGAGGGGCCCCGGAAACGTATAATTGGATTGCCGGTTTGTTTTGGTTTTCACAGACATAAATAAATCAATCTTTAAAGCGACCACTTAGTATTGTCAATTGATATTTCACTTTCTAATACAGTATTAGTAATATATATTTTTTCTTGCTTTGTCGTTACTCAAATTTTCGAGTTCTTAGTGACGTATTTGTTTTGAAAGGAACAGTTAAAATAATTTAGCCATCCTTTTGGAGGTAGGTGAAGGAAAGATTAATGCTTCCCACGCTTTTCATTGTTTAAGGCTCTACGAGACCCGCCATCTTGTATTGCTGCCTTCTCTTGTTAACCAACGGGCAAGCGTATTTCACAAATTGCTCGGGCAATTTTGCACATTTTGGAACACCGTTTGTGGCTAACGCAAGATATATGATAAATAAAGAGTTCCCTGGTTTCAGATTTTCATTTTGGACTCATTAAGTATTAATTAATAAAACTATGGAAGACGCCTTGGTACGACTTTCGCTGCAGATAAAAAATGAAGGGATAGGTCAATAAAAATTCTGAAACCAGGGAACTCTTTATTTATCATATATCTTGCGTTAGCCACAAACGGTGTTCCAAAATGTTCCCGAGCAATTTGTGAAATACGCTTGCCCGTTGGTTAACAAGAGAAGGCAGCAATACAAGATGGCGGGTCTCGTAGAGCCTTAAGGTGAATACTTAACTAACCTGCTGTTACATAAATTACTTTCATGCTACTTCCACTCGATGGAAACCATCTGCGGGAAACCATCTGCGTTGGAACCTTTCTCCCCCCCCGAGCTGCGACGAGGAGTGCTTATAGATACTGTCCTGATGATCTGGAGTGTTTGCTGTTAGTTGTTTTTTTCCCTTTAGTGGTAGGGTAATCAAGTTCATTCTCAGCCCTTATAATCCCCCTAAACCAGCCTAAACCAAAAGAGTTAATATTTAAGGCTGAAAAAATGAAGAAATTCGAGAGTATCACACTATTTATCTTTTTCTTATTTAACAGTGTTAAAAGAAATTTCTATTGTGCAACAGCATGTTCTTATTACTTTCTCCTCCCCTTGGTAATAATGATAATTATCAAGTATTCTCAGCTTTTCTATTCATTAAATCGACATAAGACTAACTTGGAAAAGCAATAAAAAAGTTTCAATGACAGTCTTACTCGAAATGCTGTGGTTCGTTCTTTTCCATTTTCGAACAGGATCTTTGAAATTTAATTCTCATGCTTCTGTTTTTGATAACTGCAGTGCAGGTATAAAAGAAAATCTCACGCATCTTTCTGACGGAATAAAAAAATATAGACCTCAATTTTTCGATAAAAATAAGAAAAAATGCTATCGAGAAACACATTTTCGCTTTCCTGTCAAACTTTCTTGGTCCATGGCATTCGTCTATGCCATGGACGCCGTTCTTCGATTTAGGAAATTGTTCGCCACAGAAAAACTGCTCCACGGAAAGTCATCAATCCTTTTAAAGTGAAGTAATATGCACAAATTGCACTTTATTCGAATTTTCTAATGTGGAGGACTTTTCCAGTTGCCAGAGTCTTCAGATATTTTATTTTTACTTGAATCATGCTCCTTGCCTACTAATTTGCTCATAACGTAAAAACAAGATGATTTTCCAAAGCTGAAGCAATGGAAAGAGTACGTTTTTGTAATTGAAAACATTCCAATTTTATGACAATTTACTGATAAATTACTGATAATTTACTGCAATGTACTGATAAATTTAGAGAAATTCCATTATCAGCGCCCTTAACGTTAAGTTTTCCACTTAACTATCAATAGCAACTGAAAAGGTGCTAAAGCAATCAGTTTTGCTTAATGTATCAAACTCAAAAAGAACCTTTGCTGTAACTGAAATGGTTTCTTCGTAGCGTAAAGCTAAAATTTACTAAATGTTCACTTTGAGAACTCCTAGCGGGAAATTTATGAACTAGTAGTGAAATTTAAAATGGGCAAAATTAAATGAATGTTCATGCCCTATCATTCGCAAAAATAATTTTGGAAAAATCTGTGAAAACCACGCTTTTTGGCCTCTAGGAAATTAACGAACTAACTGGAAAATTTAAATATTTGAGAAGGAACAGTTAAGCCTAATCTGAGAGGCACAAAACTAATTTTTCCTTCTGAGTTGAATAGCAACTTCCCAATAGAACTTAAATTTTTTGAATTTTCGACTTTGACAGCCCTCAGCGGTAAATTTATGAAATAGATGGGATATTTAAAATGCCAAACTTAATATCCTTTAATTTCCAATTAGCCGCAAAAATAATTTTCGAAATATCTCTAAAAACAAAAAGTTCGATGTGCACGGACAGACAAAGTGATTATACAAGCACTGTTTCTTACAAAAAGTTCTAATAATAGGGAGATATAATGGCATTTTAAGAAACGTAAAAACCTTCTTCTTGACTTTACTTATTTTTTTTTTTCGTTAATCCAACGGATAAAAATTCCTGAGGCGATAAGAAGGGGTAGAAGGGGTTCCTGAATCCTTTAGCGCCTAGGGTCCCAAAAAATCTAAAGTCGCCTCTGGCGCTAAAGACAGGCAACGTGTCATCTGGTCTAATGAATCGTGCTACACATTGTTTTCCACCAGTGGTAGAGTGTACTACGTTTGGCAAAAACTGCAGAAGCACACCACCCCGACTGTTTAGTTCCGACTGTGAAGCATGGAGGTGGATCCCTGATGCTGTGGGGTGTCCTATCATGGTTTTCATCTGTTACGTACGAATCCATTCACATCTGCAGCATACGAATCTATTCTTGGGGACCACCTGCATATTGTGCAGCATGCATTGTTCCCTTGCGACCGTCCGTGGTTTAAAGCAGATAATGTACCAGTGCACTGTGCGAAACGTGACAAGATGTGGTTTGCAGAGCATAAGGATGAGGCACAGAAGCTTTCCTGGCCACCTCAATCTCCAGATCTCAATATTATTGAATATTTGTGCGAATATCTGGAGCGAAAGGTCAGAACACCCTTTCCACCTCCACTGGTACAGTTGAGACATATTTTACAGCAAGAATAATCCTAAATTCTGTTATCGTATGTGCATGACTTGTATAAGTCTATTACAACTTATTAATAAAAGTTCTCCACAAACAGTAAGTGTTTCCATTATTTTGATAACTCCTATAAAAGTTAACACAAAAATTAATACTAGTGAATATTTTAAACTCTAGTAATACTACGTTTAACAGAGTTACATGACGAATAATAGCATGATATAAGGTTTCGAAAACAAAACAGTTATAAATAAAAATGATATAAGGTTTCAATAAATTGAGTGATCTACACAAACCGCTCAATTTTCCCGACACGTGAGTCTTGTTACATCCTAATCGCCGTGATCCTCAGTCGAAGTCTACATCTATATAGGCATGTCTAACATCTCCTAGCAAGTAATGATTCCATTTGTTCAAACCACAGATACAAGTAACTTCGTCTTCACAAATGCATAAACACTTGAAACTCCAAATTTTAGACGAACCACTCCCCGATTCAAAAGAGAACAGATAACATGCCACAATTTTAAGAGAGTAAGCGTTTCTTCTTTTTCTTTCCTTTTTTTTTTTTTTTTGTTGTTGTTTAAAAGTTTGCATACCTTCGCTGGCTGAATCGGAGAAGACTCCTTCTCAGCTCACTTAATGACGCATCTACAGTGATGGAGAGCTAGAAAGGAGGTGTCGCCATCTAGAATCATCAACTAAAAATAAAGCACATTTATTTTTAGTTCATCCGAAAAAAAAAAAAGTACTAAACGAAGAGGTTTGAAGTTCACCAACGTTCGAACACCAACGGCCCGTTTATCGCCACATTTCTCCAATGGCTACCTGTTTTGCCAATTCTGATGCAATCCTGGTACACACGTGCGACTGTAGCACGCGGGAATACCAGACGTCTTGCCTTTACGGGGATGGAGCATTCCATCTTCATTGCCCCGATTATCTGCCCACGATCGAATTCGCTCAGGCAACCATTTTTACCCATCATTACAGTAGTAGGTATTCTATAAAGCAGATCATCAGATCACAGGTCGATTTTAGGGAGTGTCTGACCCCAGTCTTAAACAACCCTTAGAAGTAGGAAACTAGGAGATTTGGGCTAGAGTGCCCGACAGGAAAGCCACACGGAAGCGAGGTTGAAAGGGGAAGAAAGATGCTCTTAATTATAACTGAGAGACCAGTACTTGGAGTCTGACGGCTTAACGTGTCCATCCGACACACGGCAGATATTTAGTGGCTCGAACGTTCGCACCTGCTTGGGATCGAACCTGAGATCGCTCCGTAGCAGGCACGAACGTAGACCACTAGGCCACCCGCGGCCCATTCTATAAAGCAGGTAGGTATATGAGAACCTATTTATACCCCACAGAGGGTACCAGTTGGCCTCATAATTATGAAGGGGTACGGTGGTTTTCGGATGGGTGCAATGTATATAGCAAATTGTACTCTCAGTTTACCGTAAGCCGCTTATCACCATTTGCTTCGGCGGTCTGTTTCGATGATATGAACTCGACTTTCTTCAAATTAACATCAGTGGTAACATCTTTTGGCCTCCCTTTATGTCGGCATTTCTGTATTTTATTTTAGGAACTAATCTCCTGATATTACTAATATTTGTGGATTGATCATGATACACAAGTTTTAAGTCCTCATAAATTATTATTTTCTTCGCCGCACAACTACAGGAATTAAATCACGTCCTGTTGCTCAAGAAAAGAAGTTCGAAACTCGATGCATCAGGATAAACATACAAAACTAAAACATTTTGTCTGGCATACTGCTGTAGATGAGGGTTTAAACATTAATTCCTCCTGTAAATTTCTTTTCTAGCTCATAGCGATAAAACAGTACAGGACAACAGGTATCACCTTTTTAACTTACCCTTCTTATAATGATATTCGAAATGCAGAATGCGTATAAAAGAATGTCACAAAAGAAAAAAAATATTTTAGGGGGAAAAAGAAAAAAAAAGAACGTGTTGTATGTAGCGCCATGTGGGTTTTCCCCTAGTAATAAAACAAGAATTTGACTTTTTATTAGTGCTAACAGATGGCGCTGCATGTACACTGCTGTGCAAAAAAGTGGAAAAAGTTAAATAACGCCATAAATAGCAATAGCACCCAAACACAAATGAACTCAGGACCATGTCTTGGCTCAGATCTAGCCCATACGTAATAATAGAGACGTGTGGTTTGCGTGACGTGAGAACAAAATGAGCTCAAGCAGTCCAATAGTATCAACAGAATGGAAGTCACCGGACGATGTGCATAAATGTAAAAGACTTTCGATTGTGTTTGTTTTGTTGTGTGCTAGATAGCGATGACGAAATGGCCCGTTTATAACATCTTGAGGATTTTACTCGTGATCGAATAATTGGGAGGTGCGAGGAGGGAAAAACTGTGATGAGTGTGGTCCAAGAGTCCGGTATTGCACGTAGCATCATATTACTTGCGTGGTCGGCCTTTAGGATTACAAGTACAGCTGTACGAAGGACCGGTGGTGGTCGTTCACCAAAACTACCTCCAGTGAGGACGTCTATCTGCTCCTGCAGGCCAAGAGGGATCGACACCAGACAGCAAGTAATTTTGCAAAACAACTGAACATGAGCAGGTGACTATACAAAGGTGGACTGTTTGCCCGACGACCAGTACGCTGTGTTCCATTAACAACTGCTCACTGGAGACACCGTTTACAGTAGCCCAAAGAACATAAGGACTGGATAGCAGAACAGTGGGGTACGGTACTTTATACTGATGAGAGTAGATTTAGTCTGCCTGGAGATTCTGAACGTCAGTTAATCTGGAGTAAGATAGACACTCGGTATCGTCCCGAAAACATCAATGAAAGAGATAGATATAGAGGCCGCGGTATTCTCGTATGGGGAGGCATTCTGATCGACGGAATCCAGGTAGCACAGCCTTGCAATTTAACGACGGTGGCTTAGTGTTGGGCGTACGTTAAATTGCAAGGCTGTGCTACCTGGGACGTATACTCCAGATACTGAAATGAGGTACTGTAATCGGTGCGCACTACTGTAATGAGGTAATCCTGCTCCATGTTCGTCTGTTCCGAGTTGCCATTGGCCCATAGCTCATGTTAATGGACGAAAAGGTCACACCCCGTCGCACAGTAGCTGTTGGAAAGTGAAGACATTCAGCGGATGTTTTGGCCAGCACGTTCCCCTGACCTAAATCCCAAAGAAAACGTGTGGGACGCTCTGGGTAGACACGTTGCGGCACTTTAACACACACACACACACTGGAAATTGTCCAACAGCTGAAAACGGGCGCTGATGGAAGAATGGGTAATGTTACCGCAAGAACTCATCAACCTTGTGCTAAGTACGAGCAGAAGGTGAAAATCGTACATCGACGTTAGGGGTAATCATATTCATTACTGAGGACCTCATCTACCCTTCGTACCTTCTTTGGCAGTGATGCATCTGTATCATGGCACCCAGTGCTATGTAGCCAATTATGAATAGAGTTTCACTATATCATTTAGTATCTGCAGTTGTGTCGGTGTCTTTTCCGTCATCATTTCGGTAAGTAATGGAGTTCCTATGGTTTGAATTTCACATATCCAAGCAGCTCCTGTGCGACGCCTCCTGGCTCGTCCTCAAGTTTTGCACTCCAGTATCAAACGAACGGTAAAGTGAAGAAGCAGAAGCTAACGCACGTTCTATTAGAAATGGCATTATCAGTGCAGCAGAAGGCTATGTGTGTGAAATGGTTCATCGAGACGAAATCAACAACGCAAGGAATTTTATTCGAACGTGTGCAGAGCGTAATCCACCATCAAGACGTGACATAAGAAACTGCTATGATGACTTTATGGATACGAGTAATGTTTTGAAGTGTTCCTCCTCAGGAAGTTCAAGTTCGTTAACGAGAAGGTGGAATCCATTATTTAGGTTAGCATTTCAACTCAGCCCAGGCAAATAGACAAGTCGGTCATCTCGGGAACTTCAAATACCACATTCAACTGCCTAGAAAGTGCTGCGTAAAAGATTTAAATTGTTTGTTAAGAAAGTGAAAATTTTGCTATTCCACACAAAGGATAAAGCGAAACATATGGAATTCGCGATAGAGCTTTTGGATAAAACTGATAACAAGAACACTTTCTGTAGGCTGTCATGTTTTCGGACGAAGCAACGTTTCACGCGTCAACTCATGTTAAACGCCAGATCATTTGAATGCGTGGATCTGAACTCCGACATATACTGTATGCGAACATGAGAGAAGCAGTGAAAAAATCAGGTGTGGTGTTATGCTTGACCGGATAATAGGGCCTTTCCTTTTCATCAAAAAGACCGTGAGCGAGATTGTTTATCTTGAATGCTGGAACAATTCGTTTTAGCACAGCTGAAACCTTGTTTCAACAAGGTGACTCTCCCCCCACACCGGTCTCTCCGTGTAAGAGACCTTCATGATACCGGGCAGTTGGTTGGACCGAGGCGGGCCAATTTCTTGGCAGCCTCGTTCTCCGGTTTCAACACCACTAGATTTTTTCTTGTGCATGTATGTGAAAGACATCGTATACATTGAAGTACGGGGTTACACTATTATAGAATACAAATTTGGAAAATGTGAAACCGTTTATTGGTGTAAACATGACATGGAAGTTAAGTCAGATAATATCCGAAAATTTGAAAATTTCGTCGTCCTGGAACGGGAATCGAACTCGCGTCTCCCGGATAGCGCCCGAGTTTGCTAACAGTGGTTAGCAGGAGAAGCAGAAGCTGACGAACGTTCTATTAGAAATGGCGAAAACTTGAAACTAGGTCGTTCTGGGTGGTGTTTTATTTAAATTAATCGGAAACAACAACCAAGTTTCAAGTTTCCAATTAATTTAAATAAAACACCACCCAGAACGACCTAGTTTCAAGTTTTCGATCAATTTGAATATATAGAATTTATGAATGCCGGTTGCTTCGACTAGCAAATCCTCAGATGGTTATATTTAAATTAATCGGAAACTTGGTTGTTTTGGGTGGTGCAGTGGTTAGCATACTCGGGTGCTATTCAGGAGACGCGATTTTGATTTCCGCTCCAGGACGACGAATTTTTCGTTTTCGGATATTATCTGACTTAACATCCATGTCATATTTACGCCAATAAACGGATTCACATCTTCCAAATTTGTATTGGACATCGTATACTCTACTCTAGTAAAGGATCCTCTCGAATTTCGAAACAGAATCACCACTGCCACAGCCACGCCTGGTATTGAACGTACTTGGAACTAACTTGTTTAGGTGTCGTTCGCTCAAATAAAGGCGCTTAACCAGAAATCTATTAAATAAGTAGGAAGGAAAACTCCCACCTGTGATCTGTATATTGCATACAATGAAATACAGGTACATGCATTACTTTAAGAGTTATTATTTCCTTTGTGACATTCTTTTACGTACACCCAGTATTTTGCAGAAAACATAAAGAGGATAGCTACTTAAAACTTTTGAAAATGCTGAGTGCTTACCTATGGGATGCGATACAGGCAAAGTGACGACTTCAGCAATGAATCCGTTCTCTTCACTTCCGCCAATAGTATGAAGCTGCACGCTGAGGGTACTCTCTGAAGATTTGTAAAATTTGGTAGCTGATTCGAGTCCAAACTGCCATCCAATTTCACGAGGAAAAGGTGTGCTTTGGTTGAATATATCACCGTCGTAAATCCTAATGACATCAGGCTGTGCCGAAAATTCAGAGCCGTTGAACAAATTGAACTGCAGAAGTCTGAATCCCACTTGCTTGTTGTTATGCTCCGAGCTGAAGATCTTCACACAGTCCACAGGCTGATTATCGTATTTATAAAACAGAATAATCCGGTCAGCAACAAACATTTCCTTGTTCGTGTCACACATGTCCACCATGCCAAAGACTCCATACGGCAGATCTACTTTCTGTAAGGGATCGTACGACAAAGATGACTGCCGAGTGTCAGCTGATTCACCTGTTAGGGCCAAGAAACTTATTCCAACACCCAGGTTTTGCTGTACTAACAATTCATTGAAGAACATAGTTCTGGAAACGGCTATAGCTTCGATTCCATTTGAGGCACTCCCTGTGATATTCAAATTGTTTAACTGAACTTCACGATACACCAGTTGAACGGCCCCACTCTTTTCTCCGTGAAGCACTCCAGCTCCATATATTTCCACATGCTCCAGTTTAGATGTGGGTGATGTGGAGTAGCTGGCAGTTGGAAGGTTGTACTGGAAATAGGGGTACTCAAAACTGGGTATGGAGAATCGTATTCCACCCCAGTGATCCTCATTTTCGGATGTAAGAGTTTCCGGACCACAGAACACATACACAAAATCTTCCGTATGTTGGCACTGGTAATTGTCCACGTATCCGTTAAGTCGATATTCGCAATCCAGGAGGGATGCTTCGTTTCCCACGCATTCCAATGGGTGTGGCCAAGATCGGATCCTACCAACTTGCGTCGGGCCGAGGTCTAACCTCGGTCCACGTTTGACGTGAACGTTTAAATTACCGTAACCCAGTTCGCTGCAAACCACTTGAGCATTCCTTTCCGTGAATCTTAAGTCACACACAGGGACCCACTGTTCGGTGGTAACATTGTAGATCTCCAGGAAACCGTCATTTCTCTTGTCATCGCATTTCTCGGCAACACAGAGACGGCACCTAGGATGTGCGGCTTGTCTGCGGAAGCGCTCTTGGAATTCCATTCTGACAGGTCTCATCACTATTTTCCGGTTTGCTCTTCCCTGGGCGACTAAATCACCGAGCACCAAAATACCAACGCTTGGATGAAACTCCAACACAACTCCTGGGTGCAAAGTCAGAACTGCGTTAGGCATCACGGTGAGATCTGAGGATACTTCGTAGGGTTTGCTTCGTTGCGGTAAAGTCACGTGATTAAATATACGACCTCCAAGCGGGCCATCGGAATTAAAGGGACGATCTTGAATATCTACAGACAGGCTTCCCCCGTAGATGTTACGAACTCCAAGAAACGGGCTGAAAGCTGCGACGGCAAAACCATTCCAGTCATCGAAATCAAATATGCGTTCTTGAATGAATGTTACGTTATTGGAGCCCCACCAGTTGTTTTGGACGTTGATGGTGTTGTTCACCGATCCTGTAGAAACACCAGCGAGCAATTCAAACTGAAGCTTGAGGTTTTCAATTATGTTGCGAGTTATATTCACAGGCTGGACGCCGCGAATGCTAATAGCATAACTCGTTGGCTGATAGCTGGTTTTCTGGACGGAACCTTTGTCTTTGTTATTGGATATCGTATTTCTGCGGAAAGCAGCGCTGACTAATCCAAACTTATCAGCGTGACTTTGTAGGTTAAACTCCACCGCATACTGCACTATGTTATCGGTAATCGTGTTGTCTTCGATCAACAACTCCTTTTCCATTCCCGATATGTGAACGACGCCTTTCTTGCAGGAATTGTCACGGAACGTGTTGTAAGACATGTTGACGCGGGCGAAATGGCCATCTATTGAGCATTCAAATTCACGGTTGTGAAAAATATCAGTCTTGTGCATGGAAAAGGAGTGAGTAAAATTTTCTGAATACTGCCATACATAAGGAAGTCTTATATCGATTCCTCCATCTGAGTTCTCCAGTATCGACGAATCGTTAATTGTCCAGTGAAATAAATTGTTAGAGTTGCGAATGTCTCGGCTATAATGAAGAATTCCACGAGCGTTTCTTCTGACTGTAGAATTGATGATGGTATAATTTACCTAAAATGTTAATAAAAATGAACAAATGAATAAAAAAAATCGCCAGAGCCAGAATACTACATATAGTATATAAACATTAATATGTACATTCAAACTGTAACAGATTCCTAAGAGTACAGGATATCAACACATGTTGATATTTAAATTACACTCGTACATTCACATAAAATTGTAAGGGTTTGCATGTTAAATACGAAGCAAATATTGAAATTAATTTGAAAGTTTATAGAAGACCCCAGAAAACACAAGCATGATTTACAATAAGTGCTAACAAGAAATCTCTCACCCAGTTTATAACCGCACAACAATCGTTGGCAAATATGAGAAATACGTCAATTAAAATCTTGGGGTTCGCGCTGTCAGGTGCAGAGATAAGACGTTATTATGTTTCAAAGAGTACGTTTAGATGATTCTTTACGGTGGAGAGCTATAGGAAGCTATGAGGAGAACTAAGCAGGACAGTCTCAAGCTGAAATGTCCAGATGGTTAAATGTGGATCGATGTAACATCTGTTGCCTCTAGAGACAAGTTCAGATCACTGAAAACATTTCGAGTAGCCATGAGCAAGGACGTCGGAGAGTCACTTCTGCTTGAAACGACCACTTACTACCGTTAGGTGCAAATCATGGAACACAGCATGCCAATTGGCCCAGACGCTCACTGCAGTCAGCAATCAGATCAGATCTGATCCTATATAGAGGATTTTAGGAAAGGAGTGTCTGACCCCAGGTCTAAAACAACCCTTAGAAATAGGAAGCTAGGAGGTTCGGGCTGGAATGCTGCCACGGAGAAGGCCTCGGGTTCGATCCTAGGCAGGTACGAACGCTCGAACCACTAAATATCCGCCGTGCGTCGGATGGGCACGTTAAGGCGTCGGTCCCCTCCGGTAATAAATAAGGACGCCTTCCTCCCCCGTTCTACTTCGCTTCCGTGTGACTTTCCTATCGGGCACTCTAGCCCAAATCTCCTAGTTTCCTATTTCTAAGGGTTGTTTAAGACCTGTGTTCAGATACTCTCTTCCTAAAATCCTATACATATGATCTGATCTGATCTGCGGTAGAGTGCCCGATAGGAAAGTGACACGGAAGCGAGGTAGAAAGAGGGAAGAAGACGCCCTTATTTATTACCGTGGAGGCAGTACCCGGGGCCCGAAGGCTTAACGTGTCCATCCGACGCCCGGCGGATATTTAGTGGTTCGAGCGTTCGTATACCTGCCCGGGATCGTACCCGAGGTATTCTCCGTGGCAGTCACACACGTTGACCACTAGGCCACCCGCAGTCCTCAGCCAGCAACCAGGCGGACAGTATCCTGATGTACGGTATACTCAAGACTGCATGACAGTGGTCTATAGGCAAGACTGGCTGTTGTGTGTGTTCAACAACAGTCAGTCTTGCCTATGGACCACTGTCATCCAGGAGAGAGGTCACTTCGTATGGTATAGTCAGCATGTTAATTGAAACCACCAAGAATGGGCACGCATACTCTTCACCGATAAAAGCAGATTCTTGGAGAACATTCATATACCGAGAAAGGGGGAGGCGGTGGAATACGGGTTTAGGCCGGAATCTTTATCAAGGGTCATTCACCTCTCCACGTAATAATTGTCGATATCTAAAGGCTGCTCGATTACGCAACAAGATCCTGGAACATCAGGCTCGTCTTTTTAGAAGTGAAATATGTGTCCGGATTTTCTGTTAATGGAAGACAACGCTCAACCTTATGGGACTCTGTGGTCAATGATTATATTGAAAGAATTGAACAGAATTGCTGGAAGCACATATTGCACGTATGGATTAGCCGGTACAGTCACCACATCGTAATCCAGTTGAACATCTTTGGTGAACGAATAAATGATCGCTCCCCTACTCGGCGCTGTGAAGCCTTTTTTTTTTTTTTTTTTTTTGATTGGAGGTTTAACGACTACCGTGAGCAACTTGTGAAAACACAGTTTGCTTGCGCTGGGCATCGAATCCGGTCGCCTCACTCCGGAGTAAGTCGTTCACCCAACTGAGCTACGCGAACATGTGCTCTCATTGCTCCCTGCCTTTATCTCATGCGCGACCTGCGGCGCAGGCGCGTCACATCTCCCCCTCCCCTGAAAGAAGGCATGTGTCGCTGTAGGCAGTTATCCGCTAAAGAACATGCATTTGAGAAATCCCAGACAATTTGGTGTGTGGAACGTAACATCACACTGATTTATTTTTCGAAGCACTGAAGAAGGGATTCTCATTTTTCCTGTCTCGCCGTGTGGAAAGAAGATCACATAATTGCGAGAAACTTGACAGCCGGGTCATCCTGGAAGTTAGGGCGCCAATGTGGAAACACAGTTTATCCGCGTCGGAGTAAGTAGCTCTCCGACTCTCCGAACTGAGCTACGCGGACATGTGCTCTCACTGCTATCTGCCTTTATCTCATGCGCGTACTGCGGCGCAGGCACGTCACAAACTCAATGGGCTATAAGCAGTCGCCCTGTGAAGCTTGCATTGCCGTCTGTGGTCATCACATTCCGTATTGAAGACTGCGCTGCCATTGATTTTACTGATTTAGACGATTTCGTTCCATGCCTCATTTCACTGATTTTTTCACGGCATATTTGCATACACTTTAATTCTTTTTAGCTCATAAGTGTAAAACACTGTAACCACACACACAAGGTTCCTCTTCACATACTCATTACTTTGTCAGTTATTGCCCGATAACAGTTTCTTACCAGAGTATTCGTATATAATGGAATGCCATAAAGCATCATATTCCCATAAACAGAATTGCTGGGAGGCACAGTTTTGATGAAGGGACTGTAAATTAAATATGAAAAAATATTAAACAATTTCTGCAGCGGTTCATGTTTCGCTTTTAATGCGGTGGTTTGCAGGAGTTGAATAAACGTGTGCGAGAGTATGAAATTGTGTTTCCATTAAATTTTGAAAGCAAACTCAAGAAAAGCCGATTTTTTTCATCCGGTTTTAAAAAGAGACAGACGGCTGTCAAAAATTTCCGGGCGCTTGACACTTCTTAGCTAGCTGAATAAATGCATATCAATGAGATAATTTTGATACGAAGCAAGAATATGTTTGCTAAACCATATCAAAAGAAACTGACTCCGCAATTTGAAATTTCGTATGCATCAAATCAGTCCATTTTAACTGAAGACATCTGATCAATGAGGAGAAAGAGGTCTAGATTACCAAACGGCCCAATTGTAGAACTCGTTCTATGCCACGAGTTTGAATACTGTGAACCACGCATTCGCGAGGGAAACTTTCGCCGAAGCTTTTCCAACAGACAAAAACTGTGTGAACTTATCATTTGGTGCCGGCCTTACAAACTGCATCACTGCTGGCTCTATCCGGAGAGATATAAATTGTAATCTAAACACCTATTTCTGGGCTAACAATGGGCACTAATTCTGACAGAGAAAAAAAAATTGTGAACCATAAATATGTTGCTGAACTCTCAAGGGAAACAACTACCGACACCATTCGAAGAGAAAGAAATTGTGAACGATACATATGTTGATGAACTCAAGAGTGAAACATCGCCGACACCATTCGAACAGAAAGAAATTATGAACGATACACGTTGCTGGACTCACAAGAGAACGAGAATCCCCTACCGATATCATTGGAGGAGAAAGAAATTGTGAATAATACATATGTTGCTGACTTCAAAAGAGAACCCCCTACGGTACCATTCGAAGAGAAAAAAATTGTGAACGATACATTTGTTGCTGAACTCACAAGGGTGAAACCACTGCCGACACCATTGCAAGAGAAAAATTGTAAACGATACATAGTTGCGGAACTCACAAGGGGAAATCACTGTCGACGCCATTATTCGAAGAGAAAGGAATTGTAAATGATACATATGTTGCTGAACTCAAGAGTCAACCCATTGCTGACACCATTCGAAGAGAAAGAAATTGTGAATGACACATATGTTGCAGAAGTCACAAAGGAAACCATTTGCGACACTATTCGAAGAAACGGACACAGCGAATCATTGTCTTGTTGGCGCCCTAGGAATACCATCCGGTCATTCCATCCGAAGAGACATGAAGTGGGAACCAAATTAAGTGTTCCGACATTCATAAGGGACACCAATGCTGACACCGTTTGCAGAGGGAAAAAGGAACCAAAGATTTATTGTTAGGGGACTACCAAGAAACACCATTACGAACACCTTCCAATAAGACTGACAATACGGTGCGCTACATTGAAATTGCCCCAACTGCCCCATCCAAAAGAAGTCGGCGTATTGGCATGCAAATTGGTATCTGTGTACAGGCAGGTGGTACATGCAAACCATTCGAGATGTGTGAGACATAAAAGGGGAAACATGGGCCACCGTAGCCATGTCATGTCCCGTACTCCAAGTCGTATGGAACAAAGCAACTGAATGTTGAGAGTCACTACAGCATATCCAAGTATCTGATACCTCGTCGACCTCGCCGCCAATCCTAGCACCACCTGGACGCGTTTGAGAGAGATGAAGGAGGATAGGACACCGTGAAATTGGTTGGTCCATTCACTGAATCGCGAATCATGTGGATCGGAACACCAGAGCAGTTGAACGTTGTTGGCCAACAACAGTGGTTGCAAGACAGCAATGCCAGTCCTCGTAGTGAAATAGGTGAGATCAGAGCGGACGTCAACACGCATCAATCGGCGTGTTATTTGCCTGGCGTTTGCGGACACACAAACTACTGCAGAGAACAGTCGACGGCCTGTTCCTGCGACTGTGTATTTCCTCGTCATGACACGGACGGCGAATCGAAGATTTGCGGAGGCAAGTCTGCGCTCCCTGCGACCATTGTGTAGACTACTACTAACCGTAGGACATCGCTGGGCTCGGCTGGAATGTTATCGTCGTAGAGTTCCGTGGAGACAGGAACAGCAGGGTATTGTGGTCAGCGATGAGTCCAGATTCTTCCTCGGTGGCGACAAAGAAGACTGACATTCCTATACGGAGTGTCATTAGTTACGATAGCCGGTCACCTCTGATACGCATAACGGGTACGGTGACACCTCGACAATATGTGAATGACGTTTTACAGTCCTGGTTGTTCCATATCTGAGCAGTATAACGGAGGCTGTTTTTCAGCAAAAGACAACGCTTGGCCACACACTGCTAGTACCTCCTGAGCGTGCCTACAAGGGGTCCATATGCTTCTGTGGCCCGCGAGATCTCTGGGCTTATCGCTCATCGATAATTTATGGATGGTATCTCATTGGACGATTCTTGCAAGCCTCTCCTAGACCACCAAGGCACGCCACTTTATTATGGGATCAGGTGAACGTTATCCCAGATACCACAGGACAGCGTTAAAGGGCAGTATCGCTCCATTCCGCTCAGTGTGTCTGTTTGCATGACGATGCTGTCTTGTAGTCTGTCAAAATGATGCACTGCCTTGGAAATTTAGTCACGTGTTATCCACCCTATATGTCTCCGGTGATTCTCGGCTCACTATTTTCAATGTCGAGCAGTGTACGAACCAAAGAATTGTTGCTAAATTCACTGCCCATATACTATTCGAAAATACGGAATCCGCGAACCAAATATTTCTTAGTGACCTCCCGAGAAACGTGCCACCGTCTGAAGAGACGGAAAATGAGAATTGTTAAATTCACAAGAACACCACCACTGCTAACATTGTCGAAAGAAATAGGAACTGATCCAAACACCACCTACTGAACTCAGAAGGAATATACTCCGATTTAAGAGCTCTTTGCGGAATTGTGAGCCGAAGGTTTGTTTTACAATATACTGTTGATGGGGCGCTCTCGTGATAACAGACACAGGTCTTCGGATCATTATGGAGTACGGATGACTTTAAACAATGGCCATATTGTCCATTAAGGAAGCTGACCATCTGCCTAAACTTTACAGGGACATAGCTACGAGCATCATTCCATAAGAAAAATTACCCCAGTGGAAGATCTCTTGCAGAATAACCAGGTGATACAGCAGTGGGTATGGTTTGAAACGACTCGAGTGCTATGTGCCACAGTTACTTCCGAACTAAGTGCACCATAGAATTTCTCGGTTCTACAGTAGTGATGTGCATAAGTGATACAATCATGAAAATTACAAAGAAAAGCAAAAAAGAAAGAAAACAACTTCCGTATGCATACCTCTGCCAAACTAGACTGCACTGTATCCCAGAAAGGAGTCCAGACAAATATTGCTTCTGCTTTACTTCCAGTAATGGTTGTATTGGTAATAAGAACTGTCTCGTTACTGTACCGGTGAAAGTGATCACCGGAAATACTGATGTCTCGGTTGTAATGGTTGCTGGAGAAGCCACGCCCACATGATTGTATGGTTACAGAATCTATGCGCAAAATTGGTGGCGTTTCTGGTCCGTTCCGAATTCTTGGCCCTTGGGAGGGAAGAAAAAGAAAAGCTGCGATTACTGCACTTATAGTTACAACACTGTATTCAAATTAACGTCACATACAAAACTGCATTATTAATTTACGATTGCATATTCACAGAAATGAAAGTTTCTAGTCCCCTTCTGCCGAAAATTATTAAAACTCACATGGAAGATCCTGATGCTTTGCTGAGAACTTTGCAGACGGCTAACGGATTGATTTATCCTTTCAAGTGAAATCTAGTTAACAACTTGAAATATGTGTATTGTTTCATTCACGAAGGAAAAATGTCCTTTAAAGGCCTTATATGATAAACCATTTGCAAGACTCTCAGATCTCGTTCGTGTTAGGAATGCATCGGCATTTTAATTTTCACCATTCCCTCAGAAGGTGTCTTTGTTTGCGCAATTTTGTGCAACATGAGACAACTGGCTCCCAAAAGAAAAAAACAACAACACATTAACAAGCACCCTGATTGTAATAGATGCAGAAAAAAACAACACATTAACAAGCCGAATCACCCTGACTGTAATAGATGCCGTATTTTAGGGGCCCCTGGTTCCACCAGAGAAGGGAGAGAGCCAGCGCCGTAAGACAAACACAACATTTATAACTCACCGGGATTCGAACCCGGACCCATCTCGGACGAATTATCATAAGCCATTGTAACGTACCAGGAGATGTGACGTACCTGCCAGAAGGACGCACACGACATAAAGGCAGATAGGAATCAGAATAAATGTCTGCGTAGCTCAGTTGGTAGAGCGACTTGTTCCGGAATAAGCGTACTCGGGTTCGAATCCCGGCGTAGACCAAAAATGACGGAGAAATTTACTTCGTTATAATGGCGCCCGAACTATCCGGATGACCCGACCATTCAAAATTTCGCATTGGTGTGATGTTATTTCCACACCGCGAGATAGGAAAAATCAGAGAATCCCTTCTCCAGCACTTCGAAAAAAAAAAAAAAAAAAAATAAGGGGGAGGAGATGTGACGTACCTGCCAGAAGGACGCACACGACATAAAGGCAGATAGGAATCAGAATAAAACGTTCGCGTAGCTCAATTGGTAGAGTGACTTATTCCGGAATGAGGGGATCCGGGTTCGAGCCCCGGCGCGGATAAAAATGACGGAGAAATTTACTTCGTTATACCATCGCTAGGAGATGCCCTAGGAAGTGTAGAAATTAGTGTCTTCTAAGATACCGTAAGAACTGAGATCAGGCACCGCCAAAGGTTTTGAAGAAACATATAATAAGCATTTTCTTACAATAAGCAGTGTTCTTGCGTTCAAAACAGCCTCTATATATATATATTTTTTTTTTTTTAATTGGAGGTTTAACGACCACCATGAGCAACTCAATGGGCTATAAGCAGTCGCCCGTCCCTAATTTAGGGTCACTGGTTCCAGGGAAGGGAGAGAGCCAGTGCCGTAAGACAAACACAACATCCATGCCTCACCGGGATTCGAACCCGGACCCCTTACGGACGAATGATCAGAGGCCAACGGCTTAGACCATAGCTAGGAGATGCCCTAGGAAGTGTAGAAATTAGTGTCTTCTAAGATACCGTAAGAACTGAGATCAGGCACCGCCAAAGGTTTTGAAGAAACATATAATAAGCATTTTCTTACAAAAAGCAGGGTTCTTGCGTTCAAAACAGCCTCTATTCCCTGTGGCATGGATTCAACGAGGTGCTGATATCAGATGTGATGGCCTTCATAAATTGCTAAATGTTAGTTTGTTTGTTTCATTGGAGGTTTAACGACCACCGTGAGCAACTCAATGGGCTATAAGCAGTCGCCCGTCCCTAATTTAGGGCCATTGGTTCCAGGGAAGGGAGAGAGCCAGTGCCGTAAGACAAACACAACATCCATGCCTCATCGGGATTCGAACCCAGACTAATTATCAGAAGCCATCGCTTAGACCACTGCGTCACCGGGGCGGTTAAATGTTTGTTGGAGGGGAATCTCTGTTACAAATGGCTCCCTCAATCTCATCTCACAGGTTCTCAACTGGGTGATACATGGCGACTGGGAGGGCCATTTTAGCTCCTTGAAGAAACTGTGTGATGACCTGAGTCTTGTATCTTGGGGAACATTATGCTGTTTTTTTTATTGGAGGTTTAACGACCACCGTGAGCAACTCAGTGGCCTATAAGCAATCGGCCGTCCCTAATTTAAGGCCACTGGTTCCAGGTAAGGGAGACAGCCAGAGCCGTAAGACAAACACAACATCCATGCCTCACCGGGATTCGAACCAGGACCCTTTTCGGACGAATGATCGGAGGCCATCGCTGAGACCACTGTGCCAACGGGGCGGCACATTATGCTGTGTGGCATCTCTCTACATGAAAAACACCGCGCACATGTACTGGTGTCTCTGGTTTCCAATAATGTTAAGATACCGCATGGCATCAAAATGTCGTTCCAGAGGTATTGAAGAACACAATGTCCTCCATGAAAACAGACCTCAGACCATTACACCGCCTCCACAAGTTTGTAAAGTTAATGCTAGGTAGCTGAGATCCGTCGATTTGTGCCGTTGACGCCGTAATCTGGTCCGTCTATCGGCGCGTGTTAAATAAAAAGGTGATTCACCGGACCTGGAGACCTTTATATAATCTTCAAGGGTCCAGTTTGGGTGATCTCATGCCCACTGTAGATGAATTTGTTGTTGGTTTTTAGTAGAAACAAGAGGTACACGAAGAGGACGTCTGTTATTATAACCTTTTGCGTCAATCTGCGGCTGACTGAGAATGCTGAAAATCTCCTCTGGATACTGGTGTTCTACTGCGCGGTTACTTGACGCAATGGAGCTTGTCTATTACCTTGTACAATCCTCTCCAGACGCCGCTGCCCTTAAACATCGACAAATCGTTTCCGCCCACAGTGAAACCACTGTTTGTTTTCTTGTTTGTGTACCACTCATTTATACACCCTCGATGGAGCTGCTCTTGCATAACCGGGAGGGTTTGCCGTTTCTGAGACGCTTGCACTTCCTCACTCAGTTCCCACTATCATGCCTCTTTAAAAGTCCCTTAAAACAGGAGTCTTTCCCATATTGGTACTACGAGGGTGATAACAAAAGTTCTGCACACGTTAATCTAAACCGGAAGCACATGAGGCAATCGGGAAAACGATTGCGTCATGTCAAGGTCATACTCTGACATACGAGGATCATAACAAAAGTTCTGCACACGTTAATCTAAAACGGAAGCGGATGATGCACTCGGGAAAATTATTGCACCATGTCAATGTCAGACTCTAACTGACATACGAGGGTCATAACAAAAGTTCTGCACACGTTAATCTAAAACGGAAGCGGATGATGCACTCGGGAAAATTATTGCACCATGTCAATGTCAGACTCTAACTGACATACGAGGGTCATAACAAAAGTTCTGCACACGTTAATCTAAAACGGAAGCGGATGATGCAATCGGGAAAATGATTGCGTCATGTCAAGGTCAGACTCGGACATACGAGGGTCATAACAAAAGTTCTGCACACGTTAATCTAAAACGGAAGCAGATGATACAATCGGGAAAATTATTGCGTCATGACAAGGTCAGACTCTGACATACGAGGGTCATAATAAAAGTTCTGCACACGTTAATCTAAAACTAAAGCGGATGATGCAATCGGGAAAATGATTGCGTCTTGTCAAGGTCAGACTAACTGACATACGAGGGCCGTAACAAAAGTTCTGCACACGTTAAAATCTAAAACGGAAGCGGATGATGCACTCGGGAAAATGATCGCGTCATGTCAAGGTCAGACTCTGACATACGAGGGTCATAACAAAAGTTCTGCACACGTTAATCTAAAACGGAAGCGGATGATGCAATCGGGAAAATGATTGCGTCATGTCAAGGTCAGACTCGGACATACGAGGGTCATAACAAAAGTTCTGCACACGTTAATCTAAAACGGAAGCAGATGATACAATCGGGAAAATTATTGCGTCATGACAAGGTCAGACTCTGACATACGAGGGTCATAATAAAAGTTCTGCACACGTTAATCTAAAACTAAAGCGGATGATGCAATCGGGAAAATGATTGCGTCATGTCAAGGTCAGACTCTGACATACGAGGGTCATAACAAAAGTTCTGCACACGTTAATCTAAAACGGAAGCGGATGATGCAATCGGGAAAATGATTGCGTCATGTCAAAGTCAGACTCGGACATACGAGGGTCATAACAAAAGTTCTGCACACGTTAATCTAAAACGGAAGCAGATGATACAATCGGGAAAATTATTGCGTCATGACAAGGTCAGACTCTGACATACGAGGGTCATAATAAAAGTTCTGCACACGTTAATCTAAAACTAAAGCGGATGATGCAATCGGGAAAATGATTGCGTCTTGTCAAGGTCAGACTAACTGACATACGAGGGCCGTAACAAAAGTTCTGCACACGTTAAAATCTAAAACGGAAGCGGATGATGCAATCGGGAAAATGATCGCGTCATGTCAAGGTCAGACTCGGACATACGAGGGTCATAACAAAAGTTCTGCACACGTTAATCTAAAACGGAAGCAGATGATACAATCGGGAAAATTATTGCGTCCTGACAAGGTCAGACTCTGACATACGAGGGTCATAATAAAAGTTCTGCACACGTTAATCTAAAACTAAAGCGGATGATGCAATCGGGAAAATGATTGCGTCTTGTCAAGGTCAGACTAACTGACATACGAGGGCCGTAACAAAAGTTCTGCACACGTTAAAATCTAAAACGGAAGCGGATGATGCAATCGGGAAAATGATCGCGTCATGTCAAGGTCAGACTCTGACATACGAGGGTCATAACAAAAGTTCTGCACACGTTAATCTAAAACGGAAGCTGATGGTGCAATCAGGAAAATGATTGCGTCGTGTCAAGGTCAGCCTAACTGACATACGAGGGTCACAACAAAAGTTATGCACACGTTAATCTAAAACGGAAGCGGATGATGCAATCGGGAAAATGATTGCGTCATTTCAAGGTCAGACTCTCAGCAACGCAGTGGTGTCATAACGAAGTGCTATCGTTTGCTGTGTGGACGTGGGAGGGTTTAGAAATGGAAGCGTGCAGCTCCTCAGGTCGAGTCACAGCGTTAGACCAGCGCTCATACGTGAAAATAGAAACTCTGCGGGGAAAAAACTACGACACAGATCCACACTGCCTTACAAGAAGTTTGTTGGGAAGAAACTCTTGATCGAAGCACAATTTCTCGTTGAGCATCGCGCTTTCGGGAGGGCAGAGGCAGCATCGAAGATGATCACCACTCGGGCCGACCTCATACGGCAACAGACAAACCATCTGTCACCATTGTCGCAACGCTTCTCGAAGAGAATCGCCATTTGACAGTCGAGGAGATTGCTAATCAGGCAAATTTGTCCACCATGTCTGTTCACCGGATTTTGACCGACTCACCGGAAAAAAGAACAAGTTAGTAAAATCATGCAATGCATTGATTATTATATGTTTTCCAACACACCAGAGATCATTACTCAAGTTGTAAGGATAATGGCTGTGGAATAAATCTCGTCCCTGTGTCCTGACCTTCGCTCCCATTTCGATGATATACAACAGAACCGGTTAGGTATACTTCCGGAATAACTTGATAAAGTGTTGTCTCAATCGAAGCATTTTAAGTCAAGTTATGGCGCATAAGGACCTTGGAATGGATCTCGCTACTATATCCTGACCTTTGACCCCATTTATCCCATTTTCAACAGGGTTCGTCCCCAGTGGCTCCCTACCACAAACTAAAATTTCATCGAAATCGAACCATTTTTACGTAAGTTATGACGCATAAAGGCAATAGAATGGAATGGATCGCTCTTCTATGTTCTGAACTTTGACCCCATTTCGTCCATTTTCAAGGGTTCGTCCCCAAGTGGTCCACTACCACATACCAAAATTTCATCGAAATCGAACAAATTTTACGTAAGTTATGACGCGTAAAGGAAATGAAATGGTTCCAGCTCCTATGTTCTGACCTCTGACTCCACTTCGCCCATTTTCAATAGGGTTCGTCCCCAGATGGTCCTCTACTACATACTAAAATTTCATAGAAATCGACCCATTTTTACGCGAGTTATCGTGCAGGCAGACAGACAGACGGACAAAACTGGAGCATATATACGCTTCTTCAACTTACGGTTTGAAAGCATAAAAAATCGTCGCGCGCTGGGTGCCCCATCAACTCACTTCCGAGTAGAAGGCAGACAGAGTGAGCATCGCACAGGATCACCTCCACAGATTCAAAAGTGGAGGGCAACATCTTCCTGAACAGAATTGTCGCAATTCACGAGACTTGGACCTGTGATTTTGAGCCGGAACTGAAGTCACAATCAGGGGAAGGGAGGCATCCAAATTCCCCACGACCCTCGAAGTATCGTAGGCAACAATGCAAAGTGAAACAAATGATGATTTTTGCGTACGATGCCCAGGTTGTCGGGATCTCTGATGGAGTTAGTTAGTTATTTGGAGTTTAGTGGCGCAAAGGCCTCGAAGAGCCAAACAGCGCCAACGATGTGGGCGGAGAAAAGTGGTGAATGAACGTGGTCGTCGACGTATGTCTCGCATAGTTGCAATCAACTGGAGAGAGACAATTGCACAAACTACTGCGTACTTTAACGAGGGAAGTGCCAGAAACATCTCCAAAAAGACCATCAGCCATCATTAGCCGCAAGAGGTTATGGGAAACAGCCGCCGTTCATCACCAGAGTCCCATGGCTAAAGCCACATGCTAACCAACATTAATTATACAGAGTGGCCCCAAAACTTTGCTAAGGTACTACATGATCAATGAGCTCAGCATGCAAGACTATCAGTGTCAGAAAAAACAATACTATAAATATCAACCCGTACGTAGTATATATCAATCTCTTAAAGCTTGGTACAACACCTGTAACGTTACGGCTTCAGAAAATGTTTGACGGCCTGAATTTCAAAGAATTCAATATTGTGTTTGAAATTTTCATAAAATACAGATGTCGTTGTATTTAAAGGTTCAAAATGCAGTTTTGAATGAAATATCGCAGCATGATTAAAATGTGATGTGATAATAATCATTGATAATGATTAGGAAAATATTTTCTAATGCTTCCACGAAATGTGAGGTATCAGTGCATGGCATTCAAGCTGCCAGTAGTGCAACGATAGTTTTATAATTATTCACGAAAAGTTAATTGAAAGGTTAATAGTCTAAAGAATATTAATTCTTTAGACTATTATAACATAGTAAGGCAATTTTTAAGCCAAGTATGGTACTGCCAGTACAGGAAGGTGGACCATTGCTATGGATGAGAATAATAATAGTACTGTATTTTTCGGAGTATAAAAATTGAGACTTTTTTTATTGAAGTGGAGTCACACTCCACGTCGACTATCGGTTAAAATTTCTCAATGAGTGAAAAAAACAAACATAGTGTTCCTTAAATTCGGTCGTGATCCAAGCACACTGAAAAGCAATTTTGCGTTCTTAAGAAGCCATTCCGAAAGCGTATGAAATGTAATATTCCATTCATTAAGAACTTGTTTAAAAGCTGCTAAAACAGATATTTTCGTTCAAGAGAAACATTAAAATCGAAGCGACCGATTCGGAGTGGAACCTGTTGTATGTTAATCGCACCCCCTCGCGATCCCTCCAAGATCCCGTGAGCATCATTCATTTCTCTCTGGTCTTACAAAGCTGCCAGAACTACAATGGGTGCACCTTATTTGTCTCACAATGATTAAACCTCTGAAACACGTTGCTGCCACGCAGTTGATTGGCTAGTCACAACTGTGTCGACAGCAGGCGTCGAATGCGCTTTAAGAATGTCCGGCTGCTAGCGAAGACAGTCTTTCTCACTCTTGTATCTCTCAACTGAATTATAATCAACTATTGCTTCATTTATTATGCTTATCATTCTTCATGTTTCCGACTGAACTCAAAAGCTCTTTTGATTTCTGATTTCTATCGGACTCTTTGAGAAAGCAGGGAACCATAACTCATGGTACCCTGATTTCTCAAAGAGTCATGCTGAAAGCATCACTCTGATTTGACACACTTGTATCACCTTTTTTTTTTTTTTTTTTCCTCCAACTTTGCGCGCCAGGCCAAGTAAAAATTAAACTTACGAAATTCAACTTTTTTCCGAAAAAATTGCGAAAGTTTCTTCACTCCTTCTTCTTTTTAATATTGACTAAAACATTAAAAATATAGCTACAGAATTTCGAAACACTAATTGTATTAGTTGTAGCCTCATCTTATACTTCAGGATCGACATATCTATGAAAGAAAAAAGATAAGAGAATTTAGAAATTTAACCCATTCGACATACACTCCATATCGACTTATAAGCTGAAAATTATGGTAACAAGTCAGTAAAATCATGCAATGCATTGATTATGATACGTTTTCCAACATACCAGAAATCATTACTCAAGTTATGAGGATAACGGCTGTGGAATAAATCTCGCTCCTGTGCCCTGACCTTTAGCCCCATTTCGATGATATTCAACAGAACCGGTTCAGTATACCTCCGGATTTTTTTCTAAAGTTTTGTCGCAATAGAAGCATTTTTAATCAAGTTATGAGGATAATGGCTGTGGAATTAATCTCACTCCTGTGTCCTGACCTTTGACCCAATTTCGATGATATTCAACAGAACCGGTTCAGTATATCTCCGGTACAGCATGATGAAGTTTTATTGTAATCGAAGCATTTTCACGTAAGTTATGACGCATAAGGGCGATGGAATGGATCCCCTCCTATGTCCTGACCTTTGACCCCATTTCATCCATTTTCAATAGGGTTCCTTCCCAGGTTGTCCCCTATCACATATTAAAATTTCATCGAAATCGAACCATTTTTACGCGAGTTATCGCGCGGACAGACAGACAGACGGACAAAGCTGGAGCATATACGCTTCTTCAACTTACGGTTGGAAAGCGTAAATAATGAAAATGAAACAACCAGAACAGAATGATCTTACCTTCAACAGAAGTGATGTATAAAATTCCGGTATCACTTGGGTTTACTCCAGGATTGTATTTTACTAAAACACCATATCCTGGAGTTCTCAGAGGAAACGCTGTCAGGTTCTTGCGAAGATCCCAGTAATTGACGTTTTCCTCTCCATTCAGATGTAAGCGTCCGTATATCGTCATCTGTTCTGATGATGACTCACCAAGGGGATTAAGAACCATGATTCCGAGCTTGCGGCCAGTGTTGGTCGTCAGACGGAATTCCGCTGAATTCTTCCTTTTACTGAACACAAGGAAACGGCTGTCACCCTGTGCAATGTTGATGGTCCCTGCATCATCCGGAACCACGATTACTTTACTCCGATCTTGCATGCCTAACCAAGTCATTAAATCTTTCTGTTCTCGTTCACTAAATACTGGATTGTAATGAATTCCACTGGCCGTGTTGTCCGTCATGGTACACCGCACAATATCCATTCCTTGAGAATGTACCTCAAGGCCATGCTTGCGATTTGAATAAAAATTACTGTCCAGGACTTGACGACTTTCTGGTAGAAACATTTCATTCCACATGACACCCACTCCCGAGTCCTTGTTATGACGCAGTGTAACTTTTTCTAGACGATGACGATTAAAATCGACTTGCAAGGCTGGCTTGAACCTGTTGGTACTATAATCTAGCAGCCCCGCTTGTTCAACGATCACATTACGAAGCCAGCTTTCCTTGGCAGACATTCCAAACCTCAATCCAGACCAAGAATTCGGATAGCACCTCAGGCCGACTTCTACTGGGCATGAATTTTCGAAATCCCTTTCTGATTTGCAAAGGGTTATGTCAGTGTCCAACGAAGTGCACTGAATGTTGGATAGCATAAATCTAGGGTTTGCACTGTGCTGAAATTGTGACTGTTCCAAAATCCAGTCTTCCGGATGAAGTACGAGTCCCATTTGGTAGCATGCAACTGCAGCATCAACAATATCCCAACCGTAGCTGCAGACGCTACCCCAATAGCCGTCCATAAGCACTTCCAGCCTTCCTTCAGTCGTATTGGACAACCGTACTTTGTTGTTCACTCTACCTCCCGATCCTTTTAATATCGTGTATGTGATTGGATTCGAGTCACTATCGTCACCGCTTTGCAGTTCACCTTGAACCATCATGCCAACTGATTCAGTAAATTTCAAGGTGGCTCCTGGAAGGATAGTCAGCCGCCCACCAGGTCTTACAAAGATATCCCTCAGCACATTATACTCGTTTCGTTCAAGAGTCTCCTCTCCGCTGACCTCTCCACCTATGTTTGCTCCATTCCTGAAAGGTATAATTTTATCCCTCTCGTGCGTATCTGAGACGTCTGTCTTGCTGTCTAGATTAGAGCCATAAAGTAGAAATGGCAGAAATTCCACAAGAGCCAGATTGTAGCGGTCTTTCCGGTCAAATATCTTGTCATAGACCTCAGCGGGTGTTGCAGACCTCTTTCCCCAAAAGTTGTAAGTAGCGTTGATGATCAAATCGTGTCTTTCCAGGTGGGAACCCAGTTGGTACTGGGATTCCGGATTGCTAAAAAGGTTTCGCTGTACAATAGCGTTTTCTGACGATACGACTACCACACCAGCTACTCGCGATCTAGGCTTGAGAACCGGAAACTTCTCCTTTACGGTGTTCAGCTCCAATCGATTCTTAGTGAAAATTAGTTTTTGCACAGAACTCTCTTGCGATAATCCAATATCCACCACAAATGCTCCAGAGTTCAAAGTGAAATGGTTGAACTGTATCTCAACTTTCACCGGTATTTCTGCAAATCCGTTCTCGTCAGGTGCGTCCACAAGTAAAGCACCCCTCTCGTGCCCTGAAAATTCATTATGTTCAATCAACGCATGCATATTTAAAGCCGGGTGTAGTTCTGCTGCAAGGTGCCGACTGTTCAAGAACTGGTTGTGAGTCAATAACACAGTTGTCTGATTCACGTTACTTCCGGTTTTCCAGCAGGATAGGAAATGCACTGCAGTGTCGAAGTTATTCCTGAAAGAATTCAAGCTTATGTTCCAAATTGAGTCCGAGAGACACTGGTTGCCAACTAGTATTCCGTAAAGTCCATTGTAGACGACCTCTGATCGGCTTACGTGAACGCTGTGATTAAACGCAACACTTGTGGATGTCTCATTGAACCAGAAGGAAATTCCGCGTCCAGTGTTATTTCCAACGGATGTTCTATCGATGTGCATGAATCCACCAGACGATGTGACGTTGATGCCATCTCCTTCGTTGCTAGTTACGTATGTATTGTTTACAACGAGATCCCCGGTTCCTCCGGCGACGTGCAGTGCAGCCACATAAGTATTTTCAGCCAACGTGGACCGGTTGACTAGAACTCCGGAACGCTGGTCTTCCAGGAAAACTCCTTTTCCGTTGTTTTTGGTCACATTGCAGTTCGTGACGTTGAGGTCGTAAGCACGTCCTAAAAAACGTGAAAACATCTTTAAGCACATAATTTTATTTTCTGGAATAATAAAAACAGATTTCATAATGCACATTTTACTAACAAGAAAAAAACACTGAAATTCTAGTGCAATTGATATGACCCGCGTGAAGCATGCGGCTTCATGTGAGACCAATAAATTATTTTTCATTCTTGCTATATGGCCAGTCCATTTCCATTTCAAATTGAGTATCTTTTCACCTATGTCTAAAAATTTTGTTCTGGATCTTATATCTGTATTCTTTACTTTATCTTGAAGTCTTATATTTAGTAGGGATCTTTCAATTTTCCAATGTGTATTTTGCAATTTGTCTAAGATGTTTTTCTTGATAGGCCAGGTTTCAGCGCCATTTGTCATAATGGGTACTATATATTGATTGAAAAGTTTTGCTCAGTTTTCTGGCTTTATTTTAATACATAGAATCATCTTCTGTAACTTCGAAAAGCTGCCCATGCCATTTTTATTCTTCTGTCAATTTCTTCCACAATTCCCTGTTTCTTTGTCAGTCACTATGACATAAATCAAAGTTTAACATTTTTTTTAATGTTTTGAAGTACATCTTGTACATTGTTTTTACGTAGTTTTTAGCTTAAGGTGGCTCCAGCTAAAATCTCTGCCTTATGTTTCCAATAGTAAAACTTCTTCACACATTTTCTTCGCAATTAATGTATTCCCCAAGATGAAAATATGCACATCGATAAAACCAACTCTAAGTTATAGCATGGGATACTTAATACTTGCTAAAACATAACCATAATTATATTAAAAATCAATCATTTTTCTTTGAGTAATGTTCAGACCTGTTAATAGATGGCGCGACCTGTACATTGATGACGTCAGTAGACAAACAAATGTTGGATTGCTTAGTTATGGTTATGTTTTAGCAAGTATTAAGTATGCAATGCTATAACTTAAAGTCAGTTTTATTGATGTGCAAATTTTTATCCTTGGGATTACAGTAATTGCGAAGAAAATATGTAAAGAAGTTTTACCATGGGAAACATAAGGCAGAGATTTTAGGTGGAACCACATTAACAGCCTATTTATTTTTTATTTTGATTATTAATTGTTTATAATTTCCGTGTTACTAATTTTCATACGAATGAATTATAATACTCTCTATGTGTGTAGTCGCTATGTAACGTGAGAAAAAAAATCCATAAATGTATAATGGTGAAAAAAAGATTAGATTGATATTTACTTTGAATTAACGGTGTGAGAAAAGGAAAATAGAGACTTTTTACATAAAATAGAAACAGGGTCTCAAATTTTTCTCTTCAATCCAACACATTTATGGCCATTGCCATAAATGTGTTGGATTGAAGTGCCCATCAGATATAGAGTGCCCCATCTTGTTGGAAGATGAATGTCTGCTGCCCAACCTGCAGCTTGTGAATGGCGTAATTGATGAATATACCCACGTACACATTTTGGGAAATCGTCATGCGTGCTTACGGCATGTGCGTTTTCTGATCCCCAAACAGGCACATTCTGTTCTGTTGTCTGTCCCATTATAGATGGAACGTAGCAAGAAGTCATTTCCCAGTTAGTGAGGTTCAAAATTTCATTAGCATGTTTCATGTTTCGGGCGGTCTTGAAGAATTTGTAGGCATGTAACAGCAAAACAATTGTGTAAAACCTTATGTACCGCTTCTTTTTCTGAAAAGACTCTGCTTAGAAGTCAGTGATCTTTATACTCACACTCATTTTATTTAACAAAATCATGGGTACCCAGCGGTCGAATTTTTTAATATAATTTATACCGCAACCGGCGCCACCATTTCATAATTACCGAAACTTTACCCACTCGAAAAACTAGAATCTCTACGAGCGTTTTTTTTTGTTTTGTTTTTTATTGAAGGCTTATCGTCCACTGTGAGCAACTCGATGGGCTATAAGCAGTCTCCTGTCCCTAATTTAGGGCCACTGGTTCCAGGGAAAGGAGAGAGCCAGTGCCGTAAGGCAAACACAACATCAATGCCTTATCGGGATTCGAAAAGAGATCGTTCTCGGACGAATGGTCATAAGCCATCGCTTAGACCACTGCACCCCCTATAAGTGTGTCCTTCCATAAAACAGAGAATGAAGGTCTAACAATGCGTCTACGTAAAATACATAAGATCCTTTTCTGGAGAAGTAGATTTTTTTAAGTATTACACAAACTTAACATAGTCCTCTCCAGCACGTTCTGTTAAAATATTGTTGCAGATGAAATGTCGAATTTTGTGTGCGTACCACTAAGGTGACACAAAACGGCAAGTTGCAGCGATAAGCCAAGGTCGGTGTAGTTCAATCGAGAGAATTTCTGACTGCGGAGTGAGGAAACCTGGTTCCAAATCCCACCACCGGCATAATGGACTTGTTCGTTATATTGGCGCCACGAACGTAAAAATGAATCTCCTGGACGCGATTTTCGAGAATAATGTGTGATGCTTCTTCTGCACATTGTCTGGAATTAATAAAAATTTCCCTTCTTCTACGGTGAGCTATCCTTCAAGCATGGTTTGCGGCATACCCCAAACGGAGATTTCGTACCCTCGCCTTTCTCGGGGAGTAGGGGGAAATATTAGACCCGACACTGGGGTGACACAAGAGTTAAAACGGCAAGTTGCAGCGATAAGCCAAGATCGGTGTATAGCTCAGTCGGGAGAATCTTCGAATCCCACCACCAGCAAAAAGGGGTTTATATTACACAACCCGTAGAGTTGGCAGATGGTACAGAAATTAACACAGCATGCCATGTGACTTATGATATGTAAATTTATAGCTTCAAGGCTGCTGTCTATAAAGCCCTGGTTATTTCTTCAATGGAATCAGTTCCAAAGGGACTGTACTACAGTGAAGAGGATAATGGGTCACTGCCAAATTCATGTCATTATGTTATACGAGTTTAAACTGCATCGGGGGCAGCTCACAACATCAATACAACATTTATGAAAGGCACCGTTAGTGGAAGCAAGACAACGTTGGTTTGCTAAGTTCTGGTCCGGAGATATCAGCCACGCAGTAGACCAGAAGGAGCTATCGACGATTCCAGGACGCCTTAATTGAATCCCAACCACGTCAAACAGTTCAATAACTTGGCAAGAAACTCACAGTACACTATGCAACCATTTCTGGACATTTAGTGGCCATGGGCAATTTGAAGAAGATGGATGAATGGGTCCCACATGAGTTAACGAAACAGCACAAAACACGACGATCCAATGTCGGCTCTTCTCTGCTTATGCGCAACCAAACGGATATTTTGAGGAGCCTCGTCACGTGTGATGAGAAATGGATGCTGCACGACAATCGACGACGTTCAGCGCAATGGCTCGACCGCGGTGAAGCCCCGAAACACACCCTGAAGCCGGTACTTCGTCACAGGAAGACTATGTTGCGTGGTTCGCAGCTGGCTGATCCACTCCTCCATCTTACGACCAGGTCAAACCATCATGGCGGAAGGTATTGTCAAGAACGACCTTATGCATGGAAAACTGTCAGCCAAATAACCGCCATTAGTCAATCGCCGTGGGTCCATACTTCTCCATGATAGCGCGACACCCCACGTTTCACACCAGATGATCCAGATGCCGCATTAGTTGAGGTACGAAACCTTATCTAATCCATATTATTCAGCTGATCTGTATCGTACGTGCTATCACTTCTTAACGCACCCGGATACGTTCTACACGGTAAATCGTTTCTCAATCAAGCATAAGTTGAAAGAGCTGTCCATGACTTTCGCGCATCTCATAGTTCCGCGTTTTCTCACTAGGGCATAAACAGAAGTTTGTATCTCGTTGGCAAAAGTGTGTTACTGCTGGGGGGGTCATTATTTCGATTAATAAAGTTTCTTTTGCACTGTATTTCGAGTGTTTGAAGTTTCCATCAGTATCTTCACATTTCATTTGCAACAACCAACAAACAATCGTCATTAAGCTCAACAACCTATTAATATACGCTATATTGACAAAGTCACCGAACACCTAGAACAGAAACACAACATAGCATTTATTGACATCTATTAGTACGGTGTCTGTCCATCTTTGGCCTTAATGCATGCACTGACCCTTGGAAGCATGCTTTTGACAGGGTTTTGGAACACAGCGATAGGTATGCTTTTCCATTCAGTACATAATTGCTGCCGCTAACTGTTGCTTAGTTGTAGGCCTTAGTTCCAAACTTCTTATACGGTACTCTAAGTTCTCCCACAATGCTCTATGGGATTAAGATCAGGGCTCTGTGCTGCCCAGTGCACACACGATACGGAATTTTTTTTTTTTTTTTGATTGGAGGTTTAACGACCACCGTGAGCAACTCAATGGGCTATAAGCAGTCGCCCATCCCTAATTTAGGGTTACTGGTTCCAGGGAAGGGAGAGAGCCAGTGCCGTAAGACAAACACAACATCCATGCCTGACCGGGATTCGAACCCGGACCCTATACGGACGAATGATCAGAGGCCAGAGCCTTAGACCACTGCGCCACCGGGGCGGCATACGGAATTATCGTCAAACCACGCTGTAACAGCCCTTCCTTTATGGATCGGTGCATTATTTGCTGGTACCAACAAGGCTCGGTTCCATAGTATTGCCACAGAGTTGGTAGGGCATAATTGTCCAGAATATTGAGGTAATGTGCTGGTTAACAGGTTTGTTCACGATAATCAATGGGCCGGGACCATACCACGAAAAACACCCTCACACGAGTACACTTCTAGCTCCAAACTTGACCGTAGGAACAGCACACTGAGGTAAATAGCGTTCTCCCGGCTGCCTCCATACCCACACACGGCCATCAGACTGATAGATCGTGTATCTGGATTCTTCAGTATATAGGACCCGTTTCCATTGATCTATGGTCCACGATAAATGTTCTTTACACCATGCTATACGACGAGTAGCATTCCGAGTGGAGATGAAAGGCTATGAGCAGACGCACGACAACGGTAATCCATGGAATGAAGTTATCTGCAAATGGTACGTGTACATACCGAGGTTCCAGCATTTTTACTCACCTGTACACTGAGGTTTTGTGCAGTACTCCGTCGATTAGCTGTAACGACTCTCCTGAGGCTTCGACGTCCTCTATCACTCATTTTCTTTGGTCTGCCGGTACGTTTTGCTGCTTCGGGCACGCCATGTGTCTTCCACTTATTCAGTACATCCAAAACAGTTGACTTGGGTATGTTTAAACGCCTCTCGGTTTCTCTTATGGACAACCCACTAATATAACACCCAACAATCTTTCCTTTCTCAAAGTCAGTTCTCACCCGCCGTTTGCAGCTATGCCGCGCATTTTAACAACGCAGCGGATCCGTTCATTTTCTTTTGAAGGGGTGTCCGGTGACTTTTGTTAATATAGTGTATATCGGGATGTTCTTAACATTCTTCGTTTTGTACTTGTTCATTTTGAGTTACGCATTTCATTGCATTTTTTTCAATGCAACTGTCTTTTACTGTGCATGTATAAACAGAAAGCAACTCACCTTCATTAGCGATGATCTCAATGGCAAAGGAGACGTACTTCCTCTGAACTGATGGTTTGTACCTCAGAAGAATCGTCGAGCGCGAACTGGTGACACTTTGTGGTCTGGTGCCATTCATCACAGGTATGTTCGCCAGCTGTCCGCTGCTGTCCGTCTCGCCGTCGTAAACTTCAATGAACCCTGTTGAAATTTGTTTAGTTGCTTCGCTGACAAAATCTAGGAAATGGACGGTAAGCACTTGCTCAGTTCTAAAGTCCACTTGGAAAATCTAGAAAAAAAAATCAATATATATATATACACTGCCGGACAATTGCTAAGGACGGATGACAATAGCAACGATAGCAACCATAAAATGGAAGGCAGGAAAATTTGGAAATTAGCATAAGTGCGGGATACAGTAAGACGTGTTGTGCGTATGCAAATTTTGGATTGCCGAACTTGTTCGTGACGTCATAGCGCTGATAAGAGATATAAAGGATTTGACGCGTATTGACCGTTGTTGTACAAACGCAAAGTTGAAAGGGAAAGAATCAATTGACGAACTTGCAATTTTCAGTATGTCTTCCCGACATCACCTAGATGATTTTACGCGTGGCCGTATTATTGGCAAGATTGAAGAAGGGCGAAAAATAACAGATGTTGCCACGGATTTCGACGTCAGCCACAGTGTTGTTTCAAGCCTTTGGAAATCATTTCAAACAAATGGAGAGTGTAGCAAACGTCACGGGGAAGGTCGTGTTCGCAGTACGACACCTGCAGAAGATCGGTACATAGTGCTATCAACAAAAAGACACCGGCGCAGCACAGCTAGTGAGGTAGCAAATCAGTTTATGACTGCTACTGGCAAGCGGATCTCCCGAAAAACTGTCGCCAGACGTTTGCATGAAGGAGGACTATACGCCCGCCGTCCTGTTGTGTGCATCCCATTGTCCAGACGTCACCGTACCGCCCGTTTGCAATGGTGCCATCAACATCGCAATTGGACTGATAACGACTAGCCTGCTGTCCTCTTCTCAGATGAGAGTAGATACAGTCTATCGTCTGATTGTCGACGACAACTGATCTGGCGTGATAGTGGTACTGCATATTGTCCAGCAAACATACAGGAAAGGGACCGATATCCGACATGTAGTGTCATGGTATGGGCTGGCATCATGATCAATGGCCGTACGTCCCTCTATGTGCTTCCAACTGGGACTATGACTGGCCAACGATACATTAATGATGTTCTGCTACCTCATGTTCGCATGTTCCGTGGTGCTGTCGGTGATAGATTCATTTTCATGGACGACAACGCAACATGTCATCGAACAGTCGCTGTCTAGGAGTGTCTTGAGAGCGAGGATATCCAACGCCTCGTATGGCCAGCACGTTCTCCAGATCTGAATCCCATTGAAAATGTGTGGGATGCTTTGGGGAGGAGTCTTGCTGGTCGCCAATGCCCTCCAATAAACAAGGACACCCTCATCCGTGCACTGACAGAGGAATGGGATAAATTACCCCAACAGCTGCTTGATAATGTTGTGCAAAGCATGACACGACGTGTGGAATCTTGCATCGCCCTCCATGGTGGCCATATCCCGTATTGACATCTTACGCCGGAACGCCTGCGGACGGTAATTGCATTTTTTTCACGTTTACGTATTCTGCACAAAATGGCCTGTTTGTCCCTTGAACACGTTCCAAAGCCTTCTGGATTTCAGAGCACAATAAATTGTCTTTCTTGTAATGTCCTGGCATTCTGACATTATTTTATTTCACTTGGCATCCAACCACACTTACTTTTTTATGCGCTATATAGCCGTTTATGATCCGTCCTTAGCAATTGTCCAGCAGTGTATGTATGTACGCAGGGTTCGCGCTATCGATCGCATTCTTCGCAATTTGAGAAGAGAGAGAGAGAGATTTCCTATCTGAGGTTGAGAGACCCGAACCCTCAGCGCTCTGCGCCTTTTGTCAGGTGAAAAAGAGGAAGATAAGATATTTGGGAACAGATTTCCCTGATAGAATAGTATGAAAGAAAAGTATGGAAATATTAGAGGAGAGGGAGTAGACGGTTACCCGTTAAGAAGTGAAGTTGTAAGCTGCCCTACATACTTACCTGTAACAACAAGCCATTCCAAGCGATATTTCTCTCCGCAGAAAAATGCCCGGTACACCTGTGCCAAAGATGAGTACAGGGGGAAAAGAAGGAAAGGACACGGGAAAGGGGAACCTGACAAAAAAAAAACATCACACGCAGAATAAGTTTCCCAGAGAAAAATCGACGTTCAACACCGGATAAGACAAAACTGGCCATTTGCTCAGTGTGTCTCGCAATTTGAGAATAAATATCAATTTGGTGATGAATAAAAAGTTTTGGCGAAAATATTGGCGACTACTTTTTTTTTTAATGACGTCCGAGTAAAAACAATCTTTACTTTTTATTCGATTTGGTATTTGAAAAATGAAATTCGATTGTTAGTTACTTTTTTCTTTGTTTCCATTGCCGTATTACGTGAAAAGAGTGACGTCATCGTTGACGTAAGACCCTTCTTTCCTATATTCCTGTCTGTCCAATCTCGCGTTGACCCAAATCTGTAGTCGATCCACGTTTTTTCACTTCTCTTGAGCTTTACAAGAAGTTCTATTCTCGTGACGCCATCGATATCACGCGATTTCGTTTCGCACTCCTCCTGACAAATTGGCGTGCAGAAAATGGGTGGAAGTTCCTCACAGAATTTAGTGTTTTGATTTGCCTATACTTGATTTATGTATTTTGAATAATTCTATGGCTTGGTTCTAAACGGGCCAATGGAAATTTTACTTCTGCAATGCCAAGGATATTTTAAAAATTAATATAGAATTTTTTAAATGCGATCATATTTGTGGATTTCTTAACCACAAATATGAACCATCAACCAATATTGAACGACTAATATGAAAATAGTTATTAGAGGAAAGTTGTTTAAGTATAATCGGATTTTTTTTTTACTTGGCACTTGATGATAATAATCGCCTATTTTTGGGGGTGCAAGCATTTTAGGTGCGACGTGTTGGAGGTGATTTCCAATGCTCAGAAACAACCGGGGAAAACTTTCCCAGTCACTTGTTCCCTGCGGGGCTAAGATATTAAGACCCAATATCAGGGCAATCCCAACCCTTTGGTTCATCTC
Organism: Macrothele yani; assembly: GCA_039090855.1. NCBI lineage: Eukaryota > Metazoa > Arthropoda > Arachnida > Araneae > Macrothelidae > Macrothele > Macrothele yani. Next base: position 57,757,252 of record CM077028.1, read on the forward strand.
CCATCCACTCCATTGTTGTCTCCCCCATTGTCTCACATTGCTTGCTGGGGACATAATCGCTGGGGAGAGAGATCTCACTGTTCCCTTAAGAAGGATTACTTAAGAAACCCCCTTCCGCCTTTCAGATCAAGCAATGTTTACTGCCACGCTTTCGATAACAATTTCGCCCTAATGTGAGATTACTATCGAACCCTTCGCCTGCTCCCTTCTTGCTGCAAATCACATGTGTTTAGACCAAGGAGGTTACCCGGCAAAAGTTTGCTGCACCCCCAAAGTCAGGCGATTCCATTATCGTCAAGTGCCAAGAAAAAAAAAAAAATCCGACTATAATAAAGTGCCATTTTTTAAAAGCATCTGTATTTTTTTTTGTTTACATTGGCCCTTTTAGAACCAAGCCACATAATAAATGTAATACCTTGTTTTTTAATAATTTGAAATTTATCCTGTCAATAATTCTTTGTTTAGAAATTTTTTAAGTAGTAATAAATTCAAAGTTGAAAATAAGTGTCAATATCTCTTTCTATTAGCATTCAGGATCTGTAATATAGTATTTTAATTGTAAAGAATCTGCAACATACTGTTTTTTTATTATTATAACACTTTGTTTTTATGGGTTTTTTTTTTGTTTCCAATGGTGAATGAAAAAATCTTTTGTATTTATTTACATTGGGTATTTTGTGCCCCAGCTATTATATATTAAGTCACCGTAAGAAACGGGTATTTAAATTATTGTGCAGGTGATAGTACGATGTCTATGTATTAGTCTGTGGAGTGCTTAAGACAAAAGCTATCATAGCTATCAAGAGTAAATTTTACATTTAGAAGTTTTATGAAATAATACCACAAAATCGTACATTTCGCCATTTCTTAAAGGTAATTGAAAGTTATTTTCAGTTAAGAAAAACGACCTCAAGTTCCAAAGCATTCTGTTTCTTCGAAATATCACGTTGGAAAAAATACTTAAATTGTGATAAGTCCTTCTACCGAAAAAATAAAATTATTACAAATGTATTCAAAAGAATAAGCTCCAACAGAAAATAAAATTATTAAATCACTCGCATTAATGAAAAGGTTTGCCTTGAACGTGACTGGAATTTCTCAAACATTCTAGCTCAGTGGTTAGGACACGATGTTTCTACCACTTCAATCCCAGTTCAATCTCAGACATTCTGGCTCAGTTGTTAAGACGCGAGGTTTCTACCAGTTCAATCCCAGTTTAATCTCAGACAGCTTGGCTCAGTGGTTAAAATGCGAGGTTTCAGTTCCTGCAAGTTCAGTCTCAGACATTCTGGCTCAGTGGTTAAAACGCGAGGTTACTACCAGTTCAATCTCAGACATTTTGGCTCAGTGGTTAGGACGCGAGGTTTCTACCAGTTCAATCCCAGGCATTCTGGCTCAGTGGTTAAGACGCGAGGTTTCTACCCTTTCACGACTTCAGTTCAATCCCCGTTATTGGCATGAAAGGGCTGAAAGATTCAGCATTTTCGATTTTGCGAAATTTCTGTATAAATACAGAAAAACTTGAAATGGACTTTTCTGAAATAAATTAATGATTTACAGAAAATCTGTGAAAATACGGAAGTGAAAAAAAAAACAAAAAAACGGGCACTTCTAAAAACGGAAATTCCGTCAAAAGACGGGCAGTTACCGGCAACTTTACTGCACGCTATTTACAGAATTTTTCCGTGAATTCACACCACTTAAGTTTTTTACAGTGTACGTTTCCAGCACTCCACGTAGCTGGTCTGTAAAAGCGAAACAATTGAATTTTTTGTCAGAATTTCGTTCAGTGCAAGTAAAGTGACAACACTGCGCAGAACGATTTCGGTAACGTGACACACACACCTTCGCGGATTACTTTACTGACGATTAAAGAAGCAGTTCGGGCGGAATCTAAAATAAAGTGAGCGATCTCCGTATCAACGAATAACTGCAAAAGCTGGACCATCAAATATTATGCAGGAAGGAAAGGCTTTCGAGTCTTGCTCCATGAAAGTTTTGACTATCTAAATTTGTGAAGCACCACTTTCGTATTTGCAATACAATACAACAATACAGACGGAGGAGTACGACACCGACTTCACATGAGCACGTGAGTTGTTTGACAACTTAAATAGCGCATCACAAAGTTTTGTTATCCTACACGGTAAAATAAGAAAAAGAAAGAATTAAAGAGGTCATGGTTTTTCCAGGAGGTACACAGAAGTGCCAAAGCTTTATGACCACCTACCTAACATGATGTTTATCCTCCACGTGCCGCCAAAACAGCTCTTACCCGGCAAGGTATAGCCGTTACAAGATTTCTAAAGGTGTCTTGTGGTATGTGGTACCAACACATTACCAGCAGATCATTTAACATGGTTGAGCCGCAGCACGTCAGATTTGCTGTTCCAAAACAAGCCACAGATACTCGATTGGATTAATGTCTAGGGAATTTGAAGGCTATATCTGGAAGTCTTCCTTGTGTCCTGTGAATCATTCTCGAACAATCTGGGCAGCGTTGCACGGCGCATTATTCTTCTGAAAGAAGGCACTATTAGAGGGGAATACCGTTGCCATCAAAGGATATACCTGGTCTGCAATGATGTCTAGGTAGGTGGTAGACGTCATAGTTTCCTGCAGATTGATGACTGGATCTAGGGTTTCCCAGTACAGCATTGCCCTAAGCATTACACTACCCTCTACCGGACTGTTTTCGTCCCACGGTGAAACTGACTGTTTTTGTCCTTGGTGCCAACACTTCCCCAGGTAAACGACGCACACGTACCCAACCGTCTACATGGTGCAGTATGAAACGGGATTTATCGGACCGGACAACCTTTTTCTAATCACTCAAGGCCCAATTTTAATGCTCACGTGCCCATTGACGGCGAGCCGAGGTTAACATGGGGACTCGAAGCGGCCTAGCTACGGCTACCCAGGCCCCATATTCAGCAGTGCTCGATGTACTGTGTGTTGTGACACATTGCTATTGTCACCAGCATTCAAATTACCGGGGAGCTGCGCCACAGTATCCCGTCTGTTACTCTCGTCATCCAGCATTACTCTCGTCACCAGCATTCAAATTACCGGCGAGTTGCGCCACAGTATCCCGTCTGTTACTCTCGTCATCCAGCATTACTCTCGTCACCAGCATTCAAATTACCGGCGAGTTGCGCCACAGTATCCCGTCTGTTACTCTCGTCATCCAGCATTACTCTCGTCACCAGCATTCAAATTACCGGCGAGTTGCGCCATAGTATCTTGTCTGTGACTTTCGTCATCCAGCATTACTCTCGTTACCAGCATTCAAATTACCGATGAGTTGCGCCAGAGTATCCCTTCTGTTACTCTCGTCATCCAGCATTACTCTCGTCACCAGCATTCAAATTACCGGCGAGTTGCGCCAGAGTATCCCTTCTGTTACTCTCGTCACCAGCATTCAAATTAGTGGCGAGTTGCGCCACAGTATCCCGTCTGTTACTCTCGTCATCCAACATTACTCTCGTCACCAGCATTCAAATTACCGGCGAGTCGCGCCATAGTATCTTGTCTGTGACTTTCGTCATCCAGCATTACTCTCGCCACCAGCATTGAAATTACCGATGAGTTGCGCCAGAGTATCCCTTCTGTTACTCTCGTCATGCAGCATTACTCCCGTCACTAGCGTTCAAATTAGCGGCGAGTTGCGCCAGAGTATTCCTTCTGTTACTCTCGTCATCCAGCATTACTCTCGTCACCAGCATTCAAATTACCGGCGAGTTGCGCCACAGTATCCCTTCTGTTGGCTCGTACCATACCGAATAGCGTTCGCTCACCTATAACATTGGTAAGCCATGGTCGGCACACACCTTGCCAATGGTTCGTAATTTTTCCCTCCTCCGACCACTTTTTTGAAGGCACTAACCACCGCTGACCGTGGGCATTCCAGAAGCCTTGCCGTCTCGGAAATGCTTTGACCTTGAATTCGGGCCATTACAATTTGGCCTTTGACAAACCCGCTTTAGTTCGCTGCCTTTTTCTTTTTAAGAGCAAGAACAATATGACTAATACAGCTCAGCATCAGATTGTATCTCTTCTTGACTTTCACACGCACTTTCATTCACCTGAAGTTGCTTCGATTTGCATATGTCATAATATTTTGGCTCTTTGGTGTAAGTTTTGTGACATACTACAGAGGTAAAGCACGAGTCAAGACGACAATTCTGCAGCGATTCATTCCGTCAGTGTAGTTTAGTTGGGAGAGCAACTTACTCCGGAGTGAGGGGGCGCGAGTTCGATCTCCGTCACGGACAGATTTGTGTTTTCGCAGCTTTCCTATAAGCTAACTCGTAAATCCAATTTAAGTGTGAACTAGATAACTTAGAAGCTTTTCGTATATTTTACCCAGCAAAAACAGTGTTACTGGGCAGCATTCAAGCCAGCAGGGCCAACAGTGGCCCAGTACTATGTTGTCGCTGCTCTACCGCCAATAAAATGTCCCGGGGGCAACCACATGGGCCAGCAGCAGACCAAGCGTTGGCACCCCATCATTTGCCATATGCCAGAACAGGGCCAACAGTTATCCATCACAGGCAGTGGCTTCCACAAGCGGCCCTGCAAGCACGTGCCATAAATGATGGCTTGCCTAATGCTGTCCGCTAGTTTGCCGGCAGTGGCAGCCGGCAATCACGTGACGTAACTTATGGCTTGCCGAATCTTGTCCGCCAATTTCCCAGTAGTAGCCATAAAAAAAATATATATATAACCACAGTTTCTGAAAAGCACAACTACTTTCTTTTTCCCTCTACGAAACTTCTGCACGACGGGACGACGCTGGAGATATTTTCTCAACAGGTCCTGTAAAACGCCCGTTTGAAACTGGCTGGCATGGTACCAAATACAGTCTGCTTGCGAAGCGGGCGTTCTCGTCACTATAGTGGTTTGCGACGCATGAGCGTTTGCTTGAAGCTGAGCCCCTTTCCTGCGCGATGTGAAACGAAGGTTTCTCATTTTTATTTTACAATGTTGCGAGGTATTTTTCATGAATGTCTGTTTCATGTAATACATAAATGTATTTTTTCAACGTAACGATTGTTTTTATTCACCTTAAGGGAACTCCACTCATTTTCAACGAGTGTACCAACTTAAAGCCGCTTTCCAAAGTTTTGTGCTGTCCTTGTGGTCTTGAAAGGCGATTGTTTAATTAATATACATATTTACCCGTTCATGTAACATTCTGTTACATTTTTAACATTGTATCTTTTCTTTCCCCGGTCCGAAGCTACATTTCTCTTAAAGAGGAAAGATGTTTTGTTTTACTTGTCGTTGTTTTTAGCTGCGAATTCCTCCAATCTTGTGTACTCAACCCATGGATGAGACATTATATCCACATAGCGTTGCTTTCCCCCCTCGAAATAATTGATAAATTTTGTATGCGTATAATTCTAATTTTTTCCCAACATAACGATTTCTTAATGTCTTTCTAGGGGTTTTGTTTGAAGCGGTTTAGTGTAAATTAAAATGAAAGATTACACAGAAATTATTTCTTGTTACTCATGGAAATAGAGTGGGTGTGTTTCATGGCTGTCGGTATTCTCGATTCTTTGTGTGTTAGTGCAGGAATTTTGCTACGAAATGAGTTTCTATAAATACATGAGAGCAACTGACTATTTCTTACAGTTCATTAATAAAAATTTATATAATTTTCTTCCGACGGTAATCTTCGTCGACGTGGCATTTCATTAGGAAATTAATTCGCTTCTCTACATATGGCTTTTTTCTTAACATCCACTAAAATAACACGATCGCGATAGCGTTGTCTTCAACTAATTGGTACCACGAAAGACACAGCACGTGTTGCTTCTGTACATGCGCAGTCCCGTTGCTTCCACCTCGTGTTGGGGTTGCCAGCTACGGGCCACTAGTGGCACTTGCTTACAGGCCCACAATTCACAGCGATGCTGCAGGACCATCAATGGTGGCTGCCAGCTGATGGCGCTGCCACCGATGGACGGCTACATTGCCGGGAACGGCAGATTTCAGCCAGCAGTGACCCATCACTGCCAGCTGGTGGCCAACAGTTTCCCAACACTCGTGTGTTTGGTGGGTTAGAGTATGCCATATTTTAATAAAATGATTGATATTTTACCCATTTCTTCTCTACCGATTAGAGTAACTCCAGTTGAACTTTAACTGTCAAGGTAACACGCTACAGCCGATCAGAATATGGATAACTTTGACAAAGTACAGTAAAGATAAAACAAATGGATGAGGTCATACACTTAATTCATAGCAAATTTAGCACACAGTTTAGTTGTTTTTATCATACCAAAAATATGAGATTTCTCATAGATTTTGTTAATGAGAGTGGCAAAATAAGACTTTACCTGTTCGCAAGACCTCATGTACTGCTCCCTCTTCTGAACCAGACTTCTTCGGACAGGATAGGTCTGCCGATCTCCAAGGTTACCTGTTTCACAGAAAGCTTCCCCGGCAATAAATGACTCGTGGTAAACGTAATGCACTCCGTCTCCGCCATTTTCTCTGATAACTACGCCTTCGAGTGTTGCCTGACCCACACTAGTATTAACGAAAACGCCATAACCTAAAACAAATAATTAGCATTGTTGTATGAGGCACGCAATACTTTCTAAAATGAAATTCATACATCAGGAGAAAAATAAAATAATCAATCAACATAACATCTTGTCATAAATACTTTCAAGTGGGTAACTTGAAGCCCCCAGGTGGCGCAGTGGTCTAAGCGATGGCTTCTGACTGCTCGTCCGAGATGAGTGCGAGTTCGTATCTCGTCGGGCATGGATGTTGTGTCTGTCTTACGGCACTGGCTCTCTCCCTTCCCTGCAACCAGTTGCCCTAAATTAGGGACGGGCGACTGCTTTATAGCCCACTGAGTTGCTCACGGTGCCAGAAGCCATCACTGGAAAAAAAAATTACTTAAAATAAAAAAAGAAATACTTGAAAGTAGTCCAATATCACATCAAGTAAAATTTTACCGCGAATTTAACAGTGTTGTTTTCTGACCACCTAAGAAAGCGATTAGATAATGAAGTTTCAAAATTAAATCATCAAAAGTTCTACGGTCTCCAGTTTTCAAAATCGTTCTTCAGGTCTGATCGCTTACGTCTTACAGTCTCGTTCACAATGCGATACCGGAGAATAAATTCCCAGAATTAACACAGGACTGCGATTTTACCAATTACCTTTATTCGTCGCCATCAAATATAAGTTTTTTTGCAGATGAAATGTCGGATTTTGTAGACTTGTGCAGTTGGCAGGTCATTTGGGAATTAACACATCACACCATGTGACTTGTGATAGGTAAATTTAAAGTGTCAAGGCTTCTGCCTATATAGCACTAGTCATTTCGTCAGTTCCAAGGGGGTTGTGCTCCAGGAGGTTAGAATAAAATATCTGGAGATGCCCTTGTTAATGAAGCCGTGCCACTTTGCGCGAGGCCTATAACCACGAGCGATGGCCGTTAAAGTGGGGGAAGGTGGAAAGCAGTTTCTAAGATTATCGCAACGCATTTTGTGTTGGCCGAATCACATTCTTTCGTCGCAAATGTTTATAATTTTGCATCGTAACTTGCTGCCGATGTGTGAGAAAATGCGGGATTTATAGAATTCTTAATTATTTTGAGGCTGCTTCTTATTTTTATTTTAAATTGAATTACCTGAACGCCAGTGCGAATTCAAAACAAAGCATAACGCTAAAATTGAAAACTTCACTCATGTATGAAGTATAATTCATTGCGATTTGATATTAACACAATTTCCACAACCCAAAACCAGGCATTTCAAAAATATAGGCAGCTGAAACTGCATAGTTATCATGTAAATAAATCAAAATTCCCACACTTTGCGGCTTCACGGTTAAAAGACCAGGGCATTTCCAGAAGTATCATTATAATCTTCTTGGTTGTGCTACAGTGAAGACGGTGGATCAAAGCCAAATTCGTGTTATTTCCTTATGAGTTCAAAGTTCAAGGCAGCTTGTAATATCAATACAACATTTAGGAAAGGCACCGTTAGTGAACGCAAGACACAACGTTCGCTTGCTAAATTCCGGTTCTGCGATATTAATCACGCGGTAGACCAGAAGGAGCTATCGACGATGTTAAGTTGGAAGCCTTGATTGAATCCCATTCACATCGGTAAAATAACTTGGCAAGAAACTCAAAGTACACTATGCAACTATTTCCGGGCATTTAATGGCCATAGGCAAAGTGAAGAAGATGAATGAATGGGTCCCACACGATTTGACAAAACAGCATAAAACGCGACGATCTGACGTCTGCTCTTCTCTTTTTATACGCAACCAAACGAATATTTTGAGAAGCCTTGTCACGTGTGACGAGAAATTGACAATCGAAGATATTCTGCGCAATGGCTGGACCACGGCGTAGCCCGGAAACACACCCTTACAACCTGGTGAAACCATCATGACGGAAGATGTTGTCAAAAATGACCTAATGCATGTAAAACTGTCAGCCAAATAGCCGGCATTAGTCAATCGCCGTGGGTTCATACTCCTCCATGATAAGGCAAGACCCGATGTTGCATGCCAGGCTATCCAGATGCTACAGCGTTTGAGGTACGGAACCTTTCCTCATCTGCCTTATTCACCTGATCTGTCCCTAGCAGTTCTTTAAGCACCTGGACACTTTTCTACGTGATAAATCGTTTTCTAATAAAAAAGCAGTTGAACATGCATTTTTTTAACGCTATGCATCTTTCCCGACAGTAGTAAAGCTAAACCCAAGTAAAAAATCTTGGTGCAACGAAAATGGGTAACGGAAGTAGTCGGTGAGCAACCTAGGTTGATTTTCTCAAATATCTAAAAAAACGGTGCGTCGTAGCAACATTTGGCTTCCATTTGACTGAGGGAGCGGTTACCTGCTGTTGACGAGAGCTTTAAAATGATGTATAACACGATGGAGTGTACAACCCATTGGCGCACCCACAGAGGGGCTTTGTGGGCTTAAGCCCCCTCCAAGGAGATTAATAGCAACGTACGTCACAAATTAAACATTCAAAAATATTATTTTACATTTCAAAAAATTACATAGTGTTTTCTTCCCAAAGAGATTAAGAGCGACGTACGTCACAAATTAAACGTTCAAAAATATTATTTTATGTGTTCAAAAAATTGCATAGTGTCTTCTATTACATAGTGTTTTCTTTCTAAAGCCCCAAAGAGATTAAGAGCGACGTACGTCCCAACGGTATATAAACTATAGGCGTACACTACATATATGTACACACGTTGTGTACGTATTGTATATATATACAGCCCCCTCGAACAAGAATTCCTGGGTGCGCCACTGGTACCACCTGTACATATCCTAGATAAAAAGTTACTATACCCCCACTAACACACTTGCGATTCAGTTTTTCTTACTATCTTGAGGTCAGATTTTAGCTTGCACATGTGCAGATGGACTTCCATTGCAACATCATCATCAAGGCTCCCCAAACCATCACAGAATCACCACCGCCTGGAACAGAGACGATCTGATACGACGGGGTCATAGCCTCATGCTGTCAGCGCCACACCCGTACCTTACTGTCAGCTCGGTACCTCTGAAAACGGGATTCATCTGACCTCACGACGTGGAGCCACTCTGCACAGGTCCGGTTTTGATGTTCCCGGCACCAGGCGAGGCTTAATTTCTGATGATGAGCAACCAACAATGGCACACGAGAAGCGCGTCAGCTCCTGCAGCTCATGGTATGCAGCTTGCGCTGTATCATTCGCTCGCTGACGCTGATTGGGTTTTGCTACATTTAACCAGGATGTGATTTGTGCCGCCGTTGTCAAGCAGTTGGTCTGTACGAGCCTGAATAGTCTACATCGACCTCGTCATCTATGGCGTATGGTCGGCCACCACTTGTTCTCTGGGCGCTGGCAAGACTGATAACAATTTCATGTACCACCTAACTAAAGGCACAACAGGGTAAATACACATCTTTAAGGCCCGTTGAAAAGTTTACGACAGCAATCTTACCCACCCGAGAGGAGCCGCAGGCCCGAACCCTCGGCACCACTCAACATGGGGGGATAGGAGACTCATCTGATCTGACCAAGAGATCGTCGGCACACGAACAAACTGACCAAACATGGTCTTTATTTTTCAAACAAAAATACAACGCCAAAATGCACATCTTTCAAGTTACAATCGCACCGAATTAAAATATTTGAGAAACATTTATCTCTGACAATTTACTTCCTGAACAAGTGAAGCAGATTTTACATTCCATTCGCAACAAGCGAATATTTCATGACAATTCATTGCACATTTTCCAAAATTCATTGCAAAACACTTTATGCTAGATCATACTAAGCAACATTCATTAAACTCTAAAATTCGAGAACCAATCCAAACAATTTCCAAACTATTTTATCACAATTCACAACTGAAAATCACTTAAAATTAAATTTTAAACACAGACACAAGTTTAGTTCAAACAGTTAATACCAAAATACGCTCTACAACAAACCACAATACAACACTCTACAATCCAATATAAATGCTTAACACCAATCACCAGACATTTCTTTCGAACACAATTCGAAAAGATGACACCGAATTTTCGGGTGTAATAAGCACGTCTTTTGAATCCGTTCTGACGCAAATTAAATTTATCAAAGCTATTCAAAGTCAATGGAACCGGTATGGGGAACAATAGATCTGACGAAAGAAAGAAGATTTTCAATCGGGTTTTTAATCCCTCAGATATTGCTGTAAACGGAATCGTGAGATTACGAACTCTTAGAAACAGAGATATCGACAAAAATAAGATGTGACTTTATGTCCCCTGGTGGGAAAACCATGCATTATTTTAGGAAGAAAGTATTCTCAAAAGGTTTATCCATACAAGCGGTATCGGTCAAAAAAAAAAATAAAAAATAAAAAATAGTCGAGTTTTCAGGAGCCCAGATTTTGCTACAAATACATCAGAAGCAGAAATTAACACTTATGACCCCTGGTGGACAAACCATTTATAATAATATATATAAAAATATTTTTCATCAGGTCTTGTATGCGATACAGGAAGAAATTTTCAAATCGGAGCTTTAGGAGAAGAAATAACGCAGAAAACGCAATTTACCATTGTGCCCCCCAGCGGAAAGTCTATGATTTACTTGCAAATTTTGAGTTTATAGGGAAAACATTTCGCATCGAAAACACTATCCAACAAAGAAAGAATTTTTTAAACCAGACTCCTAGAAGTACAGATATTGACAAAAATAAGATGTACATCGACGCCCCTGGCGGAGAAACTGTGGAATATTTTAAGAAAAAAATACTCCAAAAAAAGTTTATCGATGTGAGTGGCATCAGTCCACGAAAGAATTTTTTCAATCGGTATTTTAGAAGCTCAGATTTTATGGCAAATACATCAGAAGCAAAAATTAACATTTACGCCCCCTGGTGGCCAAAGTATTGTTTACCAAAAATTTGAAATTATATGCAAAAGATTTTTCATCAGGAAATGTATCCACTGAAGAAAAAAGTTTTCAAATCGGAGTTTTAGAAGAAGAGTTATCGGGAAAAATGTAATTTACTTTTACGCCTCCTAGCGGAAAATCTATGCGTAATTTGAAAAAGTAACTATATCTAAAATTCTGTTCTACATAAATGGAATCGAAAGATAAAATAATTTTTTCAATCGGATATTTAGAAGCAAATATGTGGAATAAAACGTATTTTTAAATTCGACATCATCTGCATTTACGCCCTCTAGCGGCAAAATTGCACATCGTAAAAAACAGAACAAAACGAAGGATCATCATCCGCATATTTCAAGTTTCCCAATGCAAAAAGAATTTTTCAAATCGGACTAATAGTTTTTTTTATACGGACTAATAGTTGCAGAGATATCGTGGGTACAGACGGACGGACAAACCGATAACATAAGCACGATCTTTTTTTACAAAAGACGTGCTAAAACCAAACAATAGCAGACAGAACACTCTCCAAATCAAATTATAGACAAACTCCACAAATTATTACCTTAACTACAATCCCAAGAGTAACAACATCCGAGTTCCCAACCATGGGACTCCCAATTTATTACAAACAAACATTCAATTGTAACCCCCACAGAGGGAATATTTAAGACAAACTCTCAGAGTCCCACTCAGAGGACTCCGAGACCTCAGGTTGTATGAGGCTCACAACTTCAATTTCTCCCAATGAAATTTTCCTTAACATCTCTGTGACACCAACACGCAGGTATTTATTGTCCAACACATGTTTCATTGAAAGTTCGACCTTCAGACCAACCAAAAGCTGATTTCTTACTTGCTGCAATCCAGGACACCGAAGAATCAAATGTTCGACATCCACAGCACTGGATCCGCAAACACATTTACATTTTTTAATACCAAAACGCTTAAAGTACTCAGGAAACGGCCCGTTGTTTGTTAGAGCCATGTTTAAATATTTGTCCTTGAGACATCTCTTGACTGAGACTCGTGGGAGACAAGAAAATGTAAGTCCTGCCCGTCGTTGAGTCATCGGCGCTGGTAAGTCCATCGATGGTATACTCGCGATATACCCTTGATACGGTTGCCCTCAGGAACTCTAGGGTTCTTACCACTTGGCTGATAGAATGACTCATCTGTCTTGCTCCGACAACGCGTCCACGATCACAGTTGCTCTGATCACCACGTTTACCCATGTTTATCGATTGCCATACACTGTTGGGAAGCCCTGCTGCCATCCCGGTGGCGCAGTGGTCTAAGCGCTGGCTTATGATCATTCGTCTGTGAAGGGTCTGGGTTTGAATCCCGGTGAGGCATGGATGTTGTGTTTGTCTTACGGCACTGGCTCTCTCCCTTCCCCAATGACCCAAAATTAGGGGAGGACGACTGCTTATAGCACATTGAGTTGCTCATGGTGGTCGTTGAACCTTCAATCAAACAGAAAAAAAAAAAAAAAAAAACGCCTGCCGTCCGCGTACTTACCGCTTGCGTTCAGGTTTGGGTCTGTTCCACTATACGCGAGGGATGCCCATGTCAGCTGGCTGCCCGTCACCCTTAAGTTTTGTCTACTGAGTGAGTGCGCGCGCGCTTTTGTGTGTGTCTGTGTGTGTGTGAAAAGTAAATATTTCACCAGAACATTACCATTACGTAAAGATAATTATTACTTTACTTCCGTAGCGTTACGTAGTGCTTCTGAGAGCTAAATCATACCATACGCATATCCCTTAATTAAACACTTAATGATTAACGGCCAGGCAAATAACAAGGTGAAAGTTCACGGGTTCATTTCTTCCAAATCTAGGCACTTTAAAATGGAAGCACACATAATCGAATCACCCAGTACTTTGACATCGAGAAACAACAGGTTCTGGAATATAGTAAATACTGAAACGTCCATAAAAATACTGAACAATACTGAAACATATATAATTCAAGACTACACACTTGTGATGTTGATTTAGAATAAATTATCAACGTTTATTCACAATTAAATGTTTTATTAACATCGAATATAGTTTCGCAGAGCGTCTGGCTCGGCATCATCGGGACGAATGGAGCTTAAACATTCAGATCATTGTGACATCATCAGAGTTCTGACGGTCACGGTTTTTGGTAAGTTGTTTCCACGCGCTTGAAAGAAATGACGTATAGACGTCATGTCGTTGACAAGTCGTGAAGAATTCCGGTATATGTGGAAAGCTTCTATTACATTAAGCTTGTTAGTCGAATCAGGTTTATCAATAAGAATAGCGTTTCCAAACAAAAATTTATGGTTATTTTCGTGACAATGTTGGGCTATTGATGACTTTTTCAGTTCATAGTTCCGTACGTATGTCTTGTGTTCCTTCACACGGAAACTTAAAGCCCTGCGGGTCTGTCCTATGTATGAAAGTCCACATTTACAAGGTATCTGATAAATTCCCCAGGAATTTATGTCTTGGACGTAGTCTTTTGACCCGTAAAAATTCATCTTGTTTATGGGTTTGAAAATAACTTTGAAATTAAAATTTTGATAATTTTTGAAATTCTGAAGCAAACCTGAGGAGCAAATGGGATAACCGCCCAATTCGTTCGCACTGGGAGGTCTACTGGCGTGAGCGAGCAGACAGGCTTCGGTTTCCTAAATTTTTGGAATGCATTTTCTTATCACGGAAGGGCTATATATCCTCTGTGTACTGCAGTTCGTTTAAGAAAATCAAGCTCTCTCTGTAAGGAAAGAAAGCAAAATTTTTTGTTTCCATGGGTGATTTGATTTTGCATGTGGAGGTAAGGAAACAGCAAATGGTTTTCGAAAAACTGTTGTACTAAAGGATCCTTCAGAGCGTGACACAAGGACATCCAGGAATAGTAAGCAGCCATTATTTTCAGTCTCACATGTGAACTGTATATGAGGATCAATTGAATTGATAAGTTCAACCAATTTAGGTAGTTCGGAATTCCTGCCTTTCCAGAGGATAAAGGTATCATCTACATATCGAATACACAGGTCGAATGCAACGAGCTGAAACAGTTTCTCCTCGAAGTGACGCATGTAGACTTCGCATAAAACAGGCGACAGTGGGCTACCCATTGCAGGGCCTTCCGTCTGTTGAAAAAATCTTCCACGAAATAAGAAACTGTTTTGTTTGGTACAAATTTTCACTAATCTCAAAATTTCTTCAACTTCCGGTTGGCTGAAACGATGTTCAATGAGACTTGCTTTCAAAGATTCGAGGGCTCCATTTAGTGGAATACTTGTGAACATGGATTTCACATCGAAGGATAACATGAACTGATCGTTGTATGGATGATGTTTAAGCACACTGACAAATTCAGGGGAATTTTTTACAGCAGTTTTGTTTGAAGAAGTCGTTATGGTGGACAGTTTCGAAGATAGAAATTTGGCCAACTTATGAGTAGCAGAGCCGATATTGCTGAGATGGGACGGAAAGGAACGCCAATGTTGTGTATCTTCGGAAGTGCATAGAAACGCGGACAACGGGCATACGAGGGTTTCAGATATTTTTTTGAGCTTTGGTTAAGAGTAACGCAACTTGCTACTACTTTCCGAACTTCTTTTAAATGTTTTTCCGATGGATCTTTTTAAATTCTTTATACGGTCCCTCGGAAATAAGTTTTTCGACCTCAGCCTCAAAATGTTTTTTGTCCAGAATAACAACTTGTCCTCCTTTATCGGCTTTAGTAATGATGATATCAGGATTTGACTGCAATTTTTAGAGCTTTATATTCTTCCTTATTGAGATTGGGTTTGAATGATGGAAAGGAATTTGACGTTATTATCAGGCTGACACAATGTCTAATCGTTTCTTTCTCATCAATGCTTAGATCGCTTTTTGTCAAGGAATCTTCAACTGACGCAACGATATTGGATACAGGTATCTTTTTTGAAATTGCGAAATTTGAATTGTAATGTAAAATTCGTTTTTGAATTTTGCTCGGGTTAAAAGAAGAAAGGTTAGATATTACTTCGTTATCCGTAAAGACTTCATCACTTTGAGAAGTAGAATTTCTTTTATTGTTGCTATTACTCGATAGTTTTTCAAATTTTCGTTCTAATGTCATTTTATGAGTAAACGACATATTGGAACTCCTAGACCAAGTTTTGCGGTCCAGGTCCAAAAATTCTAGTAACGTTTTAGCCAGCAATAGGTGTAGGTCATACAGTTCGATTTCAACGTTTACAATATTCTTCCTAGTATCTTAATAACAAATTCTACTTCTCAAAGTGATGAATTCTTTACGGATAACGAAGTAATATCTAACCTTTCTTCTTTTAACCCGAGCAAAATTCAAAAACGAATTTTACATTACAATTCAAATTTCGCAATTTCAAAAAAAGATACCAGTACCAATATCGTTGCGTCAGTTGAAGATTCCCTAACAAAAATCGATCTAAGCATTGATGAGAAAGAGACGATTAGACATTGTGTCAGCCGGGTAATAACGTCAAATTCCTTTCCATCATTCAAACCCAATCTCAATAAGGAAGAATATAAAGCTCTAAAAGAATTACAGTCAAATCCTGATATATTTTTTTTTTTTGATTGGAGGTTTAACGACCACCGTGAGCAACTCAATGGGCTATAAGCAGTCACCCGTCCCTAATTTAGGGTCACTGGTTCCAGGGAAGGGAGAGAGCCAGTGCCGTAAGACAAACACAACATCCATGCCTCACCGGGATTCGAACCCGGACCCCTTTCGGACGAATGATCAGAGGCCATCGCTTATACCACTGCGCCACCGGGGCGGCAAATCCTGATATCATCATTACTAAAGCCAATAAAGGAGGACAAGTTGTTATTCTGGACAAAAAACATTATGAGGCTGAGGTCGAAAAACTTATTTCCGAGGGACCGTATAAAGAATTTAAAAAAGATCCATCGGAAAAACATTTAAAAGAAGTTCGGAAAGTAGTAACAAGTTGCGTTACTCTTAACCAAAGCTCAAAAAATTATCTGAAACCCTCGTATGCCCGTTGTCCGCGTTTCTGTGCACTTCCGAAGATACACAACATTGGCGTTCCTTTCCGTCCCATAGTCAGAAATATCGGCTCTGCTACTTATAAGTTGGCCAAATTTCTATCTTCGAAACTGTCCACCATAACGACTTCTTCAAACAAAAGTGCTGTAAAAAATTCCCTGAATTTGTCAATGTGCTTAAACATCATCCATACAACGATCAGTTCATGTTATCCTTCGATGTGAAATCCATGTTCACAAGTATTCCACTAAATGGAGCCCTCAAATCATTGAAAGCAAGTCTCATTGAACATCGTTTCAGCCAACCGGAAGTTGAAGAAATTTTGAGATTAGTGAAAATTTGTATCAAACAAAACAGTTTCTTATTTCGTGGAAGATTTTTTCAACAGACGGAAGGCCCTGCAATGGGTAGCCCACTGTCGCCTGTTTTATGCGAAGTCTACATGCGTCACTTCGAGGAGAAACTGTTTCAGCTCGTTGCATTCGACCTGTGTATTCGATATGTAGATGATACCTTTATCCTCTGGAAAGGCAGGAATTCCGAACTACCTAAATTGGTTGAACTTATCAATTCAATTGATCCTCATATACAGTTCACATGTGAGACTGAAAATAATGGCTGCTTACTATTCCTGGATGTCCTTGTGTCACGCTCTGAAGGATCCTTTAGTACAACAGTTTTTCGAAAACCATTTGCTGTTTCCTTACCTCCACATGCAAAATCAAATCACCCATGGAGACAAAAATTTCTGCTTTCTACACATACGTTTATCGTGCAGTAGATATATGCTCAACTGAGGATTCCTTACAGAAAGAGCTTGATCTTCTTAAACGAACTGCAGTACACAGAGGATATAGACCTTCCGTGATAGAAAATGCGGTCCAAAAATTTAGGAAACCGAAGCCTGGCTGCTCGCTCACGCCAGTAGACCTCCCAGTACGAACGAATTGGGCGGTTATGCCATTTGCTCCTCAGATTTGCTTCAGAATTTAAAAAATTATCAAAAGTTTTCATTTCAAAGTTATTTTCAAACCCATAAACAAGATGAATTTTTACAGGTCAAAAGACTACGTCCAAGACATAAATTCCTGGGGAATTTATCAGATACCTTGTGAATGTGGACTTTCATATACAGAACAGACCCGCAGGGCTTTAAGTTTCCGTGTGAAGGAACACAAGACTTACGTACGGAACTATGAACTGAAGAAGTCATCAATAGCCCAACATTGTCACGAAAATAACCATAAATTTTTGTTTGGAAACGCTATTCTTATTGATAAACCCGATTCGACTAACAAGCTTAATGTAATAGAAGCTTTCCACATATACCGGAATTCTTCACGACTTGTCAACGACATGACGTCTATACGCCATTTCTTTCAAGCGCGTGGAAACAACTCACCAAAAACCGTGACCGTCAGAACTCTGATGATGTCACAATGATTTGAATGATTACGCTCCATTCGTCCTGATGATGCCCAGCCAAACGCTCTGCGAAACTATAGTCGATGTTAATAAAACATTTAATTATGAATAAATGTTGATAATTTATTCTAAAATACTGAAACATCCAGAAAAATACTGAATACATCCGGAAACAACAGGTTCTGGAATATACTGATGTTTAATCGTAACTTATAATACTCTTCAAGTATAACTTGATAACAAGTTAATGGTCAATCTCAAAGCAATATAACAATCTAATAAACTTCTAACAAGAGTGGTTCTCTTAGCGAGAGACTCAAAACGTCTAATGAGAAATTCAAAACATCTAACAGGAGCGTAAATTCAATTAACGTGAGCTAGCCAGTCAGGAACATAACAAGCTTTTCTTATCTAGGAGGAAAGCCTTGAACTTAAGCCCCTTTGAGCTCAAAAATTCTTTCATTCCACTCAAATAGAGAGTAAGCAATTCTCACTTCCTAATACCTTCTTTATTGGAAAGTATTATGATCGTTAAAAAATCTCACTTCCAGTTTTCGACATAATTTTATTCAAAATTTAAAAATTAGGCTAACACCCAAGAGCCAGTGGTTTTAAATATCAAGTGAAACGTAAAAGTCATGTGAACACCTGTAACACAACACGTACATAAATGTAGAATGAAAACAAATCAGCACAGAACGAATGAGTATTAGATAGCAAACGTAACAATAGGAAGATGCTTTCGGGTAGGGCTTCGAAAAATTCCGTTCAAGGTTAAATGCTCAGAGGAACTTTCGGCGATGGAGCATAGATGACCAGCTCTTTATCCCTACGACGTATTCGGAAAGGTCACGGAGATTAGGCATATCAATATATTGTTTTACATACCTCCATCCACTGTTTCGGATAATTCTATGCATCCGTAAGAGGTGGTCCATAACCCACAGTGTAAATTTTGTACGTTGTTATCTGCTCGTAATAGTGTATGTGGCTAACTAAAGTATTATTAAAGAAGATATTAAAGCGTACAACTTTGTTTTGAATAAGTTGTGCACTTTAATATATTACAAAAGAAGATATTAAAGTGTATAATTTTGTTTTGAATAAGTTGTACACTTCAATATACACTGAAGAGCAATTAAATTAGAGACAGCTGGCGTTATGCAAATGTGGCGCTGTGGGGGGCCCTGTAAACGGAAACGACATGACGTATGCAGCGATCAGACAATATAAAGAGCGATGCGACGGGAATCAGTAAGAGTAGGACGCAGTATGGGTAAGATGAAGGATCTAAGCGTATTTGATCGTGGGCAAATTGTCGGGGCCCGACGAATGGGTCACTCCATCTCGGAAGTCGTGCAAGCACTGGGATTTTCACGAGCCACTGTGTCACGGGTGCACCGTGAGTACATCGAATCCGGTAAAACCATCCCTGCAAGGGTCAACTGCCGTGGACAACAGCGTGTGGAGGAGCGGGGTCATCGTCAGCTAGCTCGCATTGTAACAGCGGATAGACGGGCCACAGTGCAAGAAACCATTCGGCAATTTAACGCTGGTGCACAAAAACGTGTAAGCAGCCACACCATCCAGAACCATCTTCTCGCTATGGGGTACAGAAGCCATCGTCCCACGAGGGTACCGCTGCTGACCGCACATCACAGGGTGCAAAGATTAGCATGGGCGCGGGAACATCGCCACTGGACCCTAGACTTGTGGAAAAATGTTGCCTGGACTGATGAGTCGAGATTAACGTTGGTACATGCTGATGGCAGGATACGAGTACGGCGCAAACCACATGAAGCGATCGATCCTTCTTGCGAGCAGGGTACTCTTCAAGCTGGTGGGGGTGGTATTCTCGTCTGGGGACTGTTTACGTTAACTGAAATGGGACCCCTAGTACGTGTGACGTCGTCCCTCACAGGTCAACGTTACCGAAATATCCTGGACGACCATTTGCTCCCGTTTGTGCGTCTTCAACATCCCACTGGGGACCTCATCCTGCAACAAGACAATGCCCCGTGCCCTCGCTCCCGAATTGTATCCGAATGGTTGGATGAACACTCCACCGACGTGACCTCGATCCCATCGAGCACATCTGGGATGCCATCGAAAGAGATGTTCGAGGCTCTGACCCCCCTCCATCAAATCTTCGTGAACTGTGGGAGCTTGTTCAGGGGTCGTGAATCCGTATGGCTTCCCAACGGTTCCGGTGTCTTGTCGAGTTCATGCCGAGACGAATCGCCTTCGTCATCAGGGCGAAAGGTGGTACTACACGTTACTAGACAGGTATCTCTAATTTAATTGCTCTTCAGTGTATTACAAAAGAAGATATTAAAGAGTACAACTTTGTTTATGGATAAAAATGTTCGGCAAAATTAATGCATACTATTCTCATTTCTATTTTTTACACTCCTCAGGGTGTAAAATTACGCCCCTGATATGATCATCCTGAGAAGGCAACCCCCTTCCTTCCTTCCTGGTAGCTACGGCCCTGTATCCAGTATACCTAACGAATGACAGCAGAATACAGATACGTCATTCTATTCTTGACCTCAATTCAAGTCAACACAAATACATTCAACGAGAGAGAAAATGTAGCGTTAAGTTAGGAATTGCTTTAGACAGAGACCATTTAAGAGAGTATGCAGCTGCCGGCCTGTCTCCTTAAATGTGCTTCTGGCTTAAGGAGAATAAATTAAGTTTTACACAGATATAATAGGAACCGAAAAGGAAAGTTAAATTAGAGTATACGTCACAAGTGGATAAAATAAATGAACTTACCTCTGTTCTCGGTCACAGCGCTGTTTTTTAAACTAAAGGATTCTTCGGGCTTATCAAAGTAGAAGGCATCAAATGCTGACCACCGAACATCAAGATGACTCATCTGAGGAGGAACGCCTCTAACGTACACAGCTGGAGTGGCGTTACCCCGATGATCACTTCCAGCGAAATAAATATTTACATGGCGCAAAACTGAAATGGACACTTTTCGGATGATTTTGTTCACTACGGGAGACTCAATCCTTGCTTTGGCATTGTTGAAGTGAAGACCCCTCCAGAATAGGCGATCGTGACTTCCTAGATTCCCCTCGCACTGAATGCCGATGTCTTCGTGGTAATCTGAAATTCCAGAGAAATGGGTATGAGAATTCGAGGCACTAGAAGCAAATTAACCTTTCATATAGGTATTAATTACCTCTGATACTACTTGCATAAGTATCCGAGGTAATACAATTTAATTACCTGATTTTCTATAACACATACAGTACGTACGTACATTAATCTTTAGTAAGAAGAACCTTTCAAGCATTTTTTAATTTTTTTAATTTGAAAAAAAAGTAAAAAAAAAAATCGCATGGAGTGCAACAACAGGAAAATATGGTCATGATCAGAGTTTGTTCTTTTGACCATTAACTGCCTTTCCGGGACAACTGTAAACGAAAGTGCATTGTCTTGATTTAAGGAGGGTGCTATTTTGGCAGTCTAAGATTTTCCTGTACTATCACGGCAACCAACCAGAGACGTATACAGATTTTTTTTTGAAGAGGGGGGGGCGACAAAAAAATGGAAGTTTTTGAAATCCACAAGGACAAAATAAAAAGTTAATGCAAAAATAGAAGAAACAAAACTTAAAGCTTATTTTTCTAATGTACGTTGATGCATTTTTATTACGTTTACGAAATTTTTCGTAATACAAGTCGCACTTCAACACGAAAAAAAGGGAAGAAAAAATTCGGGGACCAAGACCCATTCAAAATACGCAACTTACATTTCCCACTACGTTGGCAATCGGTGATGTATATGCCTTATCTTAGTTGTATTAGAATTCGTACCATGTTGGTAATATGAAATTCATAGGCACTATCTTGGTTTAATGAGATTTCCCACCCTGTTTGCAATATCAGATTTATTGATTCCATCTCGGTAAAATTAGATTTCCCACCTTGTTGACAACCACAATTTCTAGGCACTACCTTAGTTAAATTACAATTCCCACCACGTTGGCAATCTGAAATTTATAGGCACTATCTTAGTTCAATTAGATTTCATACCATGTGGCAATCACAGATTTTTAGGCACTATTTTGGTTCAATTATATTTTCTACCATGCTGGCAATCTCAGATTTATAGTAATTATCTCGGTTAAATTAGATTCCCCACAATGTTGGCAATCGGAGATTTGTAGGCACTATCTCAGTTAAATTAGATTTGACATTATGTTTGCAGTTTGAGATATACAGGCACTATATTGGTTAAATTAAATTTGCCGGTAGCATCTTGGCATCCTTAGATTTGATTTACCAATGCGTTCGCAATTTTTTTTTTTTTTTTTTGACAGACTCTTGCAACTTTACGTTTGCCAGCATGTCAGCAATCTGAGGTACCTCGGCACTGCCTTGGCAATTTGAGATTTTTCGGCACCATCTTGGCAGGCTAAAATTTACCACCATGTTGGCAATCTAAAATTTCTAGGCACCATCGCGGCAATCTTAAATCTGCCACCGTGCTAGCTACCTAAGATATTTTGGCACCATCTTAATGCATAATTTTCTCATGTTGAGAATTTTAGATAAAAATCAAATACACATTTCCTCTAGTAATGTTCAGTACTTCAACCATCTTTCGTACTGACAGCTGATGATTTCATTCACTTAATCAGTCGTCCGCCTTTTCCCGTCTTCCGTCTGGAATTCTCATAACACCATACCATGAACTTCGTTTCCTCTCCATAAATTCGTTAACGAATTTATGGGGAGGAAACGAAGTTCATGGAATTTACCAAAAAATTATTTACTCACTATTTATATGCTTTTGTGAAATATAGCAAAACACACCAACCCTCACATAATGAGCACCAAGAAAATTCACACCAGAATC
Source organism: Macrothele yani (assembly GCA_039090855.1). Classification (NCBI taxonomy): domain Eukaryota; kingdom Metazoa; phylum Arthropoda; class Arachnida; order Araneae; family Macrothelidae; genus Macrothele; species Macrothele yani. Next base: position 57,780,010 of record CM077028.1, read on the forward strand.
CATATCATTAAAAAGTTGAGTTAGATATTATTTACAAAATAATGCACGGGTTTTTTTTTTCGATGTGCAAATCACTGGATTGAAAAAAAATATTGCTTATATTAATTATACACAAAATATTTAAACATTTTGGTCGTTTATTTGAGTTAAAAAAGGAAGGAAAAATATGCAATTCGTTTAATTCGACTGAGACACACACACACACACCCACTGTAAAAAAATTCTGAAATTCACGAGGCCACTTTCCGTCATTTCTTTCGTGAATTAACAAAATATATATTTCTGATACAACCTTTTCCGTGAAATGACAGAAAGAAACCTGAATTTCACTGATTTTTCATATCACGGGAAAATTCTGAATTTTTCAGAAACCTTTCCGCAGTTTCTTTCTTATATTGACGGTAAATTAACATTTCAGAAATGTGTAACGGAAAATTCTCAATTTTCAGAAACCTTTCCACAATACCTTTCGCATATTAACGGAAAAACTCTGTTCTCACTTTTTCCGTATACGTATGACGAGAAATTACCGGTAATAGGAGCGATTGGTGAGAATACTTGAGGTTTGAATAACTTTTAAATTTCAATCGTCTGTCGAATATTGAAGTTCGGTAGCGAGATCGGATATTATGGATAGCATATTGCATGAATTCTGTTTACTGCGGCACAGGATATTTCTTCCCCTCTCCCCAATTTTGTACACCAGCTATTTATTATATATTGTGTTACTGCAAGAAATGTGTTGCTGTAAAAAACCAAGTACTTATTGTACAAATGATTATATGATGTCTATGTATCAGTGTTTGGACAACTTAAGACAAAAGCTATTATAGCTATCAAAAGTAAAGTTTATACTTAGGAGTTTTGTGAAATAACACTATAAAAAATACATTTCACCTTTCTAAAAAATAACTGAAAGTCATTGTCAGTTTAAAAAACTCAAGTTGCAAAGCATTTTGTTGCTTCGAAAAATCCCGATGAGAAATGCTTAATTTGTGAAAAGTCCTCTTACAGATTTTTTTTTATTACGAACGTATTCAGAAAAATATCAAGCTCCAACAGAAAATAAAATTACTAAATCAGTCGCATTAGTGACAAAATAAATTATCGTCGCGCAATTTGTCTTACGATATGCGTGATTCGTATTCCCGAGCGCTTGTGGCTCAGTGGTTAAAGGCGTGCATTACCTGTTAAACTAACAAAAACGACGGGGGTCAGATTCTGACTGCAGCGGAAGAATTACGTGGGGTAAGGACTGAAAATGCAGGGTCGTCGATTTTGAGAAATTTCAGTTTAAATACGGAAAAACCTGGAATGGATTTTTTCTGAAATAAACGGAATTTATGACTACGGAAAATCTGTGAAAATACGGAAGTTAAAATAAACGGGCATTTTTAAAAACGAAAATTTCTGAAAAAAGACGGGCACCTACCGACAACTTTACTGCATGTTATTTTCAGAAGTTTTCCTTGAATTCACATCACTTATTTTTTACAGTGCACACACACACACACACACACACACACACACACACACACACAGTGCTTTGAAGCGTAGTTCTGATGTGCCTCACAGACCAAATAAAGACGATTTATGTGAGTACTTACAGCCTATTCACTTCTGGCCGATAGAAAGCCTAATAATGCTCATCGTGTAATTAAGAAAGCCTAATAATGCTCATCGTGTAATTAAGAAAGCCTAATAATGCTCATCGTGTAATTAAGGATATTGTGTTAGTTAACCCGGAGCACAGCGTTAAGAAGCTTCAGTGTTACAATAATCACTCATAGCAGAACTGATGTTATAAAGGATCAACTAAAAAAAAACAACAAAAAAACATTACAACTACAACAGACACACACATCATTTAACGTACCTTCGTTTTTCTGACGACTCATTTCTGCAAGTACCCCCTCTGAGCTGCAGAGTATGATCTAGAAACTTGCTGATAAAAGTAAGGAAGTGAGATTAAAGATGAATTTACAGAAAACAAAATTGATGTCCCATGTAATTGATGCCTACATCTTCCTTGGACGACAGATATCATGCGAGGGCCACATCGAAAAAAATAAAAATAAAAGGCGTATAAACTTGGTCGTCGTGCATTGGAAGAAATAATTCAATTCTGCAGAGCAATTTACCATTATGTCTAAGGGTTTAATAGGTGCATCCTTCCAGATCTTACTTATGAAGGTGAGACATGGACCTTAAATAAAACAAATTAGTAAAATCATGCAATGCATTGATTATGATACGCTTTCCAACATACCAGAAATCATTACTCAAGTTATGAGGATAATGGCTGTGGAATAAATCTCGCTCATGTGCCCTGACCGTTGACCCCATTTCGATGATATTCAACAAAATTGGTTCAGAATACCTCCGGAACAACATGATGGAGTTTTGTCCCAATCAAAGCATTTTTACGTAAGTTATGGCGCATAAGGGCGATGGAATGGATCTTGCTCCTATGTCCTGACCTTTGACCCCATTTCGTCCATTTTCAATAGGGTTCGTTCCCAGGTTGTCCCCTACCACATACTAAAATTTCATGGAAATCGAACCACCACTTTTACGCGAGTTATCGTGCAGACAGACAAACAAAGCTGGAGCATATATGTACGCTTTTTCAACCTACGGTTGGAATGCGTAAAAAAGACATACACAGGCTGCGGACATCTCGAAGAAGACTGAAGGAATGCATGTTTGGTATAACCAGTAGAGATAGGAAGAGGAACTCATGGATCAGGAAAATAACAAGAGTTGATGACATCATAATCAAAGTAAAGGTTGTCAAGGGGCAATAGGCTGCACATATCGCTAGAAGAACTGACCATACTTGGACAACTGAAATACTAGACTGCATACCAAGAGACGGGAGAAGACCCAGAAGAAGATCACATGAAGATGTGTGGATGAACTTCGAAACCATGCGTGAGCAGGGTGACCAGATGACATTTTGGAATGGGAGGCCATTTTCATTACAAAGGAGGACATTTCGAAAAAAAGGAGGACACAACAAATTTACACAAAAATGAATATGAATGCACATACTCTGTATTGAAATTTTACAGCTTGAGAGTTTATATGTGCAAAACTTTAAAAAAAGAAAGAAAGATTTTAGTCCGCTGGGCATTTTTACTTATATTTTTCACTGGAAGAGATTTTCTTCAGTAGATCGTGCTTCTTTAACAAATATTTGTGAAATACACAGCATGACATGTCTTCCAAATTGTATTTAACTACCAGTATACCCCCTCTCTGATTGATTAAGAAATTCGAATTATAAACAGAAAAAACTCAGAGCAACGACTTACAACACACAAAACAAGCAGTGTGAGCTCACTGTTTACACTGCACGGCATCGTCTATGCGTGATGAACGACAGACTAACGCGCATTGGCGGGTTTTCTCTGAGCTGTTGACTCACAAGTGACGCACTGCAGCAGGCAGCTGCAGAATTGCTGGAATAAACTGAACAGGGGAGGAGCACTGTTAAAAAAATCTACTTAAAAATGAGATCCTCAACATATTGGGTTGTTTTTTTTAAGTACAATCGTATCGTAAAGGAGCACGTGACATGCTCAGAACAAGTAACCATACGTACTTACAAATAACTGCGTCAATAAATATAAATATAATCTCGTATTACTTCATTTTAGATATTATAGATTTCAAGAGAAATTATTTAATAAACGTGTAAAGTAACACACATAAATAATTAGTACAACAAAGTCACTGATCACAAGTAATTTAATTATGCATAAAGCACCTTTGTGTACGTTTTTACATTAAATATATTTGTGTCAATCTCATATATAATATATTGTCGCTCCATCACCATATCTGTCATAAAACTGTGCGGTCCATTTGCCCAGCATGTGACAACGAATATATCAATTATCCTAGATGTGCCATCGAATAATATACTTTCAGTTGATTCTATGAATAAATGAGTATGTATAGAGTACACGTATTCCAAATTTGAAATCGAGCCGCGAATGGCTTAGTGGTTAGAGATTTAGACTACTGATGGAGGGACCCCAGGTTCAAACCTAGCCTGGTAGTGTGAATTTCTAACAATCGCTGAATATCCGCCGTGCATCAGACGAGCACGTGAAGTGACGGCCCTCAGGTAGGAATCCCCAGATTAAAGTTCCTAAGCCCTCCCCCCCCCCAATTTCTATGTGCAAAATCGTACCTTTGTACGGTGGCGCCATCTAGTGTGCTCTCTCTCACTTACAAACTATCCTGTCAGAATCGCTAGATTCGCTCTAACTTCCTTCAGTTTCTGTGCCCTGCCCGAAATGGCACAGAAACTGAATGAAGTTAGAGTACATATTTTTGAGGTATGTGGATTTTTTGGAGTACTCAAAAATGAGTGCATATATTTCAAATTAGAAATACCAGATATATTCACAATTGATTCCCTGTATGTACTCAAATAAAAAATGAGTACGTGTCTTTTTCAAAAATGAGAAACAAGTACCCGGAGCTATTATAAGCCCAGAATGTACTCAAAAACGAGTACATTTTGCTTATTTCTAAATACCAATTTTTAGCGGGGAGGAAGGGCGCAAGGGAGAATCCAGAAATCAATAAATGCATTTTAGCGATGGCTTGATAGGATATATGATTGTAATAGAAGAATTTGATCAAAATGGATTTGAATTATTCCTATTGGAAACGCCGGATATTTGGGCTATTTCCCTTAATGCCTGGAGGACATGGTAAGAAAAGGAGGATATGTCCTTCAAAAGCCGGAAATCAGGTCACCCTGTGCCTGAGTGACATGGAGGAGAATTGTTCAAAACAGAAAGTTGTGGAAGTGATTTGAAGAGACTTTAATACAGCAGTAGAATGAAAATAGCACCTGATGACGATTCCAAACTTTCTTTGAATTTCGGTTAAGCTCTTTCAAGAATTACTTTTGTAGTCTGAATGAAATTATTAGAAGGTTACACGTGTCGCTCTCGTTTTTTATTCCTTTTAGATTCATGTCAACGACGCTAAGTTATTTCTGATTTCGTTCTCCCATTTTGAATTTCCATTAATGATGAAAAGGATATTCCAGAGAAGTGAGTAATGAGCGAACATACTGAAGCGTTCATCCGGACTTCCCCCTCTTTCTTTTAGTTTCGCAAATATCTGCTCTTTGACTGCGGACCCCTTGAAGAGTGATATACGCTTAGCTGATGATGTATGATTTGCGAAATAATTGAATTGCACTGTGTCAGTGAAGCGAAAAAGAGTTGACTGTCTTTTAACCACACTTCTCACATAACAACTCATATCTTCTGTTCTACGCTTTTGGTAGTTTTTTTGAAAGTCATCAAAAGTTGCTCTCAAAACCAGGAATGCGTTAATAACAACCTTTTTTGGTTTCATTATAAGCTCCTTACTCAGAAAAAGTATCCCATTCTTGTCTTTGAGAAATCGCTTTGTCATTGACATTCTTATTACAATGTGGTTGGCATGCTTCCATTTCCGCACTCTTTCTAATCCTTGATGGTTTATCTCTAAACACCATTAAAAGAAAAGTAACGGTTCAAAAAATTGCTAGACTAACTAACGACCTTCGGCGAAATATTCAAAATATACGTAACCTTGTGCCTTTAAAAAATCACTTCAAGAATACATTTTGCTCCGAACAAAGAAACTTTAGGAAATACTCCGTATTCTAAAGCGCGTGGTGGACAAATTAAATAACGTATGAATTACGACACAGCAAAATACTCAACGAAAGCTTATGAAATCCTGTATTCCGTATGGGCTGAGAAGTTAAATGATTCATGTTGGGGTCTGTAAACGCTCTGCCTGTCTTTCTTTATGCAGGAAACAGCCCAGACTACTTTGGAAGTTAAACAAGCACAGACACAGCAAATCGGATGATTATTCAAATCCCAAAGACGTTTATTTAAACATCGACGACTGTGCTCTTCGCTCCAGTACAAAGTGAGCAGGAATGCCCCTGCCAAGTTTGCTTAAAAATAGATCAGGTGGTTTATTATTATATTATGATTTTGGTTGGGGATTTAACGACCACCATGTGCAACTCAATGAGTTATAAGCAGCCACCCGTCCGGAATTTAGGGCCACTGGTTTCATTCAGGGGAAAAAAAAAGAGAGAGAGAGAGAGAGAGAGAGAGAGAGAGAGAGAGCCAGTGTCGTAAGACAAACACAACGTCCATGCCTCACCGGGATTCGAATCCGGACCCAACTCGGACGAATGGTCAGAAGCCAGCGCTTAGACCACTGCGGCACCAGAGCGGCATCTAAATGTTCTCAACAGCCCAGTGTGACGTATATTCTATTTTAACTTTCATTTTTAGTTCTTTTTCCTATGTAAATTTGAGTTTGTTCTCTTTTGCACTTCCCAACTTAACGTGGTATCTTCTCTCTCACATGAATGGAGGTTTCGCAACACCCCTGAGGTCAGTACGTAAGTAACGTATGCATGCTGATAAGAAAGAGGAAGGATATATATTTTGAAACGCAGTTGTTTGATGTGATGTTGTTAAATCTTTGCTGAGCTTATTTGATTGTAGGAGAGCTAATAACGTATGTGAAGTCACATTTTTATTGCCGTCTGCATAACTACGTTGTGAAGTTGTGAGTGTTATACTACTGATTGATTACCAATTGTGGACTAACGACGTTGGAATATACCACCATGCTATATTGAAGTTGGATACAAATAAAAGATTTGTAAGTACCAAACTTTGACGTTATTTCGAGTGAACGTCTATTTCATTATTGGTGAACTTGACATTTAGCACATGTAGTGTTTAGCTAGTTAGAAACTTAGGAATAGATTTTACAATACAACAGAGGTCTGGTCCTTGCAATGTAAGTATAAATATCCATGGGCAGCTAAGGCAATACGGGTTCAGATGTACTAGACAGCATAGGAGTCTAGTCCTTGCAGTGCAAGTAGAAATACCTATGGGCACTTCGATAACACTGGTAGAGATATGATCGATAGCACAGGGGTCTGGTCTGCGCAGTTTTAGTCGAAATACCCTTCGGTAGTTCGATGGTAAAGATCCTGATGCATTCGTCGGCAGAGGAGACTTTAAATCTTCTGGGGCTCTAGGCGCTAAATGATTCTAGGGCCCTTCCTTATCCCTTCAAAAATTTTCATGCGTCAGATTAACAAAAAAAAAGTAAAGTCAAGAAAAATGTTTTTGCGTTTTTTAAAATATCATTCTATCATAAATTATTAGAACGTTTCGTAAGAAACAGCGCCAATGTAATCGGTTTGTCTGCCCGTGCACATCGAACTTTTTGTTTTTACAGATATTCCACTACGTTTTGGGGACAGATGATAATCGTGCCCTGGTGTAGAGGTCCCCAGGTCAACGGCACAATCCCAACCTCTCGCCACACCTTCCCCACTGCAGGCATTATGGTATGTGGAGCCATAGCCTACGATAGCTGATCAGCTGTAGTAGTAGTACGTGGATCATTGACGGGCCAGCGGTATCTGGATGAGATCCTACGGCCCTATGTGCTCCCATTCCTGGCCAGCATTCCAGGTGCGCTATACCAGCAGGATGATGCCCGCTCGCACATGGCTCGGGTTGCCCAGGACTGCCTACGTCATGTCCAGACACTTCCTCGGCCTGCCTGTTCCCCGGACATGTCCCCTATCGAGCATGTGTGGGACCAGTTGAAACGCCGGCTGCTACCGTGCTGCACTATCCGGGATTTGAAGCACAACGTCCAACACGTGTGGGCCAGTCAGCCGCTGGACATCAGGCGTCTGTTTGCCTCCATGCCGGACCGTATTGCAGCATGTATCGCCGCACGAGGGGGTGCGACGCGCTATTGAAGATGACCGGACTGCGTGCCATAGATTCCTCTGCAATTGTTCTGCAGCTCTGTTTTTGCCATCATGTGTATCATTCATCTGTATCATTACGTTCATCAAATTTCAGTTCTTGGTGCGCAAATTTCATTGTCCGTGAGTGTACTTCATGAATTTACGGCTAAGGGCTGTCAAAGTCAAAAATTCAATAAATTAAAGTTCTCTTGAGAAGAAACTATTCGACATAGAGGATAAAAATATTTTTGTGCCTCGCAGATTAGGCCTAACAGACCTTTCTCAAATACTTAAATTTTACATTAGTTCATTAATTTGCTGCTAGAGGCACTGAAGGTCAAAAAATATGGTTTTCACAAATTATTTTTGCGAATTGATAGGACATAAAATTTCATTAAATTTTGCCCATTTTAATTTTCACTAATGGTTCATAAATTTCCCTCTAGTTCTCGAACTGGAAGTTTAATAAATTTTAGCTTTACGCTACAAAGATTCCATTTCAGTAACAGCAAAAGTTATTTTTGAGTTTGATACGTTTGGCAAAACTGGCTACATTAGTAACATTTTCAGTTGCTAATTACTTGGCAAATTTAGCGCTAAAGAAGCTGAAAATGTAATTTTGCGAAATTTATCGGTATATTTCGTATAAGTTGTCGTGAAATTGGAATGAGTTTCAATTACAGGACATGCTCTCTCCATTGCTTCAGCTTTGGAAAATCACTTTATTTTTACGATTTGTGCAAATTAGTCAAATTAGTAGGCAGCGAGCATGGTATCCAGCAAAAATAAAATGCTTGAAGGCATTGGCAATCGGAAAAGTCCTCCACGTAACAAAATACGGGTAAAATTAAATTAGTGCACAGTGCTTCGCTTAAAAAAAGGGGTGGATGATTTTCCGTGGAGGAAATTTCTTGTGGCGAACGATTCCTAAATCGAAGAGATTCAGCCGTCCATGGCATAGACGAATGCCATGGACCAAGAAAGCTGGACACTAAGAATTCATCAGGCCGTGCAGGAAAGCAAAAATGTGAAGAATTTCTTGAAAACCTTTTCCTTATTATTTTCATCAGAAAATTTACAAGGTCTGCATTTTCTTTTATTATGTCAAAAAGATGTGTAAGATTTTATTTATACCTGCACTGCAGTTATCAGAAACGAAGAATGAGGATTAAGTGCAAAAGATCCAACATGAAAATGGAAAAGTAGGAACCACAGCTTTGCGAGTAAGAATATCATTAAAAGTTTTATTGCTTTTTCAAAAGTTAATTTTTATGTCGATTTAAGGAACAGAAAAGGTGAAAATACTTTATAAAAATCAGTATTAGACTAGGGGAGGAGAACGTAATAAGCAAATTTTGTTGCGATACAACAGAAATTTCTTTTAACACTATTAAATAAGAAAAAGATAAATATAGTGTAACATTTTTGAATTTCTTTATTTTTCAGCCTAAGTACACTCTTTTTGCAAAAAACAAAACAAAAACCGAAGCATTCGAGAAAGTCCTTTGATCCTGATGAAACTCTTCATGCAAGTACCTCAGGATCGAATATACAAATGATTAAAAAATAATGACCAATGACTAAATAGCGGCCCACGACAGCGTATGGGAACCGCACATCGAGGAGGGTATATATACCAAGAGCAAAGGGCAACAAAACAGGTCGTAGAATACGTCGACGTGCTGGACCACTGTGACAGCAGATTGCGTGTGTATTAACCTCCAGACTCTGAGAATGCCTCGTTGACCGATTCGTGCAAACCACGATGAGCGAGTTTGAGAGAGGACATATAATTGGGCAGAGAGATAGGCCAGTTGGCCAAGTCGCCGCATCGCCAGGCATTTGGATCAGAGCGACGCGGCAATCGGAAGATGTTGGCGCCATTGGGTCGAACAGAGCACCACAATCCCGTGGCACACGGGGAGTGGACGGCCGAGGGCAACGGCAGAACGCGAGGATCGAGCGATTGTGAGAGCCGAATGAACAGAACCGAAATCGTCGCCCTCAATCATCCGTGGCCATGTTGCTTTTTTTTTTTTTTTTTTGAGGTTTAACGACCACCGTGAGCAACTCAATGGGCTATAAGCAATCGCCCGTCCCTAATTTAGGGTCACTGGTTCCAGGGAAGGGAGAGAGCCAGTGCCGTAAGACAAACACAACATCCATGCCTGACCGGGATTCGAACCCGGACCCTTTACGGACAAATGATCATAGGCCAGCGCCTTAGACCACTCCGCCACCGGGGCGGCCCATGTTGCTTCGTCCACAGGTACGCAAGAGGCCATTCGGACCGTTGCCGGACGAGTTGCAGCACGGGGATTACATTCGAGGAGGCCAATCTGCCGCCTACTACACACCAGAGAGCACCAGTTGCAGTGGTGTTGGACCCGATCAAGGAAGGATAGTGTCCAGTGGCGTTATGTTACCTTCAGAGATGAGTCACGATTTGCACTTGGCGCCGATGACCGACGCATACGTCTAGAGAAGAGTCGACCAGCGCACGGATCCTGCCTTTACCGTGGAATAGCATAGGGCACAGACACCCGGACTGACTGTCTAGGAAGTATTTCCCACAATAGCTGGACACCCTTCGTAGTCCTCCGTACTACCCTTATGGCTCAACGGCACGTCGACGCATTCTAAGACCTGTTGTGTTACCGTTCATGTCTCACATCACCGAGAAATTTTTCAAGTGGATAATACCTTGCCACACGTGGCACGGCTCTCCCGGGCCTGCCTCTGTAATGTCGACACCTTTGTATTGCCAGCCCGATCGCCCAATCTCTCACCGAACAAACATGATGGAACCCCAGCTACGACCATCTCTGAATGTCGGCGAACTGGCCCGCAATTTGGATACCATCTGGCATGCCATACCTCAGAACAGTATCCGTAAACTGTATGTGTCTATACCACGCTGGGTTTTTGCTTGTATCCGAGCCAGAGGTGGCGCTGCAACGTATTGACTTGTTCTTGTCATGTAGCTGTTTTGTCCGAAGAAATGGCCCAACTACTGCGGAATTGCAATCATTTCCTCTTCTATACATGTTACATTACACATACCAATTTCCATCTCGATTGGATGATTCTTTCTGGGTGCTTCGTTTTTCTTTACTTTTCTTTCTTTTTTTTTTTCTTTTTTTTTGTGTGTGTGTGTATGTGTGAAGATTGTATTAGCTGTTTTGGTTTAAGAGGATTAAGGCTGAGGAAGAACTTGATTACCCTACCCCAAAGAGAAAAGGTAATAAATAGCAAACACCCCCAGTCATCAGGACAGTTTCTATACAAGCACTCTTCATCGCAACTCAGGGGAAACAGGGAAAAGATTTCAACACAGATGTTTTTCCTTGGCTGGAAGTAGCATGAAAGTTTTATATCACAGCCAGTTAAATATTCGCCTTAAACAAGGAAAAGTGTGGAAAGCCTGAATCCTTGTTTCACCTACCACTAAAAGGAAGGCTAAATTACTTTAACAGTTCCTTTCAAAACAAGGACTCGAAAATTTGGAGTATCAACAACAGCAAGAAAAAATATACTATATTACTAATATGAGAAAGTAAAATATCCCTTGACAATGCAAATGAAGTGGTCACCAAGTCCGTGAAAACCAAAACAAAACTGGCAATCCAATTATACGTTTCCGGGGCCCCTCAAGCTCTGGGGCTCTAGGCGCGCGCATAGTGGGAAATCCGCCCCTGTTCGTCGGTGCACGTGTTTGACATCTGCAATGTCAGAAGAAATACCATTGGGAAGTTGGTTGGACAAATACGAATGGGGCTGCTCTCGAGTACACGTCTGGAAACTGCAATATTAACAGACTACCCCTGGGGAGCTTTCTATTTGTATCGATGCTACCCACCACGCTACTGTAAATGTAGCGTGCTACAGTAACACAGCACTACTACTTCCTATCACAAATAAATCTTACGCGATATTTGCATTTATGGGGAGGTAGGGAGAAAATAAAGAGCAATAATCAAATGTCTAATCCGATTTTCGTCCTTTGACATTACACACTGCTACGTTCACGTGGTGACGTCTACAGCTGACGTGTAGTATAACGCACTCTTTTCAGCGTCATTCCGAACATATTTTCCATTGACCTTCGGGTAGATGTCGCCCATTAAAAAAGAAAAAAAGAAAAGAAAGAAAGGAACGCATATCACGCTATCTCCAAACGATAGACGTGTCATTGTTATTAATATCGTTCTTTACAAAATCGAGGGGAAAGTGACGCAGTTCCGAACCAGCTCTCTGACCTGCGATACACAGCGATTGGATGAAAGCTCGCCAGGTCACGGTAGTTGTTCACTGATCAAAAGGATGTGACACTTCAGTGACGAAACTTCCGGGATACGCGAAGCCATCTCGCTTTCGCTTTCGTTTCATTCACGTGGTTCCGAAATGAACACCTGTCCTGCCACCTGCAAGCACCTGTCGTATTGGATGATACCTGCCATTAGACCTAAATCAGCGCTGTTTGCGGACTGATATATACAGCTGCTGATTTTTACTAGCGATTTCGAAGTAAACCTCGGAAGTATTTTAACTAAATATGTGAAGTCCTGGGAAACAAAGTTGGCAGCCGCCCCCCTTTTTTCCCCTTAATGTTACTTTACGAACTTAAAAACTTTACCTCAAGCCAGGACCGGATTAGGGGGGAGCTACAGCCTTGGGGCCCACCATTACCAAGGGCCCAGGAGGCATGCCTAGGCAAATAATAAATAGATACAGAGAGGGGAAGGGGGAGAGGTTTATAGAATAGTTTTACTTTTATCTCGTATGATTTTTACTTGGTCTGAAACAGAAGCTGGAAGATGAACAGATTTCAAGGTAGTGCCTCACCAAGGTTTCATGTCGCTGTGTGCAGCCATGTCGGAGAGACAGTTTCAGCTTTTTCACTACTATCCACCCAAACTCCCCAATTTCCACTTGGAACCGTTAATAGTCGAAGTCCCCTGTGGCTTCAGACTGCATTTAACAAAAAAGTTGAATTAAGAAAACGCAAAATCATCAGAAAATTCAAGACAAAATCTAAGAATCTTAAGCTTTCAATTCATGTTCTTATGAGAACAATGAAAACTACAGGGACTTATTATGTAAACTCTGCAGATAATTTATTAGTTTGAGCAATGCACAACGTATTAATTATCACAAGCATATAGCGACAAATTCGTGTTTTAATGGACTTCATAATGATTCCCTGTCATAAGTTCTTAGGGGGCCTACTCAAAAGTCTTAGTCTAGGGGCCTATTAAGGCCTTAATCCGGACCTGCCTCACGCCCGAATACGGTGCAGCAGTGGGTTATTATCTTTCTAATGCAGGATCCATTATGAAAACACATATTTGACGGTGACGAGGATCGCAACCTTCTGCTCCTAAGCCGAATGTTTTCCCAATTAAGATACACCGACGGAATATATTGCTGCAACTTGCCCGTCTTCACCTCTGTAGTACGTCACACATACCCCCCTGTGAAAGGAGGGGCCACGAAATCGGAGGTTTCGGGTCAGCCGCAAACCATGGTTGAAGTAACTCTCTATAGAAGAAGGAATTCTCACTAATTCCAGACGATGTGTGGAAGATACATTACACATTTTTCGAAGCGAAGAAGGAATTCTAATTAATTCCAGACGATGTGTGGAAGATACATTACACACTTTTCGAAGCGAAGAAGGAATTCTAAGTAATTCAAGACGACATGTGAAAGGAACAACACACATTTTTCGAAGAACTTAAAGGTCAGTAGACCCATTTAAACGTTCGGGCGCCAATGTGAAAAAACAAATTTGCCTGTAACGAAGGTCGAACCCGCATTCTTCTGCTCCGAAGTCCAGTGCTTACCCAATTAAGCCACACCGTGAAAAAATTTCTGAAATTTACGAGCTTCTTTCCGTCAATTCTTTCGTGAATTAACGAAACATGTTTCTGATATAACCTTTTCCGTGAAATGACAGAAAGAAACCTGAATTTCATGGATTTTTCGTACCACGAAAAAATTCTGAATTTTCGGAAACCTTTCCGCAATTACTCCTTTCGTATATTAACGGGAAAACTCCGTTCTCACTTGTTCCGTATCCGTATGACGAGAAATTACTGGTAACTGCAGAGCAACTGATGAGAATACTTGAGGTTTGATTAACTTTTAAATTTCAATCGTCTGTCGAATTTTGAAGTTCCGTAGCGAGATCGGATATTGTGGATAGCATATCGCATGAATTTTGTTTATTGTGGCAAAGGATGTTTCTTCTCCTCTCCCCTATTTTGTGCGCCAGCTATTTATTATATATTGCGTTACTGTAAGAAACCGGGTACTTAACCTACTGCGCAAATGATTGTACGACATCTATGTATCAGTCTTTGGGCAACTTAAGACAAAAGCTGTTATAGCTATCAAGAGTGAATTTTATATTTAGGAGTTGTTGTTTTTTTGTGTGAAATAATACTATAACAAAGAACATTTCACCTTTTTTACGCTTTCCAACCGTAGGTTGAAGAAGCATATATGCTCCAGCTTTATCCGTCTGTCAGCACGATAACTCGCGTAAAAATGGTTCGATTTCGATGGAATTTTAGTATGTGGTAGGGAACCACCTGGGGACAAACCCTATTTAAAAAATGGGTGGTCAAAGGTCAGGACATAGGAGCGGGATGCATTCCATTGCCTTTATGCACCATAACTTGCGTAAATATGGTTTGATTTCGATGAAATTTTAGTATGTCATAGAGGACCACCTGGGGACAAACTCTGTTGAAAATGAGTGAAGTGGGGTCAAAGGTCAGGACATAGGAACGGGATGCATTCAATTGCCCTTATGCGTCATCACTTGCATAAAACTGGTTCGATTTCGATGAAATTTTAGTATGTGGCAGAGGACCACCTGGGGACGAAACCATTTGAAAATGGGTGAAATGGAGTCAAAGGTCAGGACATAGGATCGGGATCCATTCCATCGCCTTTATGCGTTATACTGTAACTTACGTAAAAATGGTTCGATTGAGATCGTCAATTATCATGTTGTTCCGGAAGTATATTTTACCGGTTCTGTTGAATATCATCGAAATGGGGTCAAAGGTCAGGTCATAGGAGCGAGGTTTATTCTACAGCCATTATCCTCATAACTCGAGTAATGATTTCTGGTATGTTAGAAAGCGTATCATAATCAATACATTGCATGATTTTACTAACTTGTTTAAAGATAATTGAAAATCATTGTCAGTTTAAAGAAATACAGTTGCAAAGCATTTTTTTGCTTCGAAAAATCACGATGAAAAATGATGCTTAATTTGTGAAAAGTCCTCTTACAGAAAAAAAAAAAAAGAAGAAGAAAAAGAAACTTATTTAGAAAAATAATAAGCTCCAACAGAAAATAAAATGACTAAATCATTCGCATTAATGACACACAAAAAAATCATCGTCACACAATTTATTTACGATGTACGTGATTCGGATTTCCGAGAGTTTGTGGATCAGTGGTTAAAGGCGCGTATACCTGTTGAATTAACTAAAACGACGGGGGTTCGATCCTGACTGCATGGGCAATGTGCGCCTAACTCAATGAGCTGGGTGGGCATCAAAACCACTTGGGCAAAATTTTTTATAGCCGCCATGATTGTCGACATCCTACCGGTGGAGTGAATACAATGAAAAGACAAACCAGCCTACTGTTAGACGTCTGTCTCCTCTGACTACATTTCAAGATTGGTTACCTCGATGCCCGGCCAGCGACTGCTTCAACCCAGTCAGGAGGTGATCAGCGACGACCCCCACCATGTTTAGGACTCGAAAGTCTGCCTAAAAAGAGGTAACATTTCGACTTATCTTCCTATTGGCCACCAGTAAACCACACAGACTCTTTTTTTTTTTTTTTTTTTGACTCCGAAAAAACGGCTTTCCTAGCCTTCAGTTACTAATGGTGGAAGTAAAGAAAAGGGTTGTCCTAAAAATGTAACTATTTGCTTTTGAATTTTATGCAGCATTTTCCATATTCCCATTTGAAACTAGTATTGTCTGAGAACATCTTATTGTGTTGAGAAATGACACGAGAAGAAAAAGTTGTGATGGTTGTGAAAAAAAAAAAAATGAAATTTATCGGGGTCTTAAAAAATGGGCGAGAGTTATATAATTGAGTTTTGAAGTAACACAAACAATATAAAAGAGAGAAGCTTCAGTGGCAGTTGTAATGCATTACACGCTGAGAAACAAACCTCAGTGCTCATTTTTTTTTTTTTTGGCCAAGGTGTATTATTCATTTGTATTATGCATGATGTTTTGGTGAATGTACCTAAAAGGGAAATACCAAGGGTAGATCACATTAAAAAAAAAATTCTAAGCACACGATAATTGAATCACACTGAATTTTGAATAATAAATGAAAATTTACAAATTGAAATGTTAAAAACTTGTAATATTAGACAAAGCTGAAAAATATATAACTAATTTAGAAATATACACCCAACAAAATTGAAATTGGACTCTAAAACTCATTTTTGGCATTAGTGAGTGCTTTGTGAATGAAAAACAAAAGAGAAAAAAATCTGTAAAAATCTCAACAAAATTCTGACCAACAATAAACACAACTGGTAATCAGTTTTTACACCTAAAAATTTTTTTGAGTCACCTTTATTACTTGTTTATGTGTGTTCAATGAATCCAAGGTATTGATAGATAGATTTCGTGAATTCTTTTTTTGTCAAGCTCATAAATCACCTCTGCACTTGGCAGAGTTCAAGGATCTGAGCCTGGTAAGATTTAATTAATTGATACTTTGACAACGTAAATTTTGCTGCTTGTGCACACAATTTTTCTTTTGTTCTACCACTAATTATTTTTTTTTATACATCACGTGCTATATTGTTTCATACTATTTTATGCAAGTGTATTTACGTTATAACACATGGTCATAGTGACCGAGACACAAATTAGAACAAATTTTGCTTTATATCAGGAGCAGAAATTAACACTTACGCCCCCTGGTGGCTAAACCATTCTTTAGCAAATATTAGAAATTATACGCAAAGCATTTCCCATCAAGACCTGTATCCGCTGCAGAAAGAATTTTTCACATCGGAGTTTCAGAAGCAGAAATATCGGGGAAAGCGAATTTTACCTTTGCACCACCTAGCGGAAAGTCTACGAATTACTTGAAAATTTTGAAATTGCATGAAAAACATTTCGCAACGGAAACTCTATCGAACAAAAAGGAATTTTTTAAATCGGAATTTTAGAAGCAGAGATATTTATAAAAATAAGATGTACATCTATGCCCCCTGTCGGAGAAACCATGCATTACTTTCAGAAGAAAATATTCCGAAAAGGTTTATTGGCGTGAGTGGTATCGGTCCACGAAATAATTTTTTCAATCGAGAATTTAGAAGCTCAGATTTTGCTGCAAATACATCCGAAGCAGAAATTAACACGCCCCTGGTGGCCAAACCATTTTTTAACAAATATTCGAAATTATATGCAAAAGATTTTCCATCAGGCGCTGTATCCGCTGTAGAAAGATTTTTTTCAAATCAGAGTTTTGGAAGCAGAGATATCGGGGAAAACGCAATTACTTTTACGTCTCCTAGCGGCAAATCTATGCGTAACTTGAAAAAGTAACTATACCTAAAATAGTCTTCGACATAAATGGAATCGAAACGTAAAATAATTTTTTTCAATCAGATGTTTAGAAGCAAATATTATGGAATAAAATGTATTTTGAATTCGATATCATCTGCATTTACGCACTCTAGCTGCAAAATTGCGAATCGTAAAAAACAAAAGAAAAAAAAAAAAAAAAAACGAAAGGAAGGATCATCATTCCCTCATTTCAAGCTTCCCAATGCAAAAATAATTTTTCAAATCGGACTAATAGTTACAGAGATATGATGCCCAGAGGCGGACGGACAAACCGGTAAATAAGTAGGATCTCATATTATATATAATTTATTTATACTAAGCTTGTGGTATTAAGCACGATATTTTTTACAAAAGACGTGCTAATAAATAATCTATGGCGCTTTAACGAGGTTCGACTGTAGAAATATTTTTTAGAAAATATCCTTGCAAAAAACACAAGAAAAACACCAGTAGACTAACCATCGTAACAAAGGGAAAAAACAATTCTGTAGCAAGAAGGCGAAGATATTGCGCTCTGATAACGTATGCAAATAAATTGTTTCTGAATACTCTTATTGTAAAAAAACTAATTGTTGTAAATTTTTGAAAGTTTTCACAGAACACAGTTTAAGAATCACTGATAAAAAAAAATGCGGTGTATTTTCACAGATTGCCTGAAATTTTGTTGTGTCAAACATTCACTTTTCCTGCTTTTGGATTTCAGAGATCGCATTTTTAAACAAGAAAAAATAAATAAATCATGAAATCCCATATACTTTCGCTATGTTTGCTTTAGGAAAACTACAGTAGAAATTTTTTAGTCGTAATTTTATTGAGAATTGAATGATTGCACGAAAACACAAAATCGTAGTTAAAACTGTTGGTCGTGGAAAAAGCGCCTTTTATCGGTAGCAAATCTAAGCTCTACAGGCCAATACAAACAAAACAAAGGGCTCGTTTCTTTTGAAAAGTGATAGCGAAAGGCAATTCCCTTTCCACCAGTCAAAAACTTTTACCAAAAGTTGAATCCGCCTTTCCCTATGTTTTGTTCCCATCTATTCAAATAATAATAATAAAATTCCATGATTCATGTATGAGACATGATATAATACAGCATGATGTAATGTAATATTGTCAGCGAATTTCCACGAATGGCAGTGATAGACTGTACGAAGTACAGACGATACAAGATGCAACACGCATGATGTGTAAAATGAAAATGGCCACGCGCGAGCAATCAATCGATTCAAAATCGCCGGAAGAGGAAGCATCAGGTTGTTGTAGGACAGTAAAAGGAAGAATAATCTTCAGGATCAACCGGAAATGAAATGCGAGGGACTGCTTTAGAACAATGAAGCTACTCGTAGTTGGGCTGGCCTGGAGAATGAATGAATAAAGCGACCAGACATCCTGGTAATTCTACCCGAAGGCAGATCAGAACATGGGGTTACCAACCGGCTATTTGCACCTTACAACTAAAGCATTCATTAAAAATATAGAAGGAGCAGGAACGTAGTCAGGAGGAGGGGTCCTAGTGATCCGGACCCTCCCGAAATATTTCACCTGCTGTATTTTTTTTTTTTTTCGTAGTCATTTCAAAACACAGTGGAACTTCAGTTATACGTTTTTCACTTTTATACGTAATTCTGCGTTAGTCCTGATATTTTACTGTAGTTTCAGTCGCTTTTTCAATTCGGTTATATACGTAATTCATTTATAAGCTTTTTGCGATTGTACGTTAACCTTTAACTGGGTATGCTGGGTGCTCACAACACCACTCGATCTTTAATTGTAGGTAATATGGTAATACATAAAAAAACAAGTGTAATACTGCACGATGATAAAACTTTGATGTTTTGCAAAACATCAAATGCACAAAGTTAAAAGATGATTTATTTACAATTTAATTGTCGCACAAGTTAAAAGTTAAAAATATCACGAGATCTTTCGGGTTGGCTACTAACCCATCATCAGACTTTAATACAACAGATGGACACATACAGCTAAAATATTATATATACATACACTGAAGTGCCAGAAAAAACTGGTACAGACGAGCTTATGCAAAATACATAGCAACGTCACCTATGCGCGTACTCCGTTGCGTCCGTCAGTGCGTATATAAAGCAATAGACGTCCTTGCCAGCTGTCAGAGCTGCTTTCGGCATGAGAATGATAAGTAATAACGATTTAAGCGATTTTCAACGCTGTGTCATAGTTGGCACTCGTGAGATGGGCCATAGTATTTCGGAGGTAGAAACGAAGTTCGGTTTTTCACGGACGACCATTGCAAGGGTGTACCGTGATTACAAGAATTCCGGCAAAACTTCCAACCTAGGATACCAGTGTGGCCATAAAAAGACATTGGGTGAACGTGACCATCGTCGGCTGTCAAGAATCGTTTCACACGATAGGCGTGCAACACTCTCGCAGGTATCATCGGAATTCAATGCTGGAGCCTCAACAAGCATTAGCGTCCGGACTGTGCAACGTACCCTGCACGATATGGGCTTTGGGAGCTGACGCCCAACTCGAGTCCCCTTGATGGGTGCACGACACAGAGCTATGCGCCTAGCTTGGGCACCGCAGCACCGCCACTGGACACTTGATGACTGCAAACAAGAAGCCTGGTGTGACGAGTCGCGTTTCCAACTGTATCGGGCAGATGGAAGGATTCGTGTGTGGCGCAAACCCCATGAAGCCATGGATCCCGCCTGTGAACAGGGAATTGTACTGGCTGGGGGGGGGGGGGGGAGTCCGTAATGGTATGGGGTGTGTTTAGCTGAACTTCATTGGGACCCCTGGTACGTCTACAAACGTCTGTGACAGGCCAACGCTATGTGCGCAACAGAACAATGCACCTCCACACAAGTGTCGGGACGCCACATTATGGTTAGAGGAGCATTCATCTGAGTTTGGGGTGTTGCCATTTCCACCCAAGTCCCCAGATCTGAACGTGATAGAACACATTTGGGATGCCATGCTACGCGCTGTCGAACACAGGAATCCGAGACCTCGGAACACACCCGTATTGTGGAATGCTCTGCAGGAAGTATGGTGTGCATTGCCTACAGCATATTTCCAGAAGCTCGTGGAGTCCATGCCCCGTCGTATTTCTGCAGTCCTGCGCTCCCGTGGGGGACCTACCAAGTATTAGACTGGTGTACCAGTTTTTCTGGTACTTCAGTGTATATCTAGTGAATTGTTCATCACGTAAGAGCCTTAAACAGCGCAGTATCAATGAAGCAATGTTATGGAGGAAGAGTTCACTCATTAGGTGAGGGTGGAGGAAGAATAGAACGAGAGTCGTAGGATCGATCGTAGTTCTCAATAAGAAATCTCCAAGGGTGGGGAATAGGATATGGCGTGCCATCATTACAGCACTTGTCAGAGAATTTGTAGATATACAAACTCTCAGCAAACAAAATAGATCTTTTATTGGTAATGGAGGTCAAGAGGCTTGCTTCTCTCCACATAGTGGTGTGCAGGGCCGGATGGAGCATTTGCGGGCCTGGGGCGAAATTTCATTGCAAGGCCCCGAAGCAAAATTTCATTGCTTGCACTAGGAAATAAATCTCATATTTTAATAAAGTCGTTACGTGAAGATGTCCGTAAAGAATACACAGGATTTGAAACCCCCAAATCTGCCTGTGACGGCGACGAATTCGCATCCCTCTGCTCCGGAGCTGAATGCTTTACCGACTAAGGTACACCGACGGAATTTATCTCTGTAACTTTTCCTTTTTGGCATGTGCTTCACCTTTGTAGTACTTCGAAACGAAAACTATCGTAAAGACAAAATGCTTATCTCAAAGAAGCATTTGCTTTAAGCTCAAGAAAAAGACCAGAATACGCATTGAAAGTTCAAGAGAGAGAGAGAGAGAGAGTAAACACTGTTAAAATCTACGATTTTCTTTCCGAGAGATGGGGTTGAGATTTTATTTCACTTACTGTATAAAAACTGCTTCACAAAATAACATAAAGCTACGTGCGTAGCGAAAATTTTTGGATTGCGAATATTTCAGTGTAGAAATAATAAATAAAAACTTCGTATAAATAGTTTTTTCTTTTGATACATGTTTTAGTGATTGATTTTTAATGCAAAATGGTGTAACTGAAAAATTAGTGACTTTTTAAACTTTTATATGCGCTCATATATGATTTTTTTAAATTTCTAGTAATGTTTTTAAAGTCACTGAATAAATGGCCTCCATGTGTAGCCCGAAACAAACTTTGATATTCTTCTTTTTTATTTTATTTAAATTTAAGTATCTGATTTGCACGCAAATTGTTAAATATATAAAAGCAAGGGCCACAAAATGATGAAATTAAATTTGCGATTTCATGAATTCGAAAAATATCAAGGTCGTTACAATAATCACTTGAAATCAAAAGATCTCCGTATTTGTACGGCGAAGGGCGATAACCGGGCGATTGGAAACAAAAAAAAAAAAAAAAAACTAAAAAAAAAGAAAAGAAACAGCTTTTTAAGGACCTCGCAACCGAAAACTTACACACAAAAAATAATAATTGTAAAAAAACCTAACACATTTTTTTTCTTAAACTGCGGGGCCCCGTAAGGGCGCGAGGTGCGCCCCCGGTTGCCCCTATGGTCCAGCCAGCCCTGGTGGCGTGAGTTCCACGGTTTACAAGTTGGGAGAGGTAGTCGATGATGATTTAGACTTAATATCATATTTATGTTCGGCCAATGTTACGCCTAGTGTACGCAGGGTAGATCCAATGTACACCTGGTCTTCATCCTCCAATATATTGCACTTCACAGGAATGCAATAAATACCATGTTTGTTGCACCACGATTTTTTCTAATTAAGGAGAAGATATTAGTGGCCCTCTTCTCAAAATCCGGATGATATTTCTGGCAAACATTCTTCAAAATAGGGGTGATTAAAGGATGAAAATCCATGGAACCCACGAAGTGCAATTGTACTCGAGTACCTTCACGCTGCAATGTTGAGAATACCGAACGTTGTATCTTACGTGTCAAATTAAAGACACATTCTCTTGAGTACCCTCGCACGAGGGCAATATCCAATATTTTCTAAATTTCTAGCTGTCGTAATCGAGAATGCATAAAGACACGCCGTACCATAAGTTTCAAGTTTGGTGCACACACAGTATTTGTCATTTTCTTGTAGGACTTCCGTCCACAGTGAGTAGAGTTTAAGTCCCAGCCACCTACAGCGAGATCGCCTTTTGGGCAGGACACAGAAACGGAAGGAATGAGAGCAAGTCTAGCGACTTTGACAGAACAGCTTGTAGTGAGATTAGAGTACAGTAGATGGCGCCACCATACAAGTACGATGTTGCACACAGAGGGGTGATAGAATTTCATGGGGTTCATAGGAAAGGATACCCATTTAACCAGTGGGTCCAGCCTGGGGGCCGTCACTTAACGTGCTCGTCCGATATTCAGCGATTGTTAGTAAATCACACCATCTCTGAAAGATCAGCCCACGTTCGAACCTGAGGACCTTGCATCGATAGTCTGACTCGCTAACCACTAACCATCCGCGGCTCCACGGCGTACCATAAAATGTAAAGCTGCCATTTTATACCTCCAAGGGTGTGCAGAGGAGTAGGGAATTATAACCGGATTGTAAGTAGGTTTACGATACACGGAGAATTTCAAGGAATTCATAACTGGGTCACGTTGAAGAAAGAAATCCAAGAAAGGAATAGAACAATTATCCTCTAATTCAATGGTGAATTTAATGGAAGGATACTGATTAGACATAAGTCCAAAAAAGTAAAATATCGTCGATATATCTAATACAGAACGAAGGTTTATACCTGTACTCAGTTAAAACCTTGTTCTGAAGTTCTTGTAGCAAAATTTCGGCTTGAATGGTGGAAAGTGAGAAACCCATGGGGGTTCCTTTCGAATCTTTTTTGTGAGTAGAATAGAAAGAATCGGTTCTTTCAAAAGTTACCCATTTCCCGTCGAGAGAATGTGTTACACAGCGGTCATGTCAGGAAAAAAGCAGGACAGGGGAGAATTAGTTAAGCAAGGGATGAAGAAGGCTCTAAGCTTCCGGATGGCCGGTGCGAAAGAATAAAAAGTTACGTAAAATTGGAGTTGATAAGAAAAGACGAGAAATTAAGAAACGGAATAACTAATAAGAGGGATGGAAGCTTTAAGAGATAAAGAACAAAACAATTTTAGAACAACCTGTACTATAAGTTTAAGCAAGCAATAAATTAATTGAAACTGCAACTTTTCTCATCTGTTCCTTCGTTATACAGTATATGTATTCTGCAACGAGCTGCAATTAGGCTTAAATATTGAACCCTAACGGGGTTTATAAACAAAAGATAAAAGCTCTATGATACCTTTTTTGATGTTGAAGACGGTTAAATCCGTTTTAAGAAACAAAACTAGACAGCAATTACTAAATGGTCTGACTCTTCTTTCAGTGCATTCAAATGTTCCTCTTGGTGCGGACGAAGTATTTTCGGACCGCACCGGTGGCGCAGTGGTCTAAACAATGGCCTCTGATCATTCGTCCGAAAGGGGTCCGAGTTCGAATCCCGTAAGACATGGATGGAGTGTTTGTCTTACGGAACTGGCTCTCTCCCTTCCCTGGAACCAATGACCCTAAAATTAGGGACGGGTGACTGCTTAAAGCCCACTGAGTTGCTCACGTTGGTCGTTAAATTTCCAAAAAAAAAAAAAAAAAAAAAAAGTATTTTCGTAATATATCAACAGAAAACACGTTCACGGAAAAATTTCAGTGTTACAAAAATTTTCTTTCATTTTCTTTTCTCGTTACTCTAATAAATGTTTAGTGTCATGAGAAGTTCAATGCATCTACTTTTTACATACACTGAAACTGGGGGGCCCTATGCCGTCAGCCATTGCAGTAACACCAGGAATTGTTTTATATCTAGTCATGCAAGTATTTTCACACATCTGAACATTTCGTTACAAGTGGATGAATGAATGGTACAACAAGATCAATGAAATGCTTAATCCAACACATAACTGCTCAGAAACGCTGAGAGAAAACGAGCCACATAACAAATGCCCAGATCTTATCACCCCCAAGAAAGGAAACGGGCGAATCTCAGCTGTACGATCGCAACCAGTAATTAGAGTACAGCTTCCTTTTTTTAAACTCAATTAAGAAATTTCCTTCAGCCAGGAAGGGGTGAGGACCTTAAAAACGTGATGACGATTTCCACATTTGCTTGTGTTCGTATGTGCTTTTGAGAGATTAAGGAGAGAAAGGGAAATTAGAATCAGCATTTGGAGCTTTCGCAGGGGATAACGTCCTGAGTTTGGGAGTGGCCGAAAGTCACGCACAATGCCCCTCCTTTCCCCCATCACCCCCATCATCGGCTCTCTTTGTGTGGAGGACACGCTAATGACGATTCCTATTATGAAGCAGAATGGGAAAAAACAATATTGACAGAGGTCAAGACTCTCCCTGAGAATAACCACAACAATCAGCTTGCTTCACTTAATTATTAATTTACCTTCCATTTCACTCATGAAACACAAAGCACAATATAGGGCTCTCGAAATAAATTCAATTGTAGTTTTCGTCAGTTTTTCGATTAGTTTCACGGTGAGAGAAATCACCAGCATCCTAAGATACCTCCAACACACATAAAGACGGCAAGAGAAGAAAAAGAAAAATAAACACGAGGAAAGAGAGTGATAAAGGAAGACGGAAGAAAGAGAAAATTAAAGCATGGAAGAGTAATGGCGATAATGAGAAAATAGAAGGAAAAGTGATGATGAAGCAGAGAGACAAAAGAAAAAGAGGATAGAAGAGAGAAAAAAAAAGATAGAAATTTATAGAAGAAAACAGGACAGAGAGAGAGGACAGAGAGAAGAAACAAAATAGTGAGAGACAAGAGAAAACACAGACAAAATACTTTAAGAGAGGAAGGACAAACCAAAGAAAATGGAAGAGACAGCAGGGGAAGAATAGATGAGGAAACAGAAGGAAAAGCGAAATAGAACTTAGAGAGTAAGAAGTGCGTGTGTGTGTGTGTGTGTGTGTGTGGGAAGGGGGGGGGCATTAAAAGGAGTGAAATGACATAGAAAATGTGGGACGAGAGAATAATAGGAAACATAAAATGACAGGAGGTAATAAAGATGTAGGTTGAGTGGAAGAGAGACAAAAATAGGCTACAAGACAAGGAGAACAGAGACAACGTGACATGCGAAAGAGAAGCAGAAAACAAGACAGTAAAATAGGATATGAGAGAAAGGCAGAAGAGCAGGTATGAGAGAGAAAACGAGGAGGGAAAGAGAATACAGAAAGGGTGAATAAAAATATAAGATAACGGAGAAAGATGATAAAGAAAAGAAAATATATAAGATAAGACAGAAGATGGGAAAACACAAAATTCGACCAGAGGTGAGAGCATGAGAGAAAATGCATGTGTAGATGGGATAAACAGAGGGGCTGGAAGCACATTTGAGAGAGGAAGAGAAGATACAGAAAAATATAAGAGGGGAGGAGAACAACAGAAAAAAGGAAAGAAAAGTAGAAAAATGAGACGTAGGAAAGGAAGGAACGTTACAGAATATGAGACAGAGAAATGTGCAGAAAACATCTGATAAAAAGAAAAGTTGACAGTATGACATGAGAAATATAGAATTTATGAAGGAAGAAAAAGAAAGACGGCGGAAGAGTGCAGATTGACAGTATTGGGTAAAAATACAGGGAGGCAAGTATAGAAAGTGAGAGACAGAGTGCAAATATAGACAGAAGAGAGTTAAAGAGAGAGCGAGAGAGAGCAAAGAAGCAGAGCTTGGCAGAGAGCTAAGGAAGAGTGGAAAGGAAATCAGAACAGAAGCGAGGAGAGAAATATCCTGACCCAAATTTGAAAAATCTGATGATATGGGAGGGATCCTATTGGCTAAATTTGGGCCCCTGGCAAGATAGAAAACCTCAACAATTCCCAAACCGTGTTACTTGTTTCCAGGTTTGTTTCTTATGTCAGCCCTTCCTTTGGGGCGCATGCACCCAAAGAACAGGCCAACAGCAAAGAGTATACCGAAACAACTTTTTCAGTATTCCTGAAAAAGTTTCAATAATTAATCTCAGCCAATTAGAGTTTATTTAGTACGAGGTTACGGACGAATCATTTTCTCGAGCGCCAACCTTAAACTGCATAAGGAGAGGCTACCTATTAGGCCTTTGGTCGCGGGCTACGTTAGCCTTACTCGACGCTCGAAAAAGCACTTGCCCTATATTTGGCTAAGTTAGCAGAGAGCTCACCTTTTTCTATCAAAAGCTCCACTAGGGCAATTGAAAGGATCAGAATGATTCAGCCACATGCTGGTCCTTTCATACTTGCCTCTGTGGGTGTAGTTTCACTGTACCCTAATGTACCTGTGGACGTCACCCATCGTATTATTGAGTCTAAACTTGCTAAAATTTACGTTCCCACCTCTGAAATTCCTGCCATTATGAACGCACTTCATTTAGTTAAACGGAGTTCACATTTCAAATTTCTTGACAAAATTTACATGCAAACTGAAGGTTCGCCCATGGGCTCCCCTCTCTCCGCTGTGTTAGCAGAAATTCTACTACAATACATTAAAAACAAAGTTCTCAATGAATTTCCTTTAGTCCCCAGCTTATACATTAGGTACATCGACGACATCCTCGTGTTCTGGCCTCACTCACAGGAGTTAATTTATTAAATCTATTCGCCGACGCACTCTCTTCAGTATTTCCCACTATCGGGCTCACGATAGAAATTGGATCTAATTTCTCACTGTCTTTTCCGGATTTACGCAAATTCCGTGATCCAGAAACATATTTACTGTCTTTTTCTGTTTATCATAAGCCAACTGATTGCAATAGTCTTATTCCGTTTAGCTCTTCACATCCAATTCCACAAAAATTATCTGCCGTTACCTTTCTTATCAGAAGAGCCTTCACGCACTCTTCAAGTGAAAGTCATTTACGGTCGGAGATAAAGTTCATTTTCGAGTTGGCGGACAAACATGGATATTCAAGAACTTTGGTCAACAGAATATACCACAGAATAACAAATGATAGATCCATAAGTCTGAAGCAAGACCCAAAGCCTTATAAACGATTTGTGGGAGCACTGGATCAGCACCCACACATCACAAACGTACTATCACGTATATGCTCAAAACATGATATAAATTTTGGTACCCGATCAAGGAATCTTATATGGTTTATTAAAAAAGATTGGGCAACAACT
Source organism: Macrothele yani (assembly GCA_039090855.1). Lineage (NCBI taxonomy): Eukaryota > Metazoa > Arthropoda > Arachnida > Araneae > Macrothelidae > Macrothele > Macrothele yani. Next base: position 57,807,662 of record CM077028.1, read on the forward strand.
AACATAATGAGGAAATGGGGAGTGTACAACATTCCAATGTTGGACTCCTCAATAGATGAACATGTTAGCAACTATGTAGGATACACAAAGAGAAGCTTGAGTATACGTGCACAGGAACATAAATATGATATCCGAACCAACCGCAATAATACGGCATTGTCTAGGAATGTTGCAAACAGAACATTACAACCAGACTGGGCGAATATCAGACTGTTGGACATTCTAGCATACGTACACTCACCACACTTTGTTGAAAGCCTTTACATTGAAGCACTGGGGGACAGATGCTGTAAAGACAGTACACCTGTGGACATATCAAAAATATGGAAAAACCAAGTAGTTAATTTGAACTTTAAATTATAGAATTAAAACCGACATGTGAATTTGACAATAGCCTATAATAATGTGACAAAATTTTTGTATAACTAGGTGAATGTTCTGATGTTGGAAATTACATGGGTGTGTTTGCTCGGTTGCGATGGTAACAATCCTTGTGACGCTTGAAATCTTTACCCGTAGTGCATTGCTGTACTCCTACATATTTGTGTGAGTATCATACACTGCTGGACAATAAAAAAATAAATAAGGACGGATCATAAACGGCTATATAGCGCATAAAAAAGTAAGTGTGGTTGGATGCCAAGTGAAATAAAATAATGTCAGAATGCCAGGACATTACAAGAAAGACAATTTATTGTGCTCTGAAATCCAGAAGGCTTTGGAACGTGTTCAAGGGACAAACAGGCCATTTTGTGCAGAATACGTAAACGTGAAAAAAATGCAATTACCGTCCGCAGGCGTTCCGGCGTAAGATGTCAATATGGGATATGGCCACCATGGAGGGCGATGCAAGATTCCACACGTCGTGTCATGCTTTGCACAACATTATCAAGCAGCTGTTGGGGTAATTTATCCCATTCCTCTGTCAGTGCACGGATGATGGTGTCCATGTTTATTGGAGGGCATTGGCGACCAGCAAGACTCCTCCCCAAAGCATCCCACACATTTTCAATGGGATTCAGATCTGGAGAACGTGCTGGCCATACGAGGCGTTGAATATCCTCGCTCTCAAGACACTCCTGGACAGCGACTGTTCGATGACATGTTGCGTTGTCGTCCATGAAAATGAATCTATCACCGACAGCACCACGGAACATGCGAACATGAGGTAGTAGAACATCATTAATGTATCGTTGGCCAGTCATAGTCCCAGTTGGAAGCATATAGAGGGACGTACGGCCATTGATCATGATGCCAGCCCATACCATGACACTACACGTCGGATATCAGTCCCTTTCCTCTATGTTTGCTGGACAATATGCAGTACCACTATCACGCCAGATCAGTTGTCGTCGACAATCAGACGATAGACTGTATCTACTCTCATCTGAGAAGAGGACAGCAAACCAGTCGTTATCAGTCCAATTGCGATGTTGATGGCACCATTGCAAACGGGCGGTACGGTGACGTCTGGACAATGGGATGCACACAACAGGACGGCGGGCGTATATTCCTCCTTCATGCAAACGTCTGGCGACAGTTTTTTGGGAGATCCGCTTGCCAGTAGCAGCCATAAACTGATTTGCTACCTCACTAGCTGTGCTGCGCCGGTGTCTTTTTGTTGATAGCACTATGTACCGATCTTCTGCAGGTGTCGTACTGCGAACACGACCTCCCCCGTGACGTTTGCTACACTCTCCATTTGTTTGAAATGATTTCCAAAGCCTTGAAACAACACTGTGGCTGACGTCGAACTCCCTGGCAACATCTGTTATTTTTCGCCCTTCTTCAATCTTGCCAATAATACGGCCACGCGTAAAATCATCTAGGTGATGTCGGGAAGACATACTGAAAATTGCAAGTTCGTCAATTGATTCTTTCCCTTTCAACTTTGCGTTTGAACAACGGTCAATACGCGTCAAATCCTTTATATCTCTTATCAGCGCTATGACGTCACGAACAAGTTCGGCAATCCAAAATTTGCATACGCACAACACGTCTTACTGTATCCCGCACTTATGCTAATTTCCACATTTTCCTGCCTTCCATTTTGTGGTTGCTATCATTGCTATTGTCATCCGTCCTTAGCAATTGTCCTGCAGTGTATAACCTCTGTTCTACCTGATGACGGGGTGAATGTCACCCTGAAAGTACTGGTGGGATTTTTAACTGTAAATACTCTTCATCTTTTAACATTAAATATCGTACATAGACGGTGTTGTCATTTATGTGCCAACCTGACTGTATAGACAATTTTTAACCACAGCTACTTAAGTCAGTTTTTATTGCGTCGCTGTTAGGCGTCCCCAGTTCCACCATAAAGCAAGAAGTGACCATTGTGTTAAATCTATTATTACTTGACAACGTATCTTTTGCATTTTCAAAAGAAATATAAATTAATAATTTATTTTGATGGGAGAAGAAGGTGAGATTACCGTCACTCCTCGCTGAGACAGTCTCCGTCTCCGCCATTACTTTCAAGTTTCTTCGCTATAAATTTAGGAAATAAATATTATGATATCTTTGAAAACAACATTTTTTAATCCCCAGTATTTGAAATAATCTCTCATTGAACATTTTTTTTTTTGCGCTGTTTGCGCAGCTGGCGTAAAATTTATTAAGAAATAACTAAACTGTACGCAACAAAGTCATAGTTTCGTTTTGCATAAGTATTACTAAAGTAAAAAAATCTGTCAAAAGATTTCGCATCAGTGACGCCTCTGATGAACTACTTGAGCTCCAAAGCGAACCACCCTGTCTCATGACACACACAAGTACGCACAATGCCTTAAAAATATAAATTTCGGCAACACTGCACAATCAATTGAGACCTTGGCATATTGATACCTCCTATACAAAGGCTAATAGTATGCTTTTCTGTTAACTATCCTAAATTTAATTCCTTCCGGTGGAAAAATTCCATATTTTGAAAACCAGAAAACTTTAGTGCATGACTGCACGCCATTTTGAAGAATCTTTCGAATTCTACCTTTCTGGAGACAATAAATACAGCGTGACAAAATACTCCCTGCATTTACACCACCAAATCGAAAAACTTTGTCTCAAGAAACAAACAAAAAAGGAAATTATTAGGGGTACGCAAAAGTTCCTGCCGCCCCCGCTAGCGGGCGCTGTAGAGGTCTAACCGGCCGGCGACACGTGCCGTCAGTTCGTAAATGAAGCCAAGCATGGCGGTCGATGAAGTTCATTTGTGGCATTGTTTACTATTCATGTTTAATTTAAAGAAAAGTGCAAGTGAAGCATACGGTTCAGTATGTCAGGCGTACGGCGAAACGGTTATGGGTGAGCGGGCGTGTCGAGGATGGTTTGCCAGGTTTAAGAAAGATGATCTAAGCTTGCAAGACAAGCCACGTGCAGGTAGACCGTAGGAACTTGCAGACGAGGAGCTGGAATCGTTGTTTCAAGAGGATGCCACACAATCGACCACGCAACTGGCGAAACGTTTGAAATTGGCTCAATCAACGGTGGTACGGCGTCTACAGGCCTTGGAGAAGATCCAGAAGATTGGTAAGTAGGTTCCGCATACTTTAATGGAGCGTAATATTGGTCAACGATTGGGCATCTGCATGTCGTTGCTGAAGAGGTTTCAAGGGAAGAATTTCTTGTGGAAGGTTGTCACCGGGGATGAAAAATGGGTCTATTGCGACAACCCCGTACGAAAGCGATCCTGAGTCGACCCAGGCCAGCCATCAACATCCACTGCAAAACAGGATATCCACGGGGAAAAGGTGTTTTTGAGTGTGTGGTGGGATATGCATGGAGTGCAGTACTTCGAACTGTTGAAACTGCGCGAAACAATCACTGCACAACGATATAGCGATCAGTTGATGAAACTTAACCCAGCAATCGAGCAAAAACACCCATGGACAGGTAAAGGACGCCGCCCAGTCATCCTGTTACACGATAATGCCAGACCACATGTCGGTGCCACCACGAAATCAACCCTTGAACAGTTACACTGGGAGGTTTTACAGCAACCGGCTTACTCCCCGGACATTGCACCTTCAGACTTTCATCTGTTTCGCTCTATGCAACATCCCCATGCCCAACAGCGGTTCACCATAGTTCCAGAGGTGGAAAGTCACTGCGTTCTTCAGCTCAAAACCCGAGTCTTTCTATCACAGAGGCAGTCATTTGTTGCTTGAAAAATGGCAAAAGGTCATTGATGCTAACGGCCAATATTTCGTTGAATAAAAAATATTATATATTTCGTTGTATATTGGTTTCCTGATTGTTCCTGTCTCCTTTCTTCTTAAAACTGCAGAAACTTTTGCATACCCTATAAACTATGGGGAGATGATGTTCATGTTTAACTCTATTTGATGTCAAACAGTTTGTTTCTCCAATTCATTAAGGAGATACAGAACAGCGGTTGATCTGGCTTTTTTAAAGTTTTCGCCAACCCATTCGCCAAATTCATTTTTTTTTTCGCAATAGGTAATCTAAGGTCACCATTTTTTTTTATTCACTCTCCGTTGGAAACATAAAAACCATAAAAACATAAAGTTTTATAAAAGTACAAAACAATAAGTTACAGATTCTTTACAATGTTGGATCTTACCTTTACAGGCTAATACGGCCGCGGCACCAGGTGAAGTATCGCGTGCAGTAAAACACCGGATATCTCCACACACACACACACACACACACACACACAAAATAAAATAAAAATAAAAATAAAGGAAATGTTGTAACCCTATAACAACAATTAAGCATTATTTAATACAAAAGCAGTAGGTTATAGATTCTTTACAATTGCTTTTGCTCGGACGTCATTAAAAAGGTAATCGCCAGTATTTTTGCCAAACCTGTTTATCCATCACTAAAACGATTTTTTTTTCTCGCAAACTGCGAAGAATGCGATTGGCAGCGCGACCCCTGCAGAATATCTACACAAATACAGCTCTACACATATTTACGCCTCTTCGCGGAAAATGTGAAATTACTAAGAGCGGAAAATACATGTAAAATTTTTGTCAGTCAAACGAGTATGAGATTCAGTAAAAGAAAAAAAAATCCCTTCGAATTCGTGTTCTAGAAAAACAGATATGATAATACAGTAGAGTTCGGTTAATTGGGCCATCGGTTAACCGGGGCAGCCGTTTAATTGGGTCAATTCTTGAAGAACATCCCAAATTAGCTCTTTGGGATAAAGCTTCTCATAATTGGGGCAGCTGCTAAATTGCGCCAAAGTGTTCTAGCTCCGATGTGTCCCAATTAACCGGAATCTACTATGTAAGTTCTTACGCCACCTAGAGAAAAAAAAACATTTGAACAAGGAAAGTGAACAAAATACAATAAATCTTGCTAAGTCTTACGTCTATTCGATGCGAAAAAGAATTTTTTTTTAATCGATCTACTAAAAACAGATAGTGAAAGGCAGAAATATAAAATACACATTTTCACTAGTAATGCTAAATTTATGAACCAAGAAATGCAGGAAAATGTAAAGAAAGTTTTAGGCACAATTACTTTTATTCGCCCCAAAAAGAGGTTTCCCAGTCTGACAACTAGAGAATGAGACGTCATTAGTATTAAATAAACGCAGCATAACGGGAAACGCAGTAATTGTATAAAAAAAATCTTGATCACATTCTGGTTGGTTTGCTTGAATCAAATGTTTGCATTTTCCCAGTACAACGTGTTTATGGAAGTTGGGATATATAATGTTCGCATACGGAGCCAACTGGACAGACAAGGCAATGAGTACATTAAAAGAGATTTTTTTTTTTTTCGATTAGCATATACACTGAAGCAGAGCCGCCCTTAGGGGTGTACGACAGGTGCGGTCGCACAGGGCTCCGCGCTCGCACCCTAAGAAAAAAAAGAGGAAAAGATGGAAAATGAGAGAGAGAGAGAGAGAGCGAGGGAGCGAATATTTTTTTTTTTTTCAATTAATTTAATTTTATTTTTTAAACTTCAGTAACGGTGGCAAGCGCAAGAAGAAGCTTTCCACGCTTGAAGCTGGTTAAATCTTATTTAAGATCTGTCAGGTCTTAGGCAACTTGTGGAGTAGATCCTCAGACATTCACTTAATCTTTTTGTTTAGCTGTCTCTGCGCGGCTGTCACCTACACATTTTTTGGCGTTTACTGAAAAACAGAACCTTTTACGCTCAACGCTACTACTGCACGTATATCTTTTGATGCCAATGTTCGAAAACTGCGAATGAGTTACGTGCGTTTCTGTCTGTAGCATTGATAATTTGGTACGTGTTTTTCCCTTCTGACGCATCAGTGAGATCACAACAGCAACTGAAAATCTGGTTGCAAACCGAAACACCACCCTCTCCCCTCCCTCAAACATCAACAGTGGTCATTATTGTTTCAGGAATAGAAATCACAAGGTTTTCTGAGGATCGCTCAGCAAACTCCATAATTGAAAATTTCCGGCAACATACGCAGAAAATATGCTCACGATTATCTTGTACAATAAACACTGTTTATTAAGCTGCTTTAACGGCAGAGGTCGAATCACAGGAAGTTGATGCAAATACGTGTGCGCAACACACAGGTGAAGAATTTTGATCCTTTTTCGGAATGGTTAAGCGGGGCCGTGCGCCACAAGATAAAGAAACAAGGAAGAAAAAATGGCACACAAGAGTAAACCTTCCACGTGAGTTCTGCTTCAGCTGTTACAATTATTCCGCCACCAAGAATAAATAAACAAAAGTTCATTATTCACACGAAATTTCACCATACTTTAAACAAATCATACACACAGTCCTGTTCCTCCATCACTGCTGAACTTGAACTAAAAAATAAAAAAAAAGTAGAAAGACGAAAAGTTAGGAAATATCCGGGTTTCGTTGATAGGAAGAGAAGGAAAATTTCAGCATACACATAAATAAATTATGTTTCGTGAAAAATATCTTTAAAACTTCGTGCCAACCATCATGGATTACTGCACTAAGCCGTCTAAACACGATACAAACCCAAAAACAAGTATTAAAACACATAGTTGTTAAAACCATTTTAATACTAAAATCATTACACCAACGCAAGATCTTTCAAGGCGCCGAGTGGTTGACTAATGTTTTTTTTTTTTAGTATATGTACTAATGTTTTTTTTTAGTATATGCACTAATGGTTTTTTTTAGTATATGCACTAATGTTTTTTTTGTATATGTACTAATGTTTTTTTTAGTATATGTACTAATGTTTTTTTTAGTATATGCACTAATGTTTTTTAGTATATGTACTAATGTTTTTTTTAGTATATGTACTAATGTTTTTTTTAGTATATGCACTAATGTTTATTTTAGTATATGTACTAATGTTTTTTTTTAGTATATGCGCTAATGTTTTTTTTAGTATATATACTAATGTTTTTTAGTATATGCACTAATGTTTTTTTTAGTATATGTACTAATGTTTTTGTTTTAGTATATGCACTAATGTTTTCTTTAGTATATGTACTAATGTTTTTTTTAGTATATGCACTAATGTTTATTTTAGTATATGTACTAATGTTTTTTTTTAGTATATGCGCTAATGTTTTTTTTAGTATATATACTAATGTTTTTTTAGTATATGCACTAATGTTTTTTTTAGTATATGTACTAATGTTTTTGTTTTAGTATATGCACTAATGTTTTTTTTAGTATATGTACTAATGTTTTTTTTTAGTATATGTACTGCCGAAGCAAGTACAATTTCCGACACAGACATCTTGTGAGAGACAGCCAGGTATTTTCATGTAGGACGTCCGTCCACAGAGAAGGTTTAGGCCCAAACCACCTACAGCGGGTTCGCCTTTTGGTGAGGGCACAGAAACGGAAGGAGTGAGAAGCAAGTCTAGCGACTTTGACAGAACAGTTTGTGAGTGAGAGAGAGCACAGTAGATGGCGCCACTGTACAAGTACTATGTTGCTCATAGAGTGGTGAGAGAAAGTCAGAAGGGAGTAGGAATGGATACACAACGTAACAGGGGGGTCCACAACCCAGGGGCCGTTATTTAACGTACTCGTCCGATGCACGGCGAATATTCAGCAATTGTTAGCAAATCTCACCATCTCCGGAAGATCAGGCCAGGATTGAACCTAGGGACTCTCCATTGACAGTCTGACTCGCTAACCACTAAGCCGCGGCTCATGGTTGACTATTGCAGCAGGAACCCCGTTTTTATACACAGTGTTTTCTTCAGATGCTTATGACGTGGTTTTAACTATGTGTTTTAATACTTGTTTTGGGTTTGTATCGTGCTTAGACGGCTTAGTATAGTTATCCATCGTGAGAAATATGTATCGGATACAAGCTATCTACAGAGGATGTTCAGACAGTTTTAGAACGATTTTCCAGCAATATAATTAATGTTTAAAATAAAATTATGTCTTTCTTAAATGTTCTATCTGATAGCCCTTTCTCTGGACTATGAACGATTTTCCAGCAATATAATTGGCATGATATTTAAAAAACTATTGGGCCGATCGACTTCAAATGTAAAACTGAATGTTCAGCAAACATCCTTTCTCTGGACTATGAACGATTTTCCAGCAATATAATTAATGTTTAAAATAAAATTATTTCTTTCTTAAATGTTCTATCTGATAGCCCTTTCTCTGGACTATGAACCTACATCTGGATTTCCAAGACATGGCATTTGTTAAAATTGGTAGTGGTGTTTTATTCCACTCCTCTTCCACTGTTTTCCATAGGTCAATCATTGTTTTAGGTTTGCGTTTAGAAAGCGCTCTTTTTAGCAGTCCGAAGGCAAATAGTCCATTGGTGACACATCAGGATATTTTGAAAGAATATGAACAAAAGATATAGACTTGACACCGTCTCTTTTTCATTTTTAAAGAAATTCGGTGGTAGATTTGGATGTGTATGACTGGTAGTCTTATCTTGATGGGGCTCTATTCCTTGAAGGTTCTGCAGATAAATGAATGGCATTTTTTCTTTAAATATAGGAGATAAGACATTATTTTGGTAAAATTGATTTTAACAGTTCTTTTAACTTTTCTTAAATTTAATTTCCATTGCACGAAAAACCAGCAATAATCATGAATTCTTTAACTGAAACTTTCTTTGGATTCTTGGAACCAAGTTTGTAAGCCTTTTGCTGATCTTTTACGATAGTAAATCAACTTTTTTTTGTTATACAGTCGTTTAGGTATATCCATACTTCATCAACAGTCGAAATAAATTTAGATCTGTCTCCAGCTCAGGGATTTTCATAATGAAGTCTACACTGTGTTCTGCGCTCAGCCACGAGGAGGTGAACATTATGTTGTTTTTTTCTTTCTTTTAGTTTCAGATTCAAATATTTGTTTATGCCCTTGTTTACAGTTGATACAGAGATTTTTAACAACTTAATGAATGCCTTTTGGCTCGGTAGATTTTCTTCTAAGACCAGAGACCTTACTTTTGAAATAGTCGTAAAAGTACACTGAATTGTCAGAAAAACTGGTACACCCGTCTAATATTTGGTAGGTCCCCCACGGGAGCGCAGGACTGCAGAAACACGACGGGGCATGGACTACACTAGCTTCTGGAAATATGCTGTAGGCAATACACATCATACTTCCTGCAGAGCGTTCCACAATTCGGATGTATTCAGAGGTCTCAGATTCCTGTGTTCGATGGCGCCTTGCATGGGATCCCAAATGTGTTCTATCACGTTCAGATCTGGGGACTTGGGTGGGAATAGCAACACCCCAAACTCAGATGAATGCTCCTCTAACCATAATGTGGCGTCCCGACACTTGTGTGGAGCTACATTGTCCTGTTGGAACAGACCCAACCCATCAGCATGAATGCAGGACATGAACGGGTGTACCTCGTCAGAAAGGATGCGCACATAGCGTTGGCCGGTCACAGACGTTTGTGGACGTACCAGGAGTCCCAGTGAAGTCCAGCTAAACACACCTTATACCATTAAGGACCCCCCCCTCACCAGCCGGTACAGTTCCCTGTTGACAGGCGGAATCCATGGCTTCTTGGGGTTTGCGCCACACATGAATCCTTCCATCTGCCCGATACAGTTGGAAACACGACTCGTCAAACCAGGCTACTTGTTTCTAGTCATCAAGTGTCCAGTGGCGGTGCTGCCGTGCTCAAGCGAGGCGCATAGCTCTGTGTCGTGCACCCATCAAGGGGACTCGAGTTGGGCGTCGGCTCCCAAAGCCCATATCGTGCAGGGTACGTTGCACAGTCCGGACCCTGATGTTTGTTGAGGCTCCAGCATTTAATTCCGATGATACCTGCGAGAGTGTTGCACGCCTATCGCGTGAAACGATTCTTGACAGCCGACGATGGTCACGTTCACCCAGTGTCTTTTTACGGCCACAGTGGTATCGTAGGTTGGAGGTTTTCCCGGAATTCTTGTAGTAACGGTACACCCTTGCAATGGTCTTCCGTGAAAATCCGAACTTCGTTTCTACCTCTGAAATACTATGGCCTATCTCACGAGCGCCAACTATGACCCCGCGTTGAAAATCGCTTAAATCTTTATTTCATGTCGTCCTCATGCCGAAAACAGCTCTGACAGGTGGCAAGGATGTCTATCGCTTTATATACGTACTGGCGGGCGCAACCGAGTACGCGCATAGATGACGTTGCTATGTATTTTGCATAAGCTCGTCTGTATTAGCTTTTCTGGCACTTCAGTGTACATACCTTCTTTGGATATTCACTTGGTGTTCTTTTTCCTATTAAAAGCAATGCTTGACAATCTTGCCCTCTATTATTAATAACATTGCTTATTTTGCATTGAGAAATGTCCATGATTTTCACAGCTTTTTTTAATTACAGATTACGAATATTTCTCTTCTTAAAGAGCGAAAACATAACCTTCTATCTACAGCTTGTTCACGTGCGCCATTTTCTTAGAAGACGATATTTAACTGTGTGACGTACTATTGAGGTGAAAACATGTGTCAAGACGACAAATCTGCAGCGAGACATTTTGTCCGCGTAGCTCAGTTGGGAGAGCGAGTTACTCCGGAGTGAGGGGACACGCTTTCGATGCCCGTAGCGGACAAACGACTGGCATCTGTATCGGTTTTTACAAATGCAGCAGATATTTCTTTCGTGTTTATCTAATACGCTGTTGCCAGCTTCAGTTCCTTTTGAACTTCTTTTTATTTTCTGTAATTTCTTATCAGAAGCGCTCTAAGAATGTCTGAACATCGTCTGTATACCACTTGTCGTAAAAATACGAACACTACACTTCTTAAATTTGAACAGTGTGCATGCTTAAAAATACGAATGCTGCTTTCCATTAGTTAAAAATAGTCTCTAAAATTTAATTAAAAGGGAGAGGAGAGAAAGGCAGAACAGGAGAGAGGGGGAGACAGAAAGAGGTAGTCAATAATGAAAGAACAAGCGAAAACGCGCTCGCAAGATACAGACTTCTAAAATAGACACAGATACAGAGGTAAATAGAGCCAGTCCTCACCAGTGGTGCAGTGGTTTAAACTCTGATTTATGACTATTCGCAGGAGATGGGTCTGGGTTCAAATCCCGGTAAGGCATGGATGTTGAGTTTATCTTACAGCGCTGGCTCTCTCGCTTCCATAGAACCAGCGGCCCTAAATTAGGGACGGGCGACTGCTTATAACCCATCGAGTTGCTCACGGTGGTGGTTAAACCCCCAAACAAACTAAAAAATAACAGAACCAAGCGAGAAAAAGCGCGCAGAGAGAGAGAGAGAGAGAGAGAGAGAGCGTGTGAGAGGTGAATAGTATGGCTTCGACGGAAAAAAAACCCGATACAGATTAAGAGTGGACTACAGTACTTTGGATCTCTGGAATTTTTCCAACGGTGATATCGTATCTACAGATAAAAAGTATCAAGGGACACAGGATTTCTCTTAGAGATAATTTTGAGCACTGTGAAAATCTTTTCACAACTTAAGTTATGTATTACTACCAAATTGCTCAAAATGTTCCCTACTCCGGAAACTTTACACGTGGTGTTTGCTCGATGAGAGGAGGAGGAGACCAGGGGATTTTGCTCTCTGGATTGTTGACTTACTAACAGGGAATAAAATACAAGACACGAACTGACAATAACAAAAGCAGGTACATCGGTTCAATAAACATTTTTGCTACATCCTATAAATCGCTCTCAAATACTGTTCATACGTCACGTTATTTTAGTCACAATTACATATGCGAACGATAATCTATGTAGTGCTGAATGAGGAAAAAATAGTGAGGTGCGTTTACACCTGTTTTTTCTGCTATCTAGCGGCTATTTAGTTAACTATTTTCTTGTTTTGTTCAATTTTTGAAGGTAACAATAGTTCTTATTAATGGCTGAAATCACAGAAAGCGCTGGCTATTTCAGTTTCATCCCTTTTTAGACAGTCAATCTTTGAAATGAACAACATTTTTTTTTTAAATTAAACTGTGATACATTGCTTCCTGTTCTTTTATTACATGGCTGGTTATTTTCGTAGGTAATTATATGCTTTATATTACATTATACTGTAATAAGGAATGACTTTTATTAAATATATAATAATATGAGAGAGAGAGAGAGAGAGAGAGAGAGAGAGAGAGAGAGAGAGAGAGAGAGAGAGAGAGAGAGAGAGAGAGAGAGAGTCGGGCAGTCAGAAATAATTGGAAACTCATTGTAGATACTTCAAAATTTGGTAGCTCGTTTTCCATTCTTGTCAAAGTTTCAGTGGCCAGTTTGAAATTGAAATTCCAAGGGTGGTCGGCTTACTAGAAGCAAAAATATTTTCAGTGAACTTACACTTACTACGGAAATCAGAAAGTTATAAGTGAGACAGTTGATAAAAACGTATGTGACCTTCAACGAGTGCGTGTTCTGCAGTGGAAGAGCATCACCAAAGCTGAAATAACTAGTCTATACCCTTATTTGGGCATTCTTATTCAGCAATTACCGCAATCTTTTGGTGGCGACGAATCTACGCCCTCCACTCGATCGATGCATGCAGTGCTTCGCTACCGGTTATGAATTGGGTAAATAATTTTATTCAATTTCATGAACGTTAGCAAACATTCGGGGGAAAATTTTGGATGTGTTCGGAAATCAACGAGATGCTCCTGCTCAGCGAGACCATTTCGAACACTTGTCCTAAGCAGCCTCAGTGGCGCTGTGGTCTAAGCGATGGCTCTGATGGGTCTGGGTTCGAATCCCGGTGAGACATGTATTTTGTGTTTGTCTTATGACCATGGATCTTTCCCTTTCCTGGAACCAGTGGCCCTAAATTTGGGACGGGCGACTGCTTATAGCCCACTGAGTTGTTCACAGTGGTCGTTAAACCTCCAACAACAACAAAAAAAACTTGCTTTGATGAAAATTGATAAAATTGCTTTCATTTATCACTTACGGGTTGTAATTACTGAAATAAAAACCAATTAACTTCACACGCATCCTTGCTTTCACTCTCCAAATGGGCTATGTCAAAAAAAAAAAAAAAAATTCTGCAGTGAAACGGAAGATCAGGTGACCTGAAAAACAGCTAATGCAGAAGGTCATTATCACAGTAAAAGAAGACGGTGTTATGTTTTTGGTAAAAACCGATTTTTACTCTCTTCCGGGGAATGAAAATGAGACAGTTATGTCTGGCCTTCATACGGATTGAATCTCTCACGACGTGATTTCCGGGCTATGATTTACTACGATTTCGAAAAAAAGTTTTGAATCGCTGTCAAATACTTTTGGGGAATCCGCTCCTCCACGAACAACTGGCGAAAATTGGTTTTGTGAATCTGGCAGAGGCCGAAATCCACTGGAAGACGAGTCTTGATCCGGTCGTCTCTATACCGCTGTAATGCCTGAAAACATGCATGTTGTGAAGAAAATATTTGGATATCACAATTTCTCAAATATCGGATAAATGGCAGCACAAATGATCGGCACCGAGTGCACCGGCAAGCGATGCATTCGACGTGTGCTTCATTCACTTAAAGACCAACATAAGTCGAGTTGTGCTAAACGGTGCCATTTCCTGCTCCGACGGCGTAGAAAGCAGAGACGCTTACAACATTGTAGCAGCTAATGACGAATCGTGGATGTACCACTATGACCCGGGAACGAAACAGCAACTGAGGGTCTGGTTCTTCCAGGAAAGTCTTGAAGAAGCCGTAGTTCAGGTTAGAAAATGAGTGAGTCCTGTTTTTCAACAACGTGATACGTGGCAACAGTTGTACTGGAAAAGCAACAGTCACGGGGGAATGGTGTACCTCCCACTGCTTCTCAACGGTCATCGCTGAGTGACACAAACAGCACCCTACATCGAAGAAGAGACACCTTCTTCTGCACCATGACAACGCGACTGCCCACACTGCACACAAGACAGCCCACTTACTAGCCACGGAAATAGTGCGGGTGTTTCTCGTTCAGTTTACTCGCCTGAATTGACTGTGTCATTTCTGTTTCCCAAAGAGAAAAAATATTTCGGAGAGGTCATTTTTCAGCTGATCAAGAGACCGTGTGTGGGTATTTGAAGGCACTTCACAGCATCATGAAACCAACCTGGGAAGAGACATTTTCAACGTGGTTTGGGTGAATGTAAAAGTGCGTGCCAATGGAGAGTACTTTAAAAAGTTCTAAGTTTATTATTCTTTTTTTTTTTTTTTTTTTTTGTAAGTCGTCATTGTCATTATCTACCTACTGCTGGATGATGGTCTCCCGAAATTTCTTCCACAACTTTCTGCCCTGAACCAGTCTTCTTCATGTCGCTCCGACATGCTTCCGAATTTTATTCACCCATCTCCTACATGATTTTCTTCTGGATATTTTCCTGTCCCTTGCATCCAGTCTAGTATATCAGTTGTCCAAAGGTCAGTTCTAGCAATATATCCAACGCGTTGCCATTTCAGGAATTTTACCTTGATCATGGTGTCGTCAACTCCTGTCATATTCCTGATCCATGAATTCCTCTTCCTATCAGAGGCACCGACTTCTACAAATTATTGAGGGGGAGGGGGGGCAGGCGTGAAGAGATCATACGTGGGAGGGGCATGTCTTTTCCATTGTCAGGAGGAAAATAGAAAAAAAGGGGGGCAAAAAGATTAACTACGAGATTCGACGTATATTTTAAAATGCAATTGTAATTGTTCACCAGCAAATGAACAAGGAAACAGAAATATTATTTTGCTGAATATTAACATTTTTAAAAAGAATATTCAGCCTATGATTTTAGAAAATTACCTAGAGAGATTTTATTTCCAAAATTTAGTAAAAAATATGAGAAATTAGCTAGGTTACTCAAACAAAGAACAAGAAGCGCAAAAGATAAATAGATAAATAAAGGCGCTAGACATTATACGTTTCTGTATTTTATTTATTTTACTTTTGATAATTGTTTTAAGCGTCTATTACATATCACGAGTTCACGTCAAACACTATTCATACGGGACTGCCAATCCAGTTTCTTATAAAATGGGCAATGGGATAAAAGTTTTATTTATTTTGTTATTTATTAAAATTTTGGAAATAAATCGCTCTGGCCTCATAAGGTGGAGTTTGGTCCACCTTATGAGGCTAAAGCGATTATTTAATTAAACAGGACCAAAAATATTGGGTGGGCACTGCCCCCCCCCAGTAAAATTATTGGAGGAGCAAGATTCACCTTGCCCCCTATAGTCGGCGCCTATGCTTCCTATCCTTCCTGGTTATACCAAACATGCACCTCTCCATGTTTCTTTCAGTAACTAAGGAGACAAGGTCATATAATCCAGAATGGTGTATATCAAAATGTTTAATCATGCCAAGCTTTCGCCTTCCAATGGGAGGCTTTATTAAGGCGAACTTACACTAGAACAACGATCCGTTTGTCGTTTGAAATCAGACTAACCACACTCTCCGAGTATGCGTATTAAACACAAACACATATAAAGCATTAGGAACACGTGAATAGCTGTTAACCATTGCATGGGTCCAATGTTCACGTTACGCATCATGCAAAATCAATTGATGCTTCATATTAGTCTCAAACTCAGAGGCTGCGGAAAATGGAGGTCCACTGAGACCGCAGTTCGAACGATACCCCGTCATTTCAGATATCGCCTCTTGTGATCATCTCAAGAGTCCATCTGAACAAAGTTCACTTATAAGTAGTGAAAGTGGCCACCAGTTTTCTATCATTCCATATGGGAACCGCTGTTGTAAATTACCTTCTTTGCTAAAGCAGTCGTTCCTCTTCCTTCCCTTATGTCTCGCATATGCTCTTTATGCCGCACACAAAGCTCCTTTCGTCATTCCGATGTATGAGTTTACAGAGGAATCCTGGAATGTTAATGGAATAGCATATACTCCCGCAGTATAGTCCACCTCTGTTTTCTTGTTATTTGCTGTTAAAATCTTACAATAGTTTACGGTGGCTTCAACGTTACTTCAACACCATGCTTCCTCTTGACATAGACTGAGAAGTGGGGAACGTCGTACGAAACGCTGCCTGCAGATTTCATGCTTTTCATCTCTGTATTGTTCTTTAACAGGTTTCTTTTCACTTTTTTGGAGTATGGTCACGAAGTTCGCATTCCTGAAAACCCGCTACAACTCCTTTCTTTCAGTAGTCTTGCAGAATCTGGATGTCCTTTTTAGTTAAGGTTCATGTCTCTGATCCATAAGTAAAAACTGGAAGGGTACATTTTGTGAAAACACAGTTTTGTCCAAGCCGGGCATCGAACTGGGATCCCCTCATTCCGGAGTAAGTCGCTCTCCCAACTGAGCTACGCGGACATGTGCTCTCATTGCTATCTGCCTTTATCTCATGTGCGTCCTGCAGCGCAGGCACGTCACCCCCCCCCCCCCCCCCGAAATAGGGCCGGGGACATGGCACACGGGTCAGCCAGTACCATGTGTTGCTGTAGGCAGTCATCCGATGAAGAACGTGCCTTTGAGAAATCCCAGACAATTTTTGGTGCGTGGAACGTAACATCACACTGATTTTTTTTTTTTTCGAAGCACTGAAGAAGAGATTCTCGTTTTCTCTCTCTCGCCGTGTGGAAGGAACATCACAGCATTGCGAGAAACTTAACGGCCAGGTCATCCTTGAAGTTCGGGCGCCAATGTGAAAACACAGTTTTGTACACGCCGGACATCAAATCAGGGTCCCCTCACTCCGGAATAAGTCGCTCTCCCAACTGAGCTACGCGGACATGAGCTAAAACTGAGCTACGCGGTCTCATTGCTATCTACCCTTCACATTAGATAAAGGCAGAGAGCAATGAGAGCACATGTCCGCGTAGCTCAGTTGGGAGAACGACTTACTCCGGAGTGAGGGGACCCGGTTTCAATGTCCGGCGTGAACAAAACTGTGTTTTCACATTGGCGCCAGAACAGGGACTAAAGATGAAAGTTATATTAGAATATACGTCACAATTGGTTAAACACTTTTCTTTTAAGACATAGTGGTATATTGCTCTTGAAAATTGTACTGTTCAATCAAAATGCCCTCCAGCCAAGTTTTGTAAGCTTATAAATTTCTTCTTTGATTCGGCCCTTACTTGATATCTGTTGTCCAAGGTAAATGTAGGCATTGGTTACTTCTAGATTTGCTCCATCATCAGTTCTTGTAAAAGCATTGTGCATCAATTTTTTTCTGTAAGTCCAGCCCACTTCTTTACTCTTGTCAGCAAGGTCCTGGACCATAATTTTGTATGTATATTAAATTATATTGACGTTACACTTTCGGGATACCCATCCCTTAATAAGAGAAAAATTCAGAGGAATTTTTCTCATAGACAGGCATTAGAAACACTCTGTTTAGCTTCTAGCTGTCTGAAAGCTGGAAAATATCTGAAAGCCACTTGCCATCTTTTTCTCAGATTTAATAAAAAATTAATACGCCTTCTATACTCAGAAATGCGGTAACAAATATAATACACGTTTATGCTACGTACAGATCCGGGCTAAGTAAATTTCATACGCTGAAGCAAATTTTAAATCGAGCCGCGCAGAAAAAAGAAATGCCTAGACAAATAGAAAATTTATTTCGCCATCTACATTCGTAAGGACTTTAAAAATGCACACATTAAAAACTGGGACTGTTCAATTCATGACATCAGTCACCAATAAAATCTGACAACGCACTTAGGGTACAGTGGTTTCTCCTTCATTTTTACTTTATTTTTATTTATTTTTCTGCTTCCCCTTTTTGTATAATATATGTGGTAACTAGCAAATGGGTGTTCCCGGTGTGATCACGTGGTGTCTCTTTCGAACCGAGAAGAGGCGTGTTAATGATGACTTTTGCTGTTGTTTTCAGTAAATATAATAAGTTATTTTCTGAGGTGCTGACAATTTTATTTTCCGTTCTTTTCTTTTCAGTTCCCAGAGTTTTGGGGCAAATAAAGTTCCTGACTTCCAAAATGGACACTTCCAGATGGCGTTTCCAGGAATGGCAGGCGTGTCTGCTCGTTTCTGTCGGTTATCTGCGGGCTGTGATGACTGGTTGCAAGTACAAGTTTCTCCTGAACTTGGGGCAGAATGAGGCCAAGTGAGGCATCTGCGGGTGTCCTCGATTTTTTTGTTTCCGTAACAGCGAGGCTAAAAGGCATTAGAGGAAAAGTGTGCGTGCGGTTTTTAAAGATCATAAAGGTCGTAGCTGAAACTCGAGGAAATGGAAGAAAGCTTGAATAAGGTTCGTGACGGATTCGTTGGCGCAGGTCATAATCATTTAGAACACCTTGTTCTTTCTTACTCTTCTTTTAAGTATTTCTGAGCAAAATATACATTACAATACAAGAGGAGAATATTTTCAATACATATAACTGTTTTCTTGAGTGTATGCATGCAGTTTTTTTTTTCGGTGTTTAAAGACCACCGCCGCCCCGTTGGCGCAGTGGTCTAAGCGCTGGCTTCTGAACATTTGCCCTAGTTGGGTCCGGGTTCGAATCCCCGGTGAGGCATGGATGTTTGTGTTTGTCTTTCGGCACTGGCTCTCAATATGTTACTTGTCCAACTCTCTGTGTACATTGGCCATTTAGCATACTGTAAAAATCCATGTTTGATGTATACTTGTTCACAATGTGTTACATGATCAACACTGTCTATATCTGTGTAAATTGATCATTTGGCATGCTGTCAACCATGTATGATTTGTACTTGTTGCTGTGTAATTTCTGTCACCTGTTTGTTACGTCTGTACCACCAGGTCCAATAAATCATTAAAAAAAAACCCTTCAATAAAAAAAAAAAAAAAGAAATAAATGAATGAAAACCACCATGACCAACTCTAAGGGCAATACGTAGGCACTCCTCCCTAATCCCTAATTTAGGAACGCTCGTTCCAAGGATGCAAAAGAGCCAGCGCCATCCTAGTAGCTCATCAACAATACCTCATCTGGCACTCGAAACCGGGGCCTATTTCGAAAGACTGAAGTGTGTAGTTCTACACTACCCTTATCACCACCGATCGCTTTAAGTTGTCTGTCTAAAATTAAGAACAGGTAACTCGTTCTGGCCTTCGGGTACCAAGGTAAGGAAAGGGACCTAGGAACTTACTATTATGTATAGGACTTGAATCCTGTATTTTGAGGCTACAGGCAGTGACGTAGCGAAGATGAGTCGCTCCTGGAGATATGATATGTAATTCGCCTATAAGCAGTCGCCTGTCCCTAATTTAGGGCCGCTGGTTCCGGGGAAGGGAGAGAGCCTGTGCCGTAAGGCAAACACAACATCCATGCCTCACCAAGATTCGAACCCGGACCCCTTTCGGACGAATGGTATTTGGTTTCGGGAAGTGACATGAATATCGGTAAGCACTCACCCGAGAAAAGTTCGTTCTATTTCTATATTGAATCCATTTTGAGAGTTAACTTAAAACAAATTTAATTTCATATTACAATAATATCCTTGTAAACATTTAACTTTAACTTAGATTAAACAGCGAAAAAAGTAAGTTATGAATCAGCGTCGGGTCGAATCTGGGAACATCAAAAAAACAGTACCGAACAAAATGGCAAATTAAAAACAGAAACAGAAAATTTATTGCCATCGCAGTAAGTAAGCGGTCTAAGGCTTTGGCTTCAGACCATTTCTCCAGTATGGACCCGATTCGAGTCCCAAATAAGTAATGGGTGGTGTGTGCCTCTCCCTGAAACCAGTGCCTCAGTGGGCCCCAAATTTTGGACCTATACAAAACAAAAACAAGTGAAGATTCAATTGCAAGGAAATTTTTTACACGAGAAAAACTTATGTTTGGATACTATACAATTACTAGTGGTGGCGTGTTTCCAGCTATAGCAGCAACATCATCCCAACCTTTTCGACGACTTCATAGACTGGCGCTGAGAGGCAACAGGTCTGCACGGGCAGGATCGGGCCAGGCCAGGCTTTTCCCCAGACAATTACGATCGGGCCAAGTTGACCTATTCATTTAATCGCAATGGTAAAGAAAGTAAAAAGTCTTGTTTCCTGATTGCCTGATCTGTTTAACTGTTTTCCTGGTTTTACTTACTTCCATGACACAGTTCAGGTCGTAATGACAGATACGAGGAGAGGCACTCACAGTGTTTTTACCATCTGTTTTTTTTTTTTTTTTTTTTTTTTTTTGATTGAAGTTTTAACGACCACCGTGAGCAACTCAATGGGCTATAAGCAGTCGCCCGTCCCTAATTTAGGGTCACTAGTTCCAGGGAAGGGACAGAGCCAGTGCCGTAAGACAAACACAACATCCATGCCTCACCGGGACTCGAACCCGGACCCCTTTCGGACGAATGATCAGAGGCCATCGCTTAGACCACTGCGCCACCGGGGCGGCTTTTTACCATCTGTAGGTATTAAGATAGTCAAAACACTTTGGGGTTTGTTGACAACAAAAAGATTCGACCCCGAGCGAGTGTGTGTGTTGTGTAGAGGGGGGAGGGGGAGGGTCTGCAGTGAGCTGGTGTGTATGCGTGTGTGTTTGTATGAGAGGGCGGGACGACATCTATTGTTTCTCCTATCCCTAAACCGTATAGGGATTGACTTTTCTTCTGTTACAGCTTGCTAGTTCAGAGAAAGGGAGATTTTGAACGCGCTTAGTCTCTCTCTCTCTCTCTCTCTCTCTCTCTCTCTCTCTCTCTCTCTCTCTCTCTCTCTCTCTCTCTCAAGGTTATATTCTTTGAAAATTATCAACGTTTAGTTAATACTTTAATACTTTTAAGTTTACATTCAACTAAATATTTTCAATCATTTCTCATTATCTCATTTCATTATTTAATTTTCCCAATTTAATAAAATGCAACAGAAAGACAAAATAATACGAAATGGCGCATCACGGGCCGGGATTAAATAATACGTAGTTGCAATTAACGGGCCGGGCCTTAAATGCACGGGCTTTTGGGCTCACCAAATAAGACCAGTACAGACGACTACGGAGAGCAACTGCTCCAGTTTACCCCCCACCCCCGCGCCGCTTCCCCTTTGGCTACAGGTCAACATCCTAACCACCTGAAGGCAGCTCTGACAAGCCATAAGCAGAAAGTTTACGATTTGCTTGTTTGTTTGTTCCACGGTTTAAAACGACTACCACGATCAACTTTGTTAATTATTAGCAGTCCCGCGATCTCTAATTTAGGGTCACTGGTTCCAAAGAATGGACAGAGTCAACGCCGTAGTACAAACACACCACCTATACCTTATCCAGGACTACTATATAAAAAATGAAACACACAAGGGCCCTCTGTAACGAGGAGTCCGGGACCGTCGGAAACTCTCGTTAAATCTGTTCTTGGGTAAAAATTTCTACCATGTAAAAATATGCATATATATATATGTTTATACTTGAAAGACTTAATTAATACTTGAAAGATTTAATTAATTAACTACATCAGTACTACACTTAATTAATGAAACCTTTCAAGTATATTCAACTTGACAGTCACTTGAGACTGACTGCTGTTTAACTATACAACACACATGAAGCAAAAGCAACACTGATCTTCCCAATGCAACGCTCACTTGGAAGGTGAAAGAGACAATGGATACAATTCCAAGAATTGTTACCTCCTGCTTCCTCTCTGGCGACATTCCCATTCAATTATTCTCCCATACCCCTCTGCAATTGTCCCCGAGAAATCCACTTCAATGTGCGTTATCCCCATTCATCCTCTTTTTGCCTAGGTGTAGGTGGCTTGTTTTGAACTCTGCTAACGCGATGCACCGAAGCTACAGCCCCGTAGAGTGGGTGGCAGAGAGAGTCTTTTACACATCTTGCTTCTTGACAATTTGAGAGATGTACTCCTTTCATATTGCTTTTCTATAAATGTTCTTCCACTAGCACACCCGGATTCCCCTGCGGTGTTGCAATTTCGTCCTATATGCCACTATTTCTATTCCTCCATTTCAGGACAGTGCGCAGCAAATTTTCTCTGCCTCGTTAAACACGGAATTTCATTAAATTTTGTTACTTTGCTTGTTAAACGTTATCACCTTAGCTTTTCTTTTTCCTCTTTAAATCTTGGGACTTCATTATTTTTTTCTTTTGTTAAAACGACCAAATTAGCCTTAAATTAACACTATGCCACAGAAGAGTTCGCGTTTTGTTTGTTAAATCTGAGATCTCGCCAAATACGGGCTCGTTATAAGCGGGTTCTACTGTATTATTATAAACTTATTCAAGATGTGTTGGAAAACTGCGTTTTTCCAAACTCCTCAATTATTCACAGATCAAATATAACTTACGCCTTTGATCACTCGACTGGGGGGGGGGTGCAATCTTCTTGTTAGAGCAGCCTTCAAGTTAAGTGAGCAGATATGCTTTCATGCTGAGTATTATCCGTCAATAAACTTCAAATATGACGTGCCGCTCCCAATGGCTAAGTCGTCAGAGGTGCGAGCTTCTAGGTAATTGTCAGAGTTCGGCGCTGG
Organism: Macrothele yani; assembly: GCA_039090855.1. NCBI lineage: Eukaryota > Metazoa > Arthropoda > Arachnida > Araneae > Macrothelidae > Macrothele > Macrothele yani. The sequence continues at coordinate 57,830,460 of CM077028.1, forward strand.
TCCGAGTCCCGGCTGAGGCACAGGTGGTATGTTTGTCCAACAACGCTGGCTCTCTTCCTTCCCTGGAACAAGTGGATACCCAGGAGTTCCTTAAAGGGCCATTGATGGCCTAGTGGTCAACGTTCGTGACTGCCACGGAGGAACCTCGGGTTCGATTCCAGGCGGGCACGAATACTCGAGCCACTAAATATCAGCCGTGCGTCGGATGGTCACGTTAAGCCATCGGACCCCGGGTACTGCCCCTCCCCTCCGCCGGTAATAAATAAGGGCGTCTTCCTCCGCCTTTCTACCGTGCTTCCGTGTGACTTTCCTATCGGGTACTCTAGCCCAAATCTCCTAGCTTCCTATTTCTAAGGGTTGTTTAAGACCTGGAGTCAGGCACTCCCTTCCTAAAATCCTCTCCTCTACATATGATCTTATCTGAGTTCATTAAATCCCGAAAATAAAAAAAAATGATGTTGGTTACCACGGCCTGACCGAGACATTCTTCTCCGGAATTCTTCACAGGATTTTCAGTCGCTGACGTTACTCTTGTGCCGAAAATGATAATAAATAAAACACAGGTACCGCATAGTGAGTTTATGAGTCAAAAAACAAACAAACTGTAAATTAACTGAGGTGTTTGTTAGTTCAGGAAGACAGGACCAATCGGATAACAACTATTCTGAGGTGTTTGTTATTAAACTAACTTCATTGTTCCAGTCAGAACCATATTCAACGCAGTCGTAGATCTTTGTGGTATCACACAACGTTTGAATTTTGAAGAAACCTACAATGCAAACACTTGGAAGACATCGCAATACCGAGGAGTAGGAAATTATGTTAGATATCTGCTTGGGAGAATCACAGCCTGAAATTACCCATCCTCCAAATGGTAGCTCTGCTCAATGAACAGTCGTGACGTCCAACAGAAAGAAGAAGAATGTGTTTCTCTTGTGAATTATTACTTGCGAAATCAGATACGCATAAATTGTCAGTTAACTCACGACAGGTCTGCTCTCAGAAGAACTACAAATAGATAGATCTCAGCCAAAAGCTGACAAGCTCGCACAACTCGAAAATAAGCCACGTAACCTTTTTCTCCATCTTCTCGGCGATCGAGCAATGGCATCGCCGACGTCTCTGCGGAAGCGAGCAACTCGTGACAGATGAGAGGCGTTTTGTGCTTCCTCGCATCAGCATCGCACCCGAGCGAAATCTGTATCTATTGATAAGCCTAAACCACGGTCAAGTGTTTGACCGCTCTGTCTGAACACACGAGCAAGATGAATCGCTCCATCTTCTAAGAGAAACAGGGGAAGTACAAGAATCGTTTTCGGTCCTCGTGGAAAACTCCACCCATCCCAGAACAACAGATAATACAACTTTCGTGACCTGCTGGAAAGGCGTCGCGCTGAAAGCTTTAATATGGAAATGTATCCACCCACGTGATTTCACTTAAGGTCAACATATTCGACGCCTATGGGAAAGGCAGCTTTCGTGTGAATCTCATCAGTATGTTTAGTGAGGACGAGACTTTGTGCTCGTTTTAAATATTAAACCAATACGAGGGTCAATTAAAGAAATCTCTCTCTCTCTCTCTCTCTCTCTCTCTATATATATATATATATATATATATATATGCAAAATAATATTAACACACAAACAAACAACTTTCAGAAATAAATAACAAGGGCCTTATGACTTCCAGATGAAAAAAAAACACAGTAAAGAAAATTATAAAATGACAAAATAATGTTAAGTAAATTATTTTAAATACACACTCAGAAACCCCTGGACCACTCTTCATGGAAAGGCATCCAGAGACTCTGAGCATATATATTCAGTTCAGGTTTCGTGAGAATGCCAAAAATCTCGAAAAAAGCAACAACAGACGTCCACATTAAAATTTTGTGTTATAAAATTTCAATGCATTCTCTCTTCCCTACCTGAACTGTAGAATATACAAAAAGAGTCACTGAAACTCAAAATGAACAATAAAACTCCTTACCAAATTAGTAATACTAACTCAACTGTTATGGTACATACGAAGAAGAACTACTGAAACTAAAAATGAGCCATAAAACTCCTTACAAGAATTGAAATCCACTTAAAGAAGTTTTATGGCTCATTTTTAGTTTCAGTAGTTCTTCTTCGTATGTACCATAACAGTTGAGTTAGGGTTACTGTTTTGGTAAGGAGTTTTATAGTTCATTTTGAGTTTCAGTGACTCTTTTTTGTATATTCTACAGTTCAGGTAGGGAAGACAGAATGCATTGAAATTTATAACACAAAATTTTAATGTGAACGTCTCCTGTTGCTTTTTTCGAGATTTTTGGCATTCTCATGAGACCCGAACTGAATATGCATGCTCAGGGCCTCTGAATGTATTTCCCTGAAGAGTGGTCCAGGGGTTCTGAGTGTGTATTTAAAATAATTTACTTAACAGTGTTTTGTCATTTTATAATTTTCTTTACTGTGCTTTTTTTTCATGTGGAAGTCATAAGGCCCTTGTTATTTGTTTATGAAAGTTGGTTGCTTCCGTGTTAATATTCTTTTGCATACATTACCTACATTTAATACTTGCAGCACAGAGCAGTTTTGTTGTAGTTTATATTACATGAGCAGTATTTTTGCTTTTCCTTTGATATATATATATATATATATACTGTATATCAAACTGTAAATATATATAATCATCATCATTGTCAACCATTATCAATCCAGTGCTGGACGAAGGTCTCCCCAAGTTACTACCACAACGGTCTGTCTTGTGCCAGTCTCCTCCATGTTACTCCCGCATACTTTCGAATTTCATCCGACCATCTCACATGTGGTCTTTTCCTGTCCCTTGGAATCCAGTCTAAAATTTCGGCTGTCCATCGATGGTCTGTCCTTCTGGCAATATGTCCAGCCCATTGCCATTTCAGGAATTTTACTCTGATCACGATGTCTTCCACTCTTGTCATTTTTCGGATCCACGAGTTCCTCTTCTTATCTCTCCTGGTTACACCAAGCATACATCTTTCCATGATTCTTTGAGTTGTCTATAGTCTTTGTATGTAACTTTTAGTTAAGGTCCACGTCTCTGCACCATACGTAAGCACTGGAAGAATGCATTTATCAAACACTTTTTTAAAGACATAATGGCATATTGCTCTTGAAAATTATGTTGTTTCTTCCAAAAGCTCTCCAGGCAAGTTTTATACGCCGATTAATTTCTTCATCAATGTGGCCCTCACTTGATATCTGCTATCCAAGATAAATATAGGTATTGGTTATCTCCAGCTTTTCCTCATCAATCGATAAATCTTCATTTTTTGTAAAAGCATTGTACATCACTTTTGTCTTCTGAAAGTTCATTTTTAATTCCACTTCTTTACTCTTGTCAGCAAGTTCCTGAGTCATACTCTGCAGCTCTGATGGGGTAGTTGCAAAAATGACTACGTCATCAGCAAAACGAAGGTGAGTTAGATAGTCTGCATTAATCTTTATCCCTTTGTTTTCCCAGTTCAGAGATTGAAGACATTTTCCAATGTGGCTTTAAAGAGTTTGGGAGATATAGTGTCACCTTGTCTCACTCCCTTTCCAATTTTTATGGGTGCTGTATTCTCAAATAACCGAATCTTTGCACTTGCATTTTGATAGATGTTATTAATAATATTAATGTATGCATCTTTAATACCGCAGGACTTCAAAGCCATTGTAACTGCTGATGATTTCACTGAATCAAAGGCCTTTTCATAATCGATAAAAGCCATGCATAATGGAAGTTCATATTCCTTCACTCTTTCAATTAATTCTCTCAGTACGTGGATAGGATCTATAGTGCTGTAGCCACTCCTGAATCCAGCTTGTTCTCTCGGTTGAGCCATGTCCAGTGTCACCTTCAAGCGGTGTGAAGGAACTTTAGTAAAGATTTTATAAACCACTGATAGGAGACTGATAGGTCTGTAGTTCCTGAGATCCTCAACGTCACCTTTTTTATGTAGCAGGATCATTATAGCATTGTTCCAATCCTCAGGAATCTTCCCTTCATTAAGGCATCGAGTGAAAACTTGGGCGAGTGCTGTTTCAATTTCTCCCTTTGTTTCTTGTATGATGTCTACGGTAATTCCATCTTCTCCTGGAGCTTTCCTCCGTTTCATGTTCTTGATTGCATGTGCAACGTCTGCTGGGAGGACTGGAAGAACTCTGCTACCTTTCGTAATGTCTTTAGTACATGTATCATCCATTTCATATAGTTTTGAGTAGAAATCTTTCACTCTTGTCAAAATTTCACCTCTATATTTTGTTACAGAACCATCTTCTTTTCTTAGAGCCATAATCTGTTTTCTTCCTTTACTCAGATGTCCCTTTGCTCTCTTCAAGCTTTGGTTGTTTTCAATTGCTTTCTTCACTAGTTCACAGTTGAATTTCCTCACATCTTCAGTGATACTTTTTCGCACCGTCTTGCATAGCTCTATATATTCCACTTTGGAAGTCACATCTCCTTCAGTTGTCCTCATCTCTCTTCTTTTTTTGCATCAGAATTTTGGATTTTCCTGATAATTTGTTCTTATGCAACTTGTTCTTAGTACCAGCAATTTTTGTTGCTGTTTCCATAAGAGCTTTGGTTACTTTTCTGTTAACTTCAAAGATGTCCACTTCTTCCGACGTTAGACCGTTTAGAGCACAGAATCTGTTCCTCAGTTCCAATTTGAAGGTATTATAATGTTTTTTGAGGTTGGTAATGTCAATACACTTTGTTTGTTTTATGAGCTTGCCACGCTCGAGTTTAGCATTGAGGTGCATCTTACATTGTACCATTCTATGGTCACTACCTGTGTTGAACTTGTTTAGCACACTGCAGTCTTCCATGACAAATTTCTTGTTACACATAATAAAATAGATTTCACTTGTCAATCCATTGGGATGCCCCCATGTCCATTTCCTGTGTGGCTTTTTCTTGAAAAAGGAGTTCATGATGAAAACCCCTTCTTCTTCTGCAAACTCTACGATAGTATTTCCACGCTGGTTTCTGTTACCGTGACCGAATTTACTTATTGAAGTTTCTTTCTGTTGCTGTTGCCCTATTTTCGCATTGAAATCTCCCATAATTATCTTCAAGTGCTGCTTACCTTTATTATTTAGATGACGAATTTCCTCATAAAATTCTTCAATCTGTACTTCAGGATGACTTGTGGTGGGTGCATAAGCTTGAATAATCTGAGCCTGGTATCTTCTCGAGAGTTGGATAACAAGTCGTGCAGCTCTGTCAGAGGAAATTTCAACTTCTACAACTTTATCCTTCAGTTTCTTGTTTATTGTAAATCCAACACCACTATAGTTCTGCCAGTATCTGTCCCACGATAGTAGAAGAGATATTCACTTTTCAATTCAATGAGATCTTCTCCTTTTCTCCTTACCTCACTTAGCCCGACGATGTCCCACTTGATCCTTTGTAGTTCCTCTTCCAATTCAAGAAGCCTTGAATCAGAAGATAGGGAGCGTCCATTATACGTAGCCAAGGTCAGCATCAGATGGCAGCCTAGTCCAGTCCTCCGGGGATTCTTAGCACCCTCTGCCTTCATATCGCACTGGCATCTGCCTTGGCCAGGTATATTCCAGCTGCCGGAGACTGAGGGCCAAGATTTAAGTTATGGATTCATTTTGGAGGGGTTTGGCCATAACTCACCACGCTGGCCAAGCGGGTTGGTGAGTGTGGGATAGCATTTCCTCTAATCCCGATGGTATGGTTATACCGCTATTGGCGGTCGTCAGAGCCCCTCTAGTGGGAACAGGATGCACCACAGAATGCGGGGTTGACATTTGTCAAGGAGAGGCTGTATTATGTTGCGCATCACCTGACCTTATATCCCTATATATATATATATATATATATATATATATATACACACAGTGTAACTTGTTGAATTCGAACGTTTTTAACTCGAATTCTTGGTTAATTCGAATTCTTCATTTGGTCCCTTGAATTTTCTATATAAATATTGTTTTAAAAAAACCCCGTTTAATTCGAACTTTTTTTTTGTTTAATTCGAAGAAACCCCCATTTTCATATTCTCGTATTTTCAACAATTACCTGTTAAAATGGGTACGTGCTGTTCTGGATGAAGATCCGAGTTCTGGATGAAGCAACAAGTTAAACCTGAAACTATAGCCAACTGCTTCGGAAAAGCAGGCTTCCAGCACCCCGATGATGAGTCTCAACTACATCAAGGTAATAGTGGCGAGGAGATCATACCCACTGTGGAGTACTGGTAAGACGTAGGCCGTGATGTACCGTATTAGGCTTTTGTGAGGGTTGATGACAATTTAGCTGTTTGTGGTGAGCTCCCAGATGATGAGATCTTGACTGATGTTATGAATAAGAAGACCTGCTGTATATCTTCAGATGAAGAACTGGAACGGCCAGAATTTCCTGAAGATCGCCTTCCAAATTCAGTAGAGCAATTGGTTCACCTCCAACAATTAAAGAAGTTTGTTGAGGGACAGCCAAATGTAAGTGACTATTTCATTCACTCGATAAACTTGCGGAATTTACACTTACCCATAACATAAATTTCAAGAAGCAAGCCAAAATTCCACGTTGTTTTTTTTTACAAAAAATATGTAAATTTACCGTACTGTGCTTTTCTTTGTATGTTATGAATAAATATGTTGTTTTTTACAGTACTTGAATGTGCCCATATTCAAACTTGCTTAATTCGAATTTGTCGATAATTCGAATTATTTTTGTAGTCCCTTCAGCTTCGAATTATCCAAGTTACACTGTATATATAAAGCGCCAGTGACTGCGTATAAGAAAAATAAAAAACATAACACAACAATCATAGCAAATTTCTGAGAACGTGAGAAAACTCTGATTCGGAAAAACAAAGGAAGAGAGAAAAACGAATCAACCAGGAGAAAAAGAATGAAGTCATGGATGACAGCTGCCATATGTTCTATAATACTCCTTTTTTCTCCTGGTTGATTCTTTTATAACTCTTCTTTTATTTTTCCGAATCAGAGTTTCTAACGTTTAACGTTTTCAGAAATCTGCCATGATTGTTGTGTTATACACTGAAGAGCAATTGAATTAGAGATACCTGTCTAGTAACGTGTAGCACCACCTTTCGCCCTGATGACGGCGGCGATTCGTCTCGGCATGGACTCGACAAGACACCGGCAGCGTTGGGAAGTCATGCGGATCCACGACCCCTGAACAAGCTCCCACAGTTCACGAAGATTTGATGGAGGGGGTCAGAGCCTCGAACATCTCTCTCGATGGCATCCCAGATGTGCTCGATGGGATTGAGGTTAGGTGACCTAGCCGGCCAAGGAAGCGAGGTCACGTTGGTGGAGTGTTCATCCAACCATTCGGATACAATTCGGGAGCGATGGCACGGTGCATTGTCTTGTTGCAGGATGAGGTACCCAGTGGGATGTTGAAGACGCACAAACGGGAGCAAATGGTCGTCCAGAATATTCCGGTAACGTTGACCTGTGAGGGACGATATCACACGTACCAGGGTTCCCATTTCAGTCCACGTAAACAGTCCCCAGACGAGAATGCCACCCCCGCCAGCTTGAAGAGCATCCTGCTGGCAAGAAGGATCCATCGCTTCACGTGGTTTGCGCCGTACTCGTATCCTGCCATCCGCATGTACCAACGTGAATCTCTACTCATCAGTCCAGGCAACATTTTACCACATGTCTAGGGTCCAGTGGCGATGTTCCCGCGCTCATGCTAATATCTTTGCACCCTGTGATGTGCGGTCAGCAGCATTACCCTCGTAGGACGATGGCTTCTGTACCCCATAGCGAGGAGATGGTTCTGGATGGTGTAGCTGCTTACAGGTTTTTATGCACCAGCGTTAAATTGCCGAGTGATTTCTTGTACTGTGACCCGTCTATCCGCTATTACAATGCGAGCTAGCCGACGATGACCCAGCTCATCCACACGCTGCGGTCCACGGCAGTTGGCCCTTGCAGGGATGCTTTTACCGGATTCGATGTACTCACGGTGCACCCGTGACGCAGTGGCTCGTGAAAATCCCAGTGCCTGTACGACTTCCGAGATGGAGTGACCCATTCGTCAGGCCCCGGCAATTTGCCCATGATCAAATGCCCTTAGATCTTTCGTTTTACCCATACTGCGTCCGACTCTTACTGATTCCCGTCGCATCACTCCTTATATTGTCGGATCGGTGCATACGTCATGTAGTTTCCGTTTACAGGGCCGACCACAGCGCCACATTTGCATAACGCCAGGTGTCTCTAATTCAATTGCTCTTCAGTGTATATATGTTATAACGAAGTAAATTTCTCCGTCATTTTTGGTCTACGCCGGGATTCGAACCCGAGGCCGCTTATTCCGGAACAAGTCGCTCTACCAACTGAGCTACGCAGACATTTGTTCTGATTGCTATGTGCCTTTATGTCATGTGCGTCCTGCTGGCAAGTACGTCACATCTCCCCCGAAAGAGGGCCGGGGGCATGGCCCACGGGTCAGCCGTGACCATGAATCGTTGCAGGCAGCCATCCACTGTAGAACGTGCACTTGAGAACTCCCAGTCAATCTGCTGTGTGGAATGCAACATCACACATTTGTATTTTTCGAAGCGCTGGAGAAGGAATTCTCTGATTTTTCCTGTCTCGCGGTGTGGAAATAACATCACAACAATGCGAGATTTTGAACGGCCGGGTCATCCGGATAGTTCGGGCGCCATTATAACGAATTAAATTTCTCCGTCATTTTCGGTCTACGCCGGGATTCGAACCCGAGGCCGCTTATTCCGGAACAAGTCGCTCTACCAACTGAGCTACGCAGACATTTGTTCTGATTGCTATGTGCCTTTATGTCGTGTGCGTCCTGCTGGCAGGTACGTCACAATGTATATATCATCATTCATTACCAATCCACTGCTGATAAACCTTCCAGAACTTTCTGTCTTCAGCTCGCTTCCTCCATGTCACTCCGACATGCTTCCAAATTTTATCCACCCATCTCCCACATGGTCTTCTTCTGTGTCTTTTCCTGACCCTAGGAATCCAGTCTAGTATTTTAATTGTCCAACGGTGATCAGTTCTTAGAACAATATGTCCAACCCATTGCCATTTCAGAGATTTTAGCTGGACCATGATGTTATCAGCTCCTGTTATTTTCCTGACCCATGAGTTCTTCTTCCTGAACATGCTAAGACTGCACCTGTCCATGTTTCTTTCAGCAGTTTGCAGCTTCTAGATGCAAATTACATTGCCAACCATTATCATTCCACTGTTGGATGAAGGTCTCCCCAAGTTCCTTCCATATAGCTGTCTGTCTTGAGCCAGTCTCCTCCATGTCGCTCCGCCATGATTTTCAGTTTCATCCACCTAACTCCCATGTGGCCTCCTTTTAGGTCTTCTGCTGTCCCTTGGTATCCAGCCTAAAATTTCAGTTGTCCATAGGTGGTCGTTCTCCTGCCGACAGCCCATTGCCATTTCAGGGATTTTCGCCATTTCTGTCATTTTCCTTATCTTCCCTGGTTACACCAAGCATTAATATCTCCATACTTCTTCAGTTGTCTGCCGTCTTTCTATGGCTTTTGTAGTTAGCCTCTGCTCCGTACGTAAGAACTGGAAGGATGCAGAGATGAAACATAAGACATAATAGCATATTGCTCTTGAAAATTGTACTGTTTCTTCCGAAAGATTTCCAACCAAACTGTATACGCCGATAAATTTCTTCATCAATGTGGTCCTCACTTGATATCTGTTGCCCAAGGTAAATGCAGGTGTCGGTTAACCCCAGATTTTCCCCATCAATCGCTAAATCCTCATTTCTTGTAAAAGCATTGTACATCAGTTTTGTCTTCTGAAAGTTTATTTTTAACACTACTTCTTTACTTTTGTCAGCAAGTTCCTGGATCATTTTTCATTCAGAGCTGCAGAGTATGATCCAGGAACTTATATTCTATAGTATGATCCAGGCACTTATATATATATATATATAAGCACCCATGGTCTCATCGGAAACTGATATTAGATTTTTTTTTTTTTGATTGGAGGTTTAACGACCACCGTGAGCAACTCAATGGGCTATAAGCAGTCGCCCGTCCCTAATTTAGGGTCACTGGTTCCAGGGAAGGGAGAGAGCCAGTGCCGTAAGACAAACACAACATCCATGCCTCACCGGGATTCGAACCCGGACCCCTTTCGGACGAATGATCAGAGGCCATCGCTTAGACCACTGCGCCACCGGGGCGGCTGATATTAGATTGATACACATAGGTAGCTTCCTTCGATACTTTGTTTTGAACTTCCGCTGAACACTGACAGGAGATTTTGTGCCAGTTACACAATATATTGTATTTTCTCTGTCACAGACGCCATATTAACTGCACAGCTGCTACAGCGCTCTTAGTGGCGGATTTGGCAGACGAAACACGCCGGTATAGAAACTATATGCGTGTACGAGACCACAGGTAGAAAGAAAACGGATGTAAGACTCATCCTCAAAAAATTATAGGACAATCAGTTATGGACGCCTTGTATGATTCTTTGAGGTGGAGGACTGTAGGATGACTACTTGAAGAAGGTCAGTCTGAGATGAAAGTGACACGATGGGTCAATTTGTCGAGAATTGTCGTTCCGACGTTTGGAAGCGGGTCCAAAAAACGGGAACCATTACAAAAAGAGCTGCCCAAGGTCACCCGAGACGTACGTCAAGCCAAATAGACCGTTATGTAGGTTTAATGGCAAAACCAAATACAACAAAGAACGTGCAGCAACTGTCGTTCAACGTCCTTGTAGCCAAGGTTAAAGAACTTGCAGCAGAATTGTGTTACGACTGCTAAATGTGTGTTGAATACCAGCCAGGGAGCCGGTGGTATGTGTTTCACCAACATCCGTTCAGCACAGTGCTTGTCATAACTGCTGCTGTCAACACTTGACTTAAAGCCCTGGCCAATGGGACACAGCTCTGCTCCTAGATGTTGCTTAATCTAGAGAGCACTACATTATCCAAGGAATATCTATAGTGGAGGCGGTGTGCTAGAGTGAGGTGGCAAATTGATGTACGGCCCAACTCCGCTGCATGTCTTTTGATGAAAAAGCGTTAACTGCTCGTAAATACAGAGACCAGCATCCTCGAAACCGATGTGCAGCTTTTTAAATGTCCACATTTTCCTTTTATGCACGACAATACGCGTCCGGATCGAACTTACCTGGTGGAGAAGTACTTAGAAACTAAAAAACATCCAGCAACTAGCATGGCCTGCACGATATCCAGATTTAAATACCACCGAACATGAGTGTGTGTGTGTGTGTGTGTGTGTGTGTGTGTGTGTGTGTGTGTGTGTGTGTGTGTGTGTGTGTGTGTGTGTATGACGCTCTTGGGAAGCGCGTTGCAAGCCAGCAGCAACCTCCTCAAACGCTTGATGAGTTAAAGTCAGGTCTGGTGGCAGAATGTGATTATTTGCTCCACAACTTTATGGACAGTTTTACATTGCGCATGGTTCACCGCTATCAAGCAGGTTTAGCCATTCATAGAGTCCATACTTCTTATTGGTGTCTTCTGCATATTTCTCTGAGCACCTCATATCAACTTCTATACACAGTCGTATCAGAATAATATGACCACCTACCTAATAATGGGAATAACCACCCTTGGTCAGGATGACAGCGCCGAGATGGCGTGGCATGGACGCAATGAGACCCTGGAAAGCTGCCCGAGGCGCACGTGCCCATTCGGTCTTCAGCAGAGCACGACGGTCCCGGAGATGACGCGGTTGTGGGTCGGCAGGTCGAACCTGTCGATTTAAATAGTCCCACAAGTGCTCTATGGGACTGAGGTTGGGCGATTTCGCCGGCCAATGGAGAACGAAGACATCACTGTCGTGTTCCCGGAACCAGTCACGCACACCATTAGCGACGTGGCACGGCGCATTGTGCTGTTGGTAGACACCATCAGCACCAGGGTACACGTCCAACATGAAGGGATGCATATGGTAATCGATGATGGGCAGGTAGCCATTGGCGTTCAGGGACCCATCCAGTGGTACCAGCGGTTCCAGGTCATACCAAGAAAACATCCCCCAGACATGGCGGCCTGTACTTGACCAACAAGCGTCTCCGGATGTTGGTTCTCGTGTGTCTCATGCCGTATCCACCACCGTCCGTCACTTCTGTGGAGTAGAGACTTAAGATTTATCGGAGAAGGCAACCTTTTCCCACTCTTCCACTGTCCAATGATGGTAGTCCCATGAGAACAGCAGGCGTCGCTGCCGATGGACCTGGGTTAACATGGACGCCTTGACGCAACGTCGATTTCGGAAACCCATGCGTAACAGAGTTCGTTCTACTGTTGCTATCGGGGACACGTATCGGGGTGCTCCAGAGTTCATTTGCGTGGTCAAATGCTGCACTGTTGCGCATCGACTGCCCTTTACTAGTCGAGGGAGGAGACGTTCTCATCTGGGGTCCATGGCCTTTGGGGCTCCACAGTTATGGCATCGGGAGGTACTTGGAGTGCCAGCGGTCCATTCTTGCTCCACCCTTACTACAGTACATCGTGAACAGCCCACGTAGTCTGCTGTTTCTGAGATGCTTCCACCCTTGGCCCGATAGCTGATGATCATTGCTTTTTGAACGTCCGCCAAACCACTACCTCTGCCCATTGTGCTCACGTTGCACACTATGGCTCATCTGTCCTGCCCGGCCGCTTATATCTCCATGGGGTTGGTTCACTGTGATTCCCGGGGGGGGGGGTCATATTATTTTAATACCACTGTGCAATATGTACTGTTCGTTTATTATGATACAACCATTGCAAATGCCTTTTTTTTCAGGGTTTAACGATCACCATTGACAACTTTAAGAGTTGTAAACAGTCGTCCGTCCCTAAGTTAGAGCCACTGGCTCCTGAGAAGGGACAGGGTCAGGGCCACTCTAGACAAACAGGTCACCCATGCCCCATTCGGGACTCGAATCTGGATCATCTCAGACCAATAGTCAGAAACCAGCGCCTCGGACCTGGTTTCAGGGAAGGGACAGAGTCAGAGCCACTGGACAAACACACTGTCCATGTTTTGACTGCGACTCGAACCCGGGTCCACCTCAGAAGAATGGTCAGAAGCGACGCCTCTGACCGTTCGGCCACCGGGGTGGCCTGCTGTAAATGTACATAATGTGTGTGTTCGTTTCATTATAATATATAGTACATTGCTGTACACCTTCGTGGATTATTACGTCACAAATTCAAAGAACTGCACCACCTCTTCTTATGCGTTGCCGTCACTTTGTTTGTTTTGTTTGTTTGTTTGGAGGTTTAACGACCACCGTGAGCAACTCAATGGGCTATAAGCAGTCGCCCGTCCCTAATTTAGGGTCACTGGTTCCAGGGAAGGGAGAGAGCCAGTGCCGTAAGACAAACACAACATCCATGCCTGACCGGGATTCGAACCCGGACCCCTTACGGACGAATGATCAGAGGCCAGCGCCTTAGACCACTGCGCCACCGGGGCGGCGCCGTCACTTTGTGGAGCAGCTTATAAGAGCTAATTAGTATTAACATAATGTGGGGTGTGTCGAACAAAGTTGACGATGTAGATTAGAGATGGCAACGGCACGAACTATAACAAAAGACCCGGTAACGGATCCTGGCTCGGCTGGGGCCCGCGCAGTAACAAAAAGCCTAGAAACGAATCCGGGCCCGGACGGGCTCTTATATGAAATCTTTGACTAAAACCCAGGCCCGTCACTCAAGTCAATTTTCCTTTTTACTTTTTCAACTAATTTTATTTAACACTGTTAATCGATTTACTAACGCAATGGGAAACACACAACTTTATGGTTAAGCTATAGTAAGTCTTGTAAAAACACAAATTTGTCTGTGACGGAGATCGAAGACGCGCTCCCTCACTCCGGAGTAAGTTGCTCTCCCAACTAAGCTACACGGGCAGAATGTATCGCTGCAGATTTGTCGTCTTGACACGTGCTTTACCTCTGTAGTACGTCACTGTCTCTCTTTTGTTATTTGCCTAAAATTCTTAATTATTGTTTATTCCGTGTTTCGCGTGCATTTCCTAACTCCAAAACGTCTGTGAGTGTTTTAATTAAAAATTGACTAACTGTATACATCTGACATCGAAGAAACAAGGATATCCACAATTATAGTTACATAGCACAAACAACAGAAAATTGCATTGTGAATCATTCAGTGCTGTAGTTGTATTTTTATATCATTTATATATTTAGAGCAGCCAGAGTAAAGCCAAACCACTGGATCACTAAGTTCCATGCTGTATTACATGCAATTTTACAACTTCTAACTAGCCGAAAACAGTCAGATTTAATAATTTGTTAATAAAGGTTATTAACATAGGTATTTCTAAATGGGAGTGCATGTGACAGTTCACCAAATAATAAATAAAATAAATGCCAAAAACCATCTCTGTCTCAGTACAGCTAATTACACTGCTGGACAATTACTAAGAACGGATCATAAACGGCTATACAGCGCATAAAAAAGTAAGTGTGGTTGGATGTCAAGTGAAATAAAATAATGTCAGAATGCCAGAACATTACAAGAGAGACAATTTATTGTGCTCTGAAATCCAGAAGGCTTTGGAACGTGTTCAAGGGACAAACAGGCCATTTTGTGCAGAATACGTAAACGTGAAAAAAATGCAATTACCGTCCGCAGGCGTTCCGGCGTAAGATGTCAATACGGGATATGGCCACCATGGAGGGCGATGCAAGATTCCACACGTCGTGTCATGCTTTGCACAACATTTTCAAGCAGCTGTTGGGGTAATTTATCCCATTCCTCTGTCAGTGCACGGATGAGGGTGTCCTTGTTTATTGGAAGGCATTGGCGACCAGCAAGACTCCTCACCAAAGCATCCCACACATTTTCAATGGGATTCAGATCTAGAGAACGAGCTGGCCATACGAGGCGTTGAATATCCTCGCTCTCAAGACACTCCTGGACAGCGACTGCTCGATGACATGTTGCGTTGTCGTCCATGAAAATGAATATATCACCGACAGCACCACGGAACATGCGAACATGAGGTGGCAGAACATCATTAATGTATCGTTGGCCAGTCATAGTCCCAGTTGGAAGCACATAGAGGGACGTACGGCCATTGATCATGATGCCAGCCCATACCATGACACTACATGTCGGATATGGGTCCCTTTCCTGTATGTTTGCTGGACAATATGCAGTACCACTATCACGCCAGATCAGTTGTCGTCGACAATCGGACGATAGACTGTATCTACTCTCATCTGAGAAGAGGACAGCAGACCAGTCGTTATCAGTCCAATTGCGATGTTGATGGCACCATTGCAAACGGGCGGTACGGTGACGTCTGGACAATGGGATGCACACAACAGGACGGCGGGCGAATAGTCCTCTTTCATGCAAACGTCTGGCGACAGTTTTTCGGAAGATCCACTTGCCAGTAGCAGCCATAAACTGATTTGCTACCTCACTAGCTGTGCTGCGCCGGTGTCTTTTTGTTGATAGCACTATGTACCGATCTTCTGCAGGTGTCGTACTGCGAACACGACCTCCCCCGTGACGTTTGCTACACTCTCCATTTGTTTGAAATGATTTCCAAAGCCTTGAAACAACACTGTGGCTGACGTCGAACTCCCTGGCAACATCTGTTATTTTTCGCCCTTCTTCAATCTTGCCAATAATACGGCCACGCGTAAAATCATCTAGGTGATGTCGGGAAGACATACTGAAAATTGCAAGTTCGTCAATTGATTCTTTCCCTTTCAACTTTGCGTTTGAACAACAACGGTCAATACGCGTCAAATCCTTTATATCTCTTATCAGCGCTATGACGTCACGAACAAGTTCGGCAATCCAAAATTTGCATACGCACAACACGTCTTACTGTATCCCGCACTTATGCTAATTTCCACATTTTCCTGCCTTCCATTTTATGGTGTGTTTTTTTTTTTTATTTTTATTTTTTTTTTGATTGGAGGTTTAACGACCACCGTGAGCAACTCAATGGGCTATAAGCAGTCGCCCGTCCCTAATTTAGGGTCACTGGTTCCAGGGAAGGGAGAGAGCCAGTGCCGTAAGACAAACACAACATCCATGCCTGACCGGGATTCGAACCCGGACCCCTTACGGACGAATGATCAGAGGCCAACGCCTTAGACCACTGCGCCACCGGGGGGGGCATTTTATGGTTGCTATCGTTGCTATTGTCATCCGTCCTTAGCAATTGTCCGGCAGTATAATATAAATTCCTTTGTATTAAAAATCACTATGACCTATACATGTATACGCACATTTACTCAATACTTAATCGGACCTAATGCGTCAGCAAAGCAGGAATATGTTATTCTCATGACATGCAGAAATGACATAGATTTTATAATAATATTATAATGAAATTTAAGGGTTCAAAATCCTTATTTAAATTTGAATGGAAAAAATTAAATACAGTTAATTAGGTAAACGAGTGAACCTGATACACTTGGGAAATAAAATGTGTGAAGAACATTTTGTTACCGGAATATGATGTACATATTTGTAATTCTCTCTCTTTTTTTTTTTAGGGGTGGGGGTCGATATTAGCGGGAAGCACTAACATTCTTATCTGATGATGAAAATATAAATAGGAGTAAAACAGTATGCTTTATTTTTTTCCTTATTCACATAGGGAAAATCTGCGCAAATATTCAAACCCAAGTCTTAAAAAAGCAGCCCGTGCTCATCTCCAGTGCAGATACCTATGCGCGCGAGCACGCACGCGCACACACACACACACACAATACACAACACAGAAGAATGTATTAGCATCACAATGGACCGCGAAATTCTGAAAACATAAGATGCACTGAAGATAGAAAAAAATAAAATAAAAAATAAATAAAAGGGAGGAAGAAAAATAGAAGGTAACAAAGTTGACGAATTTTTCTTCGCTCCCAAGGTAACAAATGCGACGGAATATTATTTCCTCCCACTTCATAAGTCTATTTTTAAACAGGATACTGCCAATCAAATCATCGAACCATATCATTTCTGCAACAACGGATTAAAAAAAATAATAATAATAAAGAAAAAGACGGAGATGAACCTGGCGTTACTGATTGCGATGTACCACTAACCCTCGCCGGAAAAACAACCATCTCTGTGCGCATTATGGAAAAACAGATACGTGTAGTTTATTTTTCCCCCCACACAAAATATCAAAAGAAAAGAAGTGCACCATGTCAAAGACATTAACTGTATTTGCCGAGAATCTGAACCGTGAAACAGATTTTCAACAAAAGTAGCTGTTCTTAAGTTCAACATCATTCCGGGATGTCTTCTGAGCACATGTAATAAACGAAGAACGAACAAAAAAAAAAAACATATATATATATATATATATGGAGACAAGAAATTCGGAATTCAAGAAAGAATCGTCGCCGACAAGTCGTCGGGTGACACTAAAATGGTTTCATCCGTAAATGTCCCGCGTTTATTCATGGTAATGTAACCAAGCGACAAAATCTGACGGCAATTATTTTGGAAGTAAAAGAAAAAGTTAGTTTGAAAGGTTTAAAAAGTCTGAGCAGCAAAAAAAGTCACAACTTCTTTTAATTCTTCTGTGACCAAAACACATGACTGTTGCCCTATAAAAAAAAAAAAACAGCTTCAAGAAGTCTGTTTTTACAAGAGAGGTAACAGACGTCATACACAGCGTGTTTATGATTTTTAAATTCCAATTATTACTCGTATTTACTATTGTTATTCTTTATATTTTAAAGAATACATGACTTCAAACAATTTTTAGTCTGACCGACTGCGGGCAAACTTCTATAACTTCAACATACCGTTCAGAAATTCTTGAAAAATGGCAACACACACACACAGCTTGCAGACAGCATAGACTGATTTGTAAAATTAAGAAACGTATCAACAAAATCAGAAAGAAAAAGAAAACATTTTATTAGAGAAAGTAATTCCATATTTCCGGATTACAATTAAATTATTCATGTCATTTTGATTTTATTCAGATCATCAGATCATATGTAGAAGATTTTAGGAAGGGATTTTTTGACCCCAGGTCTTAAACAACCCTTGGAAATAGGAAGCTAGGATATTTGGGCTAAAGTGCCCGTTAGGAAAGTGACACGGAAGCGAGGAAGAAAGGGGGAGGAAGACGCCCTTATTTATTACCGGAGAGTCAGTACCCGGGTTCCGACGGCTTAACGTGCCCACTCAGGGTAAGAAACTTGCTGTTAACGCACGATGTACAAACTTGCCGAATGGTTCCAGTTCTATGCAAACTTTAATAACTAAAAACACACACACACAAGTTAAAATCTATTTACATGGTTTAAAACAACATGAGTACTTTTGTGCTCGCTACGAGCACATCATCAGATGAAAGACAAGTTGGAGTTCCAGAAAACACATTTATGTATCGGTGCCGTTGCCAATCGTTCACACTGAGGAAAGAAATACAAGAAAGTTCACTTGCTCTAACGTAATGTGAGCAAATACAGGCCTATAGAGTTCCATTAATGATGGGCAGAGTCTGCTATGTAAGAGGTAGAAACAGGAATCGAGGACAGTAAAGTTTTCCAGGCCTGGGAAATATAGCTGGGTACTTCATCGTTGCAACAAGTGTCCACTCGATGCAAAATGTGCAGACTCTCTGTAAAGAGCACTGTTTCCCTCGTAGTAGAGGTAGAAAGAATGGAGACGTCTGTCCAAGATGGGTAATGTGTACCAGCTGTCTCCATTCTTTCTACCTCTACTACGAGGGAAACAGTGCTCTTTACAGAGAGTCTGCACATTTTGCATCGAGTGGGCACTTGTTGCAACGATGAAGTACCCAGCTATATTTCCCAGGCCTGGAAAACTTTACTGTCCTCGATTCCTGTTTCTTCCTCTTACATAGCAGACTCTGCCCATCATTAATATAACTCTATAGGCCTCTCTTTGCTCACATTACGTTAGAGCAAAGGAACTTTCTTGTATTTCTTTCCTCAGTGTGAACGATTGGCAACGGCACCGATACATAAATGTGTTTTCTGGAACTCCAACTTGTCTTTCATCTGATGATGTGCTCATGTTGTTTTAAACCATGTAAATAGATTTTAACTTGTGTGTGTGTTTTTAGTTATTAAAGTTTGCATAGAACTGGAACCATTCGGCAAGTTTGTACATCGTGCGTTAACAGCAAGTTTTTTACTCTGAGTAGTCTATGTGGCACGAAATCCTTGTTCATTAACGTGCCCATCCGGCGCACGGTGGATATTTAGCGGTTTGAGCGTTCGTACCTGCCTGGGATTGAACCCGAGGTTATCTCCGTTGCAATCACGAACGTTGACCACTTGGCCACCCGCAGCCCATTTTGATTTTATTTTTCCATTCCACATATAATAAAGAGAGTTATTGTAATTTTCGAGCGGTTACCATAATATGAATCGCATTATGTGCAATGTTATAAATAAAATGGAAATGTTCTTAATACGACATTCTATATCTTACAATCAGTACTCGCCATTACTATATATATACACTAGCGGAAAGTGAAAAATGAACACCAAGAAGGAGACGTCTGATACCAACGAAATTTATACAGCATAATAACGGAATACAGAGGATAACGTGATCAAAACATTATGGCAAAATACAGCTGTATTTGCTGGTAAACTGAAAAATAACGTTTCCATGTAACATGGTTAGTACGAGGTTAAACCGCCATGAACTGCGTCACACTGGGCAATTCTGGCATGGAGTCTGTCGTACAGATGTTGGATGTGAGTTTGGGGTATCGAGTTCCAAGCATGCTCAACCTGGACGCGTAAATCGGGGATGGTCGTGGCTGGCCGTGGAGACCGGATAAGTCGTTGTCTCATAAAATCCCACACGTGCTCAATGGGGGACGAATCCGGTGAACGTGCAGGCCATGGAAGTTGTCTCACACCCTGAAGTGCATGTTGCGTTGCACGTGCCGTGTGTGGGCGTGCGTTATCTTGCTGGAAAACACCACGATGGACCGACCTTACAAATGGCACAACAACGGGCTGAATGATGTTGTTGATGTAGGAGGTGCTGTTTAACGTACCCGGTACAAACTAGTTGTGTACGGGAGTCATAGCTGATCGCTCCCCACACCAGGAGACCAGGTGCAGGCCCTGTGTGTCGCTGGCGGATGCAAGAAGGATGGAGACGCTCCCCTGTGCGTCTGCGAACACGCATACGGCCATCGGAAGCTCCCAAGCAGAATCTGCTTTCATCGCTGAACACGACAGATCGCCATTGCGTTCTCCAGTGCAGGCGTTGGCGACACCACTGCAGCCGTTCCTGACGGTGGGCTGGAGTCAGAGGTACACGTGCACGTAGTCCTTCATCCAGTAGACGGTTGCGGATTGTTCGCACAGTCACCTCAGGTGCAACGGCAGCTCGGATTTGCGTCGCAGTGGATGTTCTGCTTGACAACGCCGCTCTTCTTATGCGTCGATCGGTCCGCTCATCAGTCCGTCTGTGACTCCCGGTTCCACGTCTTCTCGTGTGGGAATGTTCCTCGGACCATCTACGCCACCATCGTACTACCACCGATACTTCCAGTCCAAGTCACTCCGCAACACGACGATACGACCACCCGGCCTCGCGGCGTCCGACTAGACGACCTCGCTCAAAGTCCGATAACTGCTGACACGCCTTTCGTGTCCAGGCATTACAGCTTCTTCAGGATCTTCGAACGTGTCCGTACGCCGATGACTGATTACATTCACTTCGCCGTACTACTTAAATACCACCGACGATAATTTGCATATTATGCCGTGCTGTGGCGTAAGCGCTCACCGGTTGGTCCCGAAATTAACAACACACCTACGTAAACTCGACCCCATTAACATATGTAAATTTCATGATCGTCCGCCAATTCCTTCTTGATGTGTTCTTTTTTCACTTTCCACCAGTGTATATATATATATATATATATTTGAAAGAATGATAAAACATCTTAAAACAGGTTTTAATGATAAATCATCTTAAAACACTTCTAAGTAAATTGCAATTTAACAACTTTCCCATAAATTTTCTAAAACATTATTTAAAACATTTAATTCTGAATTTTAATTTAGTTTCAAAGAGTCTCAAAATACACACCGACGTACTTTACTAATCCAGGACCTAACAATATTAAGTAAATCAAACGATACAAAGTGCCACCTGGTAGGTCCCTAGTGGCTAAAGATTTTTATTTGCATACACAGTTTTGCATCTCGTCATCTCTTACACTTTTTTGGCTTCCTCGGATGTTATTCAACCGCGACCACTTCTTTTACGATTCAGTATACATTTGTGTTCTTGTTGATCGTCGGTCTAGTGTTTAGTTTTCATTCGTGGCGTTGACCTCTTTGGCCTGCCGGTAGGCCTTTTTTATCTTTGTTTACATTATTGCTTTATGAGTTCTTAGGTCTGGTTTGTGTTTGGTCTGGTGGCCTTGGGAGTATGACCAACCGACATTTTTGGTTCTCCTTCTCGTTTGTTGGTACTAGAAAGACCACTCCCGCAGGTTGATGCTCTCCTGACTACGGCAATCTGTTTTTTGCTTTATATTTTTTTGGTTTTCAATTCTGAACTTCATTTATGAATTTAATTTTGTATTTCCTAAAAAATGTCTTTAAATTTTATTAATTATTATTATTTCTTAAAAATTCACACACTGTCTCTCTCTCTGCATATATATATATATACACTATATTGACAGAAGTCACCGGACACCTAGAAGAGATGCAAGCACTGACCCTTCGAGACCTGCTTTCGACAAGGTTTTGGAACACAGCGATAGGTATGCGCTTCCATTCAGTACATAATTATGCCGCTAACTGTTGCTTATTAGTATGCCTTGGTTCCAAGCTTATGTGACGCTCTAATTCATCCCATAGGTGCTCTATGGGATTAAGATCAGGGCTATGTGCTGGCCAGTCCACAAACGATACGGAATTATCGTCAAACCACGCCGTAACAGTCCTTGCTTTATGACTCTGTGCATTATCCTTCTGATACCAACAAGGCTCGGTTCAATAGTATTGCCATAGAGTTGGTAGGGCATAATTGTCCAGAATATCAAGGTAGACGTACTGGTTCACAGGTTTGCCCACGATAACCAATGGGCCGGGACCATACCACGAAAAACACCCCTACACGAGTACACTGCCAGCTCCAAACTTTACCGTAGGAACAATACAATGTGGTAAATAGCGTTCTCCCGGCTGCCGCCATACCCACACACGGCCATCAGACTGATCAATTGATCTAAGGTCTATGATAAATGTTCTTTACACCAAGCTAAACGACGAGTACCATTCCGAGTGGAGATGAAAGGCTTACGAGCAGCCTCACGACCACGGTAACCTATGGAATGAAGTTCTCTGCGAATGGTACGTGTACATACCGAGGTTCTAGCACTTTTACTCACCTGTACACTGACGTCTTGTGCAATACGCCGTCGATCAGCTGTAACAACTCTCCTGAGGTTTCGATATCCTCAATCATTGATTTTCTTTGGTCTGCAGGTACGTTTTGTTGCTTCAAGCACGGCATGTGTCTCCCATTTATTCAGTACATCTAAAACAGTTGACTTGGGTACGTTTAAACGCCTCTGGGTTTCTCTTATGGGCAACCCACTAATATAACACCCAACAATCTTTCCTTTCTCAAAGTCAGTTCTCACTCGACGCGACATTTTCACTCAACCTCACAGTGCAATATGATCGCGGTCAGCTTCAGGCTTGTTTTTGTACCGTTTGCAGCTGTACCACGCATCTTAACAACGCAGCGGATCCTTTCCTTTACTTTATATATATATATACAAAAACATAGTAAACATAAAATTGCAAAAATATAATGCCATGACCTCGCGCTCTGCTGCAGGGGTCAATGTCACCTGAAATAAAATACATAAATAATGCAGACACTACAAGCACAATAGAACTTTATTAAATATGTGACTACCATAAATAATATAATGTCAGCCACCGGGTGTCAATCTTCAGGCGAGGATGCACCCGACGGCTGAGTTTCTGTCAGGTTTCATGTGGACGTCCTAATTTAGCAACCCCGACCGAATAAAAATAAACTGGACATCCCATCCTCCCTACCTGTCAGGAAATATACTTTAAAATCAACTTAAGTAATAAATTTAAACATTCAAAATAGACCTACCTTAAGCCTGACTGGTGCCCACGACCGGTAAACACAATTTACTGTGGCCATCCACCTTTAGAGTTCAAAATTAGGTTAATGCGTAGGCAAAGGGTACGTTCAGAATTATATAGAAGAGTGTAGTTGTCCTTCCCCACTGTAGAATATACCATGTATGCTAGGAAAGAATGGTTAAATGCTCCGGGGCAACTCGGAAGAAAACACAGTTTTTTTTATGTAGCCCTGAAAGTTAGTAAGGATGGGCTTCTGGTTTATTGATCTTACAAAATCTTAATCGCAATGAAGTAAGTAGGTCATGTGTTTCCAATAGTTTACTGAAATGGTAGTTACAGAAGGTCTCTGGATATTCATTAGTTAAACATTTCCAATGTAATCTTCTTAATTGTTTAATAATATTATGCTTTTTATTACATATTCGCGTAATTCGCTAGATTTGTGAAATAATCAAATTACGGAAAATACTTCTTGAAAGGTTGGAGGTCCAACGACTGTATATTTTTGCTTTAAAATTAAACAGCTCTTTTTTATCATAAATATCTAGTTCTGGTTTACCTCCCTTGAACTCTATCCGCAAATCAAGAAAATTAATGCTGTTTATATCTGTATTTGTTTTAACTAAACTTAGACTCCTGGGGTAGATATCTTCAGGTCTAAAGTCTGCAGTATTGGTTTTAAAATAAATCAAATCATCAACATATCGAAAACAAATGACTTCTAAGTGGTGGTATTTTTCTTCATAAGCATGTAGGTACAAGTTGGCCAATAAACTTGAAAAATTAGTGCCCATAGGGACACCCATAATTTGTACTAGAATATTCTTCTGATCATATATATAGTTGTTAAATACACACAGGCTACAAAGAACATCCCAATAATTATGATAAAAATTATCATAATTATTGGGATATTCTTTGTAGCCTGTATAGGCGCGACTTGCGGCTTATACAGCTCCATATTCAGTAGGGTTCGATGTGTTGTGACACATTACTCCCGTCTCCAGCATTCAAATCATCGGCGACTTGCGTCACAGTATCCCTTTTTTCTTGGTTCGTACCATGCATCCCTTTTGTTGGTTCGTACCATACATCCCTTTTTTGTTGGTTCGTAACATGCATACCTTTTCTTGGTTTGTACCATACATCCCTTTTTTTGTTGGTTCGCACCATACATACCTTTTTCGTTGGTTCGTACCATGCATCCCTTTTGTTGGTTCGTACCATACATCCCTTTTTGTAGGTTCGTACCATCCCAGCAAAAACACAAGTGTTGGGAAACTGCTAGCCACCAGCTGGCAGTGAGGGGTCACTGCTGTCTGAAATCTGCCGCTCGTGGCCCGGTAGCGGTCGGTCCGTTGGTGGCAGCCATTGATGGCCCTACAGCATCGCCGTGAATTGCGGGCCGCCAAGCAAGTGCCACTAGTGGCCCGTAGCTGGTAATAGATGAAACCCCAACACCAGCTGGAGGAAGCAACGGAACTGCGCATGCGCAGAAGCAACACGCGCCGTGTCTCTCGTGGTACCAATTAGTTGACGACGACGCTATCGCCATCGTGTTATTTTAGTGGATGTTAAGAAAAAAAAAGCATATGTAGAGAGGCGAATTGATTTCCTGATGAAATGCCACGTCGACGAAGATATCAGATTAGGCCATGAAATACTAGATTACAGTCATAAAATACACCCACTTTATTTCCATGGATAACAAGAAATAATTTCTGTGTAAACATTCACTAAACTGCTTGAAACAAAAGTCCTGAAAAAACATTAAAAAAGCGAAATGCAGGAAAAAAAAAAAGCAATGCTATGTAGATATATTGTACTCATCTGTGAGTTGAATACCCAAGACTGGAGGAATTCACTTCTAAAAATAACCAGAAGTAAAATAAAATATATTTCCTCTTTAAAACAAATGTAGCTTCGGATAGCGGAAAGGAAACATACAACGTTAAAAATGTAACAGAATGTGACATGAACGGGTAAATATATTAATTCAACAATCGCCTTTCAAGACGACAAGGACAGCTCGAAACTTTGGAAAGCGCCGTTAAGTTGGTACACTCGTTGAAAAAGTGAAGTTCCATTAAGGTAAAAAACAAAACAAAAAAACAATCGTACGTTGAAAAAATAAATTTATGAATTACATGAAACTGACATTTATGAAAAATACCTCGCAATATTGTAAAATTAAATAGAGAACCATTCGTTACACATTCCGCAGAAAAGAGGGTCAGCTTCAAGCCATGCTCCTGCGCGCCAAATCAATCCAGTTGGTAGAGCGCTCGCTTCCCACGCAGACAGTCCTTGGTTCGTTTCCAAGTAGATCCAAACGGGCATGTTTCCAGACGTGTTGAGAAAATTTCCCCAGCGCAGTGCTATAATTCAGAAGTTTCGTAAGAAAAAAGTAGTTGTAGCTTTGGGAAACTGCCGTTATCCTTTTTTTTTTTTTTTTTTTTTTTTTTATGGCTACTACTATACTACTGTGGAATTGGCGGACAAGATTCGGCAAGCCATCAGTTACGTCACGTGATTGCCGGCTGCCACTGCCAGGAAACTAGCGGGCCACATTAGGCTAGCCATCATTTATGGCACGTGCTTTCAGGAATGCTGAAGGACCACTTGTGGCAGCAACTGCCTGTGATGGATAACTTATAGCCCTGTTGTGGCATATGACAACTGATGGGGGTGGCAATTGTTGGCCGCCCGAACATTTTATTGACGGTTCAGCAGCGGCAACATAGTGCTGGGCCATTTATGGCTGCCAGCAATGGCCCATCCAGACTGTTTTTGCTGGGCATGCATTCCTTTTGTTGGTTCGTACCATACATACCTCTTTTGTTGGTTCGTACCATACATCCCTTTTTCTGTTGGTTCGTACCATACATTCCTTTTTCGTTGGTTCGTACCATACATTCCTTTTTTGTTGGTTCGTACCTTGCATCCCTTTTGTTGGTTCGTACCATGCATCCCTTTTTTGTTGGTTTGTACCATGCATCCCTTTTGTTGGTTCGTACCATGCATCCCTTTTTTGTTGGTTTGTACCATGCATCCCTTTTGTTGGTTAGTACCATAGCTCTAGCATCGATGAGCTGGGTTCCCTATCACTTTGTCCGCGTTCATTTCGTCCACGTTCACTTGGTCCAGTTCATTTCGTCCACAGTTCACTTTGTCCGCTCTTCATTTCGTCCACTGTTCACATTGTCCACATTCATTTCGTCCTAAGAATGGATGGAATACCGTGGAAATTTTGTTTTTTGATGAAATTTTTGTTACTAGGCAGAAAAAAAGTTCACCGATTTTTTTCCCCTCTTTAGTTTTTCGATTAAAATACAACGATTTTAAATGTTATTTAAACTACAACGAGAAACTGAACTTTGAAGAGATTATTAACTCTTACGTGTGGTACGATGACAATCACTATGCTATAAATCTGAGTTTATTCCAATAGACAATAATGTATTGCGTTGAAAAGGAAATTTTTAGACTTCCTTTCTGCTTAAAAAGTCTCTACTTCTTCTCTATCACTGCAAATTCGCAGTAAATATCAATCTAAACTTGTTTTCACCATTATAGTTTTATAAATTTTTTTCACGTTAAATTGCTATGATACACATAGAGAGCATTATAGCTCATTCGTAGGAAAGTTAGTACTACGGAAATTATAAAAATTAATAATCAAAATAAAAAATAAATATACAGAAAAGTTAAGAACTGTACGAAAACAATATACAAGATGTATTTCAAAACATTAAAAGATGTTTGTAAAACTTTGATTTACGTCATAGTGATTGGCATCGTACCACACGAAAAAGTCATAAAGCTCTTACAATTTTTTGTTCCTCTTTTTTACGCTTTCCAACCGTAGGTTGAAGAAGAAGAAGCGTATATGCTTCAACTTTGTCTGTCTGTCCGTCCGCACGATAACTCGCGTAAAAATAGTTTGATTTCGATGAAATTTTAGTATGTGATAGGGGACCACCTGGGGACAAAGCCTATTGAAAATGGGAGAAATGGGGTCAAAGGTCAGGACACAGGAGCGAGGTGCATTCCATTGCCCTTATGCGTTATAACTTACGTAGAAATGCTTCGATTGAGACAAAACTTTATCATGCTATTCCGGAAGTATAATTGACCGGTTCTGTTGAATATCATCGAAATGAAGTCAAAGGTCAGGGCATAGGAGCGAGATTTATTCTACAGCCATTATCCTCATAACTTGAGTAATGATTTCTGGTATGATGGAAAGCGTATCATAATCAATGCATTGCATGATTTTACTAACTTGTTATATTTTAATAAAAAAACTTAAACACGAAAAAAAGTCATGGCATGGAAGCAATGTCCGCTGATCTTTTTTTTTTTTTTCTGCCTCTTAAAAAAATTCTATCAAAACAGAAAATTTCCACGGTATTATATCCATTCTGAGGAAATGAATGTGAACAGAGTGAACGGTGGAGGACGAAATGAACAGTGGACTAAGTGAATGGTGGACAAAATAAACCGTGGAGGAAATGAACTGGACCAAGTAAAGGTGGACGAAATGAACAGGGAAAAAATGATCCGTTACCGATGATCTGTGGTCAGCCCACACCTAGCCGGCGGTTCGTGCTGTTCCTCAAACCACTTTTTGAAGGTAAGTACTAACCACTGCTGCCCGCGAGCACCCCACAAGCTTTGTCGTCTCGTAAATGTTCTGACCCAGTCATCCGCCTATTACAATACGGCCTTTGTGAAACTTTCCCATATGAAGAACAAGAATAACGCTGATTAACAGAGATCAATATCAGGTGCTATTTCATGGCCTTCACACGCGTCGTCATTTACCTGCAGCTGCTTCGAAATGTATAAAGACGCACTGCTCATAATGTTTTGGCTCTTCAGCGTATATCCATATACTATATATCATAACTAGGGATACGTAATTTTCGTATTTACGAAATAGATGCGAAATTTGCCAATATAAGCGAATAAATGCGAAATTTGCTAATATAAGCGAATAAATACGAAAATTTGATTTTAACTACTTTTCCGCGACATCTCGATAATTAGGATTTTTGAAACGAAATTAGGACGTAATTTCGCGCAGCATTTGCGCCGTGCATGTCCTACTCAGCGTGCGTTACCCGGGAAACCCCAGGCCAAGCCTCTTTTCTTCTCGGCGAGTTAGCCAGCGCCGCTCAGTCGCACTGGCTGGCTGGCCTTGAAAGAATACGAATGATCACATGTTTGTTTTTGCATTTTGCTAGTAGACTACAAACTACAACGCTCGCAAGCCGTTTGATAGACGTATATCAACATGGGCCGCCCTAAAAAGGAATTAGTTGATAGAGTGAAAGAGTTTGACCACAAGGGATTGTATATAAGCGATACAAATATCGTGATGTGCAAATTTTGTAATGTTCGTCTAGAAGGGCAAATTCTGACCCAGTCATCCGCTTGACCCTCCACATGACATCTAACGCAACAAATGAAGCCTACCAGCATATTGGCAGACTATTTTGTCCATCTGAAGCGGCGACCACACCCACATCATCTTTGAACACAAATTTATTATCGGAAAGCTTCTCTAAAATACCATTTTTTAAAAACATACCACGGGATCAGTTCATCGATGGATACAATCATTTTCACAGACAGCTACTTACAGTGGTCAACCAAGAGACTCCTGTTCATGTCATACAGATTTTAAAAGCAACAAAATGCTGCTACATTAACTATGCGAAGGCAGCTATTCAAAGTTCAAAGCTTCCATAATTCTGTTAACAGCGTGGATGCTGAGAGATATTTCAGTATGTACAACATCATTATTACTGACAGAAGGCAAAATCTAAAGGAAGAGAATTTAGAGACTATTACAATGTTATTAGCTTTTAACTAAGTATTTTGGTATTTAGCCTACCAGTAAGTAAACTTTGAAAAACAGTAAACTAAGTAAAGTAAACTTTAAAAAAAAAAATTTTGTCTTCAGGTTTTGCGAATTAATGCGAACATTTTTTAAAAACTTTTTTTTTTTTTTTTTGCGAAATTTCGAAATTTCTTGGCGAAATTTACGTATCCCTAATCATAACATATGGTAACATTTTCGCACCCTTTTCTAGATCTCTAATAATGGCTATCTAGCCATCATTAGAGAACTACAAAATGGTGAAAAATTGTTCTCTCGTACATTTGTTACTTATACATAAAAGTTTCAAATTTCCTTCCTACTTGACGGCTACATGAGATCGACCGCTGCTAAACGACACACACGAAGCAAAAGCAGCACCTATCTTCCGAATGCAACGTGAAGGAGGAAGGAAAGTAGCAATGAACACAATTTCAGGCATAGCTATCGCCCGTTGCCCATCGGACAATATCCAATTTCCTTTACTTCCCTATATTCCTCTCTGCAATCCTTGAGCATAAATCCAGTCAATACATGTGCGTAAACCCAACCAATCCTCTTTTCGTCTAAGAGTAGGGCGCCTGTTTTCAACTTTGCTGGCGTGATACTCCCAAGGATCTCCTCACCTTGGAGTGGGTGGGGAGATTCTCTTGCACAACATTTGATGTACTCCTTCCATTAATGAACATTTGATGTACTCCCTTCCCATTTCCTTTCTATCAACAATCTTCCACTGACATACCACGATTCCACTGAGCTGTAGCACTTTTTCCCTGTGTGCCACCATTTACATTCCTCCATTCAAAAGCAGTGCACAGAAGGTTTCCTCTGCCACTTTAAATATGGAATTTCATTAAATTTTGTTACTTCGCTTGTCCAAATTCATCATCTAGCTGTTCTGTCTCTCGTAAGTCAGGGAATTTCATTAAATTTTGTTACTTCGCTTGTTAAAACTGAACATCCTAGCTGTTCACTCCATCGTTAAATCCAGGGATTTTATTAAATTTTGTTACTTCGATTGTCAAAATTGATCGTCCCAGCTGTTCTCTCCCTCGTTAAATCCAGGGATTTCATTAAATTTTGTTACATCACTTGATAAAATTGATCATCTTTGCTGTTCTGTCCCTCGTTAAATGCGGGAATTTCATTAAAATTTTTTACTCCACTTGTTAAAATTGATCATCCATGCTATTCTCTCCCACTTAAATCCGGGAATTTCATTAAATGTTTTTCATACCCTGTTAAAATTGACAATCCTAGCTGTTCTCTCCCTCGTTAAATACAAGAATTTCATTAAATATTGTTCGTTATAAAAGGTCAAATTAGCTTTGAGTTGACATTATAGCAAACAAGAGTTCCTGTTTTGCTTGTTAAATCCGGGATCTCACTGAATACGGACTTGTTATAATTCTGTTGTACATACGTAGTCTCTCAATCTGTCTATCTATCTATCTATCTATCTACATCTCTATCTCTTTTTCCCTTTCTATAACAGAAAGATGGGCACTCACCGCAGACGCCACTGCCAAGTTGTCGTTCTTCCCAATTAGGACATGATGAAAGCGAAGTTTCATTGCCAAAGCAATTGGGATCTTCATACAGCAGTTGGCTTGAGTCGTTGCTCCTGGGGAACCACCGATATAATAAACCTCCAGAAAAGCCTAATTGCCGGCACATCACCTGAAGATCAGCTTCCGTCCAGCTAAAATAAAAAAACAACAACAAAGTTTCATTTTAATCGCTAACACATACTGTTAAAAAAAATAACAAAACATCTGTAAAGCCTTCCTTTATACCTTTATATATATATATTCACCTTCGTTTTGCTGATGACGTAGTCATTTTTGCAATTACCCTTTCAGAGCTGCACAGTATGATCCAGGAACTTGCTGACAAGAGTAAAGAAGTGGGTTTAAAAAAGGTTCAAAAATGAACTTTTAGAAGATAAAGCTGACGTACAATGCTTTTACAAGAAATTCAGATTTATCGATTGATGGGGAAAAGCTGGAGATAATCTATACCTACATTTTACCTTGGACAGCAGATATCAAGTGAGGGTCACCTTGATGAAGACATTAATCGACATATAAAACTTGGATGGAGAACTTTTGGAAGAAACAGTACAATTTTTAAGATCAATACGCCATTATGTCTTAAAAAAGTATATGTTGATCCAAGTGTGGGTCATATTGTTATGGGAAACCTCGACATCGTTCCACACAGGGAAGGAATTACGAGAACTCATGAAGAAGGGTACGAACTTTCGCCTTCCGTCTGGTAAGTTAGGCTTACGGTCTATACTAGAAAACGTCAAATCAGACATTTCAAGATTCATTTTGAAAGTCTCGTCAAAATACAACGTTCCTATACAAGCATTTAAAATATGGATGGTCCAGTTTTCTGTCCAATTATCAAACTACCTTAAGAAAACCTCTACTACATACATATTGCTACTGTAGTTCTAGACTTGGAGAGGTGGTGGCAGCAATTGTGGATCTTAGAAAGCAGTACATTGTTACATTCACTGATAAGGCTAAAAACAACTTCTCGATAGTGTGCAAGAGATACTGCTACATATTGTTAGCAGAGAAACTAAAAAATAGCACAACATATGCAGCTATTTCAAGTAAGCAAATGTCCTCGCTAAACAAATTATCGCCTGGCATAAGAAACTCAACATTCCTAAGGTTGTGGAACGAATGCCTTACCTCTATGCAATACCTAAGTTCCACAAAAAAACTATTAAATTTCGGTTTATCACCTCTGCCACTCAATGTTATGGTCTGGAGGCTTCACACATCGAACGTTTGATGAGACTGATTTTGAGGTCTGTTGATCGGACCTG
Source organism: Macrothele yani (assembly GCA_039090855.1). Classification (NCBI taxonomy): domain Eukaryota; kingdom Metazoa; phylum Arthropoda; class Arachnida; order Araneae; family Macrothelidae; genus Macrothele; species Macrothele yani. The sequence goes on from CM077028.1 coordinate 57,862,337, forward strand.
GATTATATGGAATCATGACCCGGTTCTGGGTTATTTGGAACATGGTGATGATCGGCGGGGTTTATCCATGCAAACTTTTGACTTTAAGAATCTATTTGGATCGAGTCTGTGATCTTCTATTTGATCAATATGGCGAACCCCCTTCGGGTGATGCGACAATATTGGAACGATCTGAAGCGATTCTGTCTATTCTATAACTTCTTAGACATGAATGGACATATATTTCAACAAAAAAAAAAAAAAAAAAAAAAAGAGGCATACCAATGAGAGCCAGTTTTTCTAGTATCTTGGCTAACCTTTATTTGGCCGCCCCGGTGGCGCAGTGGTCTAAGCGATGGCCTCTGGGCATTCGTCCGAAAGAGGTCCGGGTTCGAATCCCGGTGAGGCATGGATGTTGTGTTTGTCTTACGGCACTGGCTCTCTCCCTTCCCTGGAACCGGTGACCCTAAATTAGGGATGTACGACTGCTTATAGCCCATTCAGTTGCTCTCGGTGCTCGTTAAACCTCCATAAAAAAAAAAAAAACCTTTATTTGCACAGCTATGAAAGTATTTTTTTTGTCAAACAGGAGGAGTCTTCCGGGTCTGGTAGGTTGAAGATATATTGATGATATTTTTGTTTTTAATTTTGTCGATTTTGAAGCCCTGGCTGCAGACATCTATCCGCACAGCCTACATTTGGAGCGTACAAGCAATAATCATCAAAGTGTCACATTTCTAGATTTGGAGATTCGAGTGATTCAGGAGCAGTGCATTGTGTCAACTTTTGATAAGCGCAAAGGTTATGACTTTGAAATAAATTACTACATAAAATGGAATTCTAATGTCTCCCGATCGGTCCACAGGAACTTAATTATTTCAGAGTTTATGAGAATTTTGAAGATATGCAATGGCGGGGATGTATATTGCTGGATAATTTAAAATTATTATATAATAATTTAGTTCTTAACTGTCTTCCATTCAGGTCTATTTTTGTTCATTTCAAACGACTATTAAATTCTGCAGCTTGTAAATAAAAAAAAATACACATACATAAACATACAAAATATTATTAACCAATAGACCCTACAAATTTAAAATACATACAGCTTAAAATTGCCACATTGCGGGTCTTGTGTAGCCGAAGATTTCTGTTACTAACCTTTTTCTCTAGTATTACGTCTTTTCATCGTAATGCGCATGGGTATAAATTGGGTTGCTGCTGGTAATACTGTTTGTTTCGTGTTATTCTTTCCACGCACTCACATTTCTTTTTGTAATGTGTGTGGTCGTTTTGTCTCTGCTGAGTTTATTATTTTTGTCTGTTGGTTGTACTTATGTTGTTGCTGACTCTTTGTTGAATTTCCTCGTGACCTCGGGGGCACCAGGGTTAGTTTCACTGGCTTGTACATTGCTACCCTGTTCGAAAGGTCACGATGGGATTGGTGCTTCCCTGACGAGAACTATCCCTTTCTGGGTCGAATGGTCTTTCTCATTCCTTTGGGATCCGGCACCCAGTGATGTTTACTATTTTTTCTTTAATCACTGAAATCGGGTTTCAACATTGGAGAGTACAACTTTCGATTGTCTGTTTTTCCTAGGTTTCAAAAGTTGATTTAATGTACATATGCACTTATTTAAAATCTTTTTATGCCTTATAGATGTAGTCCGTTGCCTTGATGTCCGTGACTGAGGTTGTGTGTAAGTTTTACGTTATTTTTGGATGGTTTGTTCGGACTATATTGACAAAAGTCACCGGATACCTAGAACAGAAACACAACAAGCATTTATTGACATGCATTAGTACAGTGTCGGTCCACCTTTGGCCTACACGTGTCTTCACGAGCTCCGTGTTTGAGTGCTTCACGTACGTGTTTTGTGTGTCCCATCATTGTTCTTCTGTGTGTATGCCGAAGTTAAGAGGATGGCCTCTAAGCATTCGTCCGAAAGGGGTCCGGGTTCGAATCCCGGTGAGGCATGGATGTTGTGTTTGTCTTACGGCACTGGCTCTCTCCTTTCTTTGGAACCAGTGACAAAGTTGATTTAATGTACATATGCACTTATTTAAAACTTATTTAAAAGTTAAAAGTCTGTGCTTTCGTTTTAAGATCCCTACCGAGTTGGTGAGTGTTTATTTTGTTTCATTATCAGTGTTTTAATTTCCACACCGAGCTGGTCGTTTTCTTCGTTAACCCTTGCCATTGATTATGGAATCTGCCGATGAGGGCGCTGTTCCTGCCGGCATCTCTACAGCTCCTCGCGTCGCCTCTTCAATGACAGACGCAGCCGATCAATCATCTTCGCTTGCTAGTGGAGACCCTCTTAATTTTCCTCCTGTCATTTGCACGTCTTCTCCTGCTCAGGTCTCCGACGTTGCCATTGAGAACGTGGATGGATGTGACGTCTCTGGCCTCTGCTGACGATGATGAATTCATGGACGTCTCTGATGGCGTTGCTAATCTGCCTTCTACAGTTTCTACTGCCTCTGCTTCCAGTACATTGTCTCATACTGCGTCAATGTCTTTCAGAGGAGGCGCTTCTGCACGCACGTATTCTGCGGCTGCCTCTGGTATTCCACCACCTTCCTCCTCGTCTCGTCTGCCCCCTATGGATTCTTACGTTATTTTCAACGGTGACACCATCTTATTAGACATTCCCGAGGACTCTCCTGCTGGTCAACGTCTTCATTCGACCCTCGAGTTGGGGGTTTGTCTTGATGCGCTGCCCAACACTCCTTTGAAACAGTACAGCTCCGCTCTCAAGAAGATGCTTCCTTCTGGTGCCATCACCCACCCATCCGAAAGCCACGAACTGTGGTTGTTTATTTTTCGAAGAAAGAATATGCCGAGCTTGTCTTGTCTCGGGCCTATCAATTGGTGATCGTCACCTCTTAGCCGAATCCATCGCCCAGCGTCCTGTTCTGGTCTCTCTACATCCGGTACCCCCGGAGATCTCTGATGATATGCTGTGTGCTGCATTTAGTCGATGCGGCAGAGTAGTCGGCCCAGTGAAGTCTCTCTCCTCTTCCCCTCTGACACCGATGATAAACATATCTGTGACTTCCGTAGAACTGATCGCATAATCTTCCCTTCGGAAGAGCATCTCATAAAGTTTCCACGGTTCCTCGATGTTTAACGAGCGCCGCCGGATTGAGCTCCTCACCTCTGCTCATTGCTCACGCTGCAAGGCTTACGGCCATCAGCAGGCTCATTGCCCCCATGCAGAGCCACTAACTACTGCAGCTAAAATGCAGCATTCTACCTCTTCCTCCATTTCTGCTGCCATGCCTCCTCTTGCGTCTGCACCTCCTGGACCCAGTTCTGCCGAAAATCTTATTAAAGCCTTCGATCAACCCGCGTCTGTCGATGTTGCTTTCTCCACTCTGTCGGATTTTCCTCCGCTTGACTCCTCCTTGCCTTCCCGTGTTCTTTCTCCATCAGAGGACATCACGGATGATCTTCAAGCTTCATTCACCGTCGGCACTTTTGCTCCCGGCGATGAGGTGGACCTTTCCTCTGATTCCACATCTCGTGTGTCATCGATCCACGGCAAACGTCGCTCTACTACCAGTACCGAGGCCCGGAGGAAAAAGAAGAAGTCACCTTTTCCGATTGGCCGCCCACATCGTTCCACCTGTCTAGCAGGCTCCAATTCTCCCCTGTCACGTTCTAGCTCTTCCTCTTCAAAGTCCAAGGGTCCTCTGCTGACGTTTGAAGATTTCTCGACTCTGGTTACCAATGCCTCTCTTCCTTCAGAACATGTCTCCTTTGAAAATATTTACGAGTTTCTTACACATAAAACAAATCGGGAGGCTTCTCTCATCTTTTTACAGCAGTTTGAAGCAGTTCTTCCCGAAGTCTTCGACCAAGCAACCTCCATCCTCAAATTCCTACGGCATAATGCCAAGCAACCCGATTATGTCTTGTGGTGTCGTGGTATCATCAATAGCTTCGACACATTCCAGAATGCTGCCCTTCATCCGACTTCGGACTTACCCATTCAAGGTCGCCACTCTGAATTGTAGGGGGTTTGCTAACCCCTTCCTTGCTAACGCTCTCGTTCTGTAAGATCTCTCGCCTCTTGGGGCGGACTTACTCCTTCTGCAAGAGACGAACTGCCACTCCTCGACACTTTTTCATAGATGGCGCACTTGGGAATTCACCTTTCACCATGTTTTCCGTTACTCTGTGCACGGTGGTACAGCAGGAGTATCAGTCTGCCATTTCCGCATGCCGTGAAAGCTTCTTCTATGTTACGTGGTCACCAGTGTCCCCGGGGTTCGCTGTTACACCAAGTCCGTTACATCTCACGGTGAGTTAAGACTCCACCTGTGATAATTTTGTTCTTCCTCAAGCATTGCTCTGTTTGCATCACGTTGTAAATTTGTCATTACTCATTCAATGCACATATCATCGCTTTTATCAATTTGTATCATTCCTGTTCTTTTTTTTCTTTGAGACGATTCAATATTGCTCGTCTCCTCTGTTTTGTTACATTAAAGCTATTCTGAAACCACCTTTGACCTTAATTGCATGCACTGACCCTTCGAGACATGCTTTCGACACAAAGTTTTCGAACACAGCGATAGATATGCGCTTCCATTCAGGACATAATGCTGCCGCTAACTGTTGCTTAGTAGTAGGCCTTGGTTCCAAACTTCTTATATGGGGCTCTAATTCACCCCAAAGGTGCTTTATGGGATTAAGATCAGAGCTCTGTGCTGGCCAGTCCACACACGATACGGAATTATCATCAAACCACGCTGTAACAGTCCTTGCTTAACGGCTCGGTGCATTATCCTGCTGGTACCAAGAAGGCTTGGTTCCATAGTATTGCCACAGAGTTGGTAGGACATAACTGTCCAGAATATCGAAGTAGTCGTGCTGGTTAACAGCTTTGTCCACAACAACCAATGGACCGGGACCATACCACAAAAAAACACCCCCACACGAGTACAATGCGGTAAACCGCATTCTCCCAGCTGCCGCCATACCCACAAACTGCCGTGAGACTGATGGATCGTGTATCTGGATTCATAAGTCCATAGGACTCGTTTTCATTTATCCACGGTCCACTATAAATGTTCTTTACAGCATGCTAAACGACGAATAGCATTCCGAGTGGAGATGAAAGGCTTATGAGCAGCCGCACGACCACGGTAACTCATGGAATAAAGTTCTCTGCGAATGGTACGTGTACGTACTATGACGTAGAAGTCTTTTCGTACTTCTACGTTATTTAAAAAAAAAACATAACCATAAGATGAAATAGTTGCTAAATTAAACCTTAACGGCCAGACGAAACATGTAAACAACAGAAGTCAAACTTACGGAAAAGATGCTTTATTCAAGGATGTAACCAACACATCGTAACATAGCATAGCATATTGCATTAAACTCTTCACACACCACAGAGCTCTTAACACAACGCTCTACAACACAACGCTCAACTTGGAACACTTCTCCAAGCAACGCTCTCTTTAAAAATGCTCCTGAAGCAACAGTTTAGTCGTCGTTTTTATCTCTCGTTCTTATCTTATCTCAGGCATACGTCACGTTCATTCAACCTCAATTATGTTGCCAACAGTATTCGTTTGAGAGAAAAGATATCACGTTAAGAGTGAAGTACACTGCCGGACAATTGCTAAGGACGGAAGACAATAGCAACGATAGCAACCATAAAATGGAAGGCAGGAAAATTTGGAAATTAGCATAAGTGCGGGATACAGTAAGACGTGTTGTGCGTATGCAAATTTTGGATTGCCCAACTTGTTCGTGACGTCATAGCGCTGATAAGAGATATAAAGGATTTGACGCGTATTGACCGTTGTTGTTCAAACGTAAAGTTGAAAGGGAAAGAATCAATTGACGAACTTGCAATTTTCAGAATGTCTTCCCGACATCACCTAGATGATTTTACGCGTGGCCGTATTATTGGCAAGATTGAAGAAGGGCGAAAAATAACAGATGTTGCCAGGGAGTTCGACGTCAGCCACAGTGTTGTTTCAAGGCTTTGGAAATCATTCCAAACAAATGGAGAGTGTAGCAAACGTCATGGGGGAGGTCGTATTCGCAGTACGACACCTGCAGAAGATCGGTACATAGTGCTATCAACAAAAAGACACCGGCGCAACACAGCTAGTGAGGTAGCAAATCAGTTTATGGCTGCTACTGGCAAGCGGATCTCCCGAAAAACTGTCGCCAGACGTTTGCATGAAGGAGGACTATACGCCCGCCGTCCTGTTGTGTGCACCGAGCCGTTAAGCAAGGACTGTTACAGCGTGGTTTGATGATAATTCCGTATCGTGTGTGGACTGGCCAGCACAAAGCTCTGATCTTAATCCCATAAAGCAACTTTGGGATTGTCCAGACGTCACCATACCGCCCGTTTTGCAATGGTGCCATCAACATCGCAATTGGACTGATAACGACTGGTTTGCTGTCCTCTTCTCAGATGAGAGTAGATACAGTCTATCGTCTGATTGTCGACGACAACTGATCTGGCGTGATAGTGGTACTGCATATTGTCCAGCAAACATAGAGGAAAGGGACCGATATCCGACATGTAGTGTCATGGTATGGGCTGGCATCATGATCAATGGCCATACGTCCCTCTATGTGCTTCTAACTGGGACTATGACTGGGCAACGATACATTAATGATGTTCTGCTACCTCATGTTTGCATGTTCCGTGGTGCTATCGGTGATAGATTCATTTTCATGGACGACAACGCAACATGTCATCGAACAGTCGCTGTCCAGGAGTGTCTTGAGAGCGAGGATATTCAACGCTTCGTATGGTCAGCACGTTCTCCAGATCTGAATCCCATTGAAAATGTGTGGGATGCTTTGGGGAGGAGTCTTGCTGGTCGCCAATGCCCTCCAATAAACAAGGACACCCTCATCCGTGCACTGACAGAGGAATGGGATAAATTACCCCAACAGCTGCTTGATAATGTTGTGCAAAGCATGACACGACGTGTGGAATCTCGCATCGCCCTCCATGGTGGCCATATCCCGTATTGACATCTTACGCCGGAACGCCTGCGGACGGTAATTGCATTTTTTCACGTTTGCGTATTCTGCACAAAATGGCCTGTTTGTCCTTTGAACACGTCCAAAGCCTTCTGGATTTCAGAGCACAATAAATTGTCTTTCTTGTAATGTCCTGGCATTCTGACATTATTTTATTTCACTTGGCATCCAACCACACTTACTTTTTTATGCGCTATATAGCCGTTTATGATCCGTCCTTAGCAATTGTCCAGCAGTGTATAACTGAGAATAAACTCAAGATTTACATAGGGAAAGAAACTAAAAGAAAAGTTAATTTAGAATATACGTCACAGTACCGAGGTTCCAGCATTTTTACTCACCTGTACACTCCGTCGATTAGCTGTAACGACTGTCCTGAGGCTTCGACGTCCTTTATCACTGATTTTCTTTGGCCTGCCGGTACGTTTTGCTGCTTAAGGCATGCCATGTGTCTTCCACTTATTCAGTACGTACAAAACAGTTGACTTGGGTATGTTTAAACGCCTCTCGGTTTATCTTATGAGCAACCCACTAATATAATACCCAACAATCTTACCTTTCTCAAAGTCAGTTCTCTCCCGGCGCGACATTTTCACTCAACCTCACAGTGCGATATGATCGCGGTCAGCTGCAGGCTTGTTTTTATACCGTTTGCAGCTGTACCGCGCATCTTAACAACGCAGCGGATCCGTTCTTTTGCTTTTGAAGGGGTGTCTGGTGATTTTTGTCAATATAGTGTATATATAAGCATCTAAGCTTTCCAGTACAAAAATAAGCATCTAGAGCTTTGGAGAAAAGTAAATAAATTCAAATTTAGAACGTCGGACCCATGTGAATATCATCTGCGGTTCCTACATCAATTACCTGTACTTTTCACGTATAAACTCGGTCACCGTTGAATACCATAATTTCAAGCAACGTATTCCTCCTTCATCCCTGCTTAAAAAAAATCCCTGGTTAATCGGTATTTTCTTGCTCTCAAATAAAATTGCAAAAATGCCACCGCACCATTAGTTGGGTACGGCTGGTATATAGAAAAAAAAGGAATGTGAGATAGACGGTTAGTCATAACAGCATTCCACTACAGACGCTACGGAATATATGAGAATAAAAGAGTCAAGAGGTTAAACTCCATATTGAGCATCAGCAACACAGTGTTGGAACGTGGGGATGGAAGAATATATCACATTCACAGCAACATAAATCTTTAGTTGGCATAAAATAATTTCAAGAAATATCTGCCTGAAAATTTTTCACTAACGGTCTGAAACTACACACACACACACACGTTTATGAGAAAAGGTATTGCTTACCAAATTCGAATAATGCGATTTTGAAAACACAAACGAAAAAAGCTTCAGCAGCGGTCCACTGCGCAATTAGAATTGGAAACGGGTCAAAAATCTCGGACCCGGACGTACCATAACTGAACCCGACCCCGACAAATCTGCTTTGAACTATAAATTAGAAACTCAGTTTATATATACACAGGCGGAAAGTGAAAAAAGAACACCAAGAAGGAATTAACGGACGATCATGAAATTTACATATGTTAATGGGGTCGAGTTTACGTAGGTGTGATGTTAATTTCGGGACCAACCGGTGAACGCTTACGCCACAGCACGGCATAATATGCAAATTATCGTCGGTGGTATTTAAGGAGTACGGCGAAGTGAATGTAATCAGTCGTCGGCGTACGGACACGTGCGAAGACCCTGAAGAAGCTGCAATGCCTGGACATGGAAGACGTGTACGATTTCAGCAGTTATCGGACTTTGAGCGAGATCGTCTAGTCGGACTCCGCAAGGCCGGGTGGTCGTATCGTCGTATTGCAGAGCGAATTGGACGGGAAGTATCAGTGGTGGTACGATGGTGGCGTAGATGGTCCGAGGAACATTCCCATACGAGAAGACGTGGAACCGGGAGTAACAGACAGACTGATGAGCGGACCGATCGACGCATAAGAAGAGTGGTGTTATCAAGCAGAACATCCACTGCGACGCAAATCCGAACTGCCGTTGCACCTGAGGTGACTATGCGAACAATCCGCAACCGTCTACTGGATGCAGGACTACGTGCACGTGTTCCTCTGGCATGTGTACCTCTGACTCCAGCCCACCGTCAGGAACGACTGCACTGGAGAACGCAATGGCGATCTATCGTGTTCAGCGATGAAAGCAGATTCTGTTTGGAAGCCTCCGATGGCCGTGTGCGTGTTCGCAGATGCACAGGGGAGCGTCTCCACCCTTCTTGCATCCGCCAGCGACACACAGGGCCTACACCTGGTCTCCTGGTGTGGGGAGCGATCAGCTATCACTCCCGTACACAACTAGTGTTTGTACCGGGTACGTTAAACAGCACCTCCTACATCAACAACATCATTCAGCCCGTTGTTGTGCCATTTGTAAGGTCGGCACATCGTGGTGTTTTCCAGCAAGATAACGCACGCCCACACACGGCACATGCAACGCAACATGCACTTCAGGGTGTGAGACAACTTCCATGGCCTGCACGTTCACCGGATTCGTCCCCCATTGAGCACATGTGGGATTTTATGGGACAACGACTTATCCGGTCTCCACGGCCAGCCACGACCATCCCTGATTTACGCGTCCAGGTTGAGGATGCTTGGAACTCAATACCCCAAACTTACATCCAACATCTGTACAACAGACTCCATGCCAGAATTGCACAGTGTGACGCAGTTCATGGCGGTTCAACCTCGTACTAACCATGTTACATGGAAACGTTATTTTTCAGTTTACCAGCAAATACAGCTGTATTTTGCCATAATGTTTTGATCACGTTATCCTCTGTATTCCGTTATTATGCTGTATAAATTTCGTTGGTATCAGACGTCTCTTTCTTGGTGTTCTTTTTCACTTTCCGCCAATGTACATACATATAAACGTAACATATATATTCATCCCAATAACTGCTTGATTTTTAATAACTGAAATCCTTTTTTAACAATAAAATTTGGTTACTAGCTAAATTTTAGTGCCATTTTTAGTGCCACTATTTTGCGTAATCCAGAAGTAATGGCTGACTCGGACCGTTACCGTGAGTATATTACAAATGGGAATCATTATTTACGATTACACAAATGTATTTTTGTAATGTATTTAGATTGTTCACTCTTTCCAGGCTTTGATGGAGGTGCGCATACTTTCATATGGTCCGTTAGATTTTTGGTTCCATAATCTCTTACTACACCGTCGACATCTTTCTTTGTAATTATACACTTTCCACATTTTGAACAACAAGCAAGACCAAACAACACAGAATTATTCACCGGTTCCTTAATGAGACGAAACAATTTCCAGCATTCACTCTTCCCCTTATGGTTTTCAACATGCACGCATTTGTTGGACTCGACGCCTTTCTCAGCCTCCTTAATAGTAAATCCATCCATATTAACAAATAAGGAGTTGATTTCGACATGACATGTCATGGGAACGAGTGTTAGCACATCAATCGAAAACCTGTGAATGCTAAATGTAAAAGATGCGATGTCAAAGGTAAGTCTTAGTCATACAGTGAACTTCGCACGGAGAGAGTGAATCAGCTGAGAGGCAGGCGAATAGCGTTTACCTGTACCTTGCCCTGGACAAAGGCACTGTAAAAGTACGCAAAGGAAGTATGTTTTTACAATATGGTGTCAGTGTGTTTGACGTCGGTCGGTGGAAATCTTCGTTGCTTTAAGAAAGACACGGCAATATTTTTGCATGGCAAATCATTCACTCCGTGGGCGCCAGTATCGACTACAGAATTCCACAACGCGCATTCTTCTTTGGAATATATTTTTCTCTTTTCAAAAATAAAACTGGAATAAAACCGGGTCAAAATCGGGTCAAGAACACCATGACCCGACCCGTTGGACCCGCAAGAAATTGTTGACCCGTGACCCGTTTCCATCTCTGCGCGCGACTTGCCAATCCAACCCTGCACCTGACATTCTGCAGCGTACGTGGGTGAAACTGGACTATCGTTTAGACATCCTGCGAGCAACCAACGGAGCACACATGGAGAATTACCGACATTTAAAAAAAAAAAAAAAAAACTTTCACAGTTACCATGTGTTTTGACATTAAAAGTAAGTTGTTATTTATTGTAGATTTGTTTTTCAATATCATATTGTACACTTCATTTATGGACACCCTGTACATTGCAGAGATTCTCTGGTGTGGGCCAAACTTTCCAAATTAAGAGTATCTAAGCTCCGCTAGGTGAAACAACAAGCTTAGATATACCTTAAACACAAAATTTTATGACTCTGGTAGAACTCCAAGTTGCTGAAGTTTTTGTCATGGCTGCAGCAGTTGCTCCAGACCTACGTGACAGAATACCAAAGCACAATTCAAGCGCAATAAAATAGCTATCCACATTGTTTCGGAAAATATTCTACGAAAAACAAAAAAGGCGAAGAAAAAGTGGTCTAAGCCAATGCACAAAGCAGTGAATCACTACTATGTCTCTTTATTCATTATTTCTAACAACCGCAGAAGGAGGAGGTTGGTAATGGCGTGCTTGTTTAACGCTTCTTTTTGTGTTTTCAATGTTTTCTTGAGTTAAGTTGCTCTTTAACTGCGTTTTAACGAGGTTTCTTTTCTTTTAAGAACCCTTGACCTGCGGTTTGTACCTGGTAAAACCTACTGCGGTTTCTTTTCATCTACGAAACTTTTTCCTTTTTGTTTTCCTTCCTTTGTTGTGTATGTCCAAGATGCGGGACACATGCTTCGCTCGGGCACAAATCATCCGTTGTTGCATGCACTACCGCTTCTTGCGTACCGTTAATTTAATAGAAGTTGCTGCGCTATTTATTTGCTTTTCATTGCGGAACAACAAAACAGTATCCTTTATCGAAATGATAGATCAACACATGAGATACGCTAATTTAATTGGGAAAATCCTTCGGGTTAAATTCGCTTTCTGCAGTTAGCTTTTTCTATTTTCTCGCACCTGTTATCAATAAAACAAAACAAGACAGCAACTAAAAATAATCTAAGGGAATCACAACGGGCATGAAAATGCCTATAGCAGCGGTCACTCGCAAGTAAATACCGTTAAAAAAACATGAAATGTAAACTATTTGCGATTCGAACCCGCATCTCGCGACTGTCATTCAAGTCACTCGTCCGATGAAACTTAAGAGTGTTGTACTATTGTGGAAGTTAGGGTAACCGGCTTACGCCGTCTCTCGGAGAACGCTAAAACGATTCGACTCTTGTTGTGTCTCTACTGTTCAACACTATTTCCGCCCCCTCGTATTTCTCCGCTTGTAAATTTATTGACTCTATGTAGATGTAACGAACGTGGAGCGGTCCACCTCATTTCCGCCTTTATATTTCCGAGCTGGTCAGTCAGCGGCCGAAAGTATGAGCCTCTTGATTAACTTCTCAAGTCAAATCTATTTCTAAAACACTCTGCCATATTTAAAAATTTATATCAAATAGCAGTTTTTCCTGTTAACGGTTGAGGAAAGAAAATTGATGATTCTGAGAAGTAATTCTACTGCTTTTCGCTCTAAACGCTAGGGACTACTTTTCGTAGCGGGGGTAGCTGTTCCTTATCTTCCATAACACTACTAGGTGACTTGGAGTATAAAACAATGGATTACAGCTCAGTGAAGTAGTTTTTAGTTCTAACAGCACTTAAAACGCGATGATGAAGGAATTCTCCTATCCACAGCACCCATTGAAACGAGAGACAAGTTGGAAACGGATTTTGGCACATCTCACCGGAAGTGAATCAAACTGTCGATCATAAAACACGTGCAAGTGCAATTATTTAAAAGGCAGAAAGGCTTATGCTAAAGAGCCTCAAGAATGAATCATTATTATTCGATCTATCAACTTGGACGTCCCTTAATGTGTTGAATTTTTCAACTACTTGGCATTAACATCAACAATAGATATAAAAAAATAATAAAAACAGAACAAAAAACCTTGCTGTTTATCACGACCGGCCTTGACCACGAAAATCCTAACGCTTCAAATGGCATGTTTCAAAGACTTTTCACCTACGACATAGTTCTTTTTCTAGTACAATCCTGCTTCCGACAAATTAAACTCATGGATGTTTATTTTAAAGATTTCAGACACTACGAGGTCGTCGCACAATTACAATTGCGTACCGGCTTTCTTTGAATCAGAAAATTAAATTTTCAGTCAGCCTGAAGATTTAATATGCGCTGATATTTATGCCGTTCGAAACTCAATGACTAAAAATCTCTCAATTCTCTTTAATTTGAATAAATACAGTACATCAAAATCTGCTGTCATCCGATAGCTCGTCGACTCCACTCCACGACAAACTGCAGCGGTTCTGTGTGTCAAACATTACTTGGTCATAACTTTGCGCTCAGTGTCGAACAGAGCTTTAAAGAATATACATCACGTAAATATTCTGGCTTAGCTACTATTACAGAATTAAGTAACTAAGAAACCAAGGTTTCCTACCTAAATCTATTTCTACAAAAATGAGACCTCCAGTTGGACCTAGGGTTCCAGATGTCTTTGGAAAAATGAAAATTCACAAACCGGATCAACCTCTTAGGTTGCTTGTTTCAGGATTGCTAACCCAACTCGCACACTCGAGACAGCGTTGGCTTCATTTTTAAAACCTCTCACCTCAAATTCCTCTATATCCATTAAAAGTTCTATGCAGGCTATATCTCGTATCAAAACCTTTGACTCTGGGGGAACTGAGTTCATAATGGCTTCGCTGGATGTAGTATCACTATTTCCAAGTGTACCACTGAACACCGTTCACTCAATTATTGAGGACAAAATGCAAGAAGACAATTCCATCTCTCCACTTGAAGCTAATGCAATAATTTCTGGTCTCAAACTTGTAGCTAAGAGAACTTACTTTAAATTTGATGGCAAGTTCTATCAACAAAAGGAAGGGGCACCAATGGGTTCCCCCTCTCTCCCGTTTTAGCCGAGATCCTCATGCAGTATCTAGAAAAAAAGGTCATGTTGGACTTCCTTATCAACCGTCACTGTTGATTAGGTACGTTGATGACATGTTGGTTTTTGGCCCCAGGCTTTACCTTTACTGGACGAATTTGTAGATTGTCTTTCTACCCAGTTTCCAACTATAAAGTTTACCATAGACCTTGAGAAAGAGGGAAAATTGCCATTCCTAGACATTTTACTGTCTCGAGATTTGAATTCCAATAAAATCAATCATTGTGTTTTCCGTAAACCGACGTTCATACCTTGTATGATCCCATTCACTTCTTCTCATCCTCCCAAACATAAAGCTTCAGCTTTACGCTTCTTAATAAGACGTGCCTTCACCCATTCTTCGACAAGTAAAACTCGACGTGAGGAACTTTCTAGAGTTCAAAATTTGGCCTTATTGTTTGGGTTCTCTGTCAACCTCTTTCAAGGACTATTACAACAATTTCAAAGACTGAGATTCACGACTTTATCCACAGAGAAAAAACCTACTAAGTACATCGGCAAAGTTGATTTCATTCCACCTCTTGTGTCTATCTTAAGAAAAGCTTGTTACAAACACAATCTAACGTTTGGAGTCTCCACCAGAAACCTTTTTTCCATGATAAGAAATGATAGAGATAGAGTCGCAGCACTTAACAAACCAGGCGTCTACTGCATACCATTAATTCATGAAGATTCAGATACTGCAGTTAAATACTATATAGGTTCTACCCTAAGAACCGTTAATGTCAGAATGGGTGAACATAAATACGCTCTTCGTTCTGGAGCGGTTTCCACAGCTTTCACTCAAGCTGTTAACCAGGGAGGTTACTCCCCAGATTGGACAAATGTTAGGGTACTTAACTCTAGTATTAATAAACGTACTGTCTTCCTTACTGAAAGCCTCTTCATTATTGCATATGGGGAAACATGCTGTACATTGAACTCCCGACATTTGTTCCAAGACAGTGGAGAACGATGGTTGCCCCCTCCTCACACAACTCTGAAGAAGACTTTATATGATAAGAGATTAAGACTTGATTTTTTGGACTTTAACGATTTGTTGATGGCATCACCGGTGATTAAGAAGACCGAGTGAATTGTGGGTCGTGTTGACAGACAGTATATAATGTCTGCTCCTGTGTTTCGTGGCGCTTGAGCCTGATGATGGGTGCTATGTTCAGCCCCGAAAGATCTCGCGTGTAAATATTAATTTTTAATTGTAAATAAAGTGTTTTTAATCTTGACTTGCAATTTGAAAATTATGTTTGTGAATGACCGTACGTGTGACAGCATCGGTGAATTATTTTATAGTGACCTTTCGTACGATAGACTTTTAGCATTAACCATATCAAGGCTTCATTTATGCAGTCCGTTATACCCAAACCACACAATTTATGAAAATGCAACTCCTATTTTTTAACGACTCTCTCTCTCTCTCTCTGTCTCTCTCTCTCTCTCTCTCTTTCTGTCTCTCTCTTTCTCTCACTCTAAAATTTATTCACGCGGGGGCGGGGAAGAATGCAATGCTACAGAGATGAATAAGATCCCTGAAAATTGATTTTAATAATTTCAGGAAACACTTTGGGGGGAGGGTCATTCCACACCCGCATCGTTCTTACGGGTTAACTACAGAAAAAAAAAAAGTCTAAGCAGAAAATGAAAAGGCTTCATTTGGCAGGGGCGTCGCTAGACCAAGAACATTGAGGAGCAAAGAGGGGGGAGGTGAACAGGGCTTAATTTTTAACATTAGGGGGCTAAACAGATCTTAATTTTTAACATGGGACACCTGAAAAGGGCTTAATTTTTAACATAGGAGGGCTGAACAGGGCTCAATTTTTCAACACTGGGGGAGCTGAAAAGGGCTTAGTATTTTTTTACTACTTTGGGCTCACCCCCATCCCCCTTCTTTCGTTTTAAAATTGATACTAACTTTTAATTTAATTCCGTTTTAAATTTAAAATAATTAAATCAAATAATTTACGAACAATGTAACCCCGAGATCTGCAGTTTTAGAATAAATTTTTGCGCAGCATTGATATTCTTTAAATGTTGACCCTTTTCCAATCTTCGGCGGGCTTTTGTGAATATAGAGATGGTCACCATTTGCTTTGCTGCGGTGAGGAGTATTGAACAGTGCTGCAGTGGAGTTATGAGAAATTAAGAGAAGAGGGGGGGGCAGACCCACCGCAGGATAAGGAAATTATCCCTGTAGCACCAAATTAAGCTTACGAGTCCCTCTGAGCGTCCAACTGATCACTCCCAACTCTTGAACAGAGCCTATGGTTGAAAAATAAATAAATAAACCGTATTACACACTTGACGATCCGCGGGACGTGCCGTTAAGCAAGAGGCGATCATGCATTACGCCTTCTTCGGTAGCACATCAATGGTCACATGTGAATTTTCCATTGACTTTTTTGCCTTCTTTATTTATTTTTTGGTGATTAATCATCGATTTAAAATAGTAATAATAATTTTCCGAACTTAGTAAAGGTTTGTATTTTTTTTACTTAATCGAAAAACTTATTTAGAGATTCTTGGAAGACTTTAAATATGATTCTAGGAGCTTACCCCCCCCACCTAAATGGTCTGCCAACAATGCCCCTGTTTGTTGGAGAGTGGAATATTCTTGTAGCAGACGTTTTTCAATCTGCTCAACAATTCTGTAATAACACACATTTCTTACATCACATTTTGAATCTAGGAGGCCATAAATACACACTTGCAATGCACAAGGATTAAAATAATATTAAGTAACGTATAATACAATGAATAAAATAATAATAATAATAATAATAATAATAATAATAAGGGCCTTACTTTTTGGAATTAGTGCACACTGATCTCCATCGTCCTTTGTAAAGCATTTGCAGACGCCCCTCGAGAATGGAATCTCCGTCGACTAGTCGGACATCAGGCCATAAAGGGCCAAGTTCTTGTTCTGTCCAATGAAGATCGTCAGAGGACATCCTTGTGAAAGTAATTTTCTTGTCTGGATAACCCTGAAAGAGAAACGGGAAGTGACCATTAAAAATAACGTACTAAAAATAAAAGTAGAAAAAAAAAAGAAGTCAAATTTCACTTTTACAAAAGTAGTTTGGTACTCCACATTGAGAAGAAAGATAAATTCGGCTTAGAGTTGCCTTGCTTCACATAATGGAAAATTCGTCGAAACATTATTAACAGACTATCAACTTACAAAACTTGAAATCCGTAAAAAATATAACGTTTAATTGATATGCTTGATTTGATGTATCGAATGCATTGATTAAATGTATCGAGCATATCGTTCAAAAGCCGATTTATTATGTGAATGATTTGGCGATTTTAATCGATTTTATAAACTATAATTCAGATATTTGGCAGTATTTATCTCTTATAGCGATTAAAATACAATCGATACATAATTATCCCATTAGTAGTACGCTACGATTAGGCTATATATACAGATAAAAATTGCTTTTGTAACTGCGAATATATTGCGATCGCACTAACTTTATAATTCGACTAAGCTCTCTGGCCATAAATTTGTATGCCAACATGTTAAAAAATCTTTCAATAACGCAATTGTAAGTCTTATTGTGAGGCTGTTTTCTTTTTTCCTCTTTTTAGAAGTTATCTGCAATCCTATTCCTACAGCGTTTTCACTGAGTCTTTCATGCTATACTAGGCGTAGAGAGAATTGAAAGACCCAGAAGTGGGAGAAATTGTGAACAGGTAAATCAGAATACACAGATGCTGGCGTCCTTGGGATAAATTATTCTCCCTTCCAAATTTGTGTTAACTTGGTACAACAGAAATCTGTAAAATATGTCGTCCGTAAAATAAAGGTAAACAAGAAAAAAATCAGTAAATTTTACAGAAAAACCATAAAACGTGATAGGTATGAATTAAGGACGGCTACTTTTATATACATTATAACGAAGCAAATTTCTCCGTCATTTATGTCCACGCCGGGGCTCGAACCCGGATCCCCTCATTCCGGAATAAGTCACTCTACCAACTGAGCTGCGCGGACGTTCGTTCTGACTGCTATCTGCCTTTATGTCGTGTACGTCCTGCTGGGCAGGCATGTCACATCTCCCCCCGAAAGAGGGCCGGGGACATGGCCCACGGGTCAGCCGTGAAAATGACCATGAATCGTCATAGGCAGCCATCCGCTGTAGAACGTGCACTTGAGAACTCCCAGTCAATCTAGTGTGTGGAATGCAACATCACACACTTTTATTTTTCGAAGCGCTGAAGAAGGGATTCTCTTATTTTTCTTATCGCACGGAGTGGAAAGAATATCACACCATTGCGAGATCTTGAACGGCCGGGTCATCCGGAAAGTTCGGGCGCCATTATAACGAAGTAAATTTCTCCATCATTTTTGTCCACGCCGGGGCTCGAACCCGGATCCCCTCATTCCGGAAAAAGTCACTCTACCAATTGAGCTACGCGGACGTTCGTTCTGACTGCTATCTGCCTTTATGTCGTGTGCGTCCTGATGGGCAGGCACGTCACAACATACATACGGGAAACAATTCTACATACATATTACATACAGGGGTTGGGCAGAATAATGTGAACACCACACTCAGAGACGTGACTTTTAATGCAGCTGCATATGTCGCAATATACAAAGGTATCCGCCACTTTTTGGTTGTAATAGCTTTGTTTAGAACCTCAAGGTCCTGTTTAAGTGCATTTAAAGTGTCTTGTTGAAACATTTCTTTCATGGTGACGACGAAATGAACGACCTAACGGACTTCGACACAGGGGTAATTGTTGGTGGCCGACTAGTTGGTGCCTCCGTGACAACGGTCTCCAGGGTAGTGGGGATGTCGAGAGCTACTGTGTTTAGAATCATGACAGCATACCATGTTAGTGGCAAACTCTCGTCTGCGAAACGCAAGAGCGGCCGGAAAACCACCCTGACTGATCGAGACAGGAGAGCATTAAAGAGGATTGTTACCCGTAATAAGAAGACCACGGCGCCAAAAAGTAGTGCGGAGCTCAATCTGCATCTCCAGACCACAGTATCAACGAAAACTGTGGGCTGGGAACTGCATAAACAAGCCATTCATAGCACAGCTGCTATTGCAAAACCTCTGGTGGCCCGGATGAATGCACAACGGCGACGGCAGTGGTGTCAGGAGCATACAACGTGGACTGACGTTGCATGGAAGCCTGTAATGTGCCGCCCCGGTGGCGCAGTGGTCTAAGCGATGGCCTCTGATCATTCGTCGGAAAGGGGTCCGGGTTCGAATCCCGGTGAAGCATGGATGTTGTGTTTGTCTTACGGCACTGGCTCTATCCCTTCCCTGGAACCAGTGACCCTAAATTAGGGACGGGCGACTGCTTATAGCCCGTTGAGTTGCTCATGGTGGTCGTTAAACCTCCAATAAAAAAAATAAAAAAATAATTCACATTCATACTATTCCCCACGGCAGGACGTGGTTACGTGTGGAGAACACCGTCAGAAGCGTACAACCCAGACTGTCTGCTCCCAACAGTGCAGCATGGTGGTGGTTCTGTCATGCTCTGGGCTGTCATATCGTGGTTTTCGGCAGATTTCCAGATGCCCTTGAAAGGATGGATGACTGTCAGGCGTATGAAACCAATTTGGCCGACCAAGTCCATCCAATGACTCAGGCATTGTTTCCTACAGGGAATGCCATTTATCAAGATAACGCCCCAATTCACAAAGCTCGGAATATCCAATTATGGTTTGAGGAACATCAGGACAAACTTTCACACCTTCCTTGGCCTCCCCAATCACCAGACTTAAACATGATTCAGCCACTGTGGTCTGTGTTGGGAAACAGAGTAAGATCCCGTTATCCTCCTCCTGGATCTCTCAGGGACCTGGAGCGGTTTCTGCATGAAGAATGGTGTAACACCCCACTAACCACATCCAGGATTTGCATGCGTCAATTCCAAAGAGGATTCAGGTGGTTTGGAATCTTAAAAGTGATCTCACATCCTATTAGGTACGTAAAACGTTCTTTTCTTAGGTGTTCACGTTATTCTATCCAACCCCTGTACATATGGGAGGTAGTTTTGCATATTGTATACATATGGGAGACGGTTACGGGGACGAAGAGCTTAAAAACAAGAGAAAGAAGGATTTCTTCATTGTTGACAAAAGAGAATGTTTTTTTTAAATTGTTTTTCGAACAATAAATGTAGTTATTACAGGCATCTTATAATATATAATTATTTTGCCGGTGTGCGATTCGAATACGCGTCTTCCTACTCCTGAGAGACTGTTCTTTCAGCTAAACTACGCCGGCAGGCTTATCGCTGCAACACTGCCGATTTAACTCTGCGGGGAATGAAATCGTATGTTTCGGATCTGCCAACAACCGTGCTTAAAGTACACGCTCACTGTAGAAGAAATAATATTTATTAATTCCGTATGTTGTGTGAAAGAAACATCACACAAATTTTTCGAACCTCAGGGTCAGAAGATTCATTTTCGTTCGAGGGCCGATATAATATGTAACCTTTTTTTTTTCGTGCCTTCCTACTCCTGAGAGGCTATTCTCCCAACCGAACTACGCCGGCAGGCTTATCGCTACAACGATGCCAATATGGCTTGTACGACATCGCAGCAGTACGTCATCTACGACATGTTACGTACTATGTTATAACCTAGCAATTTCTCGTAAGGTTTACACTAAACTACCTGCATCCCATGAGTCTCTTGTGTGGCGTATCAGAAGCGAAATTACATTAGATTAGACTTAGAGGTTAAGATCCATACGACGGGAGTTGGGAATGGACGCGAATGGAGGAATGGAAGAGGTATAGGTATATAAGGCTGTGGCGTCGCGGCGGACGTTTTCGGGGGAAAGGAGCGGAGGGAGATATATGGCCTTGTTTGTAGCGGAAGTTGAATTTCCTGGGACCAGCAGCTTGACGTGCTCATCGGGCGCGTGGCGGGTGCTCGTTAGTTCATAGGAGCTCGGCCTACCTGGGATCTATCTGGCGACCATCTGGTCGGGAGATGGTTGCTCTAACCGCAAGGCCACTCGCAGTCTACAAATGTAAAATAGGGATTTATACAGAGGATTTTAGGAAGGGAGTGTCTGACCCCAGTTCTTAAACAACCCTTACTCTGTGAAAGTTACACAGAAGCAAGGTAGAAATCCAATAGAATAGATGACCTTATTTGTAATGGGAGGTCCTATACCCGGGACAGCCATTAGAGTACTCTCCGAAGCACAGCGAATATTTAGTGGTTTGGCCGTAAGGCTAGGATCAAACCCCTAACCATACAGTTTGGAGCCGGCTACACTAACCTCTGGGCCATCCGTAGAACAAATGTAACATAAAATAATTTATCATGCTACACACGCAGGTCGGTTTCTCAGTCTACAGATACATCTTGTGGTAGTCTATCGATACATCTCCTGGGAGTGTGTATAATAAAAAATATTTGTCTTCCAAATAGTGGAGAGCATGCACACAAGATCATCTACTTAGCTTTGGTATTTGTCTGCCCATTTGTGAGCACACATCCTCGAACCCGAAATCTGAGATTACGTAAGACAGATTCTGAAATTTCTTCCGACATTTTTAATATGTGCAAGACTTCCCAGTGTTTCTCCCTGCGCACAATTCCCCCAGCAATTAAGATTTAACTCATATTTAAGTTTTGCTGATGTCTGTGCACAAGATAATTTCATTTGGGTTCATCCAGATGTAAGCACGGCCAATATTTCTCTGACTTTTTTATGTTAGGGTTTCTTTTTCTGTTAATTACGTGAGAGTATTTTATTAAGTAACTAGCGACCCGGTCCGGCTTTGCACGGTAGCAATTTAGAATTTATGGCGAATCTGAAGAGAGACGATTATTACGTTCAACAGGCGACTGTCTTTCTCTCTGTAAAGCCATTCTTTGTCATTTGCCAATCAAAATTCTGTTTCTTGGAGAGTTTCATTATGACGGGATAAACAAATTCTTTTAGTGTCCGATGTACTACGACCTACATTCGATTTTCGTCTCGCTATAATGTTAATACAATATTTAAATTTTAATTAAAGAGCTACTCAAAGAGATACATACGTAGGGCGAAAACAACTACGCATTTAGTCTGTGCGAGCGCCGATAAACCAATTCTCTTTCAGCGTCTGATGTAACTACGCATCTAGTCTGTGCGAGCGCCGATAAACCAATTCTTTCAGCGTCCGATGTAACTACGCATTTAGTCTGTGGCCTTACATGCTGTCAGAACGGCCGCCGCGCATCGTTGTTTAGGCAGTGGAAGCCACGAAAGAATGCGAACGGCGGTTTTTTCTTTGACTTGTCACTAAAATCGTTACTGCTCGGCTCCCTTTTGTCATAGATTAATGTTTCATATACCTAAACCTTCCTCGAAAAATGTTCTATGGAATGGTGAAAACCGCATCAAGATCCGTCCAGCGATTCTCCCGAACAAACAGACAGACGCCTACCGGGGACTTTATTTTATACTATCTATAGATTAAAAAACAAGGACGCAATATTTTTTGTTTGTGCACACTATATATTCGTTGCCTTCAATTTTTCTAGGAGTTTCTACATGGAGAACTCTAAATTTGTGGCTTTCTTTATTCGAAGAACGAACTAATTACACCACTAATTAATATTAAAACGAAAAGAAAAACATTATTTTTTTTTCCAGCACCACGCCGTTTATTTGTAACTGGCGGATGATTGTGTACACAACGCAAACAGATTTTTACGTTAATGTTTTTCTCCCGTGAACGCGACGGCACTAGCTATGTTTAACAGCCACACTTTCCTTGAAAACATAAAGCGGTCAAAAAAAAAAAAAAAAAAACAATCGCTGATAAATTGGAATGGGTGGGCGGAATTGTGGGGGAAGAGCTCGTGTTTTTCTCCTTTATTGGAGCACTCTATGTTTAAGAGTCAGTGAGTCAAATCTACCAGAATGCTCTCAGATCGCGTAACAACAATCACTTGTTTACACACTCCAATTGTTTCCTCGAAGCATTCTTCGTTGTCCTACCGAAAACAAGCTGTATCGATGTCACACATCAAGAGAGAGCGGCAAAAACGCGGTCTGTTAATGAGTCGCAGCAAGGTCTTAATCAGTTTATTTGCTGTGATCAAACCAGGAAATGGTTAGCCAGGCCGGCAACATGAGTAACAGAGCGAAGATTTGTTTACATCATATGATCAATAATGCACAAATACCTGAGTAAACCAGAGCGGAAAACTAACTGCAATTATATAGTTATGTACTAAGAATTACTACCAGGGCCGGCTCGACTATAAGCCCCTTATGCCTTCAAGGGGTAAACTTTAGGAGTAAGAACAAAATCATTTTTTGTTGAATTTTTTATAATTATTTTGCTTTGTAAGTTTTGGAACGTGAGGCCCTTAAAACGATTTTTAAAAATCAATCACTGAAACTTGTGAAAAAAAAAAAAACTATTTTTATGAATTTATTTTAGAAGAGTGCTTAATAATTTCCTTCACAAAAATATTCGCTACCCAGGTATCTTTTTATAATAGTCACAATACAACTTCGACCACCCTCAAAGAAAATCGTAGACATATGTACCTGTACCCCTTTAAAATTTTTTACTCTTAGACTTCAGACTTCTAGACTTTAACATTTTTACTCTTAGATTTGACTTCGGAAGACAAACATTTTTACTCTAGACTTTTAACATTTTTACTTTTTAGAATTGTAGATTTTTAACATTTTTTATTCGCTCTCTCTCTATTTCTCTATCCATCCATCTATCTGTCTATCCACCAATCCATCCATCCATCTGTCTGTCTATCCATCCATCGATCGATCTCTCTATCCATCCATCCATAAAACCCGAAACGAACTTTTCTGAAATAAACGGAATTACCGACAATGGGAATTCTGTCAAAATACTGAAGCTAGAAGATACGGAAACTTCTGAAAACGGAAATTTCGTTAAAAGACGGACATCTACACTCAACAGGCAATTTTTTCTGCACGCCAACCTCACGAATTTTGGGTGAATTTACACTCCTATTTTTTTACCGTGTATATTCTGATTTTTACTACAGTGAATGGTTGTCTTGTGAATACCATGATTAGGACCCCCTTATTACGAAAAATATTCGCTTTATATGCACGTTTTGTTTGTAGATTTTGTTAGCCGTGCAGTAATAACAAGACTCGTACTGATTTTTGAAATTCCATGTAAGGAATTTCTAAATATTCCAGGTGCCAAAAACAATTTTTCCAGGAGTTAACGACGACATCAGAGTTTTTTGAAACTTTTTAATGTTTAAACATTTCTCTGAAAATGGACGGTTTCTCACTAATTAGCCTCTTTTTAGCACGTCTTTTGTACAAAAAAGATCGTGCTTATGCTACCGGTGTGTCCGTCCGTCCGTCCGTCCGTCTGTACCCACGATATCTCTGCAACTATTAGTCCGATTTGAAAAATTCTTTTTGCATTGGGAAGCTTGAAATATGTGAATGATGATCCTTCATTTCGTTTTTTTACGGCGTACGATTTCGCCGCTAGAGGGCGTAAACGCAGATGATGTCGAATTCAAAAATACGTTTTATTCCACATATTTGCTTCTAAACATCCGATTGAAAAAATTCTTTTATCTTACGATTCCATTTATGTCGAAGAGTATTTTAGATATAGTTACTTTTTCAAATTACGTATAGATTTTCCGCTAGGGGGCATAAAAGTAAATTACATTTTTCCCGATAACCCTTCTTATAAAACTCCGATTTGAAAAAAAAATTCTTCACTGGATACACCTCCTGATGGAAAATCATTTGCATATAATTTCAAATTTTTGGTAAAGAATACTTTGGCCACCAGGGGGCGTAAGTGTTATTTTTCCTTCTGATGTATTTGCCATAAAATCTGAGCTTCTAAAATATCGATTAAAAAAATTCTTTCGTGGACTGATGCAACTCACATCGATAAACCTTTTCGCAATATTTTCTTCTTAAAATATTCCACAGTTTCTCCGCCAGGGGCGTAGATGTATATCTTATTTTTTATCAATATCTCTACTTGTAGGAGTCCGATTTGAAAAATTCCTTCTTTGTTGGATAGTGTTTTCAGTGTCACATGTTTTTTCATATAATTTCAAAATTTTCAAATAATTCATAGATTTTCCGCTAGAGCTAAATTGTGTTTCCCCCATATATCTCTGCTTCTAAATCTCCCATTTAAAAAAAAATTCTGCACCGGATACAGCTCCTGATGGGAAACCGTTAACACATAATTTCTAATTTTTGTAAAAAAAATGGTTTGGCCACCAGGAGGCGTAAACCTTAATTTCCGCCTCTGGTGTATTTGCAGCAAATATGAGCTTCTAAATTCTCGATTGAAAAAAACGTCGTTTGTAGACCAATACTACTCATGTCGACAAACCTTTCAGAAACATTTTCTTCTTGAAATAATGCATGGTTTCTACGCCAGGGGGCGTAGATGTATATTTTATTTTTGTCAATATATCTGCTTTTAGGTGACCGATTTGAAAAATTCCTGCTTCGTTGGATAGTGTTTCCGATGCGAAATGTTTTTCCTATAAATTCAAAATTTTCATGTAAATCATTGACTTTCCGCTAGGGCGCACAAAGGTAAATTGCGTTTTCTGCGAAATTTCTGCTCCTAAAGCTCCGATTTGAAAAATTCTTCCTGTATCGCACACAAGACCTGATGGGAAATATTTTTCACATAATTTCTAATGCTTGGTAAAGAATGGTTTGGCCACCACGGGGCATAAGTGTTAATTTCTGCTTCTGATGTATTTGTAGCAAAATCTGGGCTCCTGAAAACTCGACAAATATTTTTTTTCTTGGACCGATACCGCTCATATGGAAAAACCTTTTGATAATACTTTCTTCCTAAAATAATGCATGGTTTTCCCACCAGGGGACGTAAAGTCACATCTCATTTTTGTCGATATTGTTGGATCTTACCTTTACAGGCTGATGTGGCCGCGGCACCAGGTGAAGTATCGCCTGCAGTGAAGCACCCGATATCTCCACCGAAAAAAAAATAAATATCTAAATAAAAATAAAAAAAACTAAAAAAAATTTTGTCAAAAATTTTGCTCTCCTCCTCTGCTGCTAGGGGCTAGCAAGGAGTTTTCCTACATGCGTTGACAACCGAAAATTCTGCAACAACAAATTAATTATCTGATTTCAATAATTAATAATGACCTCCCATAATTAATTATAACAAATTAATTATTAACTTCCCGCAAAACCCGTACCGCGATTGGGCGTGGATGCCTGGATTTAACTCCAGCACGTCCCAATCTACCGAAAATCACAGCAACGCACACACACACTCGAAAAGATACCCAACGCTCATTTCACGTACGCTTGACATTTAATATCCAACGTTATATTATATACACTGCCACCTTTATCCATGAAGTGGCACAAAAATCTGCTGAGATGAATGTATGGTGGGCTGCTCTATCGGCAGCTTAATTATGCACACTGATTTAAGCATTTTATCACTGATTAAACGATAACACTGATTTAACTAACTCTGATTTAACAATTAACACTGATTTACACTGTTCACTGATGAAATTCTAGCATGCACAATAAACAAATAGAGCGAAGGAAACATGTGAGAGATTACCCAAAACATTTAAATACACACTTTAGAAAACTATAATTGAGTACGAGCGTGGGTACCAGCAATTAAAATGATACAGTAATTATCATGACTGCCGCAGTTTAATTATAAGCTAAATATAACTATACCATTACACACACCTGCATAGGCTTGATGCCAAATTAGCAGGGAAGAGCTCTTAAAACTTATGGCCATAACACAAATAAAAATCACGAATAAAATGTGTTGGAGGCCTCCGCTGTCGTGCGTATTCATTTTTTCAGGGGACAGAGTTCTATATGCTGTTCACTGTCCGACGGCACTTGTACGTCGTGAGCAAATGTTCATGTAAAGATAACATACCTTGGCAACCGTTGTCTGAGGTCCTCAGCGCAGAGAAGTGGCAAGAAATGTCCTGCCTTTTTTGGTATATAGACAGCCTACGCAAAAGTGCACTAATGTCGACCTAGTATCGGTCGAGAAGTCCAAAGGACTGAGATGTCCTCGTTTAAGAGGGGATCATTCATAGCAAAATCCTTACGTGCTTCTCTGCTTCTTTTTCCGAGCTCTCCCAGCGGTCAGCTCTCAGGCCTAGGTTCCATGCAGCTCGCTGGTGCTGTTCTCGTGCGTGTGTCTGGCTTTGCCACCGTCCTGAGAATGCCCCGCCGCTTGTTTTTCTCTTCTGCTCGTTTCTCTCCTCTTTGTCCTGTCACAGGGCTTCTCTTAGCCACTTGAAAAGGGATTTATCACCTTGTTTTCAACTGTGGGTGATAGTCGGTTCCCCCTTATCCCGTTCAGTTCGGAGAAAAACTGCAACCACCGAATGTCTCTTGGCTTGCAGAGGGACTTTTGGGGGGTGAGTTTTGCAGTCTTTCGTTAGTTGAAAATGCACACGACTGTTGCTATGAGTCCGAAATAGAGATGGTCTGTTGCCATGTGGCCTTTCACAATTCTCGTTTGCCAGAAGGCTACGAATTATGCACTTATCAAATACTGAACAAATTTTAACAATGGCAGTGATGAACAAATTAGAGGATCAATTACCGTAATTAATTATAACTATGAGTGCTGCCTTGCAGTTACATCGAAACACAAATTTACCGCATAAATGAAATATAAAAATTTTCCACAAGTTAGGCTGCACCCTATAACAATCCTTCTACCTTCCAAAGAAAAAAAATATGAATGTATTTTTTTTCTCATTGAAGAATGGAAAATTTTGAATATGGATATCTCCCTCTTTCCTATATTCCATGACATGTCTAATTCCGGATTTTAGACACATCAAGGGTAATGGGAAAGTATCGATAACATCTCTGATCCATTCATCATTGCCCATAACAAGAAAAGAATATAAACATAAGTTACACAGGTGAGAGCCAATGTGCGTCCGACCAAAACCCTTTTTGACTCAACGTGCCTTTCCTCTTATCTAAGTCTGCACTTCTGCGCGGTCCTGAGTTTGGCTCGCGAAATCTTCTTCCTCCTCACAACTGTATATTTCTGTGCTATCACTATCCTCCTCGTCTGCAACCATTTCTTCGCTGGATTTTTCCTCTTCAGCCTGATGTCCAAAGCTGAGAGGTTTCCCCACTCTCCCGTGCTCATCTCGGGGTCTCAACGACGCTCTCGTTATGATGGGGGGACTTTTTTCTTTGCTCCCCTCTGCGTTTCCTCCGTGAGCTACCGCGTCCTTCAACATGGGAGCAGGCTGGGCCGCCGTCCCGGTCTCTCCCAACCCCTGACGTGTTTCCGATTCATGCGGCTGAAAACAGCGCGTATCCCTTGTGATCACCGGCCAAGCGGGCGTCACCCAGTCCTCATCCTGCTCTGAGAACTCTTCTTCATGATGCCTTTCGTCTGCGGTTGGCATACCTATGCTCAACGAAATTTCTTCGTCCCCCTTTTCATCTTGAAATTGCCCTGTGTCAAACACCCTTCTCTGTGGTGGTTTGAAAATCCTGTCTACGTGTGTGAGTCGAGTTCGTCTCATATCATTTACTGGGGCGATTTTAAAGTTCACTGGGGATGTTTTCTCAATTACTCTGAAAGGTCCTATAGAAGGTTTTGCCAACTTTCGCGACCTTGTTTTGGATGCTGATGGGTCGTGCTGGTACACTATGTCCCCGATCTTGATCTGTTTGTCTACAGCAGACTTTGCTCGATATTCCCTGGAAGTTTGGGCTGCCTCTTCCAGATTATCCTTGACAATTTTATACGCTTCTTGCATCCTCGTGACTAAGCTCTCGGCGTAGCTCTGGGATTCAGCGTAGTTAAAAGGGATTTCCTCATTCAACAACTGTCCTGGCATGTTCAGATCTCTTCCGAACATGAGAAAGTTGGGTGTTTCTTTAGTAGCACTGTGTGTCGCGCTTCTGTAGGACATGGCCACAAATTCTGTATACTTGTCCCAATCCTTTCCCTTAGGGGAACAATAAATTGCTAAAGAGTGCATTATTGTCTGAATTTGTCTTTCGGCTTGTCCGTCTGTCTGTGCATGGTGTGGAGATGTATTCAGTTTTTTGATGCCAAACTTACGGTACAACTCGGTCATTAAATCGGACAAAAAATTTGTTCCTCTGTCCGTGAGTAACAGATGTGGGACACCGTGACGCGCTATCACGTTAGAAGCAAATTTTTCGGCAATTTCTGCAGATCGCATAGTCTTTAATGGAATCAGCTCGATGTACTTAGTGAATGAGTCGGTGACAACCAATAAATATTTATTTCCATCCTCTGTCAGTGGAAGAGGTCCAGCGATATCCATCGAAATTTTGGACCATGGGACAGATACAATTTCCGGGGTAATTAGACCCGCTTTTTGCTTCTTTTTGAAACCACGACGTTTCAGGCATTGTTCGCAACTCGCCGTGTAGTTCTTGATGTCTGAGAACATGTTAATCCAAAAGTATTTCTGTTTAATTCTCCCAAGGGTCTTTTCAAAACCGAAGTGACCGGCGCATAGTCCGTCATGTTCTGATTTCATCACTTCTGATTTTAACTTATCAGGTATCACTAACTGTTCTGCGATCAATTTCCGTGGGCTGTTTTTTGCTGGTAAGGCAAAATGAAATAAAAGGTCGTCTCTCATAAAATAGGTGTCAGTAATTTTGTCGACTGCTGAATAATCACGCCCTTCAAGACAATCAATTACTTCGGCTAATTTAGGATCTGTTCTTTGTGCTGATTTCAGAGTTTTGTTATTAAGTGGTACAACTGCGACTGTATCATTGGCTTCCACTGCTGCAATGTGCCTAGATAACACGTCGGCGTTTGTGTTTTTCTTTCCTGGTCGATATTGCACATCGAAGTTATACTCCGACAGACTAAGATTCCATCTGACCAGTCTAGAATTAGGAGTTTTCAAATTCATAAGCCACTTTAGAGGTCTATGGTCGGTAATAACCGTAAACTGCTGACCTACCAAATATTCGCGCCAATGGGTGATGGATGATACTATTGCCAGTGCTTCCTGTTCTGTCGTGCTGTAATTTTTCTCAGCTGGATTAAGTTTCCTGCTAAAGTAAGCGATGGGATGTCTGTGTCCTTCGTCATCCTCCTGCTCGAGAATACCGGCAATCGCTACTTTGGAGGCGTCTGTGGTGACGAAAAATTTCTTGCTGAAATCAGGAAATATTAATAGTGGCTCACTCACTAGTGCACGTTTCAGCTCTTGAAAAGATTTCTCGCAGTGTTCGTCCCAAATGAATTTCACGTTTCTCCTAGTAAGGTTTGTTAGCGGTAAGGCAATGGACGAAAAATCTTTGATGTGGCGCCTATAATATCCTGCCATTCCAAGGAATGCTCGAACATGTTTCACTTTCCGTGGAGTAGGGAATTCCCGAACAGCTTCCACGTTCTGTGGGTTAGGTCTAATGCCCTGACGATCTAAAAGGTGCCCTAGGTATGTCACTTCTTCCGCCAAAAATTCACACTTACTGGGCTTAATTTTTAGATGGTGCTTCCTTAATCTCTGAAAAATTAATTCCAATTTCTCAAGGTGTTCAGATAATGTCCTGGAGGCACACAAGATGTCATCCACATATACCAAAATGCCATCATCTCTTTTGTCCATAAATAGAGAATCAAGTGCTCTTTCAAATGTTGCCGGACTGTTGCAAAGTCCAAAAGGCAAGCGATTCCACTGGAAATGTCCGAATTCGCATGAGAAAGCAGTTTTATGCCTATCCTGTTCTCTAACTTTAATTTGGTGATAACCAGCCAAAAGGTCAATTTTTGAAAAATACTTGCATCCATGTAGTAAGGATAAAGTTTGCTGGATTCGGGGAACAGGGTAGCTATCCTTTCGGGTAATTTCATTTAATTTTCGAAAATCAATACAGAAACGATAAGAGTTTCCGCGTCTCACGAGAACAATAGGAAAGCTGTAGGGACTATCTGATTTTGATATGATTCCTGCGTCAAGTAATTCGTTTACCTGAGCTTTTACTTCGGGTCTTAGGGCATGTGGTACAGTATACTGACGCAACTTAATAGGTTTATCATCCGTGAGATGAATTTCATGCTCTGTAAGATCCGTACCTACTAAGTCTAAAGAATTCCGTGCAAAAACATCAGAATATTTCTGCAATAAATTTAGCATTTTCTCTCGTTCGCTAAATTCCCGGTGATCTAATTTAAAATCTTCCACAGAGATTGGTTGAGATTTTCGGGATGTTCCTCGCGAACAACGCTTAATTTCCACTGGTTCTGCCTGAAAGAGTTTCGTATGTTTATTTAGCCAAATTGGTGAATCACTGTGGTTAGCTGCTCTTACATCATACAGTCCGCTTGCCGAAACATTATTAACTGACCGTGCTAAGAGTAACCTATTTCTGCGTGCTCTCAGTAATGGCTCGAACAAAATACTTCCTTCTGTTTTCCCCACTGAGGGTTTACTAAGCGCCACTTGGAGAAAAGTTTCGCTGTTGGGGGGAATGCAAGTTTTACGAGTCAGTGCTGCTATCCTGGGGTGTCTGTTGGAAACATCATTACCTCTCCGCTCCTGTGGGGTGGGTGGCTGAGATGGGGGGTCAGGGAAGTGAAGCTGGTTTGTATCTGCTTCGAACGTAAGACGGTGGTTTCGTAAAGCATCTATTCCCAACAAAGCTGAGTAATTTTGACTCAGGGGATTTTTTGTCACAAATGCCTTGACCCATATGTCTCTTCCCTTAATTCGCAGATTTACCTCGTAGCAACCCAGCGTTTGAATCACTTCTCCTGTGATGCTTTTGATTTTTACATTTAAATCAACAGATTTTAACTTTCTGCGAAATTTTAATCTACGATAAGCATCGTTAGCTAATAAAGTGACTGATGACCCTGTGTCAATTAGCACTTTAATTTTATCCCCATCCAGATCCGCATTAATCATTGGTAAATCATTCCCATTTTTCATAGACACGTACCGCACTTTAGAGGGTTTTAAATATTTCTGAGCCGCACTACCTCTCACAGTTCGACTCCGATTCAGTTTAACTGTTTGTTCTTACGCTCGGGTCCTTGAGCACTAAACTTTCCTGTTGATTGATAATGAGTATCTGTGTCGTTGTTATTCCTAAACCTCTGTTTCGGTGTTGTTTCTGCCCTATCCCTATTTCGACCGTTATTCGGGCATAGCCTGATCACATGACCTTCCTGTCTGCATCCGTAGCACACAATCCTGTTGCTCCTGTACTGCGCTTGCTGGTTCTCAGCGCGCGAGCGATTTCGAGTACCCGATCCTCTGCGTTCGTTATTATTTGCCCCATACTGTCGAACGAGTTCGAGTCCAGATGACTGAAACCTGGGTAACTGCAAACTTTCTTCCTCTCTGAAGTTTCTTTCACGTCTCCGATTTTCGCTTTCCTGAAAATTTACTGCTAACTGACCCACTGATCTTTCCGTCGCTTCCATTCGTGCCATCATCTCTTCCAAAGTACGCGCTAATAAATCAGATCCTGGGTTTTGTTTTCGATCTCTCTACTGCATTTACTGATGCTTTCTTACTCATGAGCGCCAAATTATCTTCTTCCTGAATTGCTGTGAGAATAGCAGCGTCTAGAGTTTCTGGGCACTTCGTTAAAACCCAGCGCCTGATAGATTCGGATAAACCAGATACAAACTGACACATCACTGTCTGATCCCTATGCTGCCTGATGTCTTCTGACATATCAGTTGTATGACCAAAATATTTTGCCGCTGCACTTTTGAGTCGCGTTGCATACTGTCTTACATCTTGTCCCGGCATTTGAACACAACTCATGAATTGTTTCATACGGGTAATAAGAGGTTCTTCCGCTTGGAAACGATCGATCACTAGACGTTTAAAATTTTTATAATTTCCTTCTAATCTCAGCTCATCACTATCTGACAAAAATTCTGCAGCCCTTTCCCTGAATTTCGACTTTACTACTGCCAATTTTGTTTGTTCGCTCCATCTCCCTACTGTAGCTACATTTTCTACATCTTGAAAAAAATGTTTGGCACGATATAGAGGATCTGTGCCTGTAAAATATCTGAGCATATTAATGCATCCTGCTATCTGTTCACCGCCGTACATTAACATACCTGGAGCTGTCATTCTAGTCTCCGACACTCCTGCGATACTTGTTACTGAATTACTAGTTACCAGATCGGTTGATTCTCCTGTGGGAATGCTATGTTCCTCCCCATCATGATGATCAGAATCATCTGAGTCAGTAGGTTTGGTGTTCGGCTTCTCTCCTTTATTTGCCATATTTAAATACACTTAACCTAAGGCAGTCTTTTACACAAAAATGCTTAAGGCTTACAATACTTATGATATGCTAAAATATGCTCGTACTGAAATAAATTTGATATGGCAGTCAGTTCGCAATATTCCGAACGTTTGTGTGTGTTGCTCTGGTTTGGAGGTACAAACAAGTAAGAATCCTGGTCATCGGAACCAATTGTTGGATCTTACCTTTACAGGCTGATGTGGCCGCGGCACCAGGTGAAGTATCGCCTGCAGTGAAGCACCCAATATCTCCACCGAAAAAAAAAAATATCTAAATAAAAATAAAAAAAACTAAAGAAAATTTTGTCAAAAATTTTGCTCTCCTCCTCTGCTGCTAGGGGCTAGCAAGGAGTTTTCCTACATGCGTTGACAACCGAAAATTCTGCAACAACAAATTAATTATCTGATTCCAATAATTAATAATGACCTCCCATAATTAATTATAACAAATTAATTATTAACTTCCCGCAAAACCCGTACCGCGATTGGGCGTGGATGCCTGGATTTAACTCCAGCACGTCCCAATCTACCGAAAATCACAGCAACGCACACACACACTCGAAAAGATACCCAACGCTCAT
This sequence comes from Macrothele yani, assembly GCA_039090855.1. Classification (NCBI taxonomy): domain Eukaryota; kingdom Metazoa; phylum Arthropoda; class Arachnida; order Araneae; family Macrothelidae; genus Macrothele; species Macrothele yani. The sequence goes on from CM077028.1 coordinate 57,896,210, forward strand.
TTCACGTACGCTTGACATTTAATATCCAACGTTATATTATATACACTGCCACCTTTATCCATGAAGTGGCACAAAAATCTGCTGAGATGAATGTATGGTGGGCTGCTCTATCGGCAGCTTAATTATGCACACTGATTTAAGCATTTTATCACTGATTAAACGATAACACTGATTTAACTAACTCTGATTTAACAATTAACACTGATTTACACTGTTCACTGATGAAATTCTAGCATGCACAATAAACAAATAGAGCGAAGGAAACATGTGAGAGATTACCCAAAACATTTAAATACACACTTTAGAAAACTATAATTGAGTACGAGCGTGGGTACCAGCAATTAAAATGATACCGTAATTATCATGACTGCCGCAGTTTAATTATAAGCTAAATATAACTATACCATTACACACACCTGCATAGGCTTGATGCCAAATTAGCAGGGAAGAGCTCTTAAAACTTATGGCCATAACACAAATAAAAATCACGAATAAAATGTGTTGGAGGCCTCCGCTGTCGTGCGTATTCATTTTTTCAGGGGACAGAGTTCTATATGCTGTTCACTGTCCGACGGCACTTGTACGTCGTGAGCAAATGTTCATGTAAAGATAACATACCTTGGCAACCGTTGTCTGAGGTCCTCAGCGCAGAGAAGTGGCAAGAAATGTCCTGCCTTTTTTGGTATATAGACAGCCTACGCAAAAGTGCACTAATGTCGACCTAGTATCGGTCGAGAAGTCCAAAGGACTGAGATGTCCTCGTTTAAGAGGGGATCATTCATAGCAAAATCCTTACGTGCTTCTCTGCTTCTTTTTCCGAGCTCTCCCAGCGGTCAGCTCTCAGGCCTAGGTTCCATGCAGCTCGCTGGTGCTGTTCTCGTGCGTGTGTCTGGCTTTGCCACCGTCCTGAGAATGCCCCGCCGCTTGTTTTTCTCTTCTGCTCGTTTCTCTCCTCTTTGTCCTGTCACAGGGCTTCTCTTAGCCACTTGAAAAGGGATTTATCACCTTGTTTTCAACTGTGGGTGATAGTCGGTTCCCCCTTATCCCGTTCAGTTCGGAGAAAAACTGCAACCACCGAATGTCTCTTGGCTTGCAGAGGGACTTTTGGGGGTGAGTTTTGCAGTCTTTCGTTAGTTGAAAATGCACACGACTGTTGCTATGAGTCCGAAATAGAGATGGTCTGTTGCCATGTGGCCTTTCACAATTCTCGTTTGCCAGAAGGCTACGAATTATGCACATCAAATACTGAACAAATTTTAACAATGGCAGTGATGAACAAATTAGAGGATCAATTACCGTAATTAATTATAACTATGAGTGCTGCCTTGCAGTTACATCGAAACACAAATTTACCGCATAAATGAAATATAAAAATTTTCCACAAGTTAGGCTGCACCCTATAACAATATCTCTGTTTCTAAGAGTCTGATTTGAAAAATTCTTTCGGTGTTGGACAGCGTTGCCGGTGAGAAATGTTTCTCATATAAATTCATGTTTTTATTAACGCACAAGTCTGCAACCAGAGGGCGTAAGCTCACGATTCCGTTTACAGCAATATCTGAGGGATTAAAAACCCGATTGAAAAACTTCTTTCTTCCGTCAGATACTACTGTTTTCCATACTAGTTCCATTGACTTTCAATAGCTTTGATAAATTTAATTTACCTCAGAACGGATTCAAAATACGTGCTTATTACACCCGAAAATTCGGTGTCATCTTTCTTGTTTTTTATTGATTGGAGGTTTAACGACCTCCGTGCGCAACTCAATGGGCTATAAGCAGTCGTCCGAACCTAATTTAGGGTTACTGGTTCCTGGGAAGGGAGAGAGCTAGTGCGATAAGACGAACACGACATCCATGCCTGACCGGGTTTTTAACCCGAACCGGTCTCCGACGGATGGTCAGAACTTCAAAAGAGCATTTATTTACAAAAAAGACAACATACAAACACAAATTTTCACCGGGAAAAAAAATTGCACAATAACTCACCGGCAACGACAATAACAACACACAATCAATATCGCAATAAACAGAGAGTACTCTACAGGAAGAAGCAGACGACATCAGAGCAAGTTGAAGAATAACACACGGCAAGATAAAAAGAAAACAGTTGCACAACAAACAATACATACAGGACAGACCACTAATGAAGCAAGGCGGTAAAGAAAAGTCAGCCGAGTTTGTCAAAACTGTCAAGGGAAAAAAACACACACGCACGGTCCGACAACAAGCAGCAGCCGGAAAAAAAACAACACCTGGTAGTTCGGAGAAATGCGTTGACAAATGGCTGTAAGCCGACGAACAACAAAAATGTACATTTAAAGCGTATCTCGGTCACTAAGACCGACAGCAACACAGAGAAAAAAACAACCACTAGAAACTAACACCCCGTACCATTAACACAACACACAAAGCACAATATTCAAATAACACCAAGAAATTAACACACAATGCACAATACACAAATAGTGCCATGAACACAATAAAGAATGCACAATAAACAAATAACACCATGAAAACTTTGTGAAAAAGAACACAGGGGTTAAACTTGCAGACAAGCATCACCACTAAATAAATTCGGGTCGAAACAGTGAATTCGCACTGTATGCACAGCACTAACCACAAAAATAAACACCGATTACACAAGACAAAACCAAGAAACACGTCGGTAAGGTTCAGAACCAACACACAAAAAAAACCCCCTCGGTACCACGCGCCAGCAGTACCCGTTCAGCAAGAAAAAAATTAAAACAAAAAAATAAAAACAACCACAACATTAAACACAAAACCGTGCGACAGTAAACTGTGTGAAACCGACGAGTAATAAATATAAAATAGGTGAACGACACCAAAAGCAAACTAGAAAAAAAAGCCGACACTTGAGCAACAAAAAACAAAACAAAAACACATCAGACAATGTGCATGCCACAGCAAAAAATGCAATCAACATCAACAAAACAACATAAAACACCTTGGTAACAGTAAACAATAAACAGAAAATACCAAAACGCTTAGCCGGCACACAAAAAAGTTTGTCGACGAACGGCTTGAGGCCGACGGAAAATAAAACAAAAGAAAAGAAAAAGTCAGTAAACGCTACCGACAACAAATTAACGGGAATGTGTGTGCACGGAAAGCAACAAGAAGATAAACAAAAGGAGACACTAACCCACTGACACAGATCTACGGTATGTACAAAAATTATGCACTAAACAAAAAAACACCAATCAAAAAAAATAAATATAAATATAATAAACTCTGGCTATGGGAGGAGAGCAATAATGCCTGCAGAAACATGAAACCATGACAAATATGGAGACCAGAGAGAGAAAAAGGCAGGCACATCCTGCCGAACCCGCGCCATGTCATACTCAAGTTGGAGGACCGATCTGATGGATGATCGGTACCTCCTGCACAAAAACACCCGGGCCGGATGATAACGCCGGAGAGAAGCTCGATCCACGCTTGAGTGGTAAAACAAATAAATCGTCAACTTCGCTTGGAGAATGATGAATGCACAAACAGAACTGTGGACATCTACAGGGGGAGAATGACGTCTGAGGAAATAAAAATGGAACATTGTATGAGGACAAGGGCAAACTTTGGAAAGAAGGGAAAACATAATCGAAAACAAGGGCTGCAACACCAGACAAGAATCATAGGAATGTGACACATCACCAAGTGTAGAACAAAAGAAGCAAAGCGGGGAAGCCAAATGACGAAAACGATGAAGGGTACGCGGAGTGAGCAACCGACGGTGTAGGTGCAGCCAATGAATGTCCCTGGCTTTCGGGGAAGCCAGGGAAGTCGATGGATCACTCCACGTACCTGGAAGATCTGTAGCTGAAACAGAAGGAATTGCGAATGGAGCTGTGAAATTGGTAAGAAAATGCGAATAAAGAAGCTTGGCTGTAACTTGATGGGGTAAAAATGGAGAATCGTTTAAGTAGAGAAGAAAGGGAAGACTGAGCGACGGGGCGGAAGACTGAATGAGGCCAATAGAATTGACAAGTAAAGGATAAAGACGAATAAGACAGGATTGAATAAGACAGAACTGTGCACGATGCTGAGGGGTATCAAGTAACAGAGGGGAAAGGCGATCAAAAGATTTCCAGTGAAGAGAAGAATCAAAAAGTTGAGAAACCTGAACGACGCCACTTGCAAACCAAGTGGAGAAGTTCAGGTACTGAGAATTTGGAGAACGAAGGGCAGAGGAGAAGAAAAGTGGTTCCGCTAGGAGATCGTTAGTCGAAGCGGGGGGGGGGGAAGGCGGACTGGACATAAGGAGTGCCAGAGGGAGAAAACGGTACGGTAAGTAGCGGGAAAGTGATTGGGAATGAGTGGAAAGAGGTCCATGCGGATAAAAGTAGCCAGAGAAAGAAAAGGACTTCGTGGAAAGAGCAAAGTGTCAATTATAGTAATCGAAGAACCGCAAGGAAGGAAAAAATCCTCAAATAATGTTGGAGATGGAAAGCGTTCGATTTAAGGGACAAATCCGGAAGGGCAAGACCACCAAAAGAAACCGGAAGGACAAGCGTGGATCGATGAACCCAATGTACGACATCCCATATAAAATTTGTAAAGAGACATTGAACGTGACGAAGAAAGAGGGGAGGAGGAAATGAGCAAACCAAGTATGAGAAAGGGCCGGAAGAAGAAAAGCGGAAAGAAGATGCGACCTGCTAAAAAAAGAAAGAAACGGTTTCAAACGGCGAAAAGGGGCAAGGCGTCGATTCATGTCCTGCACCAAAGGGGACCAAGTGGCGGCAGCAACCGCCACCGGGTTCCCGATGAACACTCCAAGAAGTTTGATGACCGTGGTCGACCACCGGGCACCCCAAGGGCGGTCGCCGCGGGACGACCACGAGCCAGCCCACAAGCCAACAGATTTAGAGGTATTAAGGGCCGCACCTGAAATTGAAGCATACTCAGTATAGGTAGACAAAACAACACCAAAAGCCTGTTGGGAACGTAAAAAAAGAGTAAGGTCGTCCGCATAGGCCGACAAAACCACGCGATGGTGCCGTGTGGAGGCCACACCACGCGGAATGCCTGCCAGCAAACGAGATCGAAGGGAAATAAGAAGTGGTTCAAACGTGAGGGCAAACAGTTGACCCGACAGGGGACAACCCTGCCGGATACCGCTTGCAAAAGGAATAGCAGCCGTCATAAAAGAAGAGGTCCGAACACGAAAGGAAGAATGGGAATATAGATTGGAAAGTGCCTGACAGAAAAGGGAAGGAAAGCCAAAGTGGCGAAGAACAGAGAAAAGATAAGAATGATGGACAGAATCGAATGCTTGTTTCTGATCTAGGTTAAAAATAGCGAGAGGTTCAGAAAGACGGGAAGCAAGAGAGTGTAAATCACGGATGGTAGTGATGTTAGTTGCAATCGAACGGGAAGGGATCGTATAAGTTTGGTCAGGATGAATAATAAATTGTAGAACAGGGTTAAGGCGAAGAGCCAGAATTTTTGCAAAGATCTTGTAGTCGGTGTTAAGAATCGAGATGGGGCGCCAGTTAGATAGAAGACCAAGATTACCAGTTTTAGGAATTAGGCGGAGAAGAGCAAAAGCAAAGTCAGAAGAAACGAAAGTCGAAGAAGAAAAGATCGAGTTGAAACAAGCAACGAGAAGAGGAAGCAGAGCAGGAAGAAAGGTTTTATAAAAAGAAAGTGGAAGACCGTCAGCCCCAGGGGCGGAGCGGTCATTCAGACTAGAAATGGCAAAACGAACCTCCGAGGGAGAGATCGGTGAAACCAAGGAGGGGAAAAAAGACGGGACCTGAGGAAGATGTGATAATAATGGAGAATTCTCTGCAGGCGGCAGGACCCGCAATCGAAACCGATCAGTGAAGTACTGAAAAGTTCGATCACAGATCTGCACTGGATCAGAAACAGTTGAGCCATCTGGAAGCGAGAGAAAAGAAATGTTGGAACTCAGAGCACGGTGGGATTCAAGATGTCTAAGGTGTTGAAACGGGTCATCATGAAAATGTAACTTGGAAAACTTTAACCGGGTAAGAGACGAAGAAGCAAAGGAAGATAAAATGCTATAAAGTTGTGATTGAAGAGCTGCAAACGATGGATCTGAAGGAGAAAGGAACTGTAGTTTACGGTGAAGAATAGTTAAATCATGAAAGCGGTGAAAACGGGACGAAAAAGAGAACTGACGTGCAAACGATAGGATAGAAAGTTTGGTGGAAAGCCACAGAGCTGCTGGGTCAACCGTGAGAGGAAGTTCAGAAATGGATGAAGAAATAATCGAACGAACTTCGGTCTGAAACGTGGGATCGGAAAGGAGAAAATCATCGAGAGACCAAACCGGGGAGGGGGGACAGAGAAAGAGGACAAAAATATTTCCAGAAGAACAGGACGATGGTCGGAGGAAACAGAAGGATGATGGGTTACTTCAACAAGGGAGGAGTGGAGGAAACAGAAGGATGATGGGTTACTTCAACAAGGGAAGAGTGGAGGAAACTAGAAACAAAACCGGTCGAGACGAGCCGCAGCATGCGCTAAGGCGGCCGGAGGAAACCATGTGAATTCACGGGACAGAGGGTGGGTGGTACGAAATGCGTCAATGAGACAAAAATTACTAACTAGTTGAGACAGTTGGGAGGAAAGGTTAAGGCGACTCTCCCCGGAACCATCACGGTCAAGACCCGGTTGGAGAGTGCAGTTGAAGTCACCACCAATAAGAACGATTTCAGAAGGAGGAATTTGGGAAAGAAGGGAAATCAAATGCGAAAGAAGAGCATCAGCATCAACCGATGATTGTGGCATATGCAAATTGAAAACATGAAAACGACGGGAAAGATAACTAAAGGAGATACCTTGAAAGGAGCCCAGCAGACTCTGTGACTCAACGATATCTGAAAGAAGAGAATGAAACCGAGTACGGAATGCAATCGCTGTACCGGACCCAATGTGCGTCCGGTAGTTGTGATAAAAAGCGTAGAGCCAGCGTCTCCAGCAGGAATACCCGGTCGCCAAGGAACAGTTCGTCTCCTGGAAGAGGAGGATATCTGTCCTCAGGAAACGAACGTCCTCGAAGACCAAAGCATTCGCGGCTGAAGACGCAAGGCCTCTACAGTTAAAGCAGAGCACATTTAGGGAAGGCATCACTGGGGCGGCTGCATCCAACCTTCCAGTTCTGCCTTCAAAACTTTAAGTAAATACGCCAACCGGCGAGCGTACTGCTCTGTCCCGGATGGCAGATCAACATTTAATAAGAACTCATGCAGGAACGTCAGTTGGGTTAGCATCTCCGGAAGGTGAGAGAGTTTACTCGCTATACAAGGGAGAGTAATCAATTTCGCCCGTCTGGAGCGAGCAATCAAGGCATACAGATCTGTGAATGAGAGGGGAGTTAAGGGCACCTCAATGTCAGCAAACATAGAGGTGATGTCAACCAGAGAGGGGGCAGGAGAGTCGTCATCAGATTCAGCAAATAAAGTTTCTTCAGAATCGGGATCGGTAACGTCCATGGAATCATCGTTCGGCAAACAGGTAAAACGGTTGTAGATGGAAACTGAAGAAGTAACAGGAGCCGGTCCAGGTGAAGGTGACGAGGACGTAGCCGTCTTCCTGGATTTCTGGCGGTCCGAGGAACTCGCACGACGGTTCGCTGAGCCAGGGGAGTTTTGCCTCTTGGTCCGCTGAACCTTGGGGGTGGAGGCCCCTTCAGACGCTGGCAACGGTGGAAATTCCTGCAGGTCAGTGGATGCCGAAGCAACACGGACCACTGGAGGTGATACGACAGAGGTGGAACCAGGAACAGCAGCTGGAACAGATTCAGTGGGGAGGGTGGGGGAAGAATCCGGAGCGGTGGGCAGAGTCTCAGCTGGAACAGCAGCATCAAGTGATTGAGTTGGAACAGTAGCAGCTGTGGAATGTGGGCATGCCGATGCAAGGTGACCTTCACCCTTGCATCGGAAGCACTGGACGCCAGCAAACAGATTGAAAATGTAGGTCCGGGTTTCAGTTATGAGTTCCAGGGTGGTTGGCCGGTTAACTATTGCTTGTGGGGTTGGAAAGATGACTCGGTATTGACGACGACCGCCCTGAACATGTTTCAGGGGGAGTCGCGAGCAGCAGCTGGGAGGTACTTTGTGGTACCAACCACTCGCCCCATGGTGTTAAGGGCATCAATTAATACCGAGTCAGGCACAGCTGTGGGTACTGGAGACAAGGTGACAGTCACTGGTCTTTGAGCTGCTGCAACTGGTTGGAGATGTACGGAACCAATGTCCAAGCCAAAAGCCAGGATTTTGTCCACCGCCTGTTGATGAGTGAAGTGCACGACAACACCCACTCCCAAGCGGATAATAGACACAATGCTTTCTCCGGGTACAACTTTAGAAATAGCATTTAAATATTGGGGGAGGGGGTGTCGCGCAGAGCAGGAACAAATACACTTAAAAGTAAGGCAGACGAAAGTTCCTTACTGTTACACGGCACTAGCAGTGTTCCTGCCGAGTCGGCCGGTAACGGTGCTTGGGACCTGAAGTACAATTTAGTTGGCCGCGGCACCAGGTGAGAATCTCAGGTGCACTGCTGAGATTCTCAGCAGTGCACCTGAGAATCTCAGGTGCACCTGAGATTGACCCGAAGCACAAGGCTTCGGGTGAATCCACCGTGTGAACAAAATAACAACAACAAATAAAAAATAAAATAAACTAAAAAAAATGATACTTTGGGATCAGAGTTGTGATGAGGTTCACCCGCAATCACCAATTCGTGACTGAGTGTAGTGGTCCGGATCTTACTCCGGTACATTCAATCCCCAACCAGCCAGTACAACACTCACTTTCGCAAATAACACATGATTCTCAAATACACAACACAGCATTTAATAACGTTCTGCGAGATTTAAACAGATACGGCGCTCTCTAGGCGCATAGACAATTGCCCCTCATATGTGGGCAGCATACGGTGTCACACTTTACTGTCGGAAGACGCAGCCGACTGAGTCTCCACCGGACTATCTGAACGAGAGATACTACTCGTTAACACACTAAATAGAGCTGCAGGTGATATTCATATACAATTGCTTAGAGAATGAAAAACAAATTATATGCAAACGATCACATTAAAAAATACTCGCGACATAAAATACACAAGCACGTTAATTTGCGGTATAAGATTATAGGTGCGAAATACTGCCAAAGTTAATTAACTAAATCTAATAAGCATGCACATGCAGATCCCTTCCCCGCTAGCTTTGGCCCTGAACCAAAGTTAAAAGAAACTGTCCCGACCAGCGGAATTTGTGGCCACACCTTCTCCCTTATTCATGTAAAAAAAATAATCAGGAAATGGGCCCGGTAAGAAATTGAAATCTGTATGTGCAGGTATTTCCTCTGAGGTTCAGTCACTCAGCATTACTGCATCTATGTCCATGCAGCTTTGGGTGTCGGGATGGCACAAGTTAGCAGATGTGCGAAGAAAGAAAAAGGAAATATTCATCTACTTACAGTTTCGTGACTTTGCTGTGCAAATCCATTGTGCATCACATAATATCACACGACAAAAAAAAAAAAAAAAAAAAAAAAAAAACACGCACACACACACAGACACTTGCACCATGTGGCAGCACCGATGATTTAACACTTCACTTTGACGCTTGATGTAAATGAAGCACACAATTAAAATGGTGATATCACGCCGCACTTTGTTGCGCTGATGCGAGTATACACGGATCCACTCTTGTGAAGATTTAAAGGTGGCCGTTAAACAAAATAGCCCCTCTCACATCTGCTGTTGCAGTTTCCGAGACTGATTTCTGTGTTCCTGGGAAATGATTTTTGTTGTCGTGAAGAAATAATTCGGAACGTCGACTGCTTGGAGAGTGGGACCCGCTCACTTCCGCTGCTGCTATAGTAGATTCCGTCCGTCGCTACCTTCCGTCCTTTTTGACCGTTCATTCCCAATTCAGTCAGTTCCTTTCCGTTAGCATAACATCTACCCTGCCGGAGTACGCAGTTCAAATATGTCCCTCGCAGGTTTTGTTTCCATTTTTTTATCGAGTTGCGACCGCCAGCCCTGAGATTAATTTTCTCGGCCGAGCGAAATCAGACGTGCTTTTACCTTAAGCGTATATCAGCAACTCAATATTTCACCTGTATATTTGTTAGGTATCGAAGCCACCGCTCTTACGCTCATATTTTTCTTTCGCCATGTTTTTATCCCGTCGCACTTACACGTAGTGGCTTCGCTGCTTACGTGACCATACACACGCACACATGGGGCCTCGCTTCGCCCCGTAAGACAAGCGCGTCTCTTTACTTCCTCCACAGTAGGGGATGAATGGGGGTGACGATTCCACACTGCAGTGGTTGGCATCGAACCCGACTTTGCTTGGCTTCGCTTCTCATTGGAATGACCACTGTCCACTCGCAGACTTCTTAATTCCCCTGTAACTTGGCTTTCATTAGGCCAAACAGTCGCTGATTTCCATTACGCTCCAGCCTAGAAATTGCAGCTTTATCACGCGGATTTAGGCATTCCGCTGTCTTTATGGCAATCTGGCATCTCCATCAGCCGCCTCGAGTTGTCTCCATTTCTTACCAAATGCGGGGAGGTTTGCTGCTTCATTTTTCCCAATTCATTTTTTTGGCAGATCCAAGGCATCCAGCCTTTCACATTGGAGAGCATACAGACAACTGAACTTTCTTCCTTATGTTCATGCCAAGTGCGAACTCTTATTTTTCTGCACGGACCACACAGAGAGCAGTTGTTCTCGAAAATGCCCCAAACAAACGACGAATTTACGATTATTCGCTAAACCTTTTGTCCCCATCTTCATTCATTTACTCAAGTGGACCCCTCTTCGAAATGTACCTCTTTCCCTTTCCGTGTTGCTTAGGCTCCCGTCAGCTGCGCCCTGATATTTATGACCTAACAGAGCTATTCTGAGACCACCCAGCCAGAGAGAGAATTCTTCGCCTCTTTTCTTTCCAAACCCCCAGATAAAACTTTATCTGCTGTTTACACTTTTAAACGCCAATCAAGCCTCGAACATAATTAATACTTAATTAATTTCACACATCAACCACGCCCATTAATTACTAAATTAATGGCGGGGGTGGGTCGTAACATCGGCCCCTCCTCAAGAAATCCAGAAGTCCTCTTCTGGGCCTATCGCTTTGCTCTTATCAATTTCCAGAGCAACCATTGAGTGCTACCTTTTCCCACAGGTAGAAACAATTCAAAATGGCAAAGATATTGCGTTTCTTGCCTTCAAAAGCATTGGAGCGACTTCCCAATTATCCCGCAATTTTGTTAATTAATTTAGAGAACAGCCGAAAGAAAAAAACAACGTAAATGAGAAATAAATAAAAAAACTGAACTGTAAAAGAACATGTGAGCCTGCCGAACTGTGATTCCTAGCTGCCTCATACCATACGCGACATGGCGGACAAATTTTAGAGTTTTCTTCAGGTTTTAGGATGGGGGGGGTGTCCACTGTAACATTCCATCCCCATGAAAGAAAAAAAGGGATGACTGGATGAAGTTTATTCATCCAATCATTCCATTTTTTTTTTTTAACTGTAAACACTCAACCCTTTCCCACCGTCGCAAGGCACCTAATTCCGAACTTAAGTGCCCGGAGAGCGGAAGGAAAGTTTAAGGATTTCATCACACGTTCATTGCTACCCGTCGAGATAGGCGGAAAGAAAATTTAAATATGAGGCATAGCTTCGAGAATCCACGAGTTCCACAGATCTCTCACGTTCGATGCTCCTACACCCGCTTTTATCTGCGCTCGATGCCAAATTCTTGCGTTCTACTGTCTTCGAGTTCCTTCTCAACATCGTAGATAATCGTGGTGTCACAGTCTTCCAGGGGATCCACTATAAACTCGACTGCTCCCCGTAAACCATAGGTGCGGCTAAAGCTGTTTGTCTCAGCTGTGATGTACCCGCTGTACTTGTAACAGGTGTACTCTCTTCCGGAACAATTGCAGCCCCAGTGCTCACATGTTCTCCGTCAGAGGGACCATCAGAATCATCTGAATCCACGTGACTCGCAGATGACGATTTCTTCGTGTTAGCCATTTTATTTTTCTTACCCACTAAAATTATGGCAGTTCTTAGAAAACAGCTTAAGGCTTACTTAATGCTAAATTATACAAAATTCGCACCGAACAAAACTAAATAAAAATAGTAATGACAGTCAATTCGCACTTATTTTACGAACATGAGTGTTGTTCCGCTAGCTGCAAAATATAGGTATCGATCCTGGGACAACGGCACCATTAATGTTACACGGCACTAGCAGTGTTCCTGCCGAGTCGGCCGGTAACGGTGCTTGGGACCTGAAGTACAATTTAGTTGGCCGCGGCACCAGGTGAGAATCTCAGGTGCACTGCTGCACTCAAAGATTCACACCAGAACATAAAAACTGAAAAGTTGAAGAATGACCCGAAGCACAAGGCTTGGGTGAATCCACCGTGTGAACAAAATAACAACAACAAATAAAAATAAAATAAACTAAAAAAAATGATACTTTGGGATCAGAGTTGTGATGAGGTTCACCCGCAATCACCAATTCGTGACTGAGTGTAGTGGTCCGGATCTTACTCCGGTACATTCAATCCCCAACCAGCCAGTACAACACTCACTTTCGCAAATAACACATGATTCTCAAATACACAACACAACATTTAATAACGTTCTGCGAGATTTAAACAGATACGGCGCTCTCTAGGCGCATAGACAATTGCCCCTCATATGTGGGCAGCATACGGTGTCACACTTTACTGTCGGAAGACGCAGCCGACTGAGTCTCCACCGGACTATCTGAACAAGAGATACTACTCGTTAACACACTAAATAGAGCTGCAGGTGATATTCATATACAATTGTTTAGAGAATGAAAAAAAATTACATGCAAACGATCACATTAAAAATACTCGCGACACAAAATACACAAGCACGTTAATTTGCGGTATAAGATTATAGGTGCGAAATACTGCCAAAGTTAATTAACTAAATCTAATAAGCATGCACATGCAGAACCCTGCCCCGCTGACGTTGGTCCTGAACCAAAGTTAAAAGAAACTGTCCCGACCAGCGGAATTTGTGGCCACACCTTCTCCCTTATTCATGTAAAAAAAAATAATCAGGAAATGGGCCCGGTAAGAAATTGAAATCTGTATGTGCAGGTATTTCCTCTGAGGTTCACTCACTCAGCATTACTGCATCTATGTCCATGCAGCTTTGGGTGTCGGGATGGCACAAGTTAGCAGATGTGCGAAGAAAGAAAAAGGAAATATTCATCTACTTACAGTTTCGTGACTTTGCTGTGCAAATCCATTGTGCATCACATAATATCACACGACAAAAAAAAAAAAAAAAAAAAAAAAAAACACGCACACACACACAGACACTTGCACCATGTGGCAGCACCGATGATTTAACACTTCACTTTGACGCTTGATGTAAATGAAGCACACAATTAAAATGGTGATATCACGCCGCACTTTGTTGCGCTGATGCGAGTATACACGGATCCACTCTTGTGAAGATTTAAAGGTGGCCGTTAAACAAAATAGCCCCTCTCACATCTGCTGTTGCAGTTTCCGAGACTGATTTCTGTGTTCCTGGGAAATGATTTTTGTTGTCGTGAAGAAATAATTCGGAACGTCGACTGCTTGGAGAGTGGGACCCGCTCACTTCCGCTGCTGCTATAGTAGATTCCGTCCGTCGCTACCTTCCGTCCTTTTTGACCGTTCATTCCCAATTCAGTCAGTTCCTTTCCGTTAGCATAACATCTACCCTGCCGGAGTACGCAGTTCAAATATGTCCCTCGCAGGTTTTGTTTCCATTTATTTATCGAGTTGCGACCGCCAGCCCTGAGATTAATTTTCTCGGCCGAGCGAAATCAGACGTGCTTTTACCTTAAGCGTATATCAGCAACTCAATATTTCACCTGTATATTTGTTAGGTATCGAAGCCACCGCTCTTACGCTCATATTTTTCTTTCGCCATGTTTTTATCCCGTCGCACTTACACGTAGTGGCTTCGCTGCTTACGTGACCATACACACGCACACATGGGGCCTCACTTCGCCCCGTAAGACAAGCGCGTCTCTTCACTTCCTCCACAGTAGGGGATGAATGGGGGTGACGATTCCACACTGCAGTGGTTGGCATCCGAACCCGACTTTGCTTGGCTTCGCTTCTCATTGGAATGACCACTGTCCACTCGCAGACTTCTTAATTCCCCTGTAACTTGGCTTTCATTAGGCCAAACAGTCGCTGATTTCCATTACGCTCCAGCCTAGAAATTGCAGCTTTATCACGCGGATTTAGGCATTCCGCTGTCTTTATGGCAATCTGGCATCTCCATCAGCCGCCTCGAGTTGTCTCCATTTCTTACCAAATGCGGGGAGGTTTGCTGCTTCATTTTTCCCAATTCATTTTTTTGGCAGATCCAAGGCATCCAGCCTTTCACATCGGAGAGCATACAGACAACTGAACTTTCTTCCTTATGTTCATGCCAAGTGCGAACTCTTATTTTTCTGCACGGACCACACAGAGAGCAATTGTTCTCGAAAATGCCCCAAACAAACGACGAATTTACGATTATTCGCTAAACCTTTTGTCCCCATCTTCATTCATTTACTCAAGTGGACCCCTCTTCGAAATGTACCTCTTTCCCTTTCCGTGTTGCTTAGGCTCCCGTCAGCTGCGCCCTGATATTTATGACCTAACAGAGCTATTCTGAGACCACCCAGCCAGAGAGAGAATTCTTCGCCTCTTTTCTTTCCAAACCCCTAGATAAAACTTTATCTGCTGTTTACACTTTTAAACTCCAATCAAGCCTCGAACATAATTAATACTTAATTAATTTCACACATCAACCACGCCCATTAATTACTAAATTAATGGCGGGGGTGGGTCGTAACATCGGCCCCTCCTCAAGAAATCCAGAAGTCCTCTTCTGGGCCTATCGCTTTGCTCTTATCAATTTCCAGAGCAACCATTGAGTGCTACCTTTTCCCACAGGTAGAAACAATTCAAAATGGCAAAGATATTGCGTTTCTTGCCTTCAAAAGCATTGGAGCGACTTCCCAATTATCCCGCAATTTTGTTAATTAATTTAGAGAACAGCCGAAAGAAAAAAACAACGTAAATGAGAAATAAATAAAAAAACTGAACTGTAAAAGAACATGTGAGCCTGCCGAACTGTGATTCCTAGCTGCCTCATACCATACGCGACATGGCGGACAAATTTTAGAGTTTTCTTCAGGTTTTAGGATGGGGGGGGGTGTCCACTGTAACATTCCATCCCCCCATGAAAGAAAAAAAGGGATGACTGGATGAAGTTTATTCATCCAATCATTCCATTTTTTTTTTAACTGTAAACACTCAACCCTTTCCCACCGTCGCAAGGCACCTAATTCCGAACTTAAGTGCCCGGAGAGCGGAAGGAAAGTTTAAGGATTTCATCACACGTTCATTGCTACCCGTCGAGATAGGCGGAAAGAAAATTTAAATATGAGGCATAGCTTCGAGAATCCACGAGTTCCACAGATCTCTCACGTTCGATGCTCCTACACCCGCTTTTATCTGCGCTCGATGCCAAATTCTTGCGTTCCACTGTCTTCGAGTTCCTTCTCAACATCGTAGATAATCGTGGTGTCACAGTCTTCCAGGGGATCCACTATAAACTCGACTGCTCCCCGTAAACCATAGGTGCGGCTAAAGCTGTTTGTCTCAGCTGTGATGTACCCGCTGTACTTGTAACAGGTGTACTCTCTTCCGGAACAATTGCAGCCCCAGTGCTCACATGTTCTCCGTCAGAGGGACCATCAGAATCATCTGAATCCACGTGACTCGCAGATGACGATTTCTTCGTGTTAGCCATTTTATTTTTCTTACCCACTAAAATTATGGCAGTTCTTAGAAAACAGCTTAAGGCTTACTTAATGCTAAATTATACAAAATTCGCACCGAACAAAACTAAATAAAAATAGTAATGGCAGTCAATTCGCACTTATTTTACGAACATGAGTGTTGTTCCGCTAGCTGCAAAATATAGGTATCGATCCTGGGACAACGGCACCATTAATGTTACACGGCACTAGCAGTGTTCCTGCCGAGTCGGCCGGTAACGGTGCTTGGGACCTGAAGTACAATTTAGTTGGCCGCGGCACCAGGTGAGAATCTCAGGTGCACTGCTGCACTCAAAGATTCACACCAGAACATAAAAACTGAAAAGTTGAAGAATGACCCGAAGCACAAGGCTTGGGTGAATCCACCGTGTGAACAAAATAACAACAAATAAAAATAAAATAAACTAAAAAAATGATACTTTGGGATCAGAGTTGTGATGAGGTTCACCCGCAATCACCAATTCGTGACTGAGTGTAGTGGTCCGGATCTTACTCCGGTACATTCAATCCCCAACCAGCCAGTACAACACTCACTTTCGCAAATAACACATGATTCTCAAATACACAACACAACATTTAATAACGTTCTGCGAGATTTAAACAGATACGGCGCTCTCTAGGCGCATAGACAATTGCCCCTCATATGTGGGCAGCATACGGTGTCACACTTTACTGTCGGAAGACGCAGCCGACTGAGTCTCCACCGGACTATCTGAACAAGAGATACTACTCGTTAACACACTAAATAGAGCTGCAGGTGATATTCATATACAATTGCTTAGAGAATGAAAAAAAATTACATGCAAACGATCACATTAAAAATACTCGCGACACAAAATACACAAGCACGTTAATTTGCGGTATAAGATTATAGGTGCGAAATACTGCCAAAGTTAATTAACTAAATCTAATAAGCATGCACATGCAGAACCCTGCCCCGCTGACGTTGGTCCTGAACCAAAGTTAAAAGAAACTGTCCCGACCAGCGGAATTTGTGGCCACACCTTCTCCCTTATTCATGTAAAAAAAAATAATCAGGAAATGGGCCCGGTAAGAAATTGAAATCTGTATGTGCAGGTATTTCCTCTGAGGTTCACTCACTCAGCATTACTGCATCTATGTCCATGCAGCTTTGGGTGTCGGGATGGCACAAGTTAGCAGATGTGCGAAGAAAGAAAAAGGAAATATTCATCTACTTACAGTTTCGTGACTTTGCTGTGCAAATCCATTGTGCATCACATAATATCACACGACAAAAAAAAAAAAAAAAAAAAAACACGCACACACACACAGACACTTGCACCATGTGGCAGCACCGATGATTTAACACTTCACTTTGACGCTTGATGTAAATGAAGCACACAATTAAAATGGTGATATCACGCCGCACTTTGTTGCGCTGATGCGAGTATACACGGATCCACTCTTGTGAAGATTTAAAGGTGGCCGTTAAACAAAATAGCCCCTCTCACATCTGCTGTTGCAGTTTCCGAGACTGATTTCTGTGTTCCTGGGAAATGATTTTTGTTGTCGTGAAGAAATAATTCGGAACGTCGACTGCTTGGAGAGTGGGACCCGCTCACTTCCGCTGCTGCTATAGTAGATTCCGTCCGTCGCTACCTTCCGTCCTTTTTGACCGTTCATTCCCAATTCAGTCAGTTCCTTTCCGTTAGCATAACATCTACCCTGCCGGAGTACGCAGTTCAAATATGTCCCTCGCAGGTTTTGTTTCCATTTATTTATCGAGTTGCGACCGCCAGCCCTGAGATTAATTTTCTCGGCCGAGCGAAATCAGACGTGCTTTTACCTTAAGCGTATATCAGCAACTCAATATTTCACCTGTATATTTGTTAGGTATCGAAGCCACCGCTCTTACGCTCATATTTTTCTTTCGCCATGTTTTTATCCCGTCGCACTTACACGTAGTGGCTTCGCTGCTTACGTGACCATACACACGCACACATGGGGCCTCGCTTCGCCCCGTAAGACAAGCGCGTCTCTTCACTTCCTCCACAGTAGGGGATGAATGGGGGTGACGATTCCACACTGCAGTGGTTGGCATCCGAACCCGACTTTGCTTGGCTTCGCTTCTCATTGGAATGACCACTGTCCACTCGCAGACTTCTTAATTCCCCTGTAACTTGGCTTTCATTAGGCCAAACAGTCGCTGATTTCCATTACGCTCCAGCCTAGAAATTGCAGCTTTATCACGCGGATTTAGGCATTCCGCTGTCTTTATGGCAATCTGGCATCTCCATCAGCCGCCTCGAGTTGTCTCCATTTCTTACCAAATGCGGGGAGGTTTGCTGCTTCATTTTTCCCAATTCATTTTTTTGGCAGATCCAAGGCATCCAGCCTTTCACATCGGAGAGCATACAGACAACTGAACTTTCTTCCTTATGTTCATGCCAAGTGCGAACTCTTATTTTTCTGCACGGACCACACAGAGAGCAATTGTTCTCGAAAATGCCCCAAACAAACGACGAATTTACGATTATTCGCTAAACCTTTTGTCCCCATCTTCATTCATTTACTCAAGTGGACCCCTCTTCGAAATGTACCTCTTTCCCTTTCCGTGTTGCTTAGGCTCCCGTCAGCTGCGCCCTGATATTTATGACCTAACAGAGCTATTCTGAGACCACCCAGCCAGAGAGAGAATTCTTCGCCTCTTTTCTTTCCAAACCCCTAGATAAAACTTTATCTGCTGTTTACACTTTTAAACTCCAATCAAGCCTCGAACATAATTAATACTTAATTAATTTCACACATCAACCACGCCCATTAATTACTAAATTAATGGCGGGGGTGGGTCGTAACATCGGCCCCTCCTCAAGAAATCCAGAAGTCCTCTTCTGGGCCTATCGCTTTGCTCTTATCAATTTCCAGAGCAACCATTGAGTGCTACCTTTTCCCACAGGTAGAAACAATTCAAAATGGCAAAGATATTGCGTTTCTTGCCTTCAAAAGCATTGGAGCGACTTCCCAATTATCCCGCAATTTTGTTAATTAATTTAGAGAACAGCCGAAAGAAAAAAACAACGTAAATGAGAAATAAATAAAAAAAACTGAACTGTAAAAGAACATGTGAGCCTGCCGAACTGTGATTCCTAGCTGCCTCATACCATACGCGACATGGCGGACAAATTTTAGAGTTTTCTTCAGGTTTTAGGATGGGGGGGGTGTCCACTGTAACATTCCATCCCCCCATGAAAGAAAAAAGGGATGACTGGATGAAGTTTATTCATCCAATCATTCCATTTTTTTTTTTTTAACTGTAAACACTCAACCCTTTCCCACCGTCGCAAGGCACCTAATTCCGAACTTAAGTGCCCGGAGAGCGGAAGGAAAGTTTAAGGATTTCATCACACGTTCATTGCTACCCGTCGAGATAGGCGGAAAGAAAATTTAAATATGAGGCATAGCTTCGAGAATCCACGAGTTCCACAGATCTCTCACGTTCGATGCTCCTACACCCGCTTTTATCTGCGCTCGATGCCAAATTCTTGCGTTCCACTGTCTTCGAGTTCCTTCTCAACATCGTAGATAATCGTGGTGTCACAGTCTTCCAGAGGATCCACTATAAACTCGACTGCTCCCCGTAAACCATAGGTGCGGCTAAAGCTGTTTGTCTCAGCTGTGATGTACCCGCTGTACTTGTAACAGGTGTACTCTCTTCCGGAACAATTGCAGCCCCAGTGCTCACATGTTCTCCGTCAGAGGGACCATCAGAATCATCTGAATCCACGTGACTCGCAGATGACGATTTCTTCGTGTTAGCCATTTTATTTTTCTTACCCACTAAAATTATGGCAGTTCTTAGAAAACAGCTTAAGGCTTACTTAATGCTAAATTATACAAAATTCGCACCGAACAAAACTAAATAAAAATAGTAATGGCAGTCAATTCGCACTTATTTTACGAACATGAGTGTTGTTCCGCTAGCTGCAAAATATAGGTATCGATCCTGGGGACAACGGCACCATTAATGTTACACGGCACTAGCAGTGTTCCTGCCGAGTCGGCCGGTAACGGTGCTTGGGACCTGAAGTACAATTTAGTTGGCCGCGGCACCAGGTGAGAATCTCAGGTGCACTGCTGCACTCAAAGATTCACACCAGAACATAAAAACTGAAAAGTTGAAGAATGACCCGAAGCACAAGGCTTGGGTGAATCCACCGTGTGAACAAAATAACAACAAATAAAAATAAAATAAACTAAAAAAATGATACTTTGGGATCAGAGTTGTGATGAGGTTCACCCGCAATCACCAATTCGTGACTGAGTGTAGTGGTCCGGATCTTACTCCGGTACATTCAATCCCCAACCAGCCAGTACAACACTCACTTTCGCAAATAACACATGATTCTCAAATACACAACACAACATTTAATAACGTTCTGCGAGATTTAAACAGATACGGCGCTCTCTAGGCGCATAGACAATTGCCCCTCATATGTGGGCAGCATACGGTGTCACACTTTACTGTCGGAAGACGCAGCCGACTGAGTCTCCACCGGACTATCTGAACAAGAGATACTACTCGTTAACACACTAAATAGAGCTGCAGGTGATATTCATATACAATTGCTTAGAGAATGAAAAAAAAATTACATGCAAACGATCACATTAAAAATACTCGCGACACAAAATACACAAGCACGTTAATTTGCGGTATAAGATTATAGGTGCGAAATACTGCCAAAGTTAATTAACTAAACCTAATAAGCATGCACATGCAGATCCCTTCCCCGCTAGCTTTGGCCCTGAACCAAAGTTAAAAGAAACTGTCCCGACCAGCGGAATTTGTGGCCACACCTTCTCCCTTATTCATGTAAAAAAAATAATCAGGAAATGGGCCCGGTAAGAAATTGAAATCTGTATGTGCAGGTATTTCCTCTGAGGTTCAGTCACTCAGCATTACTGCATCTATGTCCATGCAGCTTTGGGTGTCGGGATGGCACAAGTTAGCAGATGTGCGAAGAAAGAAAAAG
Source organism: Macrothele yani (assembly GCA_039090855.1). NCBI lineage: Eukaryota > Metazoa > Arthropoda > Arachnida > Araneae > Macrothelidae > Macrothele > Macrothele yani. The sequence goes on from CM077028.1 coordinate 57,917,104, forward strand.
GAAATATTCATCTACTTACAGTTTCGTGACTTTGCTGTGCAAATCCATTGTGCATCACATAATATCACACGACAAAAAAAAAAAAAAAAAAACACGCACACACACACAGACACTTGCACCATGTGGCAGCACCGATGATTTAACACTTCACTTTGACGCTTGATGTAAATGAAGCACACAATTAAAATGGTGATATCACGCCGCACTTTGTTGCGCTGATGCGAGTATACACGGATCCACTCTTGTGAAGATTTAAAGGTGGCCGTTAAACAAAATAGCCCCTCTCACATCTGCTGTTGCAGTTTCCGAGACTGATTTCTGTGTTCCTGGGAAATGATTTTTGTTGTCGTGAAGAAATAATTCGGAACGTCGACTGCTTGGAGAGTGGGACCCGCTCACTTCCGCTGCTGCTATAGTAGATTCCGTCCGTCGCTACCTTCCGTCCTTTTTGACCGTTCATTCCCAATTCAGTCAGTTCCTTTCCGTTAGCATAACATCTACCCTGCCGGAGTACGCAGTTCAAATATGTCCCTCGCAGGTTTTGTTTCCATTTATTTATCGAGTTGCGACCGCCAGCCCTGAGATTAATTTTCTCGGCCGAGCGAAATCAGACGTGCTTTTACCTTAAGCGTATATCAGCAACTCAATATTTCACCTGTATATTTGTTAGGTATCGAAGCCACCGCTCTTACGCTCATATTTTTCTTTCGCCATGTTTTTATCCCGTCGCACTTACACGTAGTGGCTTCGCTGCTTACGTGACCATACACACGCACACATGGGGCCTCGCTTCGCCCCGTAAGACAAGCGCGTCTCTTCACTTCCTCCACAGTAGGGGATGAATGGGGGTGACGATTCCACACTGCAGTGGTTGGCATCCGAACCCGACTTTGCTTGGCTTCGCTTCTCATTGGAATGACCACTGTCCACTCGCAGACTTCTTAATTCCCCTGTAACTTGGCTTTCATTAGGCCAAACAGTCGCTGATTTCCATTACGCTCCAGCCTAGAAATTGCAGCTTTATCACGCGGATTTAGGCATTCCGCTGTCTTTATGGCAATCTGGCATCTCCATCAGCCGCCTCGAGTTGTCTCCATTTCTTACCAAATGCGGGGAGGTTTGCTGCTTCATTTTTCCCAATTCATTTTTTTGGCAGATCCAAGGCATCCAGCCTTTCACATCGGAGAGCATACAGACAACTGAACTTTCTTCCTTATGTTCATGCCAAGTGCGAACTCTTATTTTTCTGCACGGACCACACAGAGAGCAATTGTTCTCGAAAATGCCCCAAACAAACGACGAATTTACGATTATTCGCTAAACCTTTTGTCCCCATCTTCATTCATTTACTCAAGTGGACCCCTCTTCGAAATGTACCTCTTTCCCTTTCCGTGTTGCTTAGGCTCCAGTCAGCTGCGCCCTGATATTTATGACCTAACAGAGCTATTCTGAGACCACCCAGCCAGAGAGAGAATTCTTCGCCTCTTTTCTTTCCAAACCCCCAGATAAAACTTTATCTGCTGTTTACACTTTTAAACTCCAATCAAGCCTCGAACATAATTAATACTTAATTAATTTCACACATCAACCACGCCCATTAATTACTAAATTAATGGCGGGGGTGGGTCGTAACATCGGCCCCTCCTCAAGAAATCCAGAAGTCCTCTTCTGGGCCTATCGCTTTGCTCTTATCAATTTCCAGAGCAACCATTGAGTGCTACCTTTTCCCACAGGTAGAAACAATTCAAAATGGCAAAAATATTGCGTTTCTTGCCTTCAAAAGCATTGGAGCGACTTCCCAATTATCCCGCAATTTTGTTAATTAATTTAGAGAACAGCCGAAAGAAAAAAACAACGTAAATGAGAAATAAATAAAAAAAAACTGAACTGTAAAAGAACATGTGAGCCTGCCGAACTGTGATTCCTAGCTGCCTCATACCATACGCGACATGGCGGACAAATTTTAGAGTTTTCTTCAGGTTTTAGGATGGGGGGTGTCCACTGTAACATTACCTTGAGGAGAGTCGAGTGGTAATGTTATCCTTAAAGCGGAAGCAACACGTGTAAACTCTGGTCGCGAAGACACAGAAGCACTTTGTAAAGTAGAAGTCGCACTCACAGCCGCGGCGAACGAACGAGACACAGGAATAGAAGACCTGGGTACCTCTGACCCAGCCTCCGGCACATTTGTAACCAGCGGTACAGTTGGCGACGAAACCACAACACTATTTGACTGAACATCATTCATGGTGGTCACGGAAGATACAGACGACGAAGAAAGCGCAGAGGAAGGAGATATAGACGGGTATATGGCACTCATGCTGGTGGAGGTAGTAGCCAGCCTGGCTACTAACCCTCACGGCTCGAGCGTTGCAGCTTGCAACACTCAAAAACAGGCGAAAAACGAAAAAATAAGCACGTACAGCTTGTACGCCTCACTACTTGCGAGGAAGGAACTCAGGTAATAACAACACACGAACTGTCAAAGAACAAACGCAAAAAAAAAAACACAAACTTCACACGAAACTTCTAATACTGGCAGGAGCTCGAAAAAATGCGACTGATCAGTCAGAAGCCATCGCTTAGACCACTGCGCCACCGGGGCTGCCTCAGTCACTTCCTGCTATATCAGAAGACAAAAAAAGCAAGCATTTTTTCTTTTGTTTACAAAGAAAAAATTAAAGTTCGAAATCCGAACTTCAATTATCCGTCACCGTGTTTCGCTCCCCATAAAGATGTTTTCTCTGCACAGCAGGAACGCACTAGGGGTTTTGAACATAACTTCGCTTTAAACAAAAGGAAGCGTACTTGCCTACACGTTTTAAACGAAATAAAAAATAAAAAATTGGTACTACATTTTTTACTCTGACGTGAAAACAATTTTACAGGTCACGGAAATGGCTAAGATACCGCCCCGGTGGTGCGATGGCTGCAGATCATTCGTCCGAGATGGGTCCGGGTTCTAATACCGGTGAGGCATGGATGTCGTGTTTGTTTTACAGTCATGGTTCTCTCCATTCCCTAGAACCAGTGGTCCTAACTTAGGGACGGGCGACTGCTTATAGGCCACTGAGTTGCTCACGGTGGTCGTTAAAAATCCAATAAAAAAAAAAAAAAAGGCTGAGATTCAATCACGGACAGATTAAGTAGAGATTTTAAAATTTAATTTCGGTTTTAGAAAAAAAAAATCTTTTAAAAATATGAAGTCGCTCGTTTTCGCTTTGTTGGATCTTACCTTTACAGGCTGATGTGGCCGCGGCACCAGATGAAGTATCGCCTGCAGTGAAGCACCCGATATCTCCACCGAAAAAAAAATAAACATCTAAATAAAAAAAACACTAAGGAAAATTTTGTCAAAAATTTTGCTCTCCTCCTCTGCTGCTAGGGGCTAGCAAGGAGTTTTCCTACTTGCGTTGACAACCGAAAATTCTGCAACAACAAATTAATTATCTGATTTCAATAATTAATAATGACCTCCCATATTTAATTATAACAAATTAATTATTAACTTCCCGCAAAACCCGTACCGCGATTGGGCGTGGATGCCTGGATTTAACTCCAGCACGTCCCAATCTACCGAAAATCACAGCAACGCACACACACACTCGAAAAGATACCCAACGCTCATTTCACGTACGCTTGACATTTAATATCCAACGTTATATTATATACACTGCCACCTTTATCCATGATGTGGCACAAAAATCTGCTGAGATGAATGTATGGTGGGCTGCTCTATCGGCAGCTTAATTATGCACAATGATTTAAACACTTTATCACTGATTAAACGATAATACTGATTTAACAATTAACACTGATTCAAACACTGTTCACTGATGAAATTCTAGTATGCACAATAAACAAATAGAGCGAAGGAAACATATGTGAGAGATTACCCAAAACATTTAAATACACACTTTAGAAAACGATAATTGAGTACGAGCGTGGGTACCAGCAATTAAAATGATACCGTAATTATCATGACTGCCGCAGTTTAATTATAAGCTATATATATCTCTATACCATTACACACACCTGCATAGGCTTGACGCCAAATTAGCAGGGAAGAGCTCTTAAAACTTATGGCCATAACACAAATAAAAATCACGAATAAAATGTGTTGGAGGCCTCCGCTGTCGTGCGTACTCCCTTTCACAGGGGACAGAGTTCTATACGCTGTTCACTGTCCGACGGCACTTGTAAGTCGTGAGCAAATGCTCGTATAAAGACCACATACCTTGGCAACCGTTGTCTGAGGTCCTCAGCGCAGAGAAGTGGCAAGAAATATCCTGCCTGTTTTCGTAGGTATATAGACAGCCTAGGCAAAAGTGCACTAATGTCGACCTAGTATCGGTCGAGAAGTCCAAAGGACTGAGATGTCCTCGTTTAAGAGGGGATCATTCATAGCCCTCCTTACTTGCTTCTCTCTTCTTTTTCCGAGCTCTCCCAGCGGTCAGCTCTCAGGCCTAGGTTCCATGCAGCTCGCTGGTGCTGTTCTCGTGCGTGTGTCTGGCTTTGCCACCGTCCTGAGAATGCCACGCCGCTGGTTTTTCTCTTCTCCTCGTTTCTCTCCTCTTTGTCCTGTCACAGGGCTTCTCTTAGCCACTTGAAAAGGGATTTATCAGCTTGTTTTCAACTGTGGGTGGTAGTCGGTTCTCCCTTATCCCGTTCAGTTCGGAGAAAACTGCAACCACCGAATGTCTCTTGGCTTCCAGAGGGAATTTCGGGGGTGAGTTTTGCAGACTTTCGTTAGAGTTTAAAATGCACAAGACTGTTGCTATGAGTCCGAAATAGAGATGGTCTGTCGCCATGTGGCCTTTCACAATTCTCGTTTGCCAGAAGGCTACGAATTATGCACTTATCAAATAATGAACAAATTTTAACAATGGCAGTGATGAACAAATTAGAGGATCAATTACCGTAATTAATTATAACTATGAGTGCTGCCTTGCAGTTACATCGAAACACAAATTTACCGCATAAATGAAATATAAAAATTTTCCACAAGTTAGGCTGCACCCTATAACAGCTTTTACCAAAGATATTAAAGAAAAAACTAGGAACATGTTTAGAAAATTATAAAAAATAAGAATTAATAGAGAAATAAAAAAAAAACAAAAAAAAAAACGCTGCTTGGTCAGAAAAATTTAAAATTCCGAACATCTCAGACCATTCGCGTCCCTGCTAGAACAATAACTTCCCGCGATTCCGAACCTTTTTTTCCAGCGGACGGCATGAAGACGTCCAAAAAATATAAAAAATACATCGAAGAGATGTCACATAAGCATCTAAGGAGCAATCCCAAAAATATTAAATAAATGTTAAAAACTTAAAAACATGAAAATAAACTTCTTTAAACAGATGATGAATAACATTATTTTACTGGGATTTTCGATTTCCGTTGTACATTTTGTTTCGACGTAGCGAACCTACGACTCCGTAGTGACCACGGAGAATCCGTAGCGCTTGGAGTGTCCGGGTCTGCTCCGAAAGCAATGCCGCAGCACATGACGAAATTTATTCAATCGCGCCTGCTTCTGACTTCATCACGAGAGGACCAAGTGCATGCCACCTGGGATTGGTGAACTCAAAAGAGTTTTCGGCAGACAAGGGGAATCGCGACCTCCGATTTTTTTTTTTTTTTTTAAGAAATTGAAAAGTTCACTTCACGCCAGCTAAGTGAGAAATGGAAGGCATCGAAAAAGTCCGAAGTGCAATAATTTCCAAGCGTCAAAATTAAGTTTAAAGATTTCTCCAAGTGTCTGACGGAAAATACGGAGAAAAATTTCAATTTCAAGAATTCTCCTTAAATTCCAGGAGGCGTACGAACCTTATAATAATATATTGGGGCTATAAGTATCGAAAAATCTCAGTTCAAAATCCCCCATTAAAAACCCAGTTATCATCTTTCCATTAGGAGCTAAAATGTCTCTTTTCTCTACAATTTCACTTCTTCCGTTTCCATAGCCCCAGCCATGTCAAGCGCCTCCGCTAGTCACCACAAATGAACTCTGGATTCACATAGAAGCAAACAGGCAGGCTATTTCCCAGAACGATATCAAAAACACCTCTTCCATTTAATGTCACCGTGTAGAGGCTATTATTGTCGCACCAGGTGGCTTCACACGATACTGAGTTTTGAAGCGAAAAAATCTTGTAGCTCTACAGAATAAGTGTCATCAATTGTCTCCTGTAACATGAGGAATCTGTGATAGACATTTCATTTAAAGAGAGCGATTCATTCTTGGTGTAGCAATTTTCACAAACATTAGTCTTTTTCTTTTTTTTTTTTTCCCAGTTTATAATGGGAACTGTAGATCACATGAACTGAAGTACCATACTTAAGTCTGAAGAAACCATAATATCGGCATTTGTTGGTTGGTTAGTTGTGGCTAAAGAGCGTTATATCTGTATAGCATTTGTGTCTGACTCGCCAAGCAGATATAACGCTGGCCGTCTTAGAAACCTATCTGAAACAAAACTTTAGCATTCCGTGCTAGTTACCATTTGTTTTCTTTTTTGTTTTTCTTTTTGTTTCATCGAGCAGGCAGGTTTTCGACCCATTTTAAGTCACAAATGAAAAAACAAATTTCTTTCAGGAATTCCCGAACTCAGGTGCTCAAGTACTTTGTTACAAATTAAGCGCAAACAAGAAAAAAAGTTAGTATAACGTACACTGTAAATCATTATTAAAAATGCTCTAGGTCAATCCATGTGAATGGATAAATGTAGACACACAAGTATACATATATGCTAATACGTCCTTTAATTCTAGGTGGTTAAAAAATGCGAAAAGAGCATTTTTTACGGTAACGCTTTTCGCCTAAACAAGATTCAGAAAGAATCGTCCGAGCAGAGCTCCTGACCCAAGAACAATCTCTCTCGACATCAAAAAAAGAAGCGATTACTTCCAGAACTCACAACTGAATCGAAGCCCCGTAACGGACCGAGACAGGAAGCTCAGCCGAACGATGAACGAACTTGGACAAAGATGACCGCAGAGAGAGAAATTCTTCTTCCTTAATAAATAAAGACCACGCTTGTGTTTACTTCCGCGAGGATTTTGCACGCTCCGCAGCGAGGCAGACGATGCATGAAATGTCGTCAGAAAGAAATTTTCTTCTTCTGATGCATTGTGCCTCGCCGACAGAGGATTACCGGTGCCAACTTTGTTCGAAACGATATAGTTCAACAGCAGCAAAAAAGAACAAAAAGTCTGGTCTGTGAGTTCACGAAATGACGACTCACTCTCCAGTTTAAAAAATAAACCATATCAGTTTTTAAAACGACAAGGAGGGCTATAGTTGCTTTCCGAAAAATTCAAACTGATTTTTTTTTCTTTGTTCCACAATTCTTACAAAGTAACCGCGTGCAGGGATCCAGCAAAACGAATAGTTCAGGACCTGGTACTCTCCCAAGCATATCGAGAAAAGAAGATCATACTTTTTTTATTCTTTTCTAATAATCTGAAGGTAGAAAGAGGAGCAGTTATTTGCTTGGAGTGTTCGTTCGAAAAAGGGCATTTTTTACGCTTTCCAACCGTACGTTGAAGAAGCGCATATGCTCCAGCTTTGTCCACCTGTCCGCACGATAACTCACGTAAAAACGGTTCGATTTCGATGAAATTTTAGTATGTGGTAGGGAACAACCTGGGGACGAATCCCATTGAAAATGGGAGAAATGGGGTCAAAGGTCAAAACATAGGAGTGGGGTCCATTCCATCACCCTTATGCGCCATAACTTACGTAAAAATGCTTCGATTGCGACAAAACCTTATCATGTTGTTCCGGATATATACTGAACCGGTTCTGTTGAATATCATCGAAATGGAGTCAAAGGTCAAGGCACAGGAGCGAGATTTATTCCACAGTCATTATCCTCATAACTTGACTAAAAATACTTCTATTGCTACAAAACTTTAGTATGTTATTCCGGAGGTATACTGAACCGGTTCTGTTGAATATCATCGAAATGGAGTCAAAGGTCAGGGCACAGGAGCAAGATTTATTCCAGTCATTATCCTCATAACTTGACTATAAATACTTCTATTGCTACAAAACTTCAGTATGTTGTTCCGGAGGTATACTGAACCGGTTCTGTTGAATATCATCGAAATGGAGTCAAAGGTCAAGGGCACAGGAGCGAGATTTATTCCACAATCATTATCCTCATAACTTGACTAAAAATACTTCTATTGCTACAAAACTTTAGTATGTTATTCCGGAGGTATACTGAACCGGTTCTGCTGAATATAATCGAAATGGAGTCAAAGGTCAGGGCACAGGAGCAAGATTTATTCCACAGTCATTATCCTCATAACTTGACTATAAATACTTCTATTGCTACAAAACTTCAGTATGTTGTTCCGGAATTATACTGAACCGGTTCTGTTGAGTATCATCGAAATGGAGTCAAAGGTCAGGGCACAGGAGCAAGATTTATTCCACAGTCATTATCCTCATAACTTGACTAAAAATGTTTCTATTGCTACAAAACTTTAGTATATTATTCCGGAGGTATACTGAACCAATTCTGTAGAATATCATCGAAACGGGGTCAAAGGTCAGGGCACAGGCACGAGATTTATTCCACAGCCATTATCATCATAAGTTGAGTAATGATTTCTGGTACATTGGAAAGCGTATCCTGAGCAATGCATTGCATCATTTTACCAACTTGTTCAGTATAGTGAGTAGTGGTAGACCCACAGAGTAGGAGACCAGGCGCGACGCGATGGGTGGGCTTCAGCCCATCCAAATTTTCTTTGAGCCCACCCTTTAGTCCTTCTCCCCAACATTTAAACTGTTAGAATATATGGCTGGTGCAACCGTCTAAGATTTTAGGGCACTTAGGTAAACTTAAAAGATGAGAGAGAGAGAGAGAGAGGGAGAGAGAGGGAGATATTCCTTGTCAGGTTACAAACTAAAAATTCATAATCAGCTTTATGCCAGCAATAAAAAAAAAAAAAAAAAAAAAGAATAAACGACGTAAGTTGAAAACTTTTTTCTACTACGGATAACATTACCAACGTCAGGGAAAATCCGCATGAACAGAATGTTTAGCCAAAATTTCTCCACTTAGCATTTCAAAATGTGTGCCCCTCCCCTTCATGCTTAGTGAAATTAACTATTGTTGAATGAAATTAACTATTGTTGCGTCATTTCATGAGACAGCATTAAAAATCAGATTTCAACAATTATTCTGACTACTTCCGTTACCCATATTCGTTGCATCGAAGTTTTTTTACTTAGGATTTACTTTACTGCTGTCGGGAGAGATGCATAGCATCAAAAATCAAAGGCAGAAGAGTTTTCAAATCCGTCTTCCAGAACGATGCAAAGACAAGTGAAGAAACCGTGCTTTAGAGCACCAAAAATATATGGGAAGTCATAGATTTGTTTTCCACCATCTAGGAAATAATTTTGAGAACTGTTCTAGGAAACATAACGTAAATGCATATATACGCTTGCGCCATCGAACGTAAAAACTGTGCTAGAGAAAAAGCGAAAAATATGTGGAAAATCTTGGTCATGCTGTGCAGTTCGATTTCTAGAGACACAGACATGGTAAAAAAAAAAAAAAAAAAAATACATAGACTGTTACCCAATTTACCAAAAAAACTGGGAAAAGCGGAAAATATATGGAATGCTTTGCTCACGATCACACCCTTACGCTAATCAACCTATGCTGCAAAAGAAAAACGTTCCAATTCGTTTCCTGAGATATTGCCGCCGCAGAATAAAATGATAAACATAAGCATACCACAGTTTTAGACACTCATATGTGAGCCAAAGAACGTTCTAAAAATGGCTTATGAGTCCAGGATTATTCAGGACATCAGCTGAAATAAGTCAGCCATGACCTAAAAATATCAAATCGACAGAACAATACCTTCTCATAAAGCGCAACTTCATTCAAAGAACTTGACGAATTGCAAGCATGGAGATGTAATATGCAAGATCAAAAGCATGACTGATGATATACTTACTTTTTAATGACGTAATTGTAGGAATACTAATGCTCGGGGCATTTCGATTATTACAATACGTGAGACAATTATTTCACAACAGAGCAGTTTGTGAAAAAAAAAATTATTCTAAACCTTGAAAGGACACAGTTCAGTACTCGCCGTTTAAATAAAACGTTTGTTTTTACATTGCAAGCACGTGATTCTTTTTTTTTTTCTATAAAGCATACATTAATGAATGAAACATATTTTCCTGCTATCTTTCTACACCGAGGGCGTAATTTTGAAATATGGTCGAATCTCATTAAACCGCCATATATTTTATTCATCGCGCAAAACTGTTAGTTTTAAAGAGGTTCATATAACAAAAAAAAAATAGGAGTGAAATTAATTCAATGACAGTATAAGGAAGAAATAAAGCAAACATGTGTTCTTACGTATCGGATCTCAAATTCTGAGAACGTAGAGATTGAAAACACAGTGATTACGTTCATGACGAAAATTCTTAAAACAACCTGTTGTCCCCCCCCCCTTCTCCCCTACGTTTTCCTATAACATTAATACTTCGTTTATCAGTACCATCGGCATTTATTCTATCTTTCAACTTTTTGCAACCTTTCTAATTCTTTTTTTTAGAGATGGATTTATCGGGTATCATTCCACAAAACAATCCAGATTCATATGTATTATACGTACATCTTTTAATTCATAACCAAATGTGGATATTCTAACATTTTTTTCTTGACTCATCCACTGAACTTTCAGGGATGACAACTGTTTTACCGTGCTGTATTCTTAATGATTATTTCTGACGATTTTTTAATCTTTAAAGGCACTATTACTGTAGATGAATTATTAAATTTGGTATTCTTTCAAACTGTCTCTTTTTCGAGTATGCCTTCAACGGTAATAACTCCATGTTTTGCATTTACCTGGCCAATCAAATAATATATATCATCATCATCATTTCAACTATTATCAATCCACTGCTGGATGAAAGTCTCCCCAAAAGATTCTTCAACAACTGTCTGTCTTGAGCCAGCCTCTTCCATGCCACTACGGCATGCTTTCGAATTTTATCCACCTATCTTCTCCGTGGTCTTCTTCTGGGTCTTTTTCTGCCCCTTGGTATCCAGTCAAAAATTTCGATTGTGCATCGGTGGTCAGTTCTTCTGGCAAGATGTTCAGCCCATCGCCATTCCATAGATTTTACTCTGATCATGATATCGTCCACTCTTGTCATTTTTCTTCCACGAATTCCTCTTCTTATCCTTCCTGGCTACACACCAAGGGTGCATCTTTCCATGCTTCTTTCAGTTATCTACTGCCTTCGTGTGTGTGTGTGTACAGTGGCGTACCCGGGGGTGGGTGCAAAAGGCCATATGCACCCCCCCCCAAATAATTTTGTCTATAGTATTAAAAATTGAAAAAAAAATTGTCGGTGACGTTATTTTACTAGTGTTGCCGTTAGTTACTTCTTTATTTGGAATGGTCAGACGAGGTCACATATGCCTTTTGTTAATACCCCCCCCCCCCGTCCGCATTTCCCACTTGTATGCCACCAAAAAAAGACAGGGAACTGGTGTTGTATGTTGTAGTGGTCAGGGCGTCAGTCTACTGAATGGTGGGGGCTGGGGCCTGGGGGAGGGGGCTAAGCCTTTTATCTTGAGAATATACCATAACAGGAAAACAAAATCGTAGAATGAACATTACTGTGTAATTAATAGTATTTGAGAAATATAAAAATACCTGTTCTCATGCACATTTTTTCATCACTTCAGGAAGGAATGGTATCGTAGCTGCACTGATAAAACCAAGAATGTGAGAATTTTTCGATTGTTGACTTTACATCATATAAAATTTTATTCACTGACAAATAATAAAAATGCAACTTGATGTAAATGTAATGTATAGTGCTTGAACAGTCTGATGTAATTGCAGAAGTGATTCTTTGATGAAATATAACTTTTAAATTGAGATAATTCAAACTACAAAATTTCTCATTCATGGTTTAGACATTGCGGCGACGATATGCACCCCCCCCCAGAAATTAATTTCTGGGGGTACGCCACTGTGTGTGTGTGTGTGTCCAATCCAATAATATATCTTTAGAGAAAGTTTTTTTTTCAAACAAGAGCTTTCTCTGGATTTCGTGCTTGCCACTTAAATTTTTAACCGAGTGCAGTTGCTTTTCAGATCTCACTCATTTATGTTTATCGCTTAATATGTGTCTCCTATCGTTCTTCTGCTAATTAACTTGTCAAAAAATTTAGAACAGTGATTTACAAATGCTTGACGGCTAGATCCAGAATTACGATATTTTAATTCGCATATCAAAATTTTCTCATGAACATCCATTTCAGGATGCTTTAAAATAAACAAAAACTGATGAATGAAAAGAGCTGTCACTGGAGAAACAGTGACAGCATAACAAGTTGTCCCTGCATAAACAGTGACTACCAATAGCGTTGCATAACTAGAGGGTTTTTTAGAGCTCAGAACTATTTACTTGAACACAAAATTATTTATACAATGCGTCAGATGAAGAAGAAAAAAAAATGTGAAATATTTACAAATGAGATGAAAATGATGACGATATTGACAACTAAATGAATGATTGTTTATAAGTTAAAGAAGCATGGTATACAAGTGTTGAATCATGTAGTCCCGAAACAACAGAAATTAAATATCACACAATCCGAAATGTGAAATGCGAGGCAGAAAATATTATTTTTGGGGGATCCTCTACGGAAATGTAAGACGCAGCGGTTAAGCTATTGTGTTTGGACAAATCGTAAAGGAAACCATATGAGTAGAGTAATTAGTCAGTACATCTTCATTCGATATTTAACTTGTACATCTCCTTCGATATTTGTACATCTCCTTCGATATTTAACCGGACACACGCACGCACGCACCAGTCGTCTCATTTTTGTCAGATGCAATATCAGAGGCGTAACGAGGCTATAACGAAGTAAATTTCTCCGTCATTTTTGGTCTACGCCGGGATTCGAACCCGAGGCCGCTTATTCCGGAACAAGTCGCTCTACCAACTGAGCTACGCAGACATTTGTTCTGATTGCTATGTGCCTTTATGTCGTGTGCGTCCTGCTGGCAGGTACGTCACATCTCCCCCCCCTGAAAGAGGGCCGGGGGCATGGCCCACGGGTCAGCCGTGACCATGAATCGTTGCAGGCAGCCATACACTGTAGAACGTGCACTTGAGAACTCCCAGTCAATCTGGTGTGTGGAATGCAACGTCACACACATTTATTTTTGAAGCGCTGGAGATGGGATGGGATTCTCTGATTTTTCCTATCTCGCGGTGTGGAAATAACATCACACCAATGCGAGATTTTGAACGGTCGGGTCATCCGGATAGTTCGGGCGCCATTATAACGAAGTAAATTTCTCCGTCATTTTTATCCGCGCCGGGGTTCGAACCCGGGTCCATTCATTCCGGAATAAGTTGCTCTACCAATTAAGCTACGCGGACATTGATTCTAATTGCTATCTGCCTTTATGTCGTGTGCGTCCTGCTGGCAGGTACGTCACAAGGCAGTTCTGCGTTACGCCTCTATTGCATCTGACAAATATTTTGTGGTTTCCGGGGCAAACAAACCACAAAATATTACGCAACCCAATATATATATGATTATCAATCCACTGCTGGATGAAAGTCTCCCAAAATGTCTTCCATGACTTTCTCCTTTGACTGACTGTTTTCTACGGCTTTTTCAAACTGTTTCGGCCTTCGAACCCCACGTTACACGAACCGAAAGTTGCTGGAAACCATGGCTCGTAATTGCTGTAATGATAAAATAGCCCCCAGAGAATCTTCAATAATGTGAACGACATTCTTCTCTTGCAACGTACGTACAACCGCACCAGGGGCATACATAGAAATTTTTTTCGGGAAGGACGACCAAAAATGGAAGTTTTTGAAATCTACCAGAATAAAATTTAACTTAATGGAAAATAGAAGAAAAAATTAAAACATTTTTCATTTCTAATGTGAGTTGATGCATTTTTATTAAATAAAGGCATTTCTTTTTCTAATGTAAGTCGCATTTTAACCAAAAACTTCAAAAAATGAAACACTTTCGTGGGTTCAATGCGCCCTTGCCCCCCCCCTCTCTAATTACGCCCCTAAACTGCACCTTCATTTTTGAATGTGAGCAGCTAATATCCTTTGAACGTTGAGAAGGAAATGCGAATTTTAAGTTGCCGATGAACCCGAAACTGGCGAAGCATATAAGAAAATTCTGTAAATGGATAAATTACCAAGTACGGCGCGAAAAAACTACACCAGAAACTAGCGTAAAAGTTTCAACTCCAATTCAATCAGATTGTAAGCGGGGAATTTTTGCGCCCTCTCTTAAGCTGCGTCCAGGGCAGCCGGCCCGCCCTCGTTACATCTCTGCATGCAATAAATCGCGCACAAGAGCCTGCCTTTGATTTTCGGCAGATGTTCATTCCTCGCTAATGGCATCATTCTTCCTTCAAGGGAGTGCTGTGGGCCCGTGACGGTCGCTATTATCTCATCCATTCCGTAAAACGTTTTTGAGGTGGACCTGTGACGTACCATAGAGGTAAAGCAAGTGTCAAGACAACAAATCTGCAGCGATACATTGAGTCAGTGTAGCTTAGTTGGGAGAGCAAGTTACTCCGAAGGGAGGGGATCCCGGGTTCGATCCCCGTGACGGACAAACTTGCGTTTCCACAGACCCATCTAACGTGCTTTCGGAGCACACTTACGAAGATAAGATGGGCGATTCGGAGTGTCCTTTGCAAGTGAATAATTTGAGAGGAGGTCTGCAACGAGAAACACCAAAATGTCGCCAGAATGTTCTGGCAGGTGGCGGTCAGCGAGGTGGCGGTTTGAAGAGGAAAATTCCTATTTAGTAGAACAGAAAAAGATTCGTGGGCAGTGGGCGGAATGTGGGGTGGCGGTTTAAAGGGAAGCAGTTTATCGAGGTTCGATTGTATTTGGAGACACAGGAGTGTTGGTTCTTCGGTTCCTTTTTTTTTTTTTTTTTTTCTTTTCTTTGGTTGTTGTGTTTTCTTGCCCTTCTCTCGTTAGTGGCGAAGGCGTACACTACCAAATTGGCGATACGAAATGCGCATTCGCCAATTACGAGAAAGTCTGTTCAACATCACAGAAAAATGCTTTCAGCTTAGATTCACTGCTCATATTTGATAAGACACACAGCGCCAGTGGCGTACCCAGAAATTAATTTTGGAGGGTGCATATCGTCGCTGCAATGTAAAATCCACGAATGCGAAATTTTGTAGTTTCAATTATCGCTATTTAAAAATTAAATTTGATCAAAGAATCACTTTTACAATTACATCAGACTGTTGAAGCACTATACATAATATTTACATCAAGTTGCATCTGTATTATGCATCGGTGAATAAAATTTTATATGATGTAAAGTCAACAATCGAAAAATTCTCACATTCTTGCCCTAATAATAAAGCATCACCCCCTCCCCCCACGTCGATGCTTTCTTTATTACACCGCTTGAAAAATTTTCTCCACATTTTGGAAGAGAACAATTTACCTCAAACGTGTTTATAGGCATGGATGGCTACACCAACTTGTTATGTGATATTTTAAAAGAGAAAATACGTGTGTTCAGCAAGGAAAAGTGCATAAGCAAAAATAAATAAATTTTTAACGGTTTGGCTGGCTTCCACAATGTAAGTCAAGTCAGGCATGTGATTGTAGGCGGGGCACACTCAGCCTTTGTTCCAGCCAACAGCTCTTCAAGAAATTAGGAAATGTCACGCGATTTAAAGGATATTTTTTGTTCCCACATTTTATTTTTAAAGTAACGTGATTTGTACTTTATCTTGTAGCGTCCTACAGCTAAAACTGCATTTTTCTATTTGTAGCAATGCGTCTTGCCACGCTACTCTAAAGTATAGCGAGCTACTTCCATTCACTAGCTGTAATACGCAAAATACTCAAGGCACTGTACAGAAAATTTTCCGCTTATATACACAAATCTGTGGTTGGTAAAAAAACAACTGAACTGTATTTTAATTATTTGGAAATGTCGGTCGTTCAACGCCTAATAGCTGCACGAAGATGATTAAGAGATTTCTTCTAACTAAATGAGGCATATGTAGCAACACACGACTTCGTTATCTCCTCATAGTCTCGTTGCTTATCTGTTGGAAGTTGGGCAACAGCAGGTGCAGATAATGAAAGCCAGTGACCCATGAGAGAGACGTATTTGACATCATCATCACGCAGCGTGTTGATTAAGTTGCGGATATGCTAATACAACTCAAACGAAAATAATAACTCAGGAATTTGACTATAAAAATGCAACCTAATATGCATCACATTTTAATTGGCCCTTTTGTGAGGGTTAGTGCTTTAAAGAGTACGATGTGCAATAATAACGAACACCACGGGATATTTCGAATGCAGCCCATGGGTAAAGTTGCCCTAGTGCTACAACTTTCTAACGCTTTTCCGAATACAAATTATGGGATCTTTCCAGTAATGTCTATGAAAAAAAAGTATTGATTAAGTCGTATAATTCACAAAATGTTCATAGAAAAGCAGGATTTCCACAATTTTTCTCCCAAAAGGATAAGTGATTTTTAAGGAGTTCTGCGGCTTTTTACAGACTTAAAAATGTTTTGCTTGGTGCTTTTTAAAGGACCTTTTCAACTGCATACGCAACAATGTGTACAAATATGCTTTTGCACACAACTTAACTATGCAAATTGAAGTATGCTGATGAAGTTCACAATAATTTCCCATATAATATAAATTTTTGGATGTAACAAATTAAAATGTATGCAGTTTTTTTATTTTTTTATTTGGAGGTTTAACGACCACCGTGAGCAACTCAATGGGCTATAAGCAGTCGCCCGTCCCTAATTTAATGTCACTGGTTCCAGGGAAAGGAGAGAGCCAGTGCCGTAAGACAAACACAACATCCATGCCTCACCGGGATTCGAACCCGGACCCCTTCGGACGAATGATCAGAGGCCAACGCCTTAGACCACTGCACCACCGGGGCGGCTGTATGCAGTTTAAAAGACAGTTCTGCAGGTCTAATAAGTTTTCTTACCTGAGAGTATAATCACATATGCAATAAAGAGTGTGTGAATTGTAAAACTGCGGTTAAATCTGTGAGTTCAAGATTTGAATTTTGCACATAATCATCTCATGATTGAAATTGCAAATCCAAAGTCAAGACTGCATGTTCGAGATTTCACTTTTGCACTTAATTTTCTCGTAGCATACTGAATAATTCTTATTTACAAATACAAAAAGAAGAATACAAAAAGTAAAATATCAGTACCAAGAGATGGTGATGGGGTTTGTTGGGTGAAATCTGCTGAATGTGTTTAATTTAGCCCATGGTCCTTCACTTATTTTTCAGCTAATTGCTTATTTCGCACTGCCCCGTGATCTCCCATGGACTTTCAGCTGATGTCACATGACGTCATCATTAGCATAGCCAAATAGCAGCGAAGTTCTAGGCAGTACGTCGTAATTTCTGGATTTTTTGTTTTTTTTTGTTTGGGGGTTAAACGACCACCGTACGCAACTCATTGGGCTATAAGCAGTCGCTTAACATTAATTTAGGGTTACTGGTTCCAGGAAAGGAGGAGAGCCAGTACAATAAGACAAACACAACACCCATTCCTCACCGGGATTAGAGCCCAGACCCATCGCTGACGAATGGTCATAAGCCAGCGCTTAGACCACTGCGCCACCGGGGCGGCCGTTTCCTGAATTCGGGCAGCCAGTTACGAAAAATAAGCACTTTGTGCCATTTCCAGCAAAAATAAAGATTTATAAGGATCGTGGGAACCCTTATGGCCGCTCTGGTAGCGCAGTGGCCTAAGCGCTATCTTAAGACTATTCTTCCGCGATGGGTCCTTTCAATGACTCGAATCCCGATGAGGCACGGATGTTGTGCTCAGGGGTTTATCCAGGAATTTCATTTTGGTATGGTGCTGGAAATTTGGGGGAGGGTTACAAATTGGGGAGGCTAGGAGGGGGGGGAGATGAAACGTAATTTTTCGAAGGCAGGAAATTTTTATAGTGAAATATTTGGGCTTTAAACTTAAAATTAAAAATTAGAAAAATTTCAAAAAATGGAGAACTGCTGAAATTGTATAGTTAAGTATGGTTATAACCGGGAAGCCATCCCCTGCCCCGGTGGCGCAGTGGTCTAAGCGATGGCCTCCGATCATTCGTCCGAACGAGGTCCGGGTTCGAATCCCGGTGAGGCATTGATGTTGTGTGTGTCTTACGGGACTGGCTCTCTTCCTTTCCTGGAACCAGTGACCCTAAATTAGGGACGGGCGACTTCTTATAGCCCATTGAATTGCTCACGGTGGTCGTTAAACCTCCAGTCAAAAAAAAAATATTAATAACCGGGAATCTTTTATCAAAAACTATAAGCGGTTATTTTGTTTTTGCGCTGTTTGTATGTTTTATCTCTCCTGTCCATATAGTAATACAAATGTTTGCGTTCAAAAGCGACGTTTGTTCCTTTATTCCGGAGAGAGGAGGGGGGGTCGCTGGAAGAAGGATCAGTGGAAAGTTTTCTTCTGTCATGCCTCTTATCATAGTGGCACACATTCAGGGTTTATGGGACAGTCTCTGAAACATTGTACTCCATTAGTGCAGAGAAATACTGAAGAGTATGAGATGTGTTTGGGATGAAAAGGCTATGCAAGGTTCCAGTCTGTAACCCTGTTAGGTTTGCCTCGAGTTTAGAGAGAGCTTGGTGATGGAAAACTCCCGCTTAAGAACATGAGCTACCACCTCTTAGGGATGTGAAACTCCCGGCTTTAGGAGCCACAACCTACAAAGTCTTGGGATGTGAAACTCTCACTTAAGGACAACAGCCATCACCTACAGAGTCTTAGGGATGTGAAACTCCATCTTAAGGACAAGAGCCACCACTCGCACAATCTTGGGGACTTATATACATATATATTTTTTTTGATTGGCGGTTTAACGACCACCGTGAGCGACTCAATGGGCTATAAGCAGTCGCCCGTCCCTAATTCAGGGTCACTGGTTCCAGGGAAGAGAAAGAGCCAGTGCCGTAAGACAAACACAACATCCATGCCTCACCGAGATTAGAACCCGGACCCCTTTTGGACGAATGATCAGAGGCCATCGCTTAGACCACTGCGCCACATCTTGGGGATGTGAAACTCTCGCTTAAGGACAACAACCACTATCTAATGAGTCTTGGAGATGTGAAACTCCCTCTTAAGGACAAGAGACATCACCTACAGAGTCTTGGGGATGTGAAACTCCATCGTAAGAACAAGAGCCACCACTCGCAGAATCTTGGGGATGTGAAACTCTCGCTTAAGGACAACAGCCACCACTCGCAGAATCTTGGGGATTTGAAACTCTTGCTTAAGGACAACAGCCACCACCTAAAGAGTCTTGTGGATGTGAAACTCCCGCTTAAGGACAAGAGGGCAGAGTCTTGTGGATGTGAAACATCCGATGGACAAGAGCCACCACCTACAAAGTCTTGGTTATGTGAAACTCCCTCTTAAAGACAAAAGCCACCAATTACAGAGTCTTGGGGATGCGAAACTCCATCTTAAGGACAACAGCCACCATTCGCAGAATCTTGGGGATTTGAAACTCTCGCTTAAGGACAACAGCCACCACCTAAAGAGTCTTGTGGATGTGAAACTCCCGCTTAAGGACAAGAGGGCAGAGTCTTGTGGATGTGAAACATCCGCTGGACAAGAGCCACTACCTACAAAGTCTTGGAGATGTGAAACTCCCTCTTAAGGACAGGAACCACCACCTAAAGTCTTGGAGGCTAGAAACTGACTCGCAAGTGTCCTCCCTGCATATTTGTGCAACTCAACTTGCAAAAAGAAAAAAAAAGAAACTGAAATTTAAAATTCTACACATTTAGAAAACCGTGAAACCTCCGAGAAAATTCCAAGGGAATTAAAACATTGTGCATACAGATAAACAGCATTGTGTGCTTTCTCAACCGTCCTTAGTATACGTACAACCTAACTGGGGAAAAAAAGGAAATTAAAAATAAAATAAAAAATAAAATAAAATAGAGGAAGAAAGAGGTTCATTGCTGCTTGACAGCGCGACCTTCTTCTCATTGGTGGAAAGGGAGGCTCTAAAAGAACACAACTGACAAGCCCCGCCCAGGAGGCGCAGTGATCTAATGCATGGCCTCTGGGGATTAGTCCAAGCGGGTCTGGGTCCGAGTCCCAATGAGGTATAACTCTCCTCCTTCCATGAAACCAGTGGCTCTAAATTTGGGACAGGTGACTGCTGATGGCCCTTTGAGTTGCTCACGGTGTTCGTTAAACCCCGAAAGAAAATAACAGCATGTGCGTAAGCCACGGAAAGATCAAGTTTGCAACCCTGATTTTAGCTTCCTAGTTGATATAGGACGCTACTTCAGTAAGTTAGAAACTCAGTCATAATACGAAAACAATTTATTTTCAACAGCGTTCAGTGCTGCGTGTTAAAATTCTGATGCAAAGCAATTCTAGTTCACTTTCTTTATCAGCTCCGCTTGAATTGAGACAGCAGTGTAAAGAACGTACAAATTGTAAATACTGATCGCGAAACAGAACAATCTGAATTCTTTGACTCATGTCATGAATAATGAAGCTGATAAAAACGCTTCTTTCGTCAACCCGTTTTGCATTTAGAGTGCTATGGAAATCTGTTCCACAGAACTGCACCTGAAAATCGCTCACATTTTAAAGTTAAGTATCGTAATGTACTTGAGTGGGCAGCTTCATCTCAGAGAAAGCCATGTTAGCACTGAGTTCCCAAAGATAAAAAAATTCTCTTGCTTATTATGCAAATTTGGATCAAAGGGGTGCTTTGTACAACTTCATTGGAAACTGGAACAGAGGGCTCTGGAGAGAATCAAGAGTCGAAGAAACTTCAAATCCAGAAGTTAGGCTAATTTCAATGGCCAGCTGTGAGTGGTATCAGCCAGGGGCGAATTGGCCCACCGGGACATTTCCCGGTGGGCCCCTTCCGTATATTTTGTCTCTTACTTTCTTAAAAATGTTTTCAGTTCAGTTCTTTTAAACACACAACTGAACCACAACACTTTTTTTTATAAATGAAATACACATAATGCAATTATAACAAGCGGGATAGAAAAAAAACCAAAACTTCTATTTTGAATTAGGGTAAAAAAATCCCCTCACCAGGCAACTGCAAGAATCCCAACTACAATATATGGGCCATGTGTGTTTGCGAACTTCTGGGTTCACTTAGTAGTTGAGGAACGAGAATGTATGTACCGTACGTTGCGGGAGGGCAGGGGTGTGTACAAGATGTTCTATATATTCCCCAAGGAAGGGGAGGGGGTAGTTGATTTTACTCCCGTTGGTTGTAGAAGGCATTAGTGCTGTGCACTGTGTTCATATGAGATGAGTTCGCACTCAATTTTAAGAGCCGAGCCCGAAGTATGTCAGCCCTAACCCGCCCGAGCCAGAATTTTATATTGCAAGATAGAGCCCGAAAACTATAATTAACCTGTTTAGGCATTAAAGAAATCTCCTCTACCAAACTTCCACTCCTTCCTCCCCACAAAATTAACCGATGTATTTCTCAACTGCAGAGTGGGGAAGGGATGTCTATCTATTTCTATAATTTTTTTGACCATTCATTTCATCCTGAAATGTTTCGAGGGGCCCGGAATCAGGAAAAATCGGGGGCACAACAATCTACGTATGTTAACAGCATTGGGGTGAGGCTGAACAGGGCTACATTGTTTTCACTACTTTAGTTAAAGTAGTGAAAATACTCACACATATTTGATAAAGTTGCACAACAATGCTAGATAATGGTCATTATGTGATGTACTACCCACTATATGACAACACAGAATTCAGAGTGAAAGCTAATAATATCAAGAACTTATATTGAAATAATTGTAAGATTATTTGCGGGGTTGTTCATATATGCGATCCCTTTCCCCAGCCCGAAATGTTCTACCTACGCTCCTTGTGATAACTGGAAAATGCTGCAGATGAAGGCATTTACGGAGATATCATTTCAACATGAAGTTGCAAAATGTTTTGTTTACGTTATTTAGTAACGTGTCTTTACAATACATAACCGCAGCATAAAAGTGCGTTTTGTAATTGAAACACATACGTATATATGATCACTAAATGAAGAAAATGTTCGCTACCATATTTAAAAATCTTTAAATTCCTAACTGTGATTGTCCACAATAGAAAAATTACAAACATTGCAGTATAAATAGAAAAATTTACAGTGTAAAAGTTTTGTATTTTGTTTTCATTTATTTATATTTAAAAATCATGTCTTATGCGAAACGAATTTTGGTACAATTCCAACATAATGTTAGTAGCAGTTCTCCCTCTCAAATATTTGCTGGAATTTCAGCCCACTTCGTTGAAAATTTAATACTGGAAGCTCAAAGGTATGAAAACCAAAATTATTTTACGATCTGTCAAACATGAAAAGGCTATATATATAAAAAAAAAAAAATTAATGTTCTTACTTCAGCGTTCTTAAAAGAAAATTTAATATTGAGTGTGTCCAAATTAGAAGCTTCTCCTGCGCGATTACGTACATAACTAACTGAACTAGTGATTTAAACCTGGTTATTTGCCTTTTCCACGTCGATCAAGTGAGTTTACCACGATATTTAAATATCTTGAAATTTCTAAAAATTGCAGTACAATTTTTCTGTCGTAAAATCTTGGCATGGACCGATGGAAATATTTCCGTAACACCCACTTCAATTTAAGGATGACGGGTGTGCTTCTCACCCCACCCCTTCCCAAGTACTATGCTTGCCACTGTTTCCAGAGCAACTGTACTTTTTGTTTTGTTTCTTAAATAAAAAAAGTGATTTTCAGTTGTGAAACAATAGTACCGCAGAACTACAACTGAACAGGCTCATTTGCAAAAATTTTCCTGGGCCCTTTTGCGACCGCCAATCCACCCCTGGTATCAACAGACTCTTCCGGGAAAGAATACAAGACGGATGAAAGTGATCCTTTTCACCATGCGCTTCTGTAGCATTACTAGAAAGGAGAAAGCGAAAAGAATAGAATGCTAACACAGTTTTACCAGACACATGTTGTTATCCATCGTGGCCGCCCCGGTGGCGCAGTGGTCTAAGCGATGGCCTCTGATCATTCGTCCGAACGGGGTCCGGGTTCGAATCCCGGTGTGGCATGGACGTTGTGTTTGTCTTACGGCACTGGCTCTCTCCCTTCCCTGGAACCAGTGACCCTAAATTAGGGACGGGCGACTGCTTATAGCCCATTGAGTTGCTCACGGTGGTCGTTAAACCTCCAATAAAAAAAAAAAAAATCCATCGTGTTTCGTGTGGGATGGAAATAATGCGCCTATCTGTAATTCAAAGAAACACCGAAAGTTTTCGAAGCAATAAAGAGATAATAGAAAGATCTGGCAAAATGCCACAGAGCATGAAGACATCATCACATAATATTACACACTGCTGAAACACGGAACAGTGTTCCATAACAGACATGTTTAGTAGGGTGGGTCGAAAATACCGAAATGTTTTTAAGCGAATCGGTGTAATGTGGAAAAGTTGCCTCTGGTGTAACTACAGATAATGTAAAAAAAAATTAAATCAGACAATATTTTTCGTTCGCGCATGACGATCGAAATTATAAAAATTTCCAAAATCTACGCAATTTTTTTTTATTTTTTTCCAAGTACCAAATAAATCACAATAGAATTCGTTATATTGCAGAAAAGTTGCCTCTAGTATAACTAAAAAATGTAAAAAAGTTTCTTTGAATTGAGACAATATTTTCCGTCCGTATTTACAGAGATTTGTTCGAAGTACCATATCCTTCCCGCTCCACTCACATGCGGCTGAGACCTATCGACCTTGACAAACACGCCATTTGCTGGTGGCAGTGGTAAACAAAATAAAATCTGTAGTTGATAAAGCATGCATCCCTACAGTATCTCAATATAGAATAGTGTTGCTTATTAAGACCTACCATGATAAATATTACAAACTAAGGAAGTGTTATAACAGTGACAAAAACAAACCAAACTTTCAAAACAAGCTTGACAGTTTTAACAAAAGAGTCTAAGGCACTTTTTGATGTTGATGCGTGCAAGTTGTTCGACGACGCTGGATTGCGTTTGTAACATACATATATCAATCTCATGCCCCTGTGAATAATCGAAAAATGTCCCTTCGATTGAACTGAAGCTCCTGTATCTCCAAAAACAGCATAGGATAGGAAGCATTGAACCAGTAGACATACGGGAAACCCAAAAGATTAAAACGAGGAAGCAAAGAAAAGAAGGTAAACTCCGCTAAGCGTCAATCGCGGCCACTTCTAACTCCTGAATTTCCTTCTAGTGGACAGACTACAACCAAGACCGAGGACATGAGGAAAAGTTATTGTCTTCAACCTCCTGCTGTGTACGCTGAACAAAACCCATCACCTCAAACTGAAATAGATGACTTTCCAGAAAATAAACTTTATCTAAATTTGTGGAATTTCTATATAAGTTTGATCGTCATGCGCGAACAGAAAATATTTTATTGGGAGGACCGGAAAGTAATGTCGTTTTGGGGAAAGAAGACAATCACTGTTTGTAACAGAAGAAATTTATTTCTTTATCAATTATATAATCGCCATCATTATCGATCACACTTGCCCATCGCGAAACCAAACTTTCAATGCCGTCTTTATAAAAAGACGTTGGCTGTGATGCAAAGAAGTCCGAGAACCCCGTTTTGACATCATCAATAGTGTGGAATCTTTTACCATTAAGAAAGTACTGCAGATATCTGAACAAATGGTATCATATGGTGCAGTATCAGGGGAATAAGGGGAATGGGGCAGAACTTCCCAGCCAAAATTTCTTATCGACTGCTGGGTCCGTCTCGCCGTGTGAGATCTCCTGAATTGTCATGCTGGAGGATGACACTTTTTCTGCTGACCAGTGCTGGATGTTTTACAGTAAGAGCTTCCTTCAAATGGTCCAGTTGTTGACAATAGAGATATGCCGATGCGGTCTGTCCGGGTTCCAAGAGCTCAAAGTGAGCTATGCCAGCGGTAGTCCACCAAACGCAGAGCAAAACCTTTTTGGGGTGTAGGTCTGGTTTGGGCGCAGAAACTGGTGTCTGACCTGGAGAAAACCCCTGGTTTTTGCATTTGTTGTTCACGTAAAGAACCCGCTGTTCATCTCCAGTGGCAATTCGATGAAGAAATGGATCCTTTTCCTGTCGGCTGAGCAAAGAGTTGCAGATGGTGGAACGCTGGGCTTTGTTGGTAAGGTGAAAGTTGGTGTGGGACCGATACTCCTATATGTTGTAGGTGCTCTTAAACAGTAGATCACGATGCATTAAGATGCTGGGATAATTCATCAATGGTTTGTCGATAATCTGCCACAAGTGGCCGCACGCAGCAGGTCATTGTCCAGCTCCATCGGCCTTCCTGCACGAGGGGCATCAGAGAGGTCATTTTTGACCGACCGGAATTGGGCGAACCAACACTGGCACTTACGGAAATTTAACGCATTCGGATAAACAGCGCAAATGTTATTGGTGGTCACGGTTGCATTGTTCCCCTTGTGAAATTCATACAGCATACAAAGACGAAAGATCAGATCAGATCATATCAGATCATAGGTAGAGGATTTTAGGAAGGGAGTGTCTGACCCCAGGTCTTAAACAACCCTTAGAAATAGGAAGCTAGGAAATTTGGGATAGAGTGCCCGATTGGAAAGTGACACGGAAGCGAAGTAGAAAGGGGGAGGAAGACGCCCTTATTTATTACCGGGGGTCAGTACCCGGGCTCCGACGGCTTAACGTGCCCATCCGACGCACGGCGGATATTTAGAAGATCGAGCGTTCGTATCTGCCTGGGATCGAACCTGAGGTCCTCTCCGTGGCAGTCACGAACGTTGCCCACTCGGCCACCCGCGGCCTTACAAAGACAAAAATCGCTCTCCTCGGGTTTTATGTCACTCATTTTGTTTTGCAAATCTGGAAGACAAAAACACCTACGTAAGTTAAAGGCGAGTAGTTTTCTTCCCGGAATTAGTGGTGGATATAAGCGTATAATGCTATATACCACTGTTTTGCACATAGTATAATGTTATCCACTTCCAGCTTTTTGTACACATGCAATTGCACTGAAGTGCCAAAAGTCATGGAATACGTACCTTGTATCGTGTAGAATCTCCTCTAGCACAGAGAAGTGCAGCAACTCGACGTAGCATTGATTCCACAAGTGGCCGGAAGACTTCTGGAGAGATGTTGAGCCATGCCGTCTGAACAGCCTCCCATAGTTCCCTGGTATTTATAATTGAGGGATCTTGGATGCGAATGAGCCTTTCCACCACGTCCCATAAGTGCTCTATTGGGTTCATTTCGGGCGAACGTGGTAGTCACACCATCCGTCGGAACTGTTCAGAATGCTCCTCGAACCAATTTTGGATAACTTGCGCCCGATGACATGGTGCACTGTCCACCTGGAAAATCTCATCGTTGTTGGGGTACATGAAGTCCATGAAAAGCTGCAAATGGTCACCCAGCAGAGCAACAAAGCGATGACCGGTTAATGACGTGTTTACGAGAACCAGAGGACCCAGACCGTGCCGCGTAAAGACACCCCACACATGTATGTAACCACCGCCAGCTTTTACAACGCTTTGTTGATAGCTTGGGTCCATGGACTCATCGAGTCCGCGCCAAACCCGAACCCTACCATCAACTCGTAACAACTGGTAGCGTGACTCATCGGACAACACCACGTGTTTCCAGTCTTCCAGGGTCCAATTATAGTTTTCACGAGCCCAGGTGACGCGCTGTACCCGATTTCGTGGTGCTAACAAAGGCACTCTGGTGGGTTTTCTGCTCACATACCCCCATGGACGCTAAATTACGCTGCACTGACCTGATGGATATGTCTCTGGTACCTCCTGCATTGAATGTGGATGTTATTTGAGCCAGTGTCGCTTGTCTGTCAGCATGGATAATCCTGGTCAGACGCCGCTGGTCACGGTCATTTAGCACCCATGGTCGGCCACTGCGCTGTCCATGGTGGGTAGTAATGCCTTCCATGAGGTATTCTCGACCGTAGATCGGGGAATGTTGAATGTTCGCCCAACTTCGGAACTTGAGTGTCCCATCCGTCTGGCTCCCACAGCCATGCCCCGTTCAAACTCCGATAATTCACGTCGGCTTGCCATAATCTTAATGGCGGTGGTTCAACCTGACTCACGAGATTACACCTCGCAACTGATGAAAATCGTGACGTGCGTAGAAGCATTTATACGAGGGCAACGCCAGTTAAATACTTTCATACTGCTATCTTATGACTGTTGGCACTTCAGTGTATTTCCATTCCTGCCTCATCTTATTAGATATTCATATATGTACAAGGCCGTAGCCAGGAATATTTTTCGGGAGGGGACCAAAATGTTTTTATCGGTGAAGTATTCATTTCTTTTGATGATTGAATAGAAATTAAAATTGTTTAGTTTACAATTCAAAAAACTATACCAACCCTTCCTTCCCCCACCCATTTTTGGGATTAGTATTTGTAAAATTTTCCTCATAAATTTGCGTTATTTGTAAAATTTCCGCCTGTAAACTTACAATAAACATAAATCAAACACAACGGGAGGTCATTCCTTCAGATAACTGTTTTTAATGATTTAAAAAATTATGTTGAACTAATGTTTTGATACAAGCAATAACAATTACATTATGTATCGATTGAAAGTTTTAAATTTTAAGGCGAAAATTAAAACATTTAACACAGGCATGATACAATTTGTACAAATCAGCAAATTCGAGAAATTTTTACATTAAGAAGAACAAATAAGGTTTACATTTTCACTCACCTTATAAAAAATCAGCGCGCCTTGAAGATTTAATCAACCGATTTAAAATTTCTTCCGGTTGCACCTCAGTGTTGCAATGGGTTGCTAAAAGTGCTAATCTACTTACTCAGTCTGTTTTCTCCCGTTGAGTTTCTTAAATATGCCTTCAATCGTCTAAGTATTCAAAATGCCCTTTCTGGCGTAGCTGTGGAAATCGGAATTATAGCAAGAATCTGTAACAAGGTGTGTGAGCTGGGATAAGATTTGAATCGCATTGTAAAAAGGACCTCCATTGCGTTTCCAGGTGTTGAATTAACATCTATGTTGATCCATTTGTTTCGCCAAACGGACTATGAGAGTACAGCTCTCTGCGTGTATGTTTTCATAAAATCCTTTGCACGTCGTTAGCTCTTTTTCGCAGTTTAACATAACATGACGAGGTAGAAATATTTGAAGCGCTATGACTAATGTCTTGTGAGTCTCGAATCGATCATTAATTTGTGTTCGCATGTGGTCAACAACTGGCACGAAAAGATTCTACCGGAAACATTCTTCTGGAATTTCTGATGAAATATTCCCTCTTTGAATCATCCTGGATGTAACTTGGCATTGTGATAACTCCATCAACTTACGTGATCAATTTTGACGCTGCATTAATAGTGACACTGAATTTATCGATGGCGTTACTTCTTAGATGGTCGAGGGAAGTTACCACGAGAACAAAATGTTCCAGTGATGTCATCAAATCGCAGTCAACGTTTTGAAGAGTTTTCGACAGCGGTAATGTCCACGAAAATACAAAGTCAAGTGTGCAAAGTTTGACTACAAACTGGCCTTGGGTAAATAGCACATAATAGATGATGAGCTTTTTGGGAGGATTTGCGATTTTTCATATCTTGCAAATTTTGTAATGATAGAACTATTACAACGTAGATTTCCCGGAATCTCAATAAAGCTTCATGCTTGTAAACCCAAAGTGTTTCGCACATTGATATTAACGTCGTGTACACGGAAGCTGGTAATACTTGCTTGATGAAACCTTTGAGAACATCGTTATTTTTCGCAGATGAGCTAAAAAAAGTTCGAACAGACTGAATTGTGCCTATACAGTTTCATATACGTACATGAAATTGTACAAGGATCCCCTAGTGCCAAATGTAGAGAATGTTCTGCACAATGGACGTATAAGGCCAAATAGAAAAACAAAAGCATTATTTGTTGAAGTTCAATTTCGAAAAAATTGATTGGGATTTCGGAGGGGTACCGGTCCCTAAGATCCCTCCCCTTGGCTACGGCCATTATGTACAATGTAAAAAGGATGAAGTATAAGTGTATTATCAGATTTGTATTATTTATGTCTGTAAACCTATGATTTCAATGTCAAATAAAGACACGAAAAAGTGGTTGTTTGCGGGACGACAGGTCTACCAGTCTCCCCCCCCTTCCCCAGCTTTGGTCCCGGGCGGACCTATGGTGCTGTACGGGATTGCGCTGGCAACACACTCTCACTGTGTTATAATGAGCTCTGTAAAAACCTGCGATGCCTGCAGGGGTTGCAGGCAGAAATATCCAATATCCACCACTAAAGAGAAGCGCCGTTTTTGTAGGAAATGGGCTATGGAGCGAAACTGGATTGTAAGGAGGATAAGGTAGGATCTTAAACCCTTCCAATTCCTGTAGTTTTACCACTGTGGAAGTGCGACTTGAGGCATTATCCACCTGCCACCCGCTTCCTTGAAGAGCACTCCATAACGTTGACGCAGAGCATCATGGACCTGTTGCAGTTGTTCGACATAAAGGTTCCCGTCTACAGCGTGATCATCTGTACAGCGCGATCATCTCGCGCAGGTTCCCTGTGTATTCGACCTTCATTATTACCCTAAATGCACAGCATGACTTTCCTCTCGAACCGCCTTTCTCTGTAGCACTGGCCGTACTTCCTGGAGTGGTATCAGCCACTGGTTACCAGTGGTAGTATAACGTAGGAATATCCACTTTTCATCACCTGTTACGACATGACGCCAAAACCTATTGTCCTGTTGATTTGACAGCAATCTGTAATAAAAAGCGACACGTTGTACCGCCTGCTGGGATGTCAATTCATGAGGAACCATTCGATGGCGCCTGGGGGATGAACCAAGCTGGTGCAGGTGACGAACGATGGTGGATTTGGAAGAACCCACCTCAGCTTCTAATATCATTTACTGGTACCGGAGTTCGCTGCCACAGCTTCGACCGGGTGTCAGCGTTCGTTGGACGTCCTGACCTCGGATTCTTCGAGACTGATGTCCACCGCATGAAGACGCCGGAACCGTTTTCCTGCTGTGCTGCTGTCCACTGTTTTCACACCTTCAACTGCACAAATTTTTCTCGCTGCTGCCGTGATTAACCCATTCTTCCAACAATGGCGTACGAGCATCCGAACAGCACATTTATCGACCTCCATCTTCTGCTCACCTGATGACCAAATGCACTTCATTGCGGTACCCAATCGACGGTGGCGTGCCTTTAACACAAGAATATTATGTGTCGCTCGAAATGAGACGACCTTTTGACTCACTTTTGTATATCCAGCTGAGTGAATATCTGATTTACATACACCTGCATTCAGATTTTCTAACAGAAGAGGGTTTTTTTTTAATAATACTATTCACCAATTTACATGCGGGATAAGTATTTGGTTTTTTTTTTTTTTAGAGGTTCCAAGTTTCAGTTCAACACACTGCCTTCCGGGAAGTGCATGATAAAACCAGACGTTTGACTCCAGAGAATTCTGATTTTAAAACATACCCTTTGGGGGAGAAATTAACTTTAGTCTCTTACGAGTGGATGTGACCTGTATGGTAATTGCAATCCGCTTAATACTTTAATACGTTTGCGAGAAGGATAACAAGACTAGATGCCCTAGGGAAAATGGCTACAGGTTGCCACTTAACTCGGATTTCCGCAGAACCACGTGACCTGCCGAAAATTGGCGCAAAGAAGTCTACCTTTCAATTGTCTAGAATCGAGAAAATTCGGTGGCCTTTTTATTTGTTTGTTTGCTTGTTGTTTTTACTTGTATTAATTTATTCACTTTCACGGGTACAGAAAATTAAAGTCATGGGTGATTGTATAACAAGAGTTTTTTTTTTTTTTTTCTTTTTGCTAAAAAAGAATTGTAAAGGATTTTTGGCATTATATTTATTTATTACTTTTTGGAATCTATTTCACACAAAATAATAATAATAATAATAATAAATTGCAAATTGGAAGTTGTCGACCATGCTTAATTCAAGGGTAGTGAATAACTTTGACATGAAGCGGAACCGATAAAGAAGCGGAGTTCGCTCATTTCCGCAAGAATACCGATTTTAACCCCCCCCAAGTCTGATAGTCCAATCCCGTATGAGTTTTTTAAGAGGAAAAGAGATAGAGAACGAGAGGAGAATCTTCCAAATTTGCATTGAAAGAGAAGAGTTCCTACCAGTAGCTTTTTCTCAGTATCAAAATAATGAGAATAGACAAAGACATCGCTCTTTCCACGCTTTTCTTTCATTAACACACAGCAACCGAAAAATTGTATTTCGACGCTGCTGGGATCGAATCCCAGATCTCTCGATAACTAGCCGAGTGCGTACGCCTTACGTGCTACGGTGCCAACAATCCACGGCGCTATGTGTGTTTATTTGTCAGCATCTGAAATGCTAACAGGTAATTAGCCAAGCGAACGCACTCGGCTAGTTATCGAGAGATCTGGGATTCTATCCCAGCGGTGTCGAAATACAAGTTTCCGATTGCTGTGTGTTAATTAAATAAAAACGTGGGAAGAGCAATGACTTTGTCTATTTACATTGTCTCCACGTATTTGGAAGATTTTCACCACTTTTTCATCAAAATAATAAGATTGATGAGATGCAGTATATGACACGTCTTGGATATAGAATTCAGGGATTCCAACTTCGACAACAACGGTCCTGCTACCTCTAGCAAGGAAATAAAATCTATTAGTTCAAACACTCGACGTGGATCAGGAACACCAAACAGAAATCATCGCTCTTTCTACGTTAATAAGTGAGTCCCGGAAAAATTCTCATCGGCCGCCACCGGGAAACGAACCCAGGGTCTTCCATTTACGCGCCGGACATGCTACCACTGCACCACAGCGACCTCGAATTCGCCAGACTTGCATGTGATTAACTGCCAAACTGCATGGCAGTTAATTCATGGAGCCCTGCACAATGCTGGGGAATCTATTTTGTCTAATAGGGATTATTTATCCGTTATGCCCTTTCTCATTGACTGAACATACACAGTACGCACTCCAACAGAAACTTCTCATTGACACAGCATATACAGTACATACAACAAATACTTTCTCATTGATACGTTTCTACTTCCACAGAAACGGTTGTACGTAAAAATTCAGGGATTCCAACTTCGACAACAACGGTCCGAGAATTTTTGTAAAATTACATTCGCAAGATATGCGCACGATTAAAATCCTTTGCTTTTGCAAATCCTTTCTAATTGACTGAACATATACAGTACGCACTTTCACTCACTTCCACAGAAACTTCTGGCTATAAAACCCAGGCGGGATTGGACTATAAAAACCATGGTTAATTGCTTCGTAAAACTCATCCCGGGTACTGACCCCCGGTAATAAATAAGGGCGTCTTCCTCCCCCTTTCTACTTCGCTTCCGTTCACTTTCCTATCGGGCACTCTAGCCCAAATCTCCTAGCTTCCTATTTCTAAGGGTTGTTTAAGACCTGGGGTCAGACACTCCCTTCCTAAAATCCTCTACAATCAATCAATCCGTAAAACTCATGCGGAATTGGGTCATCAGTTTGGGGGGTGGGTGTAAAAGTCGGTATTCTTACGGAAATGGGAAACCTTGAAATAAGCACAACACAGATGCATTATGACGTGCAGCTGGATCTTTGTTGCCGGAAATCAGTTCAACGCTGTCATAATATCTTACATAAAGTTCAGAGAGAGAAAACGCATCAACTGGCATTTTTATATAATATTTTTAAGGTAGATGCATTCGGCTTGTAGTTTCTAAAGCATGTAACGAAATCGAAAATTGTTTTCTACTAAATTGATAAGTTTTTCTTATCAATTTTGTCCTGCTACGTAGACAGAAAATGTGATTTATTTATTTTTTAATCTTCTGATCTGAACTTTCCCATTAGCGCAATATGCACTACTGTTTGAAAGCAATGAAAGTGGTTTATTCGCTGAAAAGATGCCCGCATTTAGGATTTTTATCTCATTTTCACTGAACTGAATCATTCTTAATAGAACAATCGGGGTTCCGCAAAAAGTAGAGGAATAATAAATAAAAGTTTTGAAATGCTGCAAAAAAATTTTCAAATCTCCGTCGAAATATCGTGACAATTTTTGTCTTGAAATCAGCAATATTAGAATAATCACCGCGAACTACTTGAAATGGGTCAATCACGTCTCTGTTATTTTGTCACCGTTACGACCAGTGACAAAAAGAACAGTTCCAAATTCACTAAGAATGTCACCGTTAGCAATGTCCAAGCAATACGTACTTGGCGCCAAAAATCGCTGTTACGTCATACTTTCAGTTACCATATCAAAACAGTTTGTTTCCTTTTCTGTTGAAACGTCATGGGGTCGCAAGTGATGTGAGAGAATTTTCTTTTTTAGCCTCACCTTTTCCCTACGCTTAAACCTTTAAGCGGCTGATGTACCAGGAACAAATGATGTCCCACACTTTCTATGCTCCCCAATGAGAAATGTTTACATAGCTGCCGGGTTTTAGGAAAGCTACAGCAAATCAATTCCTTTCCCGCTCTGATCTCAACAGCAGGCTGCCGGCCTATCACAACTAACCATCACCAGTGCCCACCATAACTCTGGTGCTACGAACTCCCTTCTAGAACTATGTTCTCTGCTCCATGATCCAAGGCATGGTGGGAAGGTCAAGTACCTCTGACACGAACGTCATGCCTTTGAGTCGAAAGAAATGATACAAGCATCCCTCTCCTTTCTTGTGATCATAGCCATTATTAGTCTTTCCAGAAGGCAATCAGTCCGAAAGGATTAGTGTCAATCATCCCCATGAACGACCACTTTGAATAAGAAAGCTAAGGGAGCAAGCAACGCTTTTTGATGCGCAGGTTTAATCCCAACCGCGTTGGTCCCACTTCTTAGACAGCGAATATATTCGTTCGAGCTGATTTCTGCCCATTTTTCTAACCCCGAGTTAACTCGTTCCAGCCGGTTAAAGGGTTAAAATTGTTTTTATTTTGGCGTTCGCTCGCAAACAAAGAATTAAACACGATCCGATTGAAACTGATTTTAATCAATGTTACAAGCGAAACTGTGACTCGCAGTTATGTTACTGCTCTGTCACCCCTGTGTGGTAAACAGTGATTTTGTCACTGTTACAAGACGGTGACTCGCAGTTCCGGCTTCTTTACAGCTCCGTCGCCACTATCGGAAATTGTGATTTTGTCACTGTTTGAAGTCACCGTTTCTTCTCGGGAAATGGCATTAGTGTCACTGTAACATAAAAAATCACTGTTAAACCCATCCCTACGAGCTATTTAAATGACTCTTGTTTTGCACAATACGTACTAAACGTTATCTTAAACGGTATTGTGACACAGCTGCTTCGTTGGCGGCGACATAAAGGTGAGTCATATGCCTCTTGAGAGAAAAATAGCAGCGCGGCGAATGCTCTTCCTGGAAGCTAAGTCATAATCCGTAGAATCCCTTCAGCTTGCCAATTGCTAGCCAGTATTCTCCGCGTTTCTAGTCTTTTCTCGATCTCTGTCCTGCAAGATTATTCGAGGTTTTTATTCTTTATTCGAGCAACCGAGTCAGTCTTAAGCAGCTCATGCAGTTCCACAGATCTCAGCGATTGCGATACTCAGCAGAGGATCCAGCGGGGGTATGACCACCACCCCCAAACAGAGTTGTCCTTTTTAAATGACCAAAGCCATAAATAATTAAAGTTTTTATTTTGTAAATAAATACTTTATTTATTTTTGGACATGTAAAACAAATGACCAATGAAAGACTGCCCAAAATTGCCCTGGAATTCAAATCAAACAAACGAAGAAATAGAGGCCGACCTAGAAGAACATGGTCTGATGGAATAAAGAGACCACTTAGTGAAAATGGCCTGATGGAAGAATGGTGCTTAGATAGAGAAAGATGGAAAAGACTCTTGGAGATCGGAAGGCGACGTCAGACGCCATACACCGATTATATATATATATTTGTAAAATTATGGTAATAAATGCATATATTTTTGTAAAAGTTTTTATAACGATTAAAATTTGCTGTGAATTTGGAGATCATATGTTCTGTTCTAGTTTCAGAGAGAGAGAGACAGAGCGAGAGACAGACACACATACACACACACAGAGCGAGCGAGCGAGAGAGAGAGAGAGCAGAAGAAAAAAATAGAATTTCAGAAATAGAAAAAGTTGAGAGCGGAACGGAAAAGAGTTTTTGACTAATGATAAAAAGCTATGGGTTTGCTTTGTTCATTGTGATATTTTCACTTTCCACGAACTTCCGAGAGAGAACCAACCGCCAGTAAGACGATGAATGGAGCAGGAATGACTTGATGACGTTCCGCTCCGGTGGTGCACTGGTCTAAGCGATGACTTCTGATCCTTCGTCCGAAAGGGGTCCGGGTTCGAATACCGGTGAGGCATGGATGTTGTGTAGTATTACGGCACTGGCTCTCTCACTTTCCTGGAACCAGTGGCCCTAAATTAAAGACAGGTGACTGCTTATAGCCCATTGAGTTGCTTACGGTGGTCGTTAAACCTCCAATAACAAAAAAAAAAAAAAAAGACTTGATGAAGTGAAGTAAACGAAAGTTCCTTTTAAATGAAGTGGAAACCATGCATTTCGAAAGAATAAACAAATATTTTAATGAGTAATTACCGGCCGTGTTACTTAAGAATGATTCAAGCTGCGATATTTAATTTTAATTAAGCCGCCCGAATAGAAAAGCACACAAACTCATTTTGAAAGATTCTATCCAGACTTGATATTTAAAAAGCAAGGAGCTCGTTTCCTCGAAAAGCAGGCAATTGAAAGCAGGAAAACAGAGCTGACTCTCAGTTGTTTTTCCCATATTATGATTTAAAAGTTTAGCAAACATATTTTTATGGAATGAGTTCTCAAAAAGCCGTGAAATGGCAAGGAGGGGAGCTCTGCCAATGTGTGTGTGTGTGTGTGTGTGTGTCTGTAACCCTTCCATAGGCTCTTCTATCCGTCACTGTAGTTCGCTATTTGTAACTGAACAAGCTTGCTCTCGTATTATAAAAACATTAAATCAAAGAAAGAAATCGTCTGTTGTCTACCGAGGAAAAACTGCTAGTATACATTTGCCGAAAATTTGGCCCAAAATCGTTATTTGTGCAAACAGAAACAACACGCCTTACACAGAAAAATGTTATTTTATCAGCAACCCGTCCCTAAAATAGAGCCACTTGTCCAAAAGAAGGTAGACAGACAGCACCATCAACCAAACACGCAATACATACCTTATCCGGGACCCGAAACCAGGCCTATTTCGAACGAAAGTTCAGCCACTGGGGTGATAAATATATTTTAATGACTGAGTAAACAATATATTTTGATATATAAAAAGAAAAAGTTTTGATAACATACACCCACGCACATGGCTGATATGTTACAATCTGATTTTTTAATGTCATCATCATCAACCATTTTGAAATAAGTGCTGGATGAAGGTCTCCCCAAGTCTGATACACAATTCTTTGTTTTGAGCAGTACTTTTCCATGTCCCTCCTCCATGCTTTAGAATTTCATTCACCCATCTTCCACGTGGTCTTCTGTGTCTGTTCCTGTCTTTTGGTATCCAGTGTAGTATTTCACTTGTCCAACGGTGGTCATTCCTTCTAGCAATATGCCCGCTCACAAATCTATTTTGGTACGACCATCGTGAGCAACTCTTAAGAGGCGTAAGAAGCGGCCTCCACATTATCTGGGGCCACCTATTTCAGAACCAGGGTCACATCAGTCAAGCACACACCCCGTGCTTCATCTGGGGCTTGAATTTGGGCCCATCTCAGACAAATGGTCGGAAGATAACACCTCAGACCACTCGGCCACTGTGGCGACATACGACAGGGCAAGGAGGCGCGATCGCTAACTTGGAGAGAAGTCCCATTCGCCATTTCCTGCATCTAAACAAACTGTCATGCAAACAAGGCCTTGACAGAACAGTATGTTTACCACAAAACTGAGCCATGTAAGGAAGAAGAAAATGGCTCCATGATTAGCTAAGTTTGTCTGCTCCAAAGCAGATCAAACTGGACATCTCACGACACAGCTGAGAAGATCTTGCCTGAGACCATTCGCAATGGAAGTGCTACACCGAAGAACCAAAACATTATGACCAGTGGGTCTTCATGCATATCAAAGCAACTGCAGATAAACGACGATGCGCGCGAAGGCCATAACACCTGATACACTCTTAAAAAAATTTGTGATAGGTTGCACCAAAAAGTAGTGCTACACCTGCTGCATCACTCTCTGAGCAAAGATACACCATCGAGTTTTGCAAACAAAACCCAACAACATGGCTTAACTTTTCACCAGATTATGGTACAAGGTTGCACCATGTTGTTGGGTTTTGTTTGCACCACAGAATGATGTATGTATCTTTTCTCAGAAAGTGTAGCAGTTGGTATAGCACTACGTTTTGGTGCTACCTACCAGAAATTTTTTTAACAGTGTACTGAGCTCTGTTAATCAGTGTTATTCTTGTTCTTTAGATGGGAAAGGCAGCGGACTTAAACGAGTTACACAAAGACCAAATTGGAATGACCGGGCTGCCCCGGTAGCGCAGTGGTCTAAGCGATGGCCTCTGATCATTCGTCCGAAAGGGGTCCGGGTTCGAATCCCGGTGAGGCATGGATGTTGTGTTTGTCTTACGGCACTGTCTCTCTCCCTTCCCTGGAACCAGTGACCCTAAATTAGGGACGGGCGACTGGAGGTTTAACGACCACCGTGAGTTGCTCACGGTGGTCGTTAAACCTCCAACAAAAAAAAAAAAATGGCCGGACGACTGGGTCAGAGCATTTCCGAAACGTCAAAGCTTGTCGGCTGCTCACAGTCAGCCATGGATAGTATCTTGAGAAGTGATCCGAGGAGGAAAAACGAACGACCACCGCTCATTGATGCTAGAAGTGAGCGAAGGCTATCCCATATGGTACAAGCCAACAAAGGGATAATGTGGCGCAACTCGCCGGCAATTTGAACGCTAATGACGGGAGTAATACGTCACAACACACAGTACATTGGACCGCACTGAGAATTGGGACTGCGTATACACAAACCGCTCCGAGTATTCATGCTAACCTCGATTCACCGTCGTAAGTACCTAAAAATGAGCACGCGAGCATCAAAACTGAACCCTGAATGATTGGAAGAAGATAGTCTGTTCCGACGACTCCTGTTTCGGAACAGACGACCTTCCTGACGGCTCTGTGCTTCGTTTATCTGGGGAAATGTTGCCACTAGGATGCACCGTGGAACAAAAATAAGTCGGTGAGGAAGTGTAATGCTTTGGGTAATGTCCTGCTGGGAAACCCTTGTTCTAATCATTCATGTGCAGGAAACTATGACATCTACCACCTACCTAAACATCATTGCAGACCAGGTACATTCTTTCACGGCAACGGTATTCCCCTCTAGTAGTGCCTCCTTTCAGAAGAATAATGGGCCATGGCACACTGCCCGGATTGTTCGAAAATGGTGCGTGGAACATGAGGAAGACTTCCGGGTATTGCCCTGGCCTACCAATTCCCCAGATATCAATCCAATCGAGCATCTGTGGCTTATGCTGGAACAGAAAATACGATCTGTGGCGGCACAACCACTTAACTTTGAAGAGTTGAAGGATGTGGTTGAGACATGTTGGTACCAGATACCACAAGACATCTTTAGAAATCTTGTAGAGTCCATGCTGTGGTGGTGTTATTATTTATGTTGATATCGCCTTGATGCGTAGCTTTGCAATCAGGCAATTACAGGAAATTTAGATTTCGGTTACTGTGGTAGTTGCTGTCACCAGCCAAACCCTCTCGCTCTTGGTCAGACAATACTAATCCTTTACATACAATTTTCAGTTGTTTAAGTTAGATCCACGAAAGCAGACTCACAGGTTCTATTTACACTCCCTAATTGCAGAGGAGTGCAGAATGTGTACACAAAATCCGATCCACTTCGGTTGTTGTTCCACTATGAATCAGTCATTATATATCCCAATGAGTGATTTCGTGAGACCACCGGATGGTTAGTTCTTCAGCGAGTTCACAGAATGAGGTAACATTCCTCTTACACAGGTTTAGAGCAATATAGTAGTGCC
Organism: Macrothele yani; assembly: GCA_039090855.1. Taxonomy (NCBI): domain Eukaryota; kingdom Metazoa; phylum Arthropoda; class Arachnida; order Araneae; family Macrothelidae; genus Macrothele; species Macrothele yani. The sequence goes on from CM077028.1 coordinate 57,956,331, forward strand.
AGGTGCTGTGTGTTGATCGTGAACAACTAAATTTTATTGAAATCTCCCTGTGTTACTTGTACCGAAGTACATAAATGATCTTTCTTATATCCGTAGATATTTCTTCAATGACCTCGGCCACTCTGTCCTAACTACCGCTCGCCTGACGACCGCAGCCATCAGGGAATAGACTTCAACATCCTTGCCTTTGCAGAAAAACCAAGAGAGTGTCTGCCAAATTTCTGGGCCTTTGGTCCGAAATGCGATTTCCCGCAGCTCCCTTGCCATCAGCCAATCCCGTCAGTGCATACTCCGGGGGTCTCATAACTCACCAAAACTATCACCCCTTTCGAACTCGGATGTCCCGTTCCCGGGCAAGACGAATGCTTCGCGAGATACCTCTCTCTCATGCCTCCCAGAAGAGATTCCTTGATCCACGTTATGCAACATGGCGTCTCACTCCTGTCGTTTTTTGAAACTGACCTCTCAAACTAACTTTTAAACTCGGGTTGCATTCCACTTCGCCACACATGCCTCGCTGTTTCGGTGGCATGTGGAAGACCAACATAATATTAGGCAGGTGGTCATAATGTTTTGGCTCTTCGGTGTGTAAACATGAAGTGCATACAAACAGACATGGAATATGAGCTTACATTTTGAAAAATCCAGCCATAATTTCTCGATTAGTCTTGAAAAATGATGAATTTGATATTATTTAAAGATACTGCTCAAAGTATCTGTAGCCGGCTTATTTCATATAAACAATGCAACCCTGAAAATACGCAGCCGCACAGATGGCCGACTGATACGATGCGTTGGCTTTTAATCATTCGTCCGAGATGGGTCTGGGTTCGAATCCCAGGTGAGGCATGGATGGTGTGTGTTTGTCTTATTGCGCTGTGGCTCTCTCCCTTCCCTGGATTCACTGGCCTTAAATTACGGATGTGCGACTGCTTATAACTCATTGAGTGGTCGTTAAATTCCCAAACAAACAACAACAGCAACAAAATACGCACCTGATATTTCATACTTCGTGTTAATGCAGTTTTTCTGTTTCTTCATCTATAATAGGTTTTTAAACAACAATCCGTGAAGGTCAGGCATGCTTTGAAATAACACTTAAAAATTAACTTTGAAAAATTTTTAACGCCATTGTTATTGGATTTTATCCTGTTGTGAATGGCCATTTTATTATATTGTTAGTGACATTTATAGTCTTGTTATTTATTCATGGATATTTACTGGGAGAGGATGCTTAGCTTCCATCAGATTCTTGAAGGGGGGTTTGTGGCCTAGAAAAGGTTAAGAACCTCTGATCTAGAAGGAAATTTTTTTTTTAATTTATGAAAAAATACTTCCAAATATCTTTGAAAATGCTGCCAAAATCATTTTGAACGAAATCACGTGTACTAAACTGATGGTGATGGTCCTCGAACATTTGAATGCAAAACCTGGCTTATCAGAGATTAGGTTATGGCGACGACGTGTGAACACATTGGATTGAATTCTTTCGGCAACAAGTGAACCCATGATTTGCTACTCTTTTACTTGCTATTTAGCCTTAAAACACTTCAACGGGTTCGAACAAATTAAATCGGGGTTAGCAAAATGTGCTAAAATCAACTCGAACGAAAAAAATTTGCTGTCTAAGAAGCGGGCCGTAAGCAGGTGAAAGAGTGAACGTGCACATCAGCTTTCTGATGTGCACGTTCACTCTTAGTTTTGTTATTGAAAGTGGTCATTTAGGGGAATGATTGAAACTTGTGTTTTCCGACTGATTACACGCTGAAAGGGCTATAACAATGACAACAAACGTAAGAAAGGAGATAGAAGCTGTTTGAGTCACTGGTTTCTATCCAGTGGCATGATAACCGTGTCAGGGGGGTCTAGTTTTTCCCCATCATGCCTTGGATCATGGCGATGAGCATCTGAAAGAGTGCGTTTATCGACAGTAACAGTTTTATGGGTGGCACTGCTGACACAAGAGCGGAAAGGAATTGTTTTGCCGTAGCTTTCGTAAAACTCGGCAGCTGTGTGAACATCTCCGTTTGGGGAGCACAGAAACTTTGGGGCGTAATGTGATTCGGATACATCTGCCGCTCAAAGGGTTAATAATGCTTTCAGAAATGTGAATTCTACAAAACCTGTTGTTCAAAGACGTCTCATGGAGGCAGTTTTTAAAAAACTTGTCATTACAGAAATTATTCCGACTGTCTCGGTGGCGCAGATGTCTAAGCGCCGACCTCTGACCATTCGTCCGAGAAAAGCTGGTGATAACAGATACATACGTTTATCTTGGACAGCAGATATCAAGTGAGGGTCACATTGATGAAGAAATTAATCGGGGTATAAAACTTGCCTGGAGAGCTTTTAGAAGAAACAGCATAATTTTCAAGAGCAATATGCCATTATGTCTTAAAAGAAAAGTGTTTGATCAATGCATCCTTCCAGTGCTTAGGTATGGTGCAGAGACGTGGACCTTAACTAAAAGAGACATACAAAGACTGCAGACAACTCAAAGCAGCATGGAGAGGTGCATGCTTGGTGTAACCAGGAGAGATAAGAAGAGGAACTCGTGGATCCGAAAAATGACAAGAGTGGAAGACATCATGATCAGAGTTAAATCCCTGAAATGGCAACGGGCTGGACATACTGCCAGAAGGACAGGCCATCGATGAACAGCCCAAATTTTAGATTAGATTCCAAGGGACAGGAAAAGACCCAGAAGGAGACCACATGGGAGATGGGTGGATGAAATTCGAAAGTATGCGGGAGTGACATGGAGGAGACTGGCACAAGACAGATCGTTGTGGAAGAAACTTGGGAAGACCGTCCAGCAGTGGATTGATAATGGTTGATGATGACATAATTCCAAAGCATGCGGGTGTCACATACTGGCGCAAGACAGACTGTTGTGGAAGAAACTTGGGGAGACCTGAATCCAGCAGTGAACTGATAATGGTTGCCAATGATGATGATATAAAGAAAACATTTTTTACCGACGGATGTTATCGACAAAATTCAGATCAGTAGATAAGAATTTCCGGCCTACAGGACTTAAAACAACCAATTTTCGCGAAAGATGAATAGGAAACTGTATCGTTTTGCTAGCATCACGCACGTAATATCTATAAAAGGAAAAAGGAAAGTGGGTTAGGTTTATCCAATACGAGATTTAGATGTTCCTGTGACAGCCCATCACAGCCCAACCACGCACGACCACCGGAAGTGCAGAGCTGTTCACCCTGGGGCACCACGTTTCCGTTCACCTGATACGTCTTGCAATAAGAGTGTTGCGTTAGTTTTTGAGGGACGAAACCTCAGAATTAGTTATCAGCGAAAAGGCGTGGTTCTTATTCATCGCTGACGATAAGACAGGGGAAAACATTTGCTCGCCTATTGCACGCAAGCCACTAAATATTGACATTCCACAATATCTCAAAGTGTATCATCGCTCATAGCGGTTATTTTTATCAGCTAATTCTATCTAACGAACTTGAGAAACGGCATGAAAAATTCTCAAACAATAGACAAAGGAAACGCAGAGATGTCACGTCAAGCAAAAATGGTCTCCGAAAACAAGGTCAGGAAGGCTGATTGCTGGCGCTTTGAATTCTTGGGCAGATGTTCGTCTTTCGCGTCACAGCGAGGAAGCTGACTCGCCAACAAAGAATTTACCAAAGGTCAATCGAAGAAAATGCAAACGAGAGAATTTGAAAGAACGAAACACAGACGAGCACTACTCATTAAACTACTTCACAATACTCCAGGATCACTTGGAACTTTCTAGAAAATTTGGGGCAACATAAAACGAGCGAACTTGTAAAAGAGATGACCAAGCCTTGTTGGAATATTTCCACAGAAATCTAGGACCACTTGGACTAGTGCCGTAGTAACGATCCTGGAAACTGATTTTTTCGGCCCACTATTTAAGAAAAAAAAAAAAAAAAAAAACCCTACCCTAAATTAACAGAATGGCAGCATTACCATTTTTATTTTAAACGTCTTCTCAATACAAATTTAAGAATTACTGCTGTGGGTTTGTGTTGAAGCCGTAATTAATTATTAATATTTTACCCATGTTTCTGGATTGTACAAAAAATTTAATATCAAAAAAGCATCACCGTTTGTTACTGGAGCAATAAGACATGGTACATTCATGAGAGGATTAACTATTAAAAATAATACTAATTTATTTTATGATAATTGCGTTTTATATAATTTTTTTTTCCATTAAGGCTCTACGAGACCCGCCATCTTGTATTGTGCCTTCTCTTGTTAACCAACGGGCAAGCGTATTTCACAAATTGCTCTGGCAATTTTGCACATTTTGGAACACCGTTTGTGGCTAACGCAAGATATATGATAAATAAAGAGTTCCATAGTTTCAGATTTTCATTTTGGGCTTTTTAAGTATTTTTTATTAATTAATAAATATATGGAAGACGCCTTAGTACGACTTTTGCTGCAGATAAAAAATGAAGGGAAAGATCAATAAAAATTCTCAAACCAGGGAACTCTTTATTTATCATATATCTTGCGTTAGCCACAAACGGTGTTCCCAAATGTGCAAAATTGCGCGAGCAATTTGTGAAATACGTTTGCCCGTTGGTTAACAAGAGAAGGCAGCAATACAAGAAGGCAGGTCTCGTAGAGCCTTAAGGCACGTTTTAAATGTATGGCCATAAGCACCAAAAATTCTAACTATGGCTCTGACCAATATATTTTTGCAACTATGCCTATTCCATTGTTTCGAGCTTAACTTTTAACCAACCGCTTGTCCATGTCATGACGTCTTAGTTCAAGACTACTTACGGTCCCAGCAGTGGTGACGTCGTTTCACGAGGAAAATACTTCGCCGTTTCTTTTTTTTTCTTTTTTTTTTTTTTTTTGATTGGAGGTTTAACGACCACCGTGAACAACTCAATGGGCTATAAGCAGTCGCCCGTCCCTAATTTAGGGTCACTGGTTCCAGGGAAGGGAGAGAGCCAGTGCCGAAAGACAAACACAACACCCATGCCTCACCGGGATTCGAACCCGGACCCCTTCGGACGAATGATCAGAAGCCATCGCTTAGAACCCTGCGCCACCGGGGCGGTGCCGCTTCTTTTAACTTGCTACCTTGTATTTTCTTCCTCCTATCAGGGTGCTATATTCCGCTTCTAAATTTTATTTGTCTTTATTTCAGACACAAGGATAACAGGTATGTATGCTTAACAAAACCTCCTCCTTCCCAAAGAAAACAATAATATTGTAAGATTATCAGACCTCGTTTGAGTTAAAATATATGTAAATATGTATGTCTATTTTAATTTTGACCATTTGATCAGAAGGTATCTTTGTTCGTGCCATTTTGTGCAGCCTCATGAGAACGGATATATTCCAAACAACTGGTGTCAAAGATAGAAACAAGGAATTAAAAACTCTTGTTAACACATTAAAAATGTCGGATCACCCCACTGTTATGGGTGCATTACGGTAGAACAGCTGTATACGTAAATTCCAATGTGTCGTGTTAATGTGTCGACGCCTGTTTTTCGCTTTCGTGTCAGTGTATGGAGAACCGTTAGCAAGGGTAAGGATTAGTACCTTCAAAAGCGCTAAAGTAGAGAGATTTTCGCCTCCGTATGTTTTAATGAAACATATAAGCATTGTTTTGGCGAGAAAAGGAGCTCTTCTTGTTTGATCAGCATAAGAAGTCGGATGTACAAAGGTCCGAGTCAGGGAGAATGTTTAAAGTTTGCGCAGCTGGAGGATATGACGTTGCGTGTTGACCCCCGCGTCGGAGTCCGGAGAGTGCATTGTTCCCGATCCAGGAGTGGACGTGAGGAGCAGCATTAAGTTGACGAGACCGCGGGGAAAGAATAAGCTTAAGTTTCCCAATTCGCTAAGGAAACGAAAAGCACAGAAATTGAAACTATCGTTCTTGGAGCAATGATTAAATTACTTTAAGTTTAAAAAAAATCTCGTGTATTATTAGAGACCGGTTTCTAGTAGGTTTCTCAGATGTAGTATTTTAAAAAAGAGAAATTAACGACGTCCTCATACAGAGAAAAATGAAACAATACATGTCATTGCTCTGGCGGAATTCTAAGGCTCATCAAATCTTACGCAAGGTTACGAAAGAGAAGCTAGGGCTGTTACAGGTATCTTTATTGTTTTGGAATTTTCGTTATTCCATGTGAGTTTAAAAGTACCAGTGGTGGTTGCAGAAATTTGAGGGGAAAGGCGGCATTTTATTAGCACTATCAATTCGGTCGAATGAAAAAGGCAACATCAAGAGTGCCTTAGGTCCTTTTACAAGCTTAACATTAAAAAAAATCATGCGAAGGTTTTTAGCCAGTGTAAAAATCCAAATTATTACGAAATTTATTCCCTCCTAAGGGAAAGCACGTGCCTCCCCCTCTGCAACAGCTCTTGCGTAAATTGTTTCTATTTGGGTCTTTTTGTTTAAATATTATTATGTTTTCTCTTTTCCTATAAGCCTTCCTCACTTCCGTAACACCCACCGCAGTTTTAGACTTCTCTCTCTCTCTCTCTCTCTCTCTCTCTCTCTGTCTTTCTCAGTGGAACGGTTTTCTGAACTTTCACTGAAAAGAGTTAAACTCGCCTTGAAGCCGCGGTTGCAATTAACCTATTTTCTTGGCTGACACAGGCGTTACTAAGTTATTACACCGGCTTCTCACGCGACAGGTCAGCAAATATTGGCAGAGGCCACAAGTATTTTTTTTTTTTTTTTCTGTTTACGCAAGGTAACACTTTTTATTTCTATTCATGACCCATGTTTCCCACAAATTTATTTAAATAGAGTTTCTTTGTATGTTATTATCATAGTGAGTCTTTTATGACGCATCCTTTACCACAAAACTTGTGCTATTCCTCCAGCAAAAGAAAATCCGAGTTCTCAGCAAAACTGAATAATGTTTGTTCGAGGAAACACGATTCTTCTCTTCAATTTAATTTCCAAAAACTATGTGAGTCAACGCCATTTTACTTTTGTTTTTAATCTTCTAAAAAAGTACGCTTTTTTATAATTTTTTTCTCGTTTAACATAAGACATCAGTTTCTGCTCAAAGAAACACACACACACACACACACACACACACACAGACCTCATCGCTTACAGAATTTTTTTTTTATTAAAAACTGCATTGAAGAAAATAATTCTCAAACGTTACATTCGCAGTCTTGGTGTGGCCTTTGTACAGAAAGCAAAGTTATACAACCTTCATTGCTACTTTGTGGCTACGTCTTCGCGTTTTCTTCCTTCTCTGAAATCAGCAACTCGGAGCCACCATGATCAACTGTATGAGCTACACACTGAAGAGCAATTGAATTAGAGATACCTGTCTAGTAACGTGTAGCACCACCTTTCGTCCTGATGACGGCGGCGATTTGTCTCGGCATGGACTCGACAAGACACCGGAAGCGTTGGGAAGCCATACGGATCCACGACCCCTGAACAAGCTCCACAGTTCACGAAGATTTGATGCAGGGGGGGGTCAGAGCCTCGAACATCTCTCTCTCAATGGCATCCCAGATGTGCTCGATGGGATTAAGGTAATGTGACCTAGCTGGCCAAGGAAGCGAGGTCTCGTCGGTGGAGTGTTCATCCAACCATTGGGATACAATTCGGGAGCGCTGGCACGGTACACTGTCTTGTTGCAGGATGAGGTCCTGCAACAAGACGTTTTGTTGTCAAGTAGCCCCAAAGTGATTTTATCATCTTAATACCTGCAGATGGTTAAAACACTGTGAGTGCTTGAGCTATGTCATTCATGGAAGTACTTAAAGCCAGCAGAACAGTTAAACAGACCAGAAAATCGGGAAACACGACTTGTTTCTTTCTTCACCGTTGCGATAAAAAAAATTGGTTGACTTGGCCCGGCCCGCCCCGCCCCGCTTGTAAGTGTCTGGGTAAAAGCCCGGCCCGTGCAGACCTCTATCGCAAATAGCAGTAGAGTTGAACACCCGTCGGAATGATCAGGGGCGTAACTACCACCCCCGAAGCTGCGGGGCGCAGGTAACTAAGGGGCGTACTGCGGCTGCCAGTTATAGTTTTATGAAAAAATTCGAACACGCACAATAATTAACCCAACGATTCATATTTTGTTTTAAGATATATTCAGCTTTGTCTAAATAAATGCCTAGTTCCACTTTTAAAACACTGAATGTCCTACAGATTGAAAGCGTTCGGCTCTTTGACTTCGGGTTGTAATACAATTGCTCTGCAATGCATTGTAAATATTACAATGCCTCTCCAATCACCTTGCCCTCTCTCTGCGCTGCTGAGGAAAAGCGCGAGGGCACGGTGGGATTCCCCGTGGAGGATGTGGGAAAACAGTCAGTTACCTAGGATTACGTGCCAACATTTAATCAAAGCAGCTGCAGATTTACCATGTGTAAGAGGGTGATTTCTTCAAATGATTTATTTTAGTTTTGGACAAAGCAATTACACGTATTGTTAAATCTATTACTTAAAAAGTTAAAATTACGGGGCTTTAGGTACGGTCCTTACTTTCCAGACACTCTCTCTGACTTCCTAGCCCCTCCCTTTTCCAGAACCACACACCGCGAAAAATGCGTCCTCCCTTTGTTCGAAATCCTGGGAAAATTACTGTGCTTAGGGGTGCTGAAGTAAATCTTTCGGGAAGGGGGGGGACGTTGTGCTAGTTACGCCACCGGGAATGATCCCATTTCGGTCGTAACAGATCGTCGGAAACTCCATCCTGCCGATATTTATGGCCGTGCTGCAATCCACAAACTTCAGATTACCAACATTAAACGTGTAAGGTGGCGAAAGGTACATTTAAACTGGAATGCTAAAGATTGGCAACGTGTCTTTTGGTCTGATAAATCGTGCTTCACATTACTTCCAACCACTAGTACAGTGTACATCTGGCGAAAACCTGCTGAAGCGTATCAGAACGGGGGGGAGAAACAGTGTCGAAAGACAAACACACCAGCCATGCCTCGTCCGAAACTCGAACTCGGGCTGAACCAGTCAGAAGCCAAGGCTTAAAAAACTGCCTTTCCTAAATTTCGCGAATGTGCGAGCTACAAGATATGAGAAATAACTTTTCCCAATCAGTGGCGACTCGTCTACAGGAGCACGTTCTTTTCAGGAAATTTTATTAATGAAAAAATTCAGTGAGTGTAAAGATTACAAAAAAAAAAAATACTGAATTAATGTCATTATGTGTTGTGAAAAGAACCATAATGGCAATGGAAACATTTTGCGTTTTTTCTTGCAGTTAAACATCAAGGTTTTCCATCCACAGCTCACAACTTTGAATTGTGTTTCCCTGAGCGCTGTCTCCTGTGGCTCCGGTTTATGGGTATTTGAGCATGCCCAGCTAAGCACTCTACTTGATGTTAGCCTGCGGTTGGTAGCAAAGCAAAAAACGCAGTTGTTCTATCTGCTCTGTCTTGCGTTAGTTACTGGATTACTCTAGTGCCATTCTTCTGTTTCATTGGTGGAACAGTGTCAGTCATAGCTTAATTACCTTATATAAATAATGAAGTATGAGAAGCTAAATTTTTCTGTTCTTAATCATGAATGCTGTTGATCATTTGCTGAAACATCGGTTCGTTTTTTTTTGTTTTGTTTTTATTGGAGGTTTAACGACCACCGCGGTGAGCAACTCAATGGGCTATAAGCAGTTGCCCGTCCCTATTTTAGGGTCACTGACTACAGGAAAGGGAGAGAGTCTATACCGTAAGGCAAACACAACATCCATGCCTCACCGGGATTCGTACCCGGACCCCTTTCGGACGAATGATCAGAAGCCATCGCTTAGACCGCTGCGCCACCGAGGCGGCAAACATCGGTTCCCCTCTCATCTGTTGGAACGGAAACTGGAAAGTGAAAGACTGGGTTGGCCTACGCAAGACCTTAAATTGTAGCAAAAATTTAAAGATAAAAATATAGTGCGAATCAGGAAGTTCAGTTCCAAAACATATAATAAGAATGAATGAGTATGCGTCTATGACATAAAAATGCTGTACTTTGCTTCCCATGTTTATGACATTTTGCAGACAAAGTTCAGCAGCAGGACATATCCTCTGCACACAAGAATAATGTAATGTACTAATTTTCACTGTACTTGGTAGGTCAAACATAAAACTGAAACTAGATTATAGTATGGGTGGCCAATTTAACAGTAAAACGAAAAAGTAAGAAACAATCGACTTATGTTGTCACATGTTTTTTTTTTTTTTTTTTTTTTTATCGGAGGTTTAACGACCACCGTGAGCAATACAGTGGGCTATAAGCAGTCGCCCATCCCTAATTTCAGGCCACTGGTTCCAGGGAAGGGAGAGAGCCAATACCGTAAGACAAACATAACATCCATGCCTCATCGGGATTCGAACCCGGACCCATCTCGGAAGAATGACCAGAAGCCATTGCTGTCACATGTTACAAACTGCATTCGTTTTTGTGTCGCATTTGAACTTTCTCAGCAAGGATATGATTAATCGGGACTAAACTTCCAATTCCCGGATTTGATTTGATTTTTATTTTACTTTGGTACCTAGTTTCTTTAGATAATTTTTCAATACCGTTATGAAGCATATAAAAATAGTTTTATATCAGTTCACGTTACGTGTGCTTTATCTGCCTGATAAGCCACGAGGCACCACGGCCAACAGAAACATTTATTTTACAACAACTGGAGAGCGCTTCAAAGTCAAGAATTTAGCGGAAATCAACAGTACCAGAAAAACGTCAAGAAAAAAAAACTGCAATGACCCCTTGATAGAATTACAGGGTGAAAGGAAGGTAAAAAGAAAGATGAAACAAGTGAGTAAAACTTAGACACCACCCAGTAGAATGGTGAGAAGCGAACAATGAAAAAGGGTGGATCAGCATGTATAAAAAAAAAAAAAGAACGTACATTATGGGGCAATATGTAAAACATTAGGAATCTTTCGAATTACGGTAATAAAAAGCGCTAACGCTGAGGGCCTTCATATGTAAAAAGACGATCACAGAAAATGGTATTCTGATGACGAGACATTACCGTAAGGCTACACATGTTTAATGGTAGGAACATACAATGGTTGCAAAAATCAAACAGGTTACAATGTATAATCTTCAACCCGCAAATCAGGTACCAGTTTTCTTTCCCTCCGCCATTGAAGGGTGGTGGCTCCATAAGATGGAAGCAAGATGATAGTGAAAACTCAAAACAAAATGAAAATCAATAAAATTCCGCAGAAGAAAAGTAATATCACAAAAATAAGAACACAAACTAAAATGAAGAGGCGAAATTCTGATGATAGCATAGATAGCAAGCACCCAGCAATTTCTTAACGAGTTCATATCCACAGGGAATGTTTAGATACAACTACTTATGTCACATGGGATTTGCAGAGCCTGGGATATATGTGACGGATCCTGCGTATTCATCACATATACATATACTGTATACGCAGGATCCATCATATGTATACAAGACATATTTGGAAAGTTAGTAGGATAGACTATTAAAATTAAATGAGAATGTATTTGTGGGTTTTTTTTTCTTCTATCAGCGTCGCCATGCGTTAAACTACTTTTCTACGCTGTTTCCACCATTGCTGAGGCACTTATCGTAACGGGGCACCAGTTTTTGTACCCATTCATCTGGTCGTAGAACGAAGCCGCCTGTAAAGACAGCCACTCCTGCACTGCTCCTTTGAGTTCACCATAACCGAGGAAAGGCCGACCAGCAAGGAACTTCAGATGCAAGATCAGGTGATAGTCATTTCGGCCTAGGTCTGGGCTGTAGGTTGGTGATCCATTTGTTTCCAGCCAAACGACGTGATGAGTGATTGAGCCTGTGTAGAAATGTGAGACCTACGATGTCACCACCTTCGTTGAGCTGTCTGACCCATCTCCTCACCTTTCCATCACTCATGGAAGTTTGACAGTAGACATCATAAATCTGACGATGAATATCAGTCGGTTTCACATTTCTTGATATTCAAAATTCGAATTACAGAAATTTTCTAACAGCCGGCGGGCGGCTCAATCTTTTTAAACATGTTAAACGCACAGAACAGCACGCAAACACGATCTGATGTTCTCGTAATGTCGTCTGTGGCTTGTCTATAAATGAGGAAAGTCAGTGCGCGGCTCGATCTTATAATAAACATTTTAAACGCACAGAACAACGCGCCAACCACGATCTGACGTTCTCGCAATAGCGTCTGTGGCTTGTCCATAAATGAGGGAAGTCAGTGGGCCGCTCGATCTTCTTAAACATGTTAAACGCACAGAACAACACACAAACACAATCTGATGTTCTTGTAATGGCATCTATAGCTTGTCCATAAATGAGGGAAGTCAGTGGGCCGCTAGATCTTCTTAAACATGTTAAACGCACAGAACAACACGCAAACAGAAACCACGAGGCGTCTGTGGCTTGTCCATAAATCAGAGAAGCTTGTATATTCCAAGAACTTGCTGACAACAGTAAAGAAGTGCGCTTAAAAATGAACTTACAGAAAACAAAATTGACGTACAATGCTTTTTCTAAAACTGAAGATTTAGTGATTGACGGAGCAGCTCTAGCAGTAGTAGATGCCTACATTTAGTTTGGACAACAGATATCAAGCAAGGGCCACATCGATGAAGAAATTAATAAGCGTATAAAATTTGGTTGGAGAGCATTTGAAAGAAACGGTACAAGTTTCAAGAGCAATTTACCATTATGTTTTAAAAGAAAAGTGCTTAATCAGTGCATGCTTCAAGTTCTTACTTATTTATTAAAGACATGAACCTTAACTGAAAATGACATCTAGAGGCTGCAAACTATTGAAAGAAGCATGAAGAGCATGCCTAGCATAACCAGGAAGGATAGGGAGAAGAATTCATGGATCAGAAAAATGACGGGAGTTGATGACATCATTTCAAGATAAAATCCCTGAAATGGCAATGGGCTGGACATATTTCTAGAAGTACTTATCACCGTTGGACAACTGAAATACTAGACTGGATTCCAAAGGGACAGGAAAAGAAAGACACAGAAAGAAGACCATGTGAGAGATGGGAAGACGAAATTCGGAACCATGTCGGAGTGACAAAGAGGAGACCAGCTCAAAATAGAAAGTTGTGTAAGAAACTTCGAGAGACCTTCATCCAAGCAGTGGTAATGTATGTAAATACGCAGAATCCATCACATATATCCCAGTCATTAAATACTGGTTGAAGAATTTAGTACGCAAGTATGACATCACTGTAGCTGCACAACCACTGATCATTATCACACATACACTGTAAAAAATAAGTGGTGTGAATTCACGGAAAATTTCTGAAAATAATGTGTAGCAAAGTTGCCGCAAGTGCCCGTCTTTTAACGGAATTACAGTTTTTAAATGTTCAACTTCCGTATTTTCACAGATTTTCCGTAGTCAGTAATTCCGTTTACTTCAGAAAAGCCAGTTGCAAGTTTTTCCTTATTTAGACAGAAATTTCTCAAAATACAACACACTGAATTTCAGCCCTTATGCGAGAAAACCCTTTTGCGCCGATGGAGGGGATCGAGCTCAGGTCGCTTGGGTTGAAGCCGCGCGTCTTAACCACTGAGCCAGAAACTCACATAAATCAGGCTCACGTTCAATGTAAAATGAATTGCGCGATGATTTTTTTTTTCATCAATCCGAGTGATTTAGTCATATAATTTTCTATTGTAGCTTGTTATTTTTTTAGTACGTTTGTAATAATTTTATTTTTTCTGTGTGTAGGAGGTCTTATTACAAATTACATATTTTTTTCATCGTAATTTTTGCAGCAACAGAATGATTTGGACTTTGAGATCTTTTTTTCAAATGACAATAACTTTCATGTGTCTTTAAAACATAGTGCAATGAAGTGTTTTATAATATTATTTTACAAAACTTCTACACTGTAAAACATTTTTGTGAATAGTCAGTATTTCACCCGGATAAAGACGGTTTACAGAACGTAAGCACGCCACCTGGCGGTCAACCACAAATTTTCGGTAGATAAACTGCATGTTCACGGTGTTTAAACTGTTTGAACTGTTACTGTATTTTAATCTTGACAATCTGGTAACGATCTTCTTAAAGTGGTTATTTACCTGTTCTTTTCACGTACAAGCAGTCGACTGGCAATACCTCTATGGGCAACACGTTTTTATTTCCCGGTCAGTGGACATATTATTTATTCACGGTCATTAAACATGTGAATGAACAATACGGCATTAGACGTTTCTATTTCCCATTAGACATATTAATGAACATCACACGTATTATTATTTATTTGTCATTAGACATGTTAATGAACATTATGGTCATTAGACGTTTTTATTTCCCGGTCATTAGACATGTGAATGAACAATACGGCATTAGACTTTTTATTTCCCATTAGACATATTAATGAACATAACATGTATTATTATTTATTTGTCATTAGACATGTTAATGAACATTATGGTCATTAGACGTTTTTATTTCTCGGTCATTAGACGTTTTTATTTCCCGGTCATTAGACATGTACCGTAAAATTACGGTTTATTGACTGGCCACTCAGCTGCCGGAGTATCTACCGTAATTTGACCCTGCAATTTTTCACAGTGTAAATATAAAATTTACTGTTGATAGCTATATAGCTTTTGTCTTAAGGACTCCATAGACTAATGCATAGACATAGTACAATCACCTGTAGAATAAATTAAGTACCCGGTTTTTTATGGTAACACAATATATAATAGCTGGTTCACAAAATGAGGAAGATGAGAAGAAATATTCTGTGCCACAATAAACAAAATTCATGCGATATAATTACTATCCACAATATCCCATCTCGCTACAGAACTAAATCAAATACTCCCACAGACTACCGAAATTTAACAGTTAATCAAACCCCCCAAGTGCTCCCGTGAATCTCTCCTATTACCGAAAATTTTTCCTCATATGGATACGGAAAAAGTGAGAACGGAGTTTTTCCGTTAATATAAGAAAGGAATTACGGAAAGGTTTCTGAAAATTCAGAATTTAACTTTAACATATCTTGAAAACGGTAATTTACCGTCAATAAAAGAATTGTGGAAAGGTTTCTGAAAATTCCGAATTTTTCTAGTGTATGAAAAATCCGTGAAATTCAGAGCTTTATCCGTCATTTCACGGAAAAAGTTATATCAGATATTATGCTTCGTTAATTCAATCACGGAAAGTGGCTCATTAATTTCAGAAATTTTTTTACAGTGTATATCTAACAACAAAGAGAGGCAATGCGAGAAAGAAAACGCAGGTGTGTACGCTATACCGTTAGAACACCCTGACCACACAAAAAACGTTATATGGGAATGGCAAAGCGATCTTTAGCCATTATAGATGTGAAGAACACATGAGAAGAGTCAACCAGGACATGCAGAACACATTATTTGCCAAGGAAGTCGTGAACTGATCCGTCGATCCCACATGTGATAATACGTAGGTCATTTCAAAAGTTTTGCACACTGCGCAGGTGCTGCCCGTAGGATGGTGCAATCGCTCCAATCGTTGCGCCAGTTGAGAGTCAGACTTCAGTATACAAGGTTGTGCCTACGCTTTCTGGCTAATTTGTTCCTGTTTCGAAAAATTCTGCCTAGAAATGGAGGAAGAAAGTGAGTCAGGTCAGATCTCGGGTAGTGACTAGCGATCCTACATTGAAATTGAAACTTTGCGAAGAAAATCTCCTACCGAAATTCATAAAGCTTTGTGTGAAGTTTGTCCGGTTAATGTAGTGGATCGTTGCACAGTGTCACGGTGGGCTTCTCGTTTCCGCCAAGGCCAAGAAAACATCGAAGACGACCCAAGAATCGGCAGGCCATCAGATGCAACGGACGACACTTGTATGGTTATTAAACAATCGAAGGTTAAGCTGATGATGATTATGATAGCAGCAGACAGAGGGCACCACTGTAACAGCGGAATACTACAGAAGGTTTCTGCAAAATGTTTTGCGCCCAAAGATTCACCAAAGAAGGCTGCTCGAAGCTAGTGTCATCATTTTGCACGACAACGCAAATAATCCGCATGTTGCCAGTACAGTAAAATACATTCTGGACAAATATGGATGGGAATTGCTTCCCCACGTTCCATACAGTCATGATACGAACCCACCAAAGTATGACTTGTTCCCAAAACTGAAGAAGCCACTCCGCGGGAAACGATTCAGAACGATTCAGGATGTTTCTAATGAGGTGACCCGAGAAATCCGATGCCTCAACAATGGAGATGTCCTGACTGGAATACAAGAGACTTGCCCAAACGTTGGGCCGCTATCATTACTTCGAAGGCCTGTAAAGGTATGTTGTGAAATAAATTGTTTTTTTAAGGGATCGATAAACAACGGTGTGCAAAAATTTTGAAATGGCCAGAGTTGCCACTTACACAAACTTTAAAGAGACTGAGAAGCAGTTGAAATACTTTTCAACAAGCTAACATGAAATGATGCTGTCTCTATGGAACTACCAATGCATTATTAAGAGATGGAAACAAGTCCTAATATAGCGTATAATGGCGTGACAAGCAACACGTAATACCGCTCGTGATATCTTCTGCGCTATTACCTAAAAAAAAAAGGTCTTTGTTTCTTCCGCGTTCTAATTCTCTGCACTTTTTGTCTGACAGCTGCTAGAAAAAGTATCCGAGCGGAGAGCGAGAGCTCGGCGACTTATACTGTATATACTGTATTATGCCACTGAATAAATGAATTTATATCACGTTATGAACATTTAGAAATTAATGGTCTCTTTAACGAAACAATGAAATGCATCGTGGAGCGTGTTTTGCTGATTTTCCTTGCCATCCGTATAACACCACAACTGATTTGAGTCCCCCTCAATACAAAAACATTTAATATCGAAATTCGTAGCTAACTTTTGATATCCATTACATACACAACAGCTAGAGAAGCAATTACCGCACGAGACGTGACCTGGGGTTAATACGACAATGCATGTACGAGTATTCTCGTGATATTTATGAAATGGGACACGCCTTTTGACCGATTAATTGATCGTTCTCCTGGGAAACTGAATTATGAGATACATTCTGGAAGTGATTTATCACATAACCATGCTATATGGAAACTTAAAAGAGGCATCATAACCTTAACCACTGCTGTAGTGGAAGAAAATAAGGGGGCCATAAATCTATTGAAAGGCAGGAGAGGCAGAGAAGCGATCGAAGTCTCCGATTTTTGGATCCTCGTACAGTTAGCAAAGGCAGGATAAAAACCCACGAACGTACAAGGTGTGATGAAAAATTATCCACAATGGATTTATTAAGAAAAAGTAGAAGACATACAGATTTGAAACTTAATCGCCTTCGAAGTAGTTCCCTTTCAAAGCCACACATTTAGACCAGAGCTGTTTCTACTGCTCGAAGCATTTTTTGAAGTCATCTTCTGAAATAGCGAATAGCCGCTTCGTCGCATTCTGTTGTATCTCCTCAATATCTTGAAATACTTTTCCTTTCAAGTGGCATTTGATTTTGGGGAAGAGAAAAAAGACGCGGAAAGCAAGATCAGGCAGATAGGGTGGTTGTCGGACCTGTGCGATGCGGTGCTTAGCAAGAAACTGCTGCACAAGTCGCGATGCATGCCAGGCACGTTGTCACGGTGGAGTTGCCACTCAGGGCCGGCTGCATAATTTGCAAGGCCCAGTACAAAACGAAAATGCGGGGCCCTTTACCCAACGAGTTCTACATCTATTGGGTTGTCAGAAAGGTCATGACGTATTTTAGTCATGTTTCGCAAAGATCATTTATTGATAGAAAGAACAAAGATCAATCAATGATATAATGCCCGTTTTGTTCGACAACCTTTTGCCATCTCTCAGTGAGCTGCAGAATGCCTCGTTCATAGAAGGACCTGCCTTTCGCGGCGAAAAACTGTACAAGGTGCTGATTTACAGCCTCATCTGAATTGAACGTTATACCACGCAAGGACTGTTGAAGAAAGACAAACAAGTGGAAGTCTGACGGCGCAAGGTCAGGCGAGTATGCTAGGTGTGGCAACACATCCCACCCAAGCTCCAATAATTTTTGGCGGGTGATCAAACTTGTGTGTGGTCTTGCGTTGTCGTGATGGAACACAACACCTTTACGATGAACGAGCTCTGGACGTTTCTTGATGGATTCGTTCAAACTGTCCAATTGCTGACAATACACATTCGAATTGATTGTTTGGTTCTGTGGTAGGAGCTCGAAAAACACACCTTTAAAATTCCACCACATTGAGACTAGAACCTTCCGCTGATGAATGTCTGCTTTGGATGTCCTTTGAGGCGAAGCAGCACGTCGGGACCAAGACCGTTTGCGCAGCACATTGTTGTACACAATCCACTTTTCGTCACCAGTTATCAGTCGCTTCAAAAATGGATCGTTTTCCTCACGTTTAATGAGCATATCGCAGATGTTTATACGCGCTGTCAATTGAGCTCCTTTGAGTTCATGAGGAACCCACACATCAAGCTTGCTTACGTATCCCAGCTTCATCAGGTGGTTGTGAACGCTTGAGTGATGGATGTGCGATGTGTCTGCAATCTCCCGTGTCGTGTAACGTGGGTTTGACTCGATCAATGCCTTGATTTGGTCGTCATCAACTTCGGTTGGCCTCTCGGACCGAGGAGCATCGTTGATCGTTGAGGACAAAATCACCAGCACGGAATTTTGTGAACCACTGCTGGCACTGACGTTCTTGTAGAGCATTATCACCGTACACTTTACGCAACTTTTCACAAACTTGACGCGCGTTCTTCCCTTTACGGAAGTAAAACAGTAAAATATGGCGAAAATGCACAGTTTGGTCTTCCATCTTCAAGTTGATGTCAAATCTCCGCAAATCAACCAAATCGCTCACTATTCCTTTTAGACTGCAGCTAGAAATGACACCTGTCGAATGCCATAGCGATAACAGAGCTGCGCATGCGTCTAGTACTTCCAAAACCGCCCAACCACCATCGGGTGCCAAAATACGTCATGACTTTTCCGACAACTGTGACGTGCCTGCCCCGCAGGACGCACACGACATAAAGGCAGATAGCAGCGACAACGAACGTCCGCGTAGCTCAATTGGTATTTCGGAATGAGGGGACCCGGGTTCGATCCCCGGCGCGGACAAAAATGACGGAGAAATTTACTTCGTTATAATGGCGCCCGAACTTTCCGGATGACCCGGCCGTTAAAGATCTCGCAATGGTGTGATGTTCTTTCCACACCGCGAGATAGGAAAAATAAGAGAATCCCTTCTTCCGCGCTTCGAAAAAAAAGTGTGTGATGTTGCATTTCACACACTAGATTGACTGGGAGTTCTCAAGTGCACGTGCTTCAGCGGATGGCTGCCTACGACGATTCACGGTCACGGCTGACCCGTGGGCCATGCCCCCGGCCCTCTTTCGGGGGGAGGGAGATGTGACGTACCTGCCCCGCAGGACGCACACGACATAAAGGCAAATAGCAGCGACAACGATCGTCCGCGTAGCTCAATTGGTAGAGTGACTTATTCCGGAATGAGGGGACCCGGGTTCGATCCTCGGCTTGGACAAAAATGGCGGATAAATTTACTTCATTATACAACCCAATACTAAATGGGATTGAAAGTTGGAACGTTTTTGAAAGAAAGGCGGGGTCAGGTGCAGAAACCACATTTTCTCATTTTCTCACGAAACTTAATAAAGCACTCATGAATAAATAATAATATGGGAATATTATTATTTATTCATGAGTTATAATAAACCGTTATTATTACTCATTAAAACATAAAAAGACATTTTAAAATTACGCTATATTAATTGACATTGCCAGATCAAATTGAAGTTGATTGAATTGAAACGACAAAATATAATTCCCGCATCTCGTCGACATGCGTGCTGGTTGGTTGGTTGGTTGGTTGGTGGGTTGGTTTGTTAGCTTTAATGGCGCAAGGGCCATGTCTGGCCAAAGAGCGCCAAACACAAGACAAGACAAGACAAGACATAACATGCGTGCTGATGGCAAAAATTAATGTAAGTTATCCAAAATTAAAGCTATCGTTTAAACGAATAAGATAGGATGATAGGAAATGTCATTTTCAATGCTTCATGGTTGGAATATTGAAGTTCTGAAGAAGTGTTTTCCGTACAATACTAAATGAGCAATGCAATTTTCAGAAAACTCTTTAACTTATCACTGTCTCTTTACTTCTACGAAGAAAGATTCTTTTGCTGGCCACGTTCTGCAGTTCATTGCGATTTGTTTTAGTTGGTAGTGGGAGATTTCAGCTTTGTTGCTCAAATGAGGTGAGTGCGATAGCAGTCTAGTGCAGTGTTTCCCAAACATCACCGGTCCGTCACGAGGTTTCCGCCGGTCCGCGGAAACGGAGGAAAACTTGAGCAAATGGTAGAAATTTCCGAATTTGACCAGTAAAAACAGGTTTGCTGCACAGACGTCCTTGTACATATAAAAGCAACTTCGTGCCGGTCCGTCCGCGAAGCATTTTGTGAAATTTTACTGGTCCGCGGCTTGCTTGTAAGAGTCTCTGGGAACCAGTAGCAGTGGTCTAGTGTCCTGATAATCCCGAATCGGCGCTATGTTGCAATTTATCAATTCGCCATCGCTCGTCGTTGTCAGGTACAATCGATCTGTCACTTATAGTGCTATAGATACGTTTTTCACTTTTTTTATTGATAAACCATCTGCCAGAGATTCGCTGACCACGCACGCGAAAAACTGACCGCCTGTGATTGCGGAAGAATGCAGACTTAGCTGTGACGTTACTGTGACGTCAGCGTTCCAGAGAGATCTAGGTGATTATATATATGATGTCATTAATGCAAATTCTCTCTCGGTGATACGGTGAATCATCCCAATGGACCCAAGATATTTGAATTATATTCACTAAGGCAATAAAGTGTAATGATATAAAAATTTTAAAAATGCCATTTTTACTTCGTTAAATGTCATTTATTTTTTATACAAGAAAATAATTATAAAAAATTCGAAAACATCAAACAAACGAGGGCGCGGGGGCCCCCTGCGACGGCACAGGTCGCACACCCATGCAGAACGGCACTGTTGCCACTCGCCACTCTCATGCAATGCCGGCCTTTTGCGACGAACTGCGTCCCTCAAACACCGCAAAAGTTGATTGTATCTTTGTTGATTGTCCGGTCTGATGACCGAGATCTGGTGAATAGGGTGGCTGTTGGACCTGTGTGGTGTGGTGCTTAGCAAGAAACTGCTGCAGAAGTCGCGATGCATTCCAGGCACGTTGTCATGGTGGAGTTGCAACTCTCATGAAATACCAGCCTTTCGCGACGAGCTGCATCCCTCAAACAGCCCGGTGGCACAGCGGTCTAAGCGATGTCCTGTGATCATTCGTCCGAAAGGGGTCTGGGTTCCAATCCCAGTGAGGCATGGATGTTATGTTTGTCTTACGGCACTGGCTGCCTCCCTTCACTGGAACCAGTGACCCTAAATTAGGAACGGGCGACTGCTTATAGCCCATTGAGTTGCTCATGGTGGTCGTTAAATCTCCAATCAAAAAAAAATCAAAAAAAAAAAAAAAAAAGCTTCGAAGGACGAATGGCGAGCCGTTCTTGTTGAGACCTACCAGAAATTCGTTGATGGTATGCCTAGACATGTCGCCGCTGTCATGCAGGCAAAAGGTGGACCGACTAACTGCGATAATAAAGCGATTTGTCTCAAAACATTATGGTGTCCGAATACTTTTGATAGTATACTTTATGCTTTTCATCAATTTATTCTTTTTCACCCTGATGTATGTGTACGCACCTGGAATGGAAATGATAACCGTAAGAGGTTAGAGAAAAGAGTGAATATTTGTCAATGTTTGTGTAAGATGACGTATTTTCCACGATGCCACCTCCAGATTTGATTATTCGGGCTGAAGGACAGAAAAACGGATGAAATGAGCATGTCACTTTCTGTAATAAGGTCGAATGAGACGCTTAAGTGACTGTAACGCACTTTCAGCGAAGATCTCATATCAGATAAAAATCAATTTGGACATGCACCAGTTTTGAAGTGAAAATTTGAATAATGATAACAAGTGACAGAGGTTAAGGGTGCAGATGAGTCTTCTAAAAATGCGAGACGGAATGGAACGCCTATGAGCAGACACTTTCTGCGGCAAAGGATTATGTACATGAATTGGGCGAAAATAACCTTGTGACGCAGATGGGTTAACTCAGTGGCTGAAAGAGAAGCACAGTCTCGGAAAACAGGTGTGACAGATATGTTTCTGGTTTGAAGGCACAAAAACAAAATTAAAGAATGCTTGAAACAAATACACTTCTAATTAAAGCGATAGCACCTACATGTTGTCGTATTGTTACATCGATCGTATACAACTTTTCAAAGTATGCACAGAGGATGTTCACACATTTTTGGAACGATTTTCCAGCAATATAATTATTCTAAAATTAAATTATTTCTTTCTAAATGTTCTATTTGATAGCCCTTTCTCTGGATATGAACAAACATCGAGATTTCCAAGATAACAGGGCATTTCTTAAAATTGGTAGTGGTATTTTATTTTTATTCCACTCCTTTTACACTGCTTTCCATAGTCCAATCATTATTTTAGGTCTGCGTTTAGAAAGCGCTCTTTTTAGCAATCCGAAGGCACAATAGTCCATTGGTGACACATCAAGAGACTTTGAAGGAATATTACCAAATGGTATAGACTTCATACCCTCTCGTTTTTCATTTTTTCAAGAAATTGAGTGGTAGATTTGGATGTATGACTGGTAGCCTTATCCTGGTGGAGTTCTGCTGTTTGAAGGCTCTGTAGATAGGAATGGAATGGTATTTCCTCTTTAAATATAGGAGTCAATAGCGTATATTCGAAGCTAGCTAGGCTAGCTTCGAAGCCCATAGAATTCACAAATAAAACTGAATTAAATATACACAAATAAAAGTCAATTATCAACGATATTAAAATATGTCGATGCTTTCTGTGCGAAAAAACAACGCGTGCGTATTCGCTTCTTTGACTCGGTCTGGCGAGCGAAACCCAACGGCATAACGCAAGCAGCTCTTCCACAGTCTTCGCAGTTCTGATGCCAAAACTTTTCGTACAATCGCCAACTAGCGTTTTCATGACAACATGAATCAGCTGGTAGAGAGGAATGTGCC
The DNA here is from genome assembly GCA_039090855.1 of Macrothele yani. NCBI lineage: Eukaryota > Metazoa > Arthropoda > Arachnida > Araneae > Macrothelidae > Macrothele > Macrothele yani. The sequence continues at coordinate 57,979,443 of CM077028.1, forward strand.
ATTGCTTTGGGAAACGGTTCGCTCAGAAAAAAGAAGACAGACTATCTCAGTCACTCGCATACTCCCGCCCATAAGAGAGTTTCGCGAGAGTTGTTTCAGTTTTTGTGAAGTGTCAATGAAATAAAATCAGAGATATCATATCTTAAATTGGTGGCTTTGTTGGATTCGAACTGTTTTGATAAATTTCGTGAAAGCTTCCCTGAACATCTACTATCAGTACTTAAAGAACTCTATGCTTCAAATTTTGATACAGCTCGACAAAAAAATGAACTGAAAGTGTTTTATTCTCTTGATGAATACGAAAAAAAATCAGTAAGAGACATTACGTCTTACATAAAGTTGAATAAATTGGACATAGTGTTTAGTGAGGTGTACAAATTAGTAGACCTCATATTTAAACTTTCCATCAACAACTGCAACTGCCGAAAGAAGTTTTTCAGCATTAAAAAGAATCAAGATATATCTTAGAGCCACACAAGGACATTCACATTCGAAAAACTTGGCAGTTTTGTCAATAGAGAAAAACATTATATTTAAATATGAAAAAGTACTCGGAAGAAACATTTTATGAAAACGTAGCACTCAAGTTCACACAAAAGGAAAGACTTCTAAGAAGAATGGGGTTCATGTACAAATAAGTGTTCAAATCCTAATCCTCATAATTATTTGGTATCATGTTAGCAATGGCATGTCCCTAAAATTTAGAAAAAAAAGTTATTCCTTCTATTACTTAACAATTAAAAATTAAACTTCGCAATTTTAAAGAAAAACCGTACTGAGGGAAGGGGGTGGGAGATAGCCCAGGTTTCGAACCCAAGATACACCACTGATAGGAGTTGAAACATTATTTTGGTAAATAGTAGAACTGATTTTAACATTCTTTTCAACTTTTCTTAATGAGAAACCGGCAATAATCATGAATCCTTTACTGAAACTTTCTTTGGATTCTTGGAACGAAGTCTGAGTTTTTTTCTGCTCTTTTGCGATAGTAAATCGACCTTTTTTTGTTACAGTAGCTGTGCTTCATTAATAGTCACAATAAAGTTCCATCTGTCTCGGGCTAAGCGATTTCACTAAAGAAGTCTACACCGTGTTCTGCGCTCAGCTACGTACCCAGGCAGAATACGGTGAACATTATATATACACTGAGTGGCCACTTTATTATGACCAGCTGACAGTTTTAAGCAAATGAGCTATGGCTGCACGCTGTTGCCACCAGAGGGTGAGTCTAGTATAAAAAGGGAAAGCTTGGTGCTTGCGACAGTAGTACAAGTGATTTTGGGTGACGAGATGGGTAAAAAATGCGATTTGACGGACTTTCAACTTTTTGATGATTGCAGGAGCTCGGAGCCATGGAGCGAGTATCACCGAAACCGCCGCATTCGTGAAATGTTCCAGAGCAGCTGTTGTTAAAGTGCTTATAGACTGGACTGTCAGCCAAAAAACTGGGTCTCTACGTGCAACGTGTGGTCGTCATCGACTAGTGACTGCTCGGGCGGAACGGAGAGTGCCCAGACTGGTAACAGACAACAGAAGGGTAACAGTGCATGCAGGAAATTACAGACCATCTTAATCAAGGATCCCCTCCAATGATCTCTGCACGCACGGTTCGCCGTACACTGCATCGGATGGGATATGGAAGCCGAAGGCCTGTTCGAACATCTTTGCTGTCTGCAGTTAACAAGAGAAAACGTCTCCAGTTCGCGCAAGGATTGGACAGTCGATAATTGGAAACAAATTATGTGGTCCGTTGAATCACGTTTTCAGTTGCACCATGCCGATGGCCGAGTGAGAATTTGGCGGAAACAGCACGAAAGCATGAACCCCAAATGCATTGCTACAACCCTTCAAGCTGGTGGAGGCAACGTTATGGTTTGGGGAATGTTTTCCTGGCATGCTTTGGGCCCTTTAATTCGTGTTGATCAACTTCTGACTGGCACATCATATCTAAACATCGTTGCGGACCAAGTGCATCCTGTTATGTGGATGGTTTATCCCAATGGCGATGGCTACTTTCAACAAGATAATTCGTCCTGCCATAGTGCTCGTATTATACAGGATCAGTTTCAGGAACATGCCGGTGAGTTTACTTTGCTTAGGTGGCCCCTACAATCTCCAGATCTCAACCCCATTGAGAATTTGTGGGATGAAGTTGAACGAGCCATCAGACAGCTGGATCCACAACCCTGCAATTTCACACTCCTGGAAAGTGCTATTCATCAAGCATGGTCTCAGATTCCACAAACCACTTATCAACATCTCGTAGAGTCCATGCCACGAAGAATCGACGCAGTATTAAAGGCAAAAGGTGGACCAACGAAGTACTGAGGGGGTGGTCATAATGAAGTGGTCACTTAGTGTATATATATCTTTTTGTTTCTTTTCTCAGATTCAAATCTTTGTTTATTATCTTTGTTTACAGTTGATACAGATATTTTTAACGACTTAGCGATTGCTCTTTGTGTCTGTGGATTTTCTTTTAAGACCAGAGGCCTTACTTTTGAAATAATCGTAAAAGTACGTACCTTCTTTGGATATTCGCTTGGTGTTCTTTTTGCTGTTAAAAGTAATGCTTGATGATTTTCTCCTCCTTCATTAATAATATTGCTTATTTTACATTTAGAAATGCTGATTCCCTGATTTTTTACAGCGTTCTTTAATTACAGAATGCGAATATTTCTCTTCTTAAAGAGCAAAAACATAACCTTCTATCCGCAGCTTGTTTACGTGCGCCATTTTCTTAGTAGACGATATTTCGCTGCGGGAGATGTTTCTTTCATGTTCATCTAACACGCTGTTGCCAGTTTCAATTATTTGAGCTTTTTTATTTTATTTTGTAATTTCTCATCAAAAACGTTCTAAAAATACACAGTCGAATCACATTATTGTGACCATCAGCTAATATCCAGAGTAACCGCCATGTTCAGCGTGGACAGCAACTAGACGGGATGGGAGTGACTCAATAAGGTGCTGGAAGGTTTTCACAGGTACGTGGCGTCATGCTGACTGCAGTGTATCTGGCAGCTGCTGGAGGATGCGTGGAGGAGGATCCATAGAGCGAACAACACGATCGAGGTGGTCCCACAGATGCTCAATTGGGTTTAAGTCTGGGGAATTAGAGGGCCAGGGAAGTACTTTGAAGTCTTCATCGTGCTCTTCCAACCACTCTCGGACATTTCTAGCTGTGTGACACGTCCGGTTGTCGTTCTGGAAGATCCCATCCGCCCCAGGGAAGACAATCAGCATGTATGGGTGTACGTGGTCTGCAAGGATGGATTCATAACGAATTCAGTCCATAGTACTTTCCACAGATATGAGTGGGCCCAGGGAATGCCACGGAAACATTCACCAGACCTTAACGCTGCCCTCCACCAGCTTGTGTTCTGCCAGCAATGGTTGAAGAGTGTTTGCTCTCCGATGTTTCTCGCCTTATACGCCAACGTCCATCCGTTCGATGAAGCACAAAACATGACTCATCGGAGAAGGCAATCCCTTGCAAATCAGCGGAGGTCCAATTCCGATACTGCGGTGCAAATGTAAGCCTTTTCTGCCGATGTACCTTCGTTAGCATAGGTGCTGTGATCATCCGTCTGCATCGGAGCCCCATACGTAGCAGGGTTTGCTGAACTGTCATTTTAGACACACTTCCGGTTGCCCACTGGTTCATTCGATCAGTGAGTTGCTCCGCTGTAGCGTGTCGACCGACCCTCACGCATCTTCGCAGCCGACGTTCACATCTCACATCAATGGCACGTGGTGCTCCGCAGTTTCCACATTGCTTATTCGCTATGGTGCCATTTCTCCAATCACAATACATTTTAACCATAGCAGCACGCGAACAGTTCACAAACTGCAATGTTTCAGAAATACTGCCACTCTTGGCCCGAAAGCCGATAATCATCTCTTTTTGCAAATCTGATAAATCGCTCCTTTATCCATGACAGCAACGAGTGATATGTTTTCAGAATGCCTACAGCACGCCTTATGTACCCTCCAAGCCAGCTCACGACACGTGCCTTCTTTCATTGGCTACGTGCTGTTGACGTCAAAAGTAGGAATTGGTCACAATAATGTGACTCGACTGTGTATATGAACATACTCTGTATTACAACATCTGAAACTATCGAAACGAGAGAACATCAGTAATATTTATTTAACGCAGGGGATTTATTTTTCGGAATTAGGAAGGCATTTTAAGGTAACGGTAAGGTTAAAAATTGCATCTTTAATATTCTGTAAAGCGCCAATTTCGCGCTTTATTAGAAACTGTTTCTCAGCTGGACAGAATAAGCTATCGTAATGCCGTGCAGCAAATAAATACCAACTACCACTATACTGAAGCTGCAGGGTCAATCCTGGGAACCTTTCGTTGCATAAACTCGTTTCCAGGATATTTTGCCTGAAATAAACTTCCTGGTACTTTTGCGGCAGCATAATTCCTAGACTTTTACCGTCACAAGAATTCCTACAACTTTGTCTTCCAAAACTCAGCAGGGCGAAATATTAGTACCACAGCTAACTAAAAACTGTGTGGGAAAGTATTTTATTCTAGAATAAAAGTGAAATCTCGGCAGAGGTGTATCAGAGTTGTGTAAATGTTACATTAACCTACTAGTATTTAATCTCTCTCAAACCTGCCGCAAAAGAAAATGTAAAAAATATTTCAAAATGCAATAAAACACCGATAATCGGGGGCCTAATTATCTGTGCTGTCGGATTAACAGTGGTCCTCTAGTATTCATACAAATTTCATTTTTTTTTAATTCTATACGCAAGTGGATTTGTAAAATATCAGATGTCATTGCTATGTACTTTAAATAACATTGCATCATATTTAAATAATATTGCATCATTCTTCTAGCGGAACTTGTTTGTTATCAATCCGTTGCGGTTTCCCATTCTGCCAAAAGAGATTAGATTAATTCTTACGAATTTAATCTAATCTCTTTTGTCTGTTAAACATTACGAAAGCTTGTTCGTGTGCTTCACTTGTGTAACCAAATTTATCTAGCATTTCAACCCCTAGAATGTTGGGAAAAAGAAGAGGAGTTGTTTTAACAGTGGGAAATAAATTGAAGATTATTCATTCTCTCTCTCTCTCTCTCTCGTCCGCCCATAGCGGGTTGAGTTCCGCAAAGACGACTATGCGCCCTTGAGGATTACTGGCAAATTAATGCAGCAGCCTAGTCATTCCTCTGCTGCATACGGAGAAGGGACAAAGTGTGTCCGGGGCCAACTTGATTGATTGATTGAAGATTTAACGACTACCGTGAGCCAGAGATGGAAACGGGTCACGGGTCAACGGGTCAACAATTTTTTGCGGTTCCATCAGGTGTACCTGATTTTGACCCGGTTTTATTCTAGATTCATTTTTGAAAAGAGAAAAATATATTCCAAAGAAAAATGCGCGTTGTGGAATTCTGTAGTCGATACTGGTGCCCACGGCGTGAATAATAATTTGCCATGCAAAAATATTGTCGTCTCTTTCTTAAAGCAACGAAGATTTCCACCGACCGACGTCAAACACACCGACACCATATCGTATAAAGATACTTCCTTTGCGTTCTTTTACAGTGAGATTGTCCAGGGCAAAGTTACAGGCAAACGCTATTCGCCTGCTTCTCAGCTGATTCACTCTCTCCATGCGAAGTTCACTGTATGACTGAGAGTTACTTTTCACATCGCATCTTTCACATTGAGCATTCAGAGGTTTTCCATTGATGTGCTAACAACGTCCCGTTCCCATCACATGTCATGTCGAAATTAACTCCTTATTTGCTAATATGGATGGATTTAATATTAAGCAGGTTGAGAAAGGCGTCGAGGCCAACAAATATGTGTTTGTTCAAAACCACAAGAGGAAGAGTGAATGCTGGAAATTGTTTCGTCTCATTAAGGAACCGGTGAATAATTCTGTGTTATTTGATTTTGCTTGTTGTTCAAAATGTGGAAAATTTATAATTACAAAGAAAGATGTCGACGGTGTAGTAAGAGATTATGGAACCAAAAATTTAACGGACTATATATGAAAGTATGCGCACCTCCATCAAAGCCTGGAAAGAGTGAACAATCTAAATACATTTAAAAAAATACATTTGTGTAATCGTAAATAATGATTCCCATTTGTAATATACTCATCACGGTAACGGTCAGAGAGCCATTACTTCTGGATTACACAAAATAGTGGCACTAAAAATGGCACTAGAATTTAGCAAGTAACCAAATTTCATTATTAAAAAAGGATTTAAGTTATTTAATATCAAGCAGTTATTGGGATGAATATATATATATATTACGTTTATATGTATATGTATATATATATATATATAAACTGAGTTTCGAATTTATAGCTCAAAGCAGATTTGTTCGGGTCAGTTACGGGTCGGGTCCGGGTCCGAAATTTTTGACCCGTTTCCAACTCTGCCGTGAGCAACTCAATGGGCTATTAGCAGTCGCTCATCCCTAATTTAGTGCCACTAGTTCCAGGGAAGGGAGAGAGCCAGTGCTGAAAGACAAACACAACATCCATGCCTTACGGGATTCGAACCCGGACCCCTCCTCGGACGACTGGTCATAAGCCAGCGCTATAAAACCACTACGCCCCCGGGGCGGCAGGGCCCACTTCTCAAGGAACCATCTACAAATTCACGTCCCCAAATGCATGCAGTCAGTGGAAATCTCCGGATAAACCGCAGACCAGATGGCCGGCAGGACCGGGATTCGAACATCCGTCAGAATCGTCCACCTCCCACACAGTGCATAGCGACTTAACGAACTGCGCTATGCCGGTGGCGAAGATTATTAAAAGACGCCAAAAAGGTAAAGGTAAAAATGTTTCATCACTGGCAGCCAACCTTAGGGACGGATTACATTGAAATTTTAGGAATTCGTGAACGTATAAAAATAAAACAAAAAATAATGATACAAAGAAACAAACAAAATTCACGGGTTTTCTATCTAAATATGTTTTTAAATGTTTAGTTTCGTATTTACATACGACAATGATGTTTATCTTATGTTTTTATACGTTTTTATGAATTTGACCTAATGAAGCGTACTTTGGATAAACCGTGTTTTTCAGTTAGCCGGGCTCTGGCTCCCCCATTCCCCTCCCAGTTACCACGGATGATAATTGACGTTTTATTGTACTTCGACTTAATATACCTTTCGACAATTGTACTTGATTCATTTCACATATACTCGCAACAACAGAACAATGGTCTGTTTATAACGAGGAACAGTACACCAATTAAGTAGAAAATAGTAACACTATGATAGTGATCTGATTTATTGGCGTAGGAAGTAAACACATAAGCGTTTCCAAGCTTTCGCACATCAATCAGTTGGCTTTTTCAAGGAAGTTAGACAGAAACTGCAAACTGAAAAATAGAACGCTTAACAATTTGAACGCGGGAACTTGACAATAAATAGATGCGACGTTATATTTATGAGGCATCATATGTTGGTTGCACGCGGGATCCATGGCAGAGAAAAGGCGTTACTTGAAGAATTGGTTCCAAATTCGTGGAAACTCGAGTGAGACACAATCATTGCAAGTATCGCTGTTGGTAATGATCTCCCCAGGTTTCCCGAATGGCTGTACATTTAGGGGTAGAGTAGTTAGCTAATTTCTTTACATCATCCCACAAAGGAGTAGCGGTCAAATTAAAGTCGGCTACTCCTATGTGGGATGATGTAAAGAAATTAGCTAACTACTCTACCCCTAAATGTACAGCCATTCGGGAAACCTGGGGAGATCATTACCAACAGCGATACTTGCAATGATTGTGTCTCACTCGAGTTTCCACGAATTTGGAACCAATTCTTCAAGTAACGCCTTTTCTCTGCCATGGATCCCGCGTGCAACCAACATGATGCCTCATATCTTTAAAGGAATATAACGTTGCATCTATTTATTGTCAAGTTCCCGCGTTCAAATTGTTAGGCGTTCTATTTTTCAGTTTGCAGTTTCTGTCTAACTTCCTTGAAAAAGCCATCTGGTTGATGTGCGAAAGCTTGGAAAACGCTTATGTGTTTATTTCCTACGCCAATAAATCGGATCACTAGTATAGTGTTACTATTTTCTAATGGTCTGTTTACTCGTCGTCGGTGGTCACACCTTTGCCACTGTTTCACCGGGGGATTTGCGTTTTCTTTTTCGGAAACATATCAAACAAATGTGGTGGTGTCTATAGAACCAATAGGAGAAAACGAACTGCACCGTGTCAAGCCAGTTCTTGGAACTTGGATTCATATTGTCGCTGGAACTGTAGGAAGGAATTTGTACTGGCACGTTTCCGCATTGGGCATTGCGTTTTCACTCACCACTATTTGCTGTGTGGCGACACTGCCCCTATGTTTGGGACCTAATGTACCTCTGACTGTTGTGCATGTTTTACATTCGTGTCGTCGTTTTTGTCGTGAACGTGCTCGTTTCTTGCTCGTTAACCCACTAAAACAACTCAGAAATCCCGAGTCGTCTTTTAAACGTTCATTGTGAAGGGATTTCTGTGTTCTCTCTTTTTTTTTTTTTTTTTTTTTATGTCTCACCGGTATTTCTTGTTTTGTACAGTCCTTTGCTTTTTTGTCGGCCGTTTACATCGTTTCTTGTGTTTTCTTTGTGACATATTCTTTATGTTTTGATGTTTTTGCTACAGTTAAAAACCGTAAGACTTGGCGCTCTCTGGCCCATTGAGGCCCTTGAACCATTAAACTTTTACCAACCAACAGAACAAGCAAGACATTCATTCGTAAGTAGCACCAATGTTTAGGGTCCTAAACTTTACTGTTTAGGTCCCTAACTCCCCCTTTTCTATTTTTTACTCCCACCACACAATTAATTGACACTCAAAGAAAAATGGGGTGACCACATGGAGTGGATGGAAAAGAGACAGATCACCTTTAAATACGTAGTACACCCCCAAAAGCAAGAGACCCAGAGGACGACCCCCATACACGAAACGTAGAGGCGGGGTAAGGAGGAACTGTCCTTCCAATATTTTTTACTTTCCCAAATTAATTCTGCTTTTATTACATTCAACTAATACATTAAATACAACAAGTCGGGTCTCAACTTCATTAAATTCAAGTTGCAATGAGAATTCATTTTTGAAACGTCAAAAAATGAGGGTTAAATTTTTTGAAATGTTATATGTTAAGATTTAGTTGTCTGCTCCTTCAAAAGAACAGCCCAAGTTACTCTTTTAAAACGTTCCCGGAAACGATGATCAGCACACAGTAAAGCCAGAATAGGCCAAAGGTCTAATCCTTGAAAGCCAACAGCTTTGCCTTTTTAACGAACTGATTTCGAAAAACCTGGCAAAAGTTCCTAAACATAGGATATAGTGAACAGGAGAGTGTTTCTAACCGAAGATTTAATGAAAGGAGAATTATGAACCCCACCTCGACGATTTAGTTATCACATACTGGGGTCCATAGCTTAGTTTCCAACATGGGCGAAACAGAAATTGTAATACTAACTACAGACAGCATTCACAAACACTATACGCAATTTCCCCCTGTGCCTCCTTGTTATATAATCGTTTTTCACACACACACACACACACACAATACTTAAATTTAGTTAAAAATTAGATGACCCAAAAACTATATAAAAGAGATGGATAAATGAAATTAGGTAGCATGTTAGAACAATAAGGAAATTTCTTTGTTACTATTTTAGGCCTTGCAGTTTTTAGCCTCTTTTGCCCCACATGCGCTACAATATCCCAATGATCACTCAATCTGTCATTAAAAAGACAAAAATACCCTCAAAACAAAATTCTAGGAAAAAAACTTCGTGAGATACTTGTCCAGCACTGAATAGCTGCTGCAGAGGATGATATTATATTTTTTATTCCTTTGCTTTTCATGTTTTTTCATACTCCATACGTTGTACTCCAACATTTAATGCAAAAATTCAATATTATTTGGTTGTTCCACATGAAATATCGGGTTATAGGCCTTTGGACCCGGTCTCCTAAAATTGAGCCCGAACGCATCTCTACTGCAGTTTCCCATATATTGCTTCTGAAAAAGAATTGTTTCCCCAATTTACGTGTAATTAGAGCCATAAATTAAAACGCCATGACGGTGAAAGTTCGTGCCGATTCCACTAACACGAAGCAAAAAAAAAAAAAAATATGTGAAGTAACGAAAACTTTAATAAACTTTGAAGCAGTTTTAAATAGTGCTGCGGTATATTTAAAACTGCTCCGTCATTTTACCCTTTACACGATTTTTCTTAGAGTTACTTTAAATATATCGTTATTTTAGCACAAAAGCTATGAATGGTGTTAAGTCCTAAGTCTAACGTACCAGTGCTGCCTATACTGGTAGTACTATGGCAGTACTTTTTTTAATATCGTATAAAGTGTTAAATGACAACTTCAATATACTCGTGACAACTTCAATAAACTTAGAGTATCTCTTTTCACCTTCGTTAATTTTTGTACTAAAAGCAACGGCGGCGAGCGTACAAACTATATTTTGGCGGCTTCCTGGAATTCATATGTTTAATAATGTGTTCAGGGATTTCACAGACCGCGCAAGTTCAAGGATGGCATAGGACAGGGCACAGATATCAGTGGCTGCCTTGTCGCAAAAGGATATGAAAATACTGAAATACCGCTCAGGTGGCCGAGTGGTCAGAGGCGCAGATTTTTAACTAATCGTTAGAGCTAGGACCAGACACACGCATCAGACTTGCCCCCCCCACACACACGGAGCTGGTTCACCGTCCCCCAAAAACTTGATGTCCCAAATTAAGACGGGTGACTGCTTACATTTTTAGGCATATACAGGGCGTCCGAGAATTATTGGACACATTACAACAAAATTATGTAAAAAAAAAAAAAAAAAAACTATGAGCATTGTCTGTTTTTCTATGCCACGTATTACTAATACGGTTTCTATATTTTTGTTTTTCAGAATTGTTATTCCCAGAATCCTATGAAATCGAATATTGCTTGGACGTACTACGAGCAACCAAGGGATCTCACATTGAAATTTATTAACTTGTGTAGTTACATTGTAAGCTAGTACAGTCAGTTTATTTCTATCTGTTTAATGTTTTATTTTATATAATTTTGTAATGTGTCCAATAATTCTCGGACACCCCGTATATTAATGCTTAGAACAACGTCGGTATGAAATCATGTTCTCAATTCTATGGAAATGGCGTTTATTTTTTAAGCCATTCTGGTTTTCTTTTCAAATGTTCTTTTAAGAAGCAGAGGTGAAAGTGTACTTTCAAATTACAGAATATTAAGCATAGCAATAAAAAAAAAGTAAAAGAAAATAAAATTTTATCTCTTACGGAGAAAAAATGTATCCGCCCAGTCCTCGACATGATATAAATCCTCCGGCCAAACATAAAAAATCGAAACGCATGACTGACAATGAAATTTTTCCAGGTCTTTATTTTTTTCCCCACAGAATAAGACGAAGAAACTCTTCAAATTCGAAGCAAAAACCAGCTCTTATATATACTACGCATTTCAGTTGAAATCGATAACTTTAAGGAACACTGCCATCATCCGGCTTTGACGCTAAATGATTCCATTTTTTAACTAGACGTCATAAAATGTACATTTTACATGTTTTCTATTTCGTAACAAGCCTCTGCTTGTCGTTTTACTTTTTTTTCCATTTCTGAACAGATAACCGATTCCAGAAGTATTTCTCGTACAACTCGATTTTGTATAGGATAAATGAAAGCAAGACCAGAAGTTTTACATTTATAGCCTTTGGGACAGCACTATCTTTCCTTTTGTTGGTGTATTTGACATTATAATGATATACCTGTGTCTATAATATACACTAGGAGAATTTTACTTGGATCGCGGGTAAACATAACACTGAAAAATCTTCCAAATGCTTCCTTAGCTTTCCTTGATACACAATTTTCCCGTTTGGTGACGTAGAAATCATTTCATTATTTGCCACTTCTCAGTTTCTAGAAAACGTACAACGTATAAACATTCTTCTTGTATTAGATAGGAGTAGATATGCCTAAGCCTAAGGTGGCGCAGTGGTCTAAGCGATGGCCTCTGATCATTCGTCCGAAAGGGGTCCGGGTTCGAATCCCGGTGAGGCATGGATGTTGTGTTTGTCTTACGGCACTGGCTCTCTCCCTTCCCTGGAACCAGTGACCCTAAATTAGGGACGGGCGACAGCTTATAGCCCATTGAGTTGCTCACGGTGGTCGTTAAACCTCCAATCCAAAAAAAAAAAAAAACCATATGCCTGACGTTTCCATCTATTTTCCACTTTTATTTTTAGTACATTCAGTGCTCCTCAACCCCCATCTCCAAGTAGCATTTTATCATAAAACTTCTGTTCTTTGGAGTGAATTAAAATCTCTGGGTCGGAAGAGTTAACCTAACCAAAAAAAGATTTTTTTAGATTTTCTCTGCATTCTGCATACACTCCGAGTCAACCTATGGGTGTAAATACTGAAAAAAATACGGAACAGCAACTCCGCTACGAAAAGTAGTCCCCATCGTATGGAGCGAAAAACAGCATAATTATCGCCCAGAATTCATTTTCGTTTGCTCAGCAGTTTATCGGGAGAAATTTCTATTTAAGACAAATTTTCAAAATGGCAGCGAACGTTTTAGAAACAGATTTGATCAAAAGCGCCATGCACTTTCGGCCAGCTCACTGCCTAACCGAGAAATGTACATAACTTGGCGCGAAGGACTGATGGAAGCAATACAAGATCCAACACAGATATAGCAGTTTACAATCAGGGAAACGCGACGAGGTGTACTTAAGCAGTCGTAGAAAAGAGAAGAGAAGAGAAGAGAGAGAGAGAGGAGACGATTGCAATGAGCTTCAGTTAGATTATAAAACTCTAAATGCAGTGAAGGGAAAGCGCGGGAGTGTGACGCGGATTGATGCCGTTTGTGCATTCTGCCGAAGACGATGTGAGTCGGCAATTCTACTTTCAACAACAGCACACTCTTAGGTTAACTTGACGTAACAGGTTAAGTTTAGATGGAACAAGAGGTTAGTCCGTGAGCACGTTATTTTCGTGGGCTTCAACTTTGCGAGAAACTTCCATGTTTTAGTATATTTTGTGGTAAATTCTACATTTGAGTAATTTCTGTAAAAAACAAGTGGTATGAATCCACAGAAAATTCCTGAAAATAACGTGCAGCAAAGGCGTCCGTACGAAATTTCCGTTTTTAAAAGTTCTCGTTTCCTCTAACTTCCGTCAGATTTTCCGTAGTCACTAATTCTGTTTATTTCAGAAAATTAAGTTTCTGGGTTTTTTGTATTTATACAGAAATTTCGCAAAACTTTCAATTTTGACTTTTTACAGATCCTTTCTGTCTGCAGCCGAGGTGGAGATCAAGCCAGCCACGTTCGGCTTCAACTGCAGACGCGTGAGCTACCGTGAAGCCAAACAGACATGTAAAGTGCGGTTACGTATTAGGTAGAACTCTAATCGCGCAATGATGAAATGTTTTGCTATTAATGGTGTGAATTAGTCATTTTATTTTCTATTGGAGCTTATTATTTTTCTCCGTCGGTTTGTAATCATTTAATTTTTTTCCTATAGGAGGACTTATTACAAGTTACGTAATTTTCATTGTGATTTTTCGAAGCAACAAAATGCTTTAGAACTTGAGATATTTTTTTCAACTTACAATAACTTTCAATTATCTTTAAAAAACGGTTCACTATAATGCTTTATAGTATTATTCAACTAAACTCCTAGACATAAAATTTACTCTTGGTGGCTCTTACATATATTTACATATAATAGGGCAACGGCAACAGAATGAAACTTCAGTAGGTAAATTCGGTCACGGCAACAGAAACCAGCGTGGAAATACTCTCGTAGAGTTTGCAGAGGCAGAAGGGTTTTTCATCTTGAACTCCTTTTTCAAGAAAAAGCCACACAGGAAATGGACATGGAGACATCCAAATGGGACGACAAGTGAAATTGATTTTATTATGTGTAACAAAAAATTCGTCATAGAAGACTGCAGTGTGCTAAACAAGTTCAACACAGGCAGTGACCATAGATTGGTGAGATGTAAGATGCACCTCAACACTAAACTCGAACGTAGCAAGCTCATAAGACAAACAAAATGTATTGACATAACCAACCTTAAAAAACACCATAATACCTTCAAATTGGAACTGAAGAACAGATTCTCTGCTTTAGAAGGCCTAACATCGGAAGAAGTGGACATCTCTGAAGTTAACAGAAAAGTAACCAAAGCTCTTATGGAAACAGCAACAAAATTAGCTGGGTCTAAGAACAAATTGCATGTGAACAAATTATCAGGTAAAACCAAAATGTTGATGCAAAAAAGAAGAGTGATGAGGACAACTAAAGAAGATGTGACTTCCAAAGTGGAATATGTAGAGCTATGCAAGACAGTAAGAAAAAGTATCACTGAAGACGTAAGGAAATTCAACTGTGAACTAGTAAGGAAAGCAATTGAAAACAACCAAAGCCTAAAGATAGCAAAGGGACATCTCAGTAAAGGAAGAAAACAGATTATGGCACTGAGAAAAGAAGATGGTTCTGTAACAAGAAATAGAGGCGAAATTTTGACAAGAGTGAAAGATTTCTACTCCAAATTATATGAAAGGGATGATACATGTACTCCAGACATCATGAAAGGTACCAGTACCAGAGTTCTTCCAGTCCTTCCAGCAGAAGTTGCACATGCAATCAAGAACATGAAGCGGGGAAAATCTCCAGGAGAAGATGGAATTACTGTAGACATCATACAAGAAGCAAGTGGAGAAATCGAAACAGTACTCGCCCAAATTTTCACTCGATGCCTTAATGAAGGGAAAATTCCTGAGGATTGGAACAACGCTACAATGATCTTGCTACATAAAAAAGGTGACATTGAGGATCTCAGGAACTACAGACCTATCAGCCTTCTATCAGTGGTTTATAAAATCTTCACTAAAGTTCTTTCACACCGCTTTAAGGTGACACTGGACATGGCTCAACCGAGAGAACAAGCTGGATTCAGGAGTGGCTACAGCACAATAGATCATATCCACGTACTGAGAGAACTAATTGAAAGAGCGAGGGAATATGAACTTCCATTGTGCATGGCTTTTATCGATTATGAAAAAGCCTTTGATTCGGTGAAACCATCAGCAGTTGCAATGGCTCTGAAATCTTGCGGTATTGAAGATGCATTCATTAATATTATTAATAACATCTATGAAAATGCAAGTGCAAAGATTCGGCTGTTTGAAAATACAACACACATAAAAATTGGAAAAGGAGTGAGACAAGGTGACACCATATCTCCGAAGCTCTTTAATGCGACATTGGAAAATGTCTTTCAATCACTGAACTGGGAAAACAAAGGGATAAAGATTAATGGAGATTATCTAACCCACCTTCGTTTTGCTGATGACATAGTCATTTTTGCAACTACCCCATCAGAGCTACGGAGTATGATCCAGGAACTTGCTGACAAGAGTAAAGAAGTGGGATTAAAAATGAACTTTCAGAAGACAAAAGTGATGTACAATGCTTTTACAAGAAATGAAGATTTATCGATTGATGGAGAAAAGCTGGAGATAACAGACACGTACGTTTATCTTGGACAGCAGATATCAAGTGAGGGTCACATTGGTGAAGAAATTAATCGGCGTACAAAACTTGCCTGGAGAGCTTTTGGAAGAAACAGCATAATTTTCAAGAGCAATATGCCATTATGTCTTAAAAGAAAAGTGTTTGATCAATGCATCCTTGCAGTGCTTACGTATGGTGCAGAGACGTGGACCTTAGCTAAAAGAGACATACAAAGGCTGCAAACAACTCAAAGATGCATGGAGAGAGGTGCATGCTTGGTGTAACCAGGAGAGATAAGAAGAGGAACACGTGGATCCGAAAAATGACAAGAGTGGAAGACATCATGATCAGAGTTAAATCCCTGAAATGGCAATGGGCTGGACATACTGCCAGAAGAACAGACCATCGATGGACAGCCGAAATTTTAGATTGGATTCCAAGGGACAGGAAAAGACCCAGAAGAAGACCACATGGAAGATGGGTGGATGAAATTCGAAAGTATGCGGGAGTGGCATGGAGGAGACTGGCACAAGACAGACCGTTGTGGAGGAAACTTGGGGAGACCTTTCGTCCAGCAGTGGATTGATAATGGTTGACAATGATGATGATGATACAGAGAACTAATTGAAAGAACAAGAGAATTTGAACTCCCATTATGCATGGCTTTTATTGATTATGAAAAGGCCTTCGATTCCGTGAAACCATCAGCAGCAACAACGGCTTTAAAATCCAGCGGTATTGAAGATGCATACATTAGCATTATTAATAACATCTATGAAAATGCAAGTGCAAACGTTCCGACATTTTTTTTTTAATTAGAGGTTTAACGACCACCGTGAGCAACTCAATGGGCTATAAGCAGTCGCCCGTCCCTAATTTAGGGTCACTGGTTCCAGGGAAGGGAGAGAGCCAGTGCCGTAAGTCAAACAAAACATCCATGCCTCACCGGGATTCGAACACGGACCCCTTTCGGACGAATGATCAGAGGCCATCGCTTAGACCACTGCGCCACCAGGGCGGCGTTCCGATATTTGAGGATACAGCACAAATAAGAACTGGAAAGGGAGTGAGACAAGGTGACACCATATCTCCCAAGCTCTTTAATGCCACATTGCAAAATGTCTTTCAATGATTGAACTGGGGAAAATAAAGGGATAAAGATTAATGGAGATTACCTAACTCATCTTCATTTTGCTGATGACTCATCTTTGCAACTACCCCTTCACACCTGCAGAGTATAATCCAAGAACTTGCTGACAAGAGTAAAGAAGTGGGATTAAAAGTGAACTTTCAGAAGACAAAAGTGGTGTACAATGCTTTTAGAAGAAACGAAGATTTATCGATTGATGGAGAAAAGCTGGAGATAACCGACTCCTACATTTATCTTGGGCAGCAGATATTAAGTGAGGGTCACATTAATGAAGAAATTAATCGGAGTATAAAACTTGGATTGAGAGCTTTTGGAAGAAACACTGCAATTTTTAAGAGCAGTATGTCATTATGTCTTAAAAGAAAAGTGTTTAATCAATGCACCCTACCAGTGCTTACATATGAAGCAGAGACATTAACTAAAAAAGACATACGAAGACTGCAGACAACTCAAAGAAGCACGGAGACATGCATGCTTGGTGTAACCAGGAAAGGTAAGAAGAGGAACATGTGGATAAGAAAAATGGCAGGAGTGGACGACCAGAGTTTAATAACTGAAATGGGAATGGGTTGGACATGTTGCCAGAAGAACGGACCACCGATGGACAACCGAAATTTTAGACCGGATTCCGAGGGACAGGAAAAGACCCAGAAGAAGACCCCATGGGAGATGGATGGATGAAATTCGAAAGTATGATGGAGTGACATGGAGGAGACAGGCTCAAGACAGACAATTGTGAAAGAAACGTGGGGAGACCTTCATCCAGCAGTGGATTGATAATGGTTGATGATGATACATCATACGATCACCTGTACAATAGTTTCCCGGTTTCTTACGGTAACACAATAATACAATAGCTAGTGCGCAAAACGGGGGAAGAGAGAAAGAAAATATCCGGTGCTGATATCCAATGTCGCCACAGAACTTCAAAGTCAGGTCCTAAGACACATGATTGAAATTTAACAGTTAATCAAATCTCAAGTATTCCAGCGAATCGCTCCTATTACCGGAAATTTTTCATCACGTGGATACGGAAACAGTGAGGACAGAAATCATCCGTTAAAGCACGAAAGGAATTGCGAAAAGGTTTCTGAAAATGTAATCACTGGCACTTATGTGCCGTAGTTTCACTGTTGTCCATGTAGCCACTCTTTCAGAAAATGATTACATTTGCATCGCCTTCAATGTATTTGAGAAGAATTATTTCTTCTGGAAAATTAGTTTCCATTTATGTATAAGGTTTCTGAAAATTCAGAATTTTACGTTAACGCCTCTTCAAAACGGCAATTTACCGTTAGTACACGAAGCGAATCGCGGAAAGGCTTCTAAAAAATCTGAGTTTTTCTGGCGTAGAAAACAAATCCGTGAAATTCAGGGTTTCCCCGGAAAAAATTGTGTCAGAAATATGCTCCTAACATTCATGAAAGGAAACACGGAAATTGGCTCGTGAATTTCAGGATTTTTTTTTTTTGTTTTTTTACAGTGCACCCGGGACTTCGGTGGTATATTTATTCTCTCTTTGTTTCGCTTGGTGAAAAAATCATCCAGGTCACTAACGTATTTTGAATTCATTAACGTAACAGTTAAAAATCAATCAAAACCGACCATCGACAAAATGAACAGTATTAAACAGGACGCATGACGTCCTTTGCGTCAGGTATCTGGCTTCAACACTGCGTGACTACAAAGGAACCAGCTGTACTGTTTTAAATTACACCGAATCTCCTAGACTTCTGAGAAATACTATTCGGCACAGTTGCTCAGCTATTCTACGTGATTTGATGATCAGTGTTTCTTACGGGTGGACGTGTTTTCTTTCACTTTTCTGAAACGGGCAGACGGTTTTCTACTAACAAGAGTTATTATTACCAAGAGTCCTGCCTAACAGAAAATACGCAGATGTTTTCTATCTTTGCCGCGGCCTTGAATAACTAACATAAGGTGAAGAACGAACTGAGTCAATGGAACTTTTGAATGTCTCATTTGCAACTTGTGATATTATTACACAGAACGATTCGCAAGCAGCACGCTAACATTGAAAGCACGCTATTTTTCGTTGAGTCTCAGGCTGAAATAGTCGTCTCATAACAAGTATTTCGAAATTATGCAGAGTAATTTGGTAACAAAATGAAGAGCTACGAAGACGTCGCTGTCAAGTATTCTTGTGTTCATGAAAGGGGATAAAAAAACACATTATCTAGGACCTTTACGTTACTTTCTAAATAAATTTCCGTAAAAATTCAGGGCTCCGTGGAGTTTGATTTTTCGAGAATTACTGCACGCAACTACCCCACTGCTCAAAATTAAAGGAGAATTTATAAATTCGTGAATAACTCGGAGTATTTATGAGAAAATACAATGATATTTAATAAAGAGATTTAATAACTCATTACTTATGTGTAACTCGAGCAGAAGAGAATCATAACACAATTTCAAAATTTTAATGCGTTATTATCATAATCTTGTAATTTGCATGAAAGAGCAGTCCATCGAACAACATATAAAATCTTTTTCTTAACATATACGATATATTAATGAAAAATAATGAATGATCACCCTAACAGCCATGCAGAACATGTAACGATTCCTCATACAGTTTATGAGGATATTGATGTGGTCTTGAGAGATTAATGACCACTCCTCAAAAACAGCTGTTCTGCGTCCTAGCAGGAAGCAGGCGAGCATCCCATACACGCTCAATAGGGTTGGGGTCAGGGGTTCTGGGCAGGAACCGACTTAAATAGTTTGGGGCCCTAGGCAAGAGGCTCTCAGCGGGCCCACGAGCATAACTAGTTAAGCCACACCTCCTTCCATTGCAAAGCGACAGTGATTGGTTGCACCCAACGTTCTAATGCTGGGACCGGTTACATAGTTATTATTGCCAGATTAAGACATTAATTTGCCAATAATATGATGTTCTATTTAATTGTGGAAATTATAATTGCCATTTCCATGTGTTTTAACATACAGTTCTGAAATTATCATTTTAACTTTTTCAGTGGATGAACATTGCGAATCAGTTTGATTCAAAGTAAGAAATATATAACAATATTTTGGGAGGCCCCTCGAAATTCCGGGCCCTGGGCATGTGGCCCGAATGCCTTCCCGTAAATCAGGCCTTGATTCTGGGTCGTCACTCCATTCGGCGAATATCTTCCTCTTCAAGAAAATCGTCGACCAAATGAGCTGAATGAAGTTGGGCATTCTCGTCCGTAAGGACGAAATCTGGACCAAAGTTGTTTTTCTTTTGTTTTTTTTAATGACGTGACATATGTGTTCAGGATCTCATTTCTGGGCAGGTGTACGCTAGTTCTTCCCGTTTCCTGCGTAGATCATCGTGCCACTACCACCAGAGCAGTCATTTTCTCTGATGTTACAGGGGCTGTTGTGGGTCACTGGTTCTCGGCAGATGAGAATATGCCGCAAATCAATATGTAAGTTGAATCACGATTCATCTGTGAAAAGAGCCTTCGCTCAATGGTCTGGACTCCAAGTGTGGTGTTGGCGACTGACTCCACGTAAACAAGCCTGTTTAACGGCGGAAGTTAGAGGGGCACAAATGACTGGTCTCCTAACATTAAAGCATTGCTCACGAAGTCTACAAACAGTATGCCGCGAAACCCTCGTTGCTGTATCTTCTGCAAGCTCCAAAGAGAGTTGCGTAGCGGAAATCTCTCTGTTCCGTCCAGCCAGTGCCAGACTAAGCTTTTTGGGGGCCCTGGGCTATATATATATATATATATATACTTAAGAGCAAAACTGAAGACTAAGGAAAAAATTTTAGAATTTAAAACGAAGGGTGCAAAATAACCTGAAAATCAAAACGCGCAACGCAGCAGTTTTGAAAATTCAGAATTCACATTCTATAAGGATACCTAAGCAAAAAAATACATATATAATTTTGACTCACACCTAGTACAACATAGAAAAGGTTATGTATCTACCTGTGTGAGTAAAAGGAGAAAAGAAAAAAATAAAATAAAACAACTGAATGTAGAAGGTGTCGAGAATACTGAGCCTTGGCTTTATCAAGGACCAGCAAAAACTCTGCATTTTCTCACTTCCACAAAGACCTAGTTGGAAATGGGTTTCTGCAAGGCCATAGATGCAAGTAACATTCCCACCTAAAATAGTTTAAAAAATATATATATAAGTCATGTCCTCCGTAGAGTAGCATGACCTAGCACTAGTTAACAATTTCGCTTGCATCCATTAACCTTCATGGCCCGACCCATGCTCTTCATCTGTTACTATTAAACAGAGAGAAGAAGATTAAAGAGAACTCAAGCTGTGAGAGTGACATAATAAATAGAAATGCTTTTCAGCTATAACGAAATTCCAAGTTCGTTTGAGAGAGAAGTTAAACCTGAAAAACAAATTTTACATTGCAATTAAAAAAGGAAATGTTAATTTATAACGAACAGATTTTGAAAGAAAACTTGAGTCTAAAACCCCCTACTCTACAACTTATGACAGCACGAAAACGAGAATAAGTTAAAGATAATAATTAACTAAAGAAAACTTTGTGAAAGTTATATACCTTAAACAGTTAGTTGCAATATGTACAAAGTATTTCAGCAGTGCTTTAAGTGCATAATTAATTAGTTATTAAGAACTTAACTACTTTGAAAAAACAGCGCATAGACAGCGCATAGAAAAGGAACAAGCTTAGCCATCTTCTGTTCCTAGGTACCACAAAAGACGCTCATAGTTACAAAGAAAAGTAAGAGTTAAAACAGCCCCACCCTCACTGCCCCCCAGCGTCTAGGGAGTGGCGGAAGAGGTCAGCCATGTTCTCCTCTTGTGAGGAGAAAAGTTTTTGTAACACAAGAGGTAAGCTCTCTTCCTTGTTTTTGGGTTCTAGGTTTTATAAGTTCAATGTTTGTACTTCATGTACCTTTTCTCTGTCGTTTTTTAGCTTTTCAGCTTTTAAGCATTGGTTTGTCTATTAACATTTATGCGGGTTTTAACTCTTACTTTTCTTTGTAACTATGAGCGTCTTTTGTGGTACCTAGGAACAGAAGATGGCTAAGCTTGTTCCTTTTCTATGCGCTGTCTATGCGCTGTTTTTTCAAAGTAGTTAAGTTCTTAATAACTAATTAATTATGCACTTAAAGCACTGCTGAAATACTTTGTACATATTGCAACTAACTGTTTAAGGTATATAACTTTCACAAAGTTTTCTTTAGTTAATTATTATCTTTAACTTATTCTCGTTTTCGTGCTGTCATAAGTTGTAGAGTAGGGGGTTTTAGACTCAAGTTTTCTTTCAAAAATCTGTTCGTTATAAATTAACATTTCCTTTTTTAATTGCAATGTAAAATTTGTTTTTCAGGTTTAACTTCTCTCTCAAACGAACTTGGAATTTCGTTATAGCTGAAAAGCATTTCTATTTATTATGTCACTCTCACAGCTTGAGTTCTCTTTAATCTTCTTCTCTCTGATGAAGAGCATGGGTCGTAACAGATGAAGAGCATGGGTCGGGCCATGAAGGTTAATGGATGCAAGCGAACGTGTTAACTAGTGCTAGGTCATGCTACTCTACGGAGGACATGACTTATATATATATTTTTTAAACTATTTTAGGTGGGAATGTTACTTGCATCTATGGCCTTGCAGAAACCCATTTCCAACTAGGTCTTTGTGGAAGTGAGAAAATGCAGAGCTTTTGCTGGTCCTTGATAAAGCCAAGGCTCAGTATTCTCGACACCTTCTACATTCAGTTGTTTTATTTTATTTTTTTTTCTTTTTCTCCTTTTACTCACACAGGTAGATACATAACCTTTTCTATGTTGTACTAGGTGTGAGTCAAAATTATATATGTATTTTTTTGCTTAGGTATCCTTATAGAATATATATATATATATATATATATATATATATATATATATATATATTGTTGGATCTTACCTTTACAGGCTGATGTGGCCGCGGCACCAGGTGAAGTATCGCCTGCAGTGAAGCACCCGATATCTCCACCGAAAAAAAATAAACATCTAAATAAAAATAAAAACACTAAAGAAAATTTTGTCAAAATTTTTGCTCTCCTCCTCTGCTGCTAGGGGCTAGCAAGGAGTTTTCCTACTTGCGTTGACAACCGAAAATTATGCAACAACAAATTATCTGATTCCAATAATTAATAATGACCTCCCATAATTAATTATAACACATTAATTATTAACTTCCCGCAAAACCCGTACCGCGATTGGGCGTGGATGCCTGGATTTAACTCCAGCACGTCCCAATCTACCGAAAATCACAGCAACGCACACACACACTCGAAAAGATACCCAACGCTCATTTCACGTACGCTTGACATTTAATATCCAACGTTATATTATATACACTGCCACCTTTATCCATGATGTGGCACAAAAATCTGCTGAGATGAATGTATGGTGGGCTGCTCTATCGGCAGCTTAATTATGTACAATGATTTAAACACTTTATCACTGATTAAACGATACCACTGATTTATCTAACACTTATTTAACAATTAACACTGATTCAAACACTGTTCACTGATTAAATTCTAGTATGCACAATTAACAAATAGAGCGAAGGAAACATATATGAGAGATTACCCAAAACATTTGAATACACACTTTAAAAAAATGATAATTGAGTACGAGCGTGGGTACCAGCAATTAAAATGATACCGTAATTATCATGACTGCCGCAGTTTAATTATAAGCTAAATATATCTCTATAATATTACACACACCTGCATAGGCTTGATGCCAAATTAGCAGGGAAGAGCTCTTAAAACTTATGGCCATAACACAAATAAAAATCACGAATAAAATGTGTTGGAGGCCTCCGCTGTCGTGCGTATTCATTTTCAGGGGACAGAGTTCTATATGCTGTTCACTGTCCGACGGCACTTGTACGTCGTGAGCAAAAAGTTCGTATAAAGATCACATACCTTGGCAACCGTTGTCTGAGGTCCTCAGCGCAGAGAAGTGGCAAGAAATGTCCTGCCTTTTGGTATAGACAGCCTAGGCAAAAGTGCACTAATGTCGACCTAGTATCGGTCGAGAAGTCCAAAGGACTGAGATGTCCTCGTTTAAGGGGATCATTCATAGCCCTCCTTACGTGCTTCTCTGCTTCTTTCCGAGCTCTCCCAGCGGTCAGCTCTCAGGCCTAGGTTCCATGCAGCTCGCTGGTGCTGTTCTCGTGCGTGTGTCTGGCTTTGCCACCGTCCGAGAATGCCCCGCCGCTTGTTTTTTCTCTTCTGCTCGTTTCTCTCCTCTTTGTCCTGTCACAGGGCTTCTCTTAGCCACTTGAGAGGGATTTATCACCTTGTTTTCAACTGTGGGTGATAGTCGGTTCCCCCTTATCCCGTTCAGTTCGGAGAAACTGCAACCACCGAATGTCTCTTTTGCAGTCTTTCGTTAGTTGAAAATGCACACGACTGTTGCTGAGTCCGAAATAGAGATGGTCTGTTGCCATGTGGCCTTTCACCATTCTCGTTTGCCAGAAGGCTACGAATTATGCACTTATCAAATACTGAACAAATTTTAACAATGGCAGTGATGAACAAATTAGAGGATCAATTACCGTAATTAATTATAACTATGAGTGCTGCCTTGCAGTTACATCGAAACACAAATTTACCGCATAAATGAAATATAAAATTTTCCACAAGTTAGGCTGCACCCTATAACAATCCTTCTACCTTCCAAAAGAAAAAAAATATGAATGTATTTTTTTTTCTCATTGAAGAATGGAAAATTTTGAATATGGATATCTCCCTCTTTCCTATATTCCATGACATGTCTAATTCCGGATTTTAGACACATCAAGGGTAATGGGAAAGTATCGATAACATCTCTGATCCATTCATCATTGCCCATAACAAGAAAAGAATATAAACATAAGTTACACAGGTGAGAGCCAATGTGCGTCCGACCAAAACCCTTTTTGACTCAACGTGCCTTTCCTCTTATCTAAGTCTGCACTTCTGCGCGGTCCTGAGTTTGGCTCGCGAAATCTTCTTCCTCCTCACAACTGTATATTTCTGTGCTATCACTATCCTCCTCGTCTGCAACCATTTCTTCGCTGGATTTTCCTCTTCAGCCTGATGTCCAAAGCTGAGAGGTTTCCCCACTCTCCGTGCTCATCTCGGGGTCTCAACGACGCTCTCGTTATGATGGGGGGACTTTTTTCTTTGCTCCCTCTGCGTTTCCTCCGTGAGCTACCGCGTCCTTCAACATGGGAGCAGGCTGGGCCGCCGTCCCGGTCTCTCCCAACCCCTGACGTGTTTCCGATTCATGCGGCTGAAAACAGCGCGTATCCCTTGTGATCACCGGCCAAACGGGCGTCACCCAGTCCTCATCCTGCTCTGAGAACTCTTCTTCATGATGCCTTTCGTCTGCGGTTGGCATACCTATGCTCAACGAAATTTCTTCATCCCCCTTTTCATCTTGAAATTGCCCTGTGTCAAACACCCTTCTCTGTGGTGGTTTGAAAATCCTGTCTACGTGTGTGAGTCGAGTTCGTCTCATATCATTTACTGGGGCGATTTTAAAGTTCACTGGGGATGTTTTCTCAATTACTCTGAAAGGTCCTATAGAAGGTTTTGCCAACTTTCGCGACCTTGTTTTGGATGCTGATGGGTCGTGCTGGTACACTATGTCCCCAATCTTGATCTGTTTGTCTACAGCCGACTTTGCTCGATATTCCCTGGAAGTTTGGGCTGCCTCTTCCAGATTATCCTTGACAATTTTATACGCTTCTTGCATCCTCGTGACTAAGCTCTCGGCATAGCTCTGGGATTCAGC
This sequence comes from Macrothele yani, assembly GCA_039090855.1. Taxonomy (NCBI): domain Eukaryota; kingdom Metazoa; phylum Arthropoda; class Arachnida; order Araneae; family Macrothelidae; genus Macrothele; species Macrothele yani. The sequence goes on from CM077028.1 coordinate 58,004,941, forward strand.
GTAGTTAAAAGGGATTTCCTCATTCAACAACTGTCCTGGCATGTTCAGATCTCTTCCGAACATGAGAAAGTTGGGTGTTTCTTTAGTAGCACTGTGTGTCGCGCTTCTGTAGGACATGGCCACAAATTCTGTATACTTGTCCCAATCCTTTCCCTTAGGGGAACAATAAATTGCTAAAGAGTGCATTATTGTCTGAATTTGTCTTTCGGCTTGTCCGTCTGTCTGTGCATGGTGTGGAGATGTATTCAGTTTTTTGATGCCAAACTTACGGTACAACTCGGTCATTAAATCGGACAAAAAATTTGTTCCTCTGTCCGTGAGTAACAGATGTGGGACACCGTGACGCGCTATCACGTTAGAAGCAAATTTTTCGGCAATTTCTGCAGATCGCATCGTCTTTAATGGAATCAGCTCGATGTACTTAGTGAATGAGTCGGTGACAACCAATAAATATTTATTTCCATCCTCTGTCAGTGGAAGAGGTCCAGCGATATCCATCGAAATTTTTGGACCATGGGACAGATACAATTTCCGGGGTAATTAGACCCGCTTTTTGCTTCTTTTTGAAACCACGACGTTTCAGGCATTGTTCGCAACTCGCCGTGTAGTTCTTGATGTCTGAGAACATGTTAATCCAAAAAGTATTTCTGTTTAATTCTCCCAAGGGTCTTTTCAAAACCGAAGTGACCGGCGCATAGTCCGTCATGTTCTGATTTCATCACTTCTGATTTTAACTTATCAGGTATCACTAACTGTTCTGCGATCAATTTCCGTGGGCTGTTTTTTTTTGCTGGTAAGGCAAAATGAAATAGAAGGTCGTCTCTCATAAAATAGGTGTCAGTAATTTTGTCGACTGCTGAATAATCACGCCCTTCAAGACAATCAATTACTTCAACTAATTTAGGATCTGTTCTTTGTGCTGATTTCAGAGTTTTGTTATTAAGTGGTACAACTGCGACTGTATCATTGGCTTCCACTGCTGCAATGTGCCTAGATAGCACGTCGGCGTTTGTGTTTTTCTTTCCTGGTCGATATTGCACATCAAAGTTATACTCCGACAGACTAAGATTCCATCTGACCAGTCTAGAATTAGGAGTTTTCAAATTCATAAGCCACTTTAGAGGTCTATGGTCGGTAATAACCGTAAACTGCTGACCTACCAAATATTCGCGCCAATGGGTGATGGATGATACTATTGCCAGTGCTTCCTGTTCTGTCGTGCTGTAATTTTTCTCAGCTGGATTAAGTTTCCTGCTAAAGTAAGCGATGGGATGTCTGTGTCCTTCGTCATCCTCCTGCTCGAGAATACCGGCAATCGCTACTTTGGAGGCGTCTGTGGTGACGAAAAATTTCTTGCTGAAATCAGGAAATATTAATAGTGGCTCACTCACTAGTGCATGTTTCAGCTCTTGAAAAGATTTCTCGCAGTGTTCGTCCCAAATGAATTTCACGTTTCTCCTAGTAAGGTTTGTTAGCGGTAAGGCAATGGACGAAAAATCTTTGATGTGGCGCCTATAATATCCTGCCATTCCAAGGAATGCTCGAACATGTTTCACTTTCCGTGGAGTAGGGAATTCCCGAACAGCTTCCACGTTCTGTGGGTTAGGTCTAATGCCCTGACGATCTAAAAGGTGCCCTAGGTATGTCACTTCTTCCGCCAAAAATTCACACTTACTGGGCTTAATTTTTAGATGGTGCTTCCTTAATCTCTGAAAAATTAATTCCAATTTCTCAAGGTGTTCAGATAATGTCCTGGAGGCACACAAGATGTCATCCACATATACCAAAATGCCATCATCTCTTTTGTCCATAAATAGAGAATCAAGTGCTCTTTCAAATGTTGCCGGACTGTTGCAAAGTCCAAAGGCAAGCGATTCCACTGGAAATGTCCGAATTCGCATGAGAAAGCAGTTTTATGCCTATCCTGTTCTCTAACTTTAATTTGGTGATAACCAGCCAAAAGGTCAATTTTTGAAAAATACTTGCATCCATGTAGTAAGGATAAAGGATTTGCTGGATTCGGGGAACAGGGTAGCTATCCTTTCGGGTAATTTCATTTAATTTTCGAAAATCTATACAGAAACGATAAGAGTTTCCGCGTCTCACGAGAACAATAGGAAAGCTGTAGGGACTATCTGATTTTGATATGATTCCTGCGTCAAGTAATTCGTTTACCTGAGCTTTTACTTCGGGTCTTAGGGCATGTGGTACAGTATACTGACGCAACTTAATAGGTTTATCATCCGTGAGATGAATTTCATGCTCTGTAAGATCCGTACCTTCTAAGTCTAAAGAATTCCGTGCAAAAACATCAGAATATTTCTGCAATAAATTTAGCATTTTCTCTCGTTCGCTAAATTCCAGGTGATCTAATTTAAAATCTTCCACAGAGATTGGTTGAGATTTTCGGGATGTTCCTCGCGAACAATGCTTAACTTCCACTGGTTCTACCTGAAAGAGTTTCGTATGTTTATTTAGCCAAATTGGTGAATCACTGTGGTTAGCTGCTCTTACATCATACAGTCCGCTTGCCGAAACATTATTAACTGACCGTGCTAAGAGTAACCTATTTCTGCGTGCTCTCGGTAATGGCTCGAACAAAATACTTCCTTCTGTTTTCCCCACTGAGGGTTTACTAAGCGCCACTTGGAGAAAAGTTTCGCTGTTGGGGGGAATGCAAGTTTTACGAGTCAGTGCTGCTATCCTGGGGTGTCTGCTGGAAACATCATTACCTCTCCCGCTCCTGTGGGGTGGGTGGCTGAGATGGGGGGTCAGGGAAGTGAAGCTGGTTTGTATCTGCTTCGAACGTAAGACGGTGCTTTCGTAAAGCATCTATTCCCAACAAAGCTGAGTAATTTTGACTCAGGGGATTTTTTGTCACAAATGCCTTGACCCATATGTCTCTTCCCTTAATTCGCAGATTTACCTCGTAGCAACCCAGCGTTTGAATCACTTCTCCTGTGATGCTTTTGATTTTTACATTTAAATCAACAGATTTTAACTTTCTGCGAAATTTTAATCTACGATAAGCATCGTTAGCTAATAAAGTGACTGATGACCCTGTGTCAATTAGCACTTTAATTTTATCCCCATCCAGATCACATTAATGATTGGTAAATCATTCCCATTTTTCATAGACACGTACCGCACTTTAGAGGGTTTTAAATATTTCTGAGCCGCACTACCTCTCACAGTTCGACTCCGATTCAGTTTAACTGTTTGTTCTTACGCTCGAGTCCTTGAGCACTAAACTTTCCTGTTGATTGATAATGAGTATCTCTGTCGTTGTTATTCCTAAACCTCTGTTTCGGTGTTGTTTCTACCCTATCTCTATTTCGACCGTTATTCGGGCATAGCCTGATCACATGACCTTCCTGTCTGCATCCGTAGCACACAATCCTGTTGCTCCTGTACTGCGCTTGCTGGTTCTCAGCGCGCGAGCGATTTCAGTACCCGATCCTCCGCGTTCATTATTATTTGCCCCATACTGTCGAACGAGTTCGAGTCCAGATGACTGAAACCTGGGTAACTGCAAACTTTCTTCCTCTCTGAAGTTTCTTTCTCGTCTCCGATTTTCGCTTTCCTGAAAATTTACGGCTAACTGACCCACCGATCTTTCCGTCGCTTCCATTCGTGCCATCATCTCTTCCAAAGTACGCGCTAATAAATCAGATCCTGGGTTTGTTTCCGATCTCTCTACTGCATTTACTGATGCCTTTTTACTCATGAGCGCCAAATTATCTTCTTCCTGAATTGCTGTGAGAATAGCAGCGTCTAGAGTTTCTGGGCACTTCGTTAAAACCCAGCGCCTGATAGATTCGGATAAACCAGATACAAACTGACACATCACTGTCTGATCCCTATGCTGCCTGATGTCTTCTGACATATCAGTTGTATGACCAAAATATTTTGCCGCTGCACTTTTTGAGTCGCGTTGCATACTGTCTTACATCTTGTCCCGGCATTTGAACACAACTCATGAATTGTTTCATACGGGTAATAAGAGGTTCTTCCGCTTGGAAACGATCGATCACTAGACGTTTAAAATTTTCATAATTTCCTTCTAATCTCAGCTCATCACTATCTGACAAAAATTCTGCAGCCCTTTCCCTGAATTTCGACTTTACTACTGCCAATTTTGTTTGTTCGCTCCATCTCCCTACTGTAGCTACATTTTCTACATCTTGAAAAAAATGTTTGGCACGATATAGAGGATCTGTGCCTGTAAAATATCTAAGCATATTAATGCATCCTGCTATCTGTTCACCGCCGTACATTAACATACCTGGAGCTGTCATTCTAGTCTCTGACACTCCTGCGATACTTGTTACTGAATTACTAGTTACCAGATCGGTTGATTCTCCTGTGGGAATGCTATGTTCCTCCCCATCATGATGATCAGAATCATCTGAGTCAGTAGATTTGGTGTTCGGCTTCTCTCCTTTATTTGCCATATTTAAATACACTTAACCTAAGGCAGTCTTTTACACAAAATGCTTAAGGCTTACAATACTTATGATATGCTAAACTATGCTCGTACTGAAATAAACTTGATATGGCAGTCAATTCGCAATATTCCGAACGTTTGTGTGTGTTGCTCTGCTTTGGAGGTACAAACAAGTAAGAATCCTGGTCATCGGAACCAATTGTTGGATCTTACCTTTACAGGCTGATGTGGCCGCGGCACCGGGTGAAGTATCGCCTGCAGTGAAGCACCCGATATCTCCACCGAAAAAAAATAAACATCTAAATAAAAATAAAAACACTAAAGAAAATTTTGTCAAAATTTTTGCTCTCCTCCTCTGCTGCTAGGGGCTAGCAAGGAGTTTTCCTACTTGCGTTGACAACCGAAAATTATGCAACAACAAATTATCTGATTCCAATAATTAATAATGACCTCCCATAATTAATTATAACACATTAATTATTAACTTCCCGCAAAACCCGTACCGCGATTGGGCGTGGATGCCTGGATTTAACTCCAGCACGTCCCAATCTACCGAAAATCACAGCAACGCACACACACACTCGAAAAGATACCCAACGCTCATTTCACGTACGCTTGACATTTAATATCCAACGTTATATTATATACACTGCCACCTTTATCCATGATGTGGCACAAAAATCTGCTGAGATGAATGTATGGTGGGCTGCTCTATCGGCAGCTTAATTATGTACAATGATTTAAACACTTTATCACTGATTAAACGATACCACTGATTTATCTAACACTTATTTAACAATTAACACTGATTCAAACACTGTTCACTGATTAAATTCTAGTATGCACAATTAACAAATAGAGCGAAGGAAACATATATGAGAGATTACCCAAAACATTTGAATACACACTTTAAAAAAATGATAATTGAGTACGAGCGTGGGTACCAGCAATTAAAATGATACCGTAATTATCATGACTGCCGCAGTTTAATTATAAGCTAAATATATCTCTATAATATTACACACACCTGCATAGGCTTGATGCCAAATTAGCAGGGAAGAGCTCTTAAAACTTATGGCCATAACACAAATAAAAATCACGAATAAAATGTGTTGGAGGCCTCCGCTGTCGTGCGTATTCATTTTTCAGGGGACAGAGTTCTATATGCTGTTCACTGTCCGACGGCACTTGTACGTCGTGAGCAAAAGTTCGTATAAAGATCACATACCTTGGCAACCGTTGTCTGAAGTCCTCAGCGCAGAGAAGTGGCAAGAAATGTCCTGCCTTTTTGGTATAGACAGCCTAGGCAAAAGTGCACTAATGTCGACCTAGTATCGGTCGAGAAGTCCAAAGGACTGAGATGTCCTCGTTTAAGAGGGGATCATTCATAGCCCTCCTTACGTGCTTCTCTGCTTCTTTTTCCGAGCTCTCCCAGCGGTCAGCTCTCAGGCCTAGGTTCCATGCAGCTCGCTGGTGCTGTTCTCGTGCGTGTGTCTGGCTTTGCCACCGTCCTGAGAATGCCCCGCCGCTTGTTTTTCTCTTCTGCTCGTTTCTCTCCTCTTTGTCCTGTCACAGGGCTTCTCTTAGCCACTTGAGAAGGGATTTATCACCTTGTTTTCAACTGTGGGTGATAGTCGGTTCCCCCTTATCCCGTTCAGTTCGGAGAAACTGCAACCACCGAATGTCTCTTTTGCAGTCTTTCGTTAGTTGAAAATGCACACGACTGTTGCTGAGTCCGAAATAGAGATGGTCTGTTGCCATGTGGCCTTTCACCATTCTCGTTTGCCAGAAGGCTACGAATTATGCACTTATCAAATACTGAACAAATTTTAACAATGGCAGTGATGAACAAATTAGAGGATCAATTACCGTAATTAATTATAACTATGAGTGCTGCCTTGCAGTTACATCGAAACACAAATTTACCGCATAAATGAAATATAAAAATTTTCCACAAGTTAGGCTGCACCCTATAACAATATATATATTTGTTAAGGCCTTGATGCCTTGTAAAATACATCTTATGTGTTTGCAGACATGAAGAGGTGCATTAAAGTATCATTTTTAATTTTAATATTTATTATTAAATAAATACAAACATTGAATCAAGTATAGACAACAAAAGTTGGAAAGGAATGCACAAAAACAAAAGTTCACACATAGTTCAGGAGTTAAAGATTGTCTTTAAAATGTCTGTTTAAAGATGTTGAAGCAGTTTTTCTAAGCCAACACATTGAAGAACTCTCGTGTGAGTAGTGTGTGTGTGCTCCATCTGTGGTAAGATGGGAATTTATCAGAACCATTCAATTTCTTAAAAATTAGGGGAAATATATCAGTACACAGGTCTTTGTTCAGCAATACGTGCTTAACTGAAGAATTATTGCTAGAAGAATTAGCACAGTGACATGGAGCATGATATTGCAGGAAGAATTTATCACAGTTGGACAACTGAAATACTAGACAGGACAACAAGGGACAGGAAAAGACCCAGAAGACCACGTGGGATAAAATTCCAAAGCACAGAGACATAGTAGTGCTAGAAGATGGAGCATGATTTTGCTAGGTATTTCCCCGAAACTAAGACCTAACAGGAAAATAAGCCCTAGCATGATTTTTCCGGATGCTCGTAATATAAGCCCTACCCCGAAAATAAGCCCCAGTTACGATACCTAGTACCGTAGTCAGCCAGCCTAATACTTTTCAAAAAAACTGAAGCGAGTGCGAAAATCACTGGAGGGTACTCTGTTCATAAGTTTTATTTACCTTGAATATTCAGAGTAAGAAAGAAAGCCGATTGACTTTGAACTCAGCCGAGGATATGGTTTTTGTAATTATGGCGCATGCATTCAGTTTGGTTCAGAGAGCCAGCGGGAGATGAAAAGAAGCCGTCTTTTGTTCGGTAGCTGTAACATCCAGTTCCGAAAAGGGAATCCGACGTGGGAAATTTACCTGTGAACGCTATCTTTGGCGGAAAAGTTAATCAACAGGCGGTGTGTGTTTTTAAAAATGGGAGGGGGGGGCATGCGAACTCAAAGAAAAAGTAATAAATGTTCTAACCGCCTTCAATGGATTACGAAAGGGGTTCGTCCCTGTCCAAATTATTGTGTTGGCAACGGTGATTGAAAGAATTCTTTAAAAATCAGAGAGTTAATATTTTGGAGGCCGAACGTACACTCTTAACTGTCATCATTTTTGTTGCCACTCCTGTGTCGATTAACAATTAACACAGTCTTCAATTGACACTTGATTTAATGGTAGATTTAAAGGGAATAATATTTTGACCCCCAGACAAGATGAGTGCAAAAAGAAAGAGCTATTCCGTCGAGTACAAGAAAGGAATCGTGGAGGACTCCCGGGGCAAGAATATTGCGGCTTTCTGCAAAGAGAAGAAAGAAGTTGGATCTCCGAATGGTCCGCAAATGGCGAGCAGAGTACGATAACCTCAGTCAACAGGTTGACGAGGGAAATGTTAAGAAGCGCAAGTGTGGATCAGGTCGGCAACCATTATTTCCTGAGCTGGAAGACATTATCTGTGAATGGATTGCTGACAGGAGAGCAAAGACTTTGGTTGTGCGCAGGGCTGAATATTCAAGCATTTGCCCTTGCAATGGCACCACAGTTATAAATATCCCCAGAAGAATTCAAAGCATCACAACACTGGCTGGATGGCTTCCTTCAGCGATATGAACTGTCTCTAAGAAGATCGACAACACTGTTCAAGCTGGAAGATACTGAAGTTATTAAACGTGCACTTGCATTCAAGTCCTTTGTTGATGGCATCGACTTTTCTAAATACCAACTCTCCAATATGATTGCTATGGATTAAACTGCAGTGTTTATGGGCCAAGGATCTCAAACGACAATTGATCAGAGGGGTGCCTCGTCAATCTACATTCCCTCCACTGGTTACGAAAGTGTACGTGTTACCTATGTTTCGGCAATTCGTCTGGACGGAAAGAAAGCCTCACCTCTAATCAACACTAAAGGCAAGAAAGATAAGATTGAACGTGCTTCAGGCATTTATGTTCATGAAACCGAAAAAGCCTGGTGCACACAAGCAATTATAAGGAAATGGGTCGATTTAATGCTGCCACTTGTTTTGCGAGGTGGCCAAAGAGGTCTGCTAGTCGGGGATTCAGCCAGCACTCACCGCGCTGAAGACAGGAAGAACTTCCTTGCAGAGAGAAGAATAGATCAAATAATGATTCCGGCAGGAATGACTGTCTAACTCCAGACTCTTGATATTGCAATAAACAAGCCATTCAAGGATCATTTGTGCATGGAAATCAAGGACTACATTGAAAATAGAATGGAGAGAAATCAGCGTGGAAACTTTGTGAAGCCTAGCCTGCAAGAGGTAGTGACTTGGGTGAAGAATTCATGGGATAAAATCACTGACAGCTGTGTTGCCAATGCACTCAGGCTACATGGATAAGAAGTATTTTCGGAGTTTGGAGAGTTATGACGATGTTCTAGAAGAAGATGACATGACTGTATTTGAACAAATGTATAGATTATTGTACATTAATAAATGTAGATTTTTCCACATGAATAAATGTAGATTTTTTCACATGAATAAATGTAGATTTTTTCACATGAATAAATGTAGATTTTTTCACATGAATAAATGTAGATTTTTGTAATGAACAAATGAATAAATGTAGATGGAAAAAAAAAAAGTTGGTAGTACATGAAAAAATAAGTCAACCCCTGAAAATAAGCCCTAATGCGTCTTTTGGAGCACAAATTAATATAAGACCAGGTCTTATTTTCGGGGAAACACGGTAGAAGGATTATCACAGTGACATGAAGCATGATTTTGCTAGAAGGATTATCACAGTGACATGAAGCATGATATTGCTAAAAGAATTTATCACAGTTGGAGACTGAAATACTAGACATGACACCAAAGGACAGGAAAAGACCCAGAAGAAGACCACGTGGGATAAAATTCGAAATCATAGAGACACGGAGGAAAGTTGCTCAAGACAAAGAATTGTGGAAGAGACTTGGGGAGGCCTTCAATCAGTAGTGGATTGAGAATAAGTGATGATATATTCTTTCACAATTGAGAAAAATAAAGATAAAACGGTATTCTATGCGTGTCATCTATACCAGAAGCGCACGTAGAACTCATCGAATACTTGAAAAAAATCATGGTACTAATGTTACACAAGGGTACCTATTATGACAGTTATGGTTTTAGAACCTTTGAGTCAAATAAATAATTCTAGAACAGCCCATTATTACAGTAAAAAGGGGAGGAAAAGAGGTAAGAGTAGGCAGAAATTAAACGGCTGCTTGTTTTATATTCATTTTATGTTATGCATTTCACTAAGAAAACAATAAAATTCGACATATGACATCGGTCACCAAAAATTTAGTACCACAGAAGAAAAAAAATGGCGAGAGTTCAGAGACTTCACTAAGATGAAAATTATTGACATCAATGAACACAGAGTGTGTCACTGGTCGAAAACGTATGTTCGAACGGTCTCTGTTCTAAATCCGGAGAGTGAGAAACAATCGATGAAAACCTTTTCGTGACACATGATGTCCGAGAGACATGACAGACGGAGTTCAAATGGCGGCGATACAAAAAGAAAAAAAAAGTGCAAATCTAGCGAAGTGAAAAATTTTCTGTAACCGTCAGCCAGAGTTTGTTGCTCCTGTGAGAACGAAGAAAGATCCACTTTAATATTTTAAAAATTAATCATTAACATTTCAGAAACCAGGGTCATTATAATCACAAAGCAGGAGACTCAGAGGTTAATCTTCCATAGAGACACAAGGCAACAATTTTGCCCCGAAGATCTGAATAAAACAATAAAACAGTGCGCCAGTGGATGGACATGGAACTAAAACGTCGGACCGTAACCGTCTATCTTCCTTTTTTTTTTTTTTTTCGACAACTCTCTCCGCGGTGCTACTTATATAGCAACTGCATGGTACCGTATCACGTGACAGACGTTATCGAAGTTTCATGTCCGACAACTGGGACGCTGTCTTAAACATGAGAATTGGACCTCAGTCTCTCCTCCTCTGTGATTATAGTTACCCCAAGAACTGTTGCATATACCTCTATTTAACCTCCTTTTTCAGTTTCTGTTTTATAATGTAAATTACGTTACTTTTTGGTTTAACGTTTTCTCACTGTAAGGCACATTATTTCCCCGAACAGCTTTTACATTTTCGCAACGCTAACAGTGAGTCATAGCAACATAAAATGACTACACTAAATGTATAGGACCTAGGGAAATGGTATAGATATAGAGAGATAACGAGTATATACAATTATCTTGTTAAGCGTTGATATAAAATCTGTTGAGATACTGTGATCGACAAACAAACAAGTAACATTGTCATAAGATTGGTGTTTATGTTGAAGCCAACGAATTTATATTCTAACAAGATTTTCTTTATGTCCTGAAGTACAGTGAGTGGAAGAATGAAGACATGAGACATATACTGAAGTGCCAAAAAACTGGGATACCTCTCTAATACCACGTTGGTCCTCCTCGCGATCGGATAACGGCAGCAACGCGTCGGGACATGGACTCCACGAGCTCTCTGTAGTAGTGTGGAGACAGTGTGCATCATGCTTCCCACAATCCCGTAATATTCGCCAGTGGAGGATTCCCGGAATCGACGGCACGTTGAACAGCATCCCAAATGTGTTCGATGATGTTTAAATTCGGGAAACGAGGGGGCCACGTCTGGATGCCAAACTCCGTGGAATGCTCCTCCAGCCATAATCGGGTAACCGTGGACGTGTGTGGTGGCGCATTGTCGTTTTGAAAGAGATCGCACATGAATGGGTGCAAATGATCCACAAGGATGGTTATGTTGGAAATAAAATTATTTAAAATAAATTTAGTCCAACATGCACGTGCATAGATAGCCCCAGGGGATAACGGGAGGCAATCTCAAGCTTTGTGACGATACTTAGGCCCCAGGGGATATAGGGGGTCGGAAAAGTTGAAGGGTCAGTTCCCAAGGAGGGAGCGAAGTGACGTTCCCCGGACGGATTAGATGAATTCCAGACTGGTCAAGTGACCTTGGCATCCGCGGACAAGGTGAAGGTCAGAAGGTTTTTCACTGGTCAAGAGTAGTGGAGTGCGTGTAGCGACAAGGAACAGACTTGGGTATTGAGTGCCGAGTATGACGAGAGAGAAATGAAATATGCCCAACGTTGTCAAACGGAGAGCCGAGTTCGGATAGCGCCAGTCAGCTCAATTAGGTGTATATGCCCAGTGTTGAAAACCTGAAAGACATATGGAGATACCAGATAAGTTATTTTCCTTTTCCCTTTTATTGCATGTACTTGCTTAAATTAATTCATAACCCTATTTAGAGCACGTGGCGTGTGTATTGGTCATGATAAAACAATGAAAACCCAGTTAGCTAGGTAAAACATTTAGGTAAAGCATAGGAGAAAAGGAACTGGAAGAAAAATGAATCACTAAGCTTTGCACTTATATATATAGATAGATGTATGCAGAAATGATCGGAGACGTTATAGAGAAAAATCGTAATAAGAGTAAATTTTATGTGTAAGGTATTGTTAACGGCTGCACCCACGCACGTGGTACCTTAGTGTTCCTAATTCTCACGTATTAAACTATTTTGATTACTTCCACATAAGATTCCTGTTTGTTTTCCTTATAATCACACAAGACATAAGTTAAGGTATGTGTAAAACAAGATATGTGTTTATGTTTCTGATTTCTTTCACGAGCGGCACCTTTACTCCCCCACCATTCCAGTGACGGGATAAAGGTGAATCACAACGCCGTGCTTTATTATATGCCAGTACATATAAGGGGCACGTTTTTGTCCATATACGATCACTGTAGAACAAAAGTCCCATAGTTATAAAAAGGCACGATAAAGTAAATTTAATCGGTAAATGATATGTAATTGATGCACCTATAATTTGTTCATAATAATAAATATAACAATAAAATTAACACCTTGTATTTAACATTGATGACAGTAACACGTGTTCCTGTGAATAGCATTAACACGTGTGCCATTGTTCATAACTTTAAAACGTGTTCCGTATTGGAATGTGACGTTGGTACCGATTAACGTTTGAAGATAACTATGGTGAATTGGTTAAATATTTGTTTATAACATATGATTATTCTTATAATAAAAACGTTTAAAATAATTGTATATAACATTGGTGCCGTGACTTTTGAGCCATTCGTGCTGTCACGTATTTTCCCCCGTCGCAGTACGGATTGAATGGGTTTTCTTTTCTTCATGTGTAGCAGTTCATTATTTTCTTTTGTTGTATGCATCATGCAATAGTTTTCTTAAGGTGCTATTTTGACAACTTCATTATTAAGAGTTAGGTAAAAGCGCAATTGCATGTTGTAGGGATAAAGGTATTATTTTAATTGGTATTAGTGTATAACTTAGGTATTAAACTTCTATTAAAAATGTCAGGCTCCTCCGTTCAAGATTCCATGCAGGAGTTGCAATTTATTGCATCAGTACTTTCCCTGATTCCCGAATTCTCTGGAAACGATAAGCTTATTCCAGCTTGTTTCTTGTTCGAAGCAATAGAGGGATTAGAATCAGTCACTAATTGGTCAGAAAAAGTAAAAATTTTTGTAGCAAAAGCTCGCATGACGCAAGCAGCTTTAGGATTTTTGAGTGAATCTCCCCATGTTAGACAGCTTGATGATTACAAGATGTTTAAATCAGCAGTGATAAAAAGGTTTACCAATAACCAACCTCTAGTAGTGGCAATACAAAATTTTAATTCTTGCAATCAAAGACCAGAAGAGTCGGTCGCCCAGTATGAATCACGTCTAAGAGGATCAGCGCATTCTTATCTAGGCACACCGGTCTCAGGGGATGAGCAGGTTAAGGCACTGGTTGATTCAATTATGTTATCACAATTTTTAGCAGGTGTGGAAAGAAGTATTCAAACAGAGGTACTTTCGAAAGGGCCTGAAAATTTCGATCAAGCAGTACAAGATGCACTGCTTGCTGAGGCAAATCGACATATCATCACAAAGAGTGTCAATTCTGCCGATGATGCAGATCAAATCCCTCGAGAAAGCGCCCCAGGCGATGCTAATGGTATTTCAGAACTTTCTCCCATGTTTCAGCAATACATCGTGCAGCAAAATACACTTATCAGTACCTTACGAGAAGAATAACAACAAATGAGTGAAAGATTAATGAAAGCCGAGAATGAGCTATCAAAATTGCAATCAAAAATTAATGAAAGTCAAAATTATGAGAATTCCAGATATAAGGCTAGGCGAAATTTTGTTAATGTCAGATGTTTCAAATGTGGTGCATTAGGACACCCAGTTAGCAGATGTAATCAGCAATCAAATAATCTTGGAAACCAAAGACAGGGAGATAGAGCCTCGTTTCGTGTCCCCCAATCTTCAGGTTACGGAGCGCGGGACACAAATGGCGCGGGTCATTTTAATCCTCGCGGAAATTTGTACCAGAGACAAAACAGGAATAACAACCAGGGAAATGTAAACACTGCAGTTGTCAATACGTTCCACATCCAGAGACATAGAAGTTTTCCGTTAGAGCAGAATACGCATTTTGATCAAATAAATAGTAATGCTAGACCACATTACGTAACAAATCAGAAACAACGTCAGGCTTATGACAACCTCCGTTGTTTTGGATGTGGAGCTGTAGGCCACAAAGTGAGATTTTGCAGAGGGAAAAATAATTACAGAAATCCATTTCCCTCAAGACCTAGTCAGGGTAGGCATTTTTACAATAAGTATAATAGACACCAGCGTGCTCAAAGTTCCCCAAAGCCACGTGTTACTCAAAATGAAGAGGCTCAAGAGAAGGTCCAGGTTTTGACAATAGTTGATTCCCGAAGTAAGAGCAAATCAAGCGTAGATAAAATCTCAACAGCTGAATCCACTACAGAAATTGTACATAAGCAACGTAAAAATGAAAAAGACAACTTAGAATCCCCTCAGATGGTGAAGAACAGTAAAGAAAAGAAGTCAGTAACGAATCCAGTTCGTTCTTCCTCACAGTCGTTCGCAAATCCTCATAATCCACTTAACGAAAAATGTGAAGAACAAACTGCAGAATCGCCATTTGATCTTTCACAGTTATTAGGAGTACAGGACGATAAAGATCCTTTTAAGTTAAAGCAGCCAAGCAAATCTTGTTCGAGACAGAAAGGTGCAAAGCAATAGAAGAGCTGCAGTTTATTTCATTTACCACCCCCCTCCCCGCAGCCCCAATTCCAGTAGCAAATCTAATTCGGATCTTTATTGCATTTATTTGATAGATTTAGTAATTCATTATTGTAGTTAGAAGGCATTTTAAACGGAAGTTAGTAAGTCAGAATGTTTTATTATAGGATTAGCATATATCTCTTAATATTAAAGCAAAAGGTGGAAAATTCACTAATATTTTGTGTAATATATATGTATAAAATTTTCTCGAGTTCGGGTATTATTATTTTCCATTCCGTATTTCAAATATGTTTCAAGTCTGTGTGTGGTTAGTGCATAGAAAGGTGTGTAAAAAGAAAAAAAAAGAAATTTCTTAACTGGTTAACTAACGTTATGTTATAACTGAATATTCCCCCAGGAACACATGGTTATCTCTTGTGGAGGTGTATGATCGAAAAATTCGTCAGATAAAAATTTAGTAGAGATATTGGCAAGTGTAATATAAAATATTAATGTTAATAATAATTAGGTGCAGTAGGACGGTATTGTTTAAGTTTGGCTGCGCGGATCTATCTTTGCTTGGGAAGGAAAGAATAGTATAAATCTAAGATATTAGATATACAGCTATTCTGAAAAAAATAATAATGATAATGAATGTAGATAAGGGTAAATGAAAATTAAACCACTGGGTAGTTGACTTTGTTTGGATTGACGGATCACACTGCCGCGTCTAGTCTGGGTAATGACAGAGCGGTACAGTGCGTAATCAAGGGGAAGAGAGAAGGTTATAGAAGAAAAGAAAAATAAATCAAAGTGTGAGTAAAGTCAGTGTGTACCATGTGGTGGTGAACAAAGAGAATCACGTGTTGGTGAACAAAAATAATCACGTGTTGGTGAACGAAAAGAACCACGTGTTGGTGAACGAAAAGAACCACGTGTTGGTGAACAAAATAACTATGCTTCCTACGGGAACTAGAGTGCAGCAGTGATTGAAACACCGTTTTCTTTTCCCAAACTCAAACAACAGGAGGATATTCAAGTAATGATGCAAGCTTTTGAAAATAATGAACGGATCGCACGTGGCATGCGTAATGTAAGCGTGCTGGTGTATCCAAAGACGGTCGTAATTACTGTGAATGCAACGCATTTTTTCATGTGGATGACCTACAGACTAAATAAAGTGCTACATTGACAGCGAAGACTTTGTTGTGCTATGTGGTCAACAGGTAGTGAAAACGGTATGGCCAATGAGCGGTGTGGTGTTTAAAAGCACAAAGGACAGTGTCAATGAGGGCGCATGCCGAGATGAATAAAACACAGGTGAAATGATTTTGCTGTTATTGTGTTCCACGTCAAAGAGACCTTGGTGTTATAGGTGACCCATGTTATAGGTGAATGTGGACGAATAATACTAGATAAACATATACGTACAGAGCAAAGTGTTCTACAGCTAATTTTATTACCAGCATATAAAAAGCACAAATCAGGTGACAATGTTCTCCAAATATTGCGAACTGCCAGTGATATTGGTTTGATGTCTGATAACTTTTTGTGTGAATAGTGTGTGAATCGCAGAACTGAACGTAAATCGAACAATTTCACCTTGTCTTACTTTCCACCAGAAAAAAAATTAAGTCAAACAATAAAACTCAAGAATGTGGACGTGGACAATGACAATAAAAAAAAATTTGAATATAAAAGCAAACAAACAAACGGAAAAGCGTTTGGCAGTTAAATGTGTTACTGATACTTGGTCAGCAACAGCTCAAAGTGTACTAAACGACACGTGCATGTAAGCTTCAGATGCCAGCAGTATCACTGAATTGATATTTTTAGATATGTATTGTGGGTGCAGGACCGTAACAGTTAATTAATTTTTGTGTTTGAAAAGTGTATTGTGTATATGTGTGATTATGAATATTTTATATAATTTCATTGCTATATGTATATATAAGTGCACATGAGGAAAAAGATGGAGGATTACTAGGTAAGGATGGAGTAGTCTATCCGTGCGTGTAGTTTTCCCCCAGCATTCCTTTTGGCCCCCCATAAAGATTACATCTGGTAAGGGAGGAATGTTGGAAATAAAATTATTTAAAATAAATTTAGTCCAACATGCACGTGCATAGATAGCCCCAGGGGATAACGGGAGGCAATCTCAAGCCTTGTGACGATACTTAGGCCCCAGGGGATATAGGGGGGTCGGAAAAGTTGAAGGGTCAGTTCCCAAGGAGGGAGCGAAGTGACGTTCCCCGGACGGATTAGATGAATTCCAGACTGGTCAAGTGACCTTAGCATCCGCGGACAAGGTGAAGGTCAGAAGGTTTTTCACTGGTCAAGAGTAGTGGAGTGCGTGTAGCGACAAGGAACAGACTTGGGTATTGAGTGCCGAGTATGACGAGAGAGAAATGAAATATGCCCAACGTTGTCAAACGAAGAGCCGAGTTCGGATAGCGCCAGTCAGCTCAATTAGGTGTATATGCCCAGTGTTGAAAACCTGAAAGACATATGGAGATACCAGATAAGTTATTTTCCTTTTCCCTTTTATTGCATGTACTTGCTTAAATTAATTCATAACCCTATTTAGAGCACGTGGCGTGTGTATTGGTCATGATAAAACAATGAAAACCCAGTTAGCTAGGTAAAACATTTAGGTAAAGCATAGGAGAAAAGGAACTGGAAGAAAAATGAATCACTAAGCTTTGCACTTATATATATATAGATAGATGTATGCAGAAATGATCGGAGACGTTATAGAGAAAAATCGTAATAAGAGTAAATTTTATGTGTAAGGTATTGTTAACGGCTGCACCCACACAAGTGGTACCTTAGTTTTCCTAATTCTCACGTATTAAACTATTTTGATTACTTCCACATAAGATTCCTGTTTGTTTTCCTTATAATCACACAAGACATAAGTTAAGGTATGTGTAAAACAAGATATGTGTTTATGTTTCTGATTTCTTTCACGAGCAGCACCTTTACTCCCCAACCATTCCAGTGACGGGATAAAGGTGAATCACAACGCCGTGCTTTATTATATGCCAGTACATATAAGGGGCACGTTTTTGTCCATATACGATCACTGTAGAACAAAAGTCCCATAGTTATAAAAAGGCACGATAAAGTAAATTTAATCGGTAAATGATCTGTAATTGATGCACCTATAATTTGTTCATAATAATAAATATAACAATAAAATTAACACCTTGTATTTAACATTGATGACAGTAACACGTGTTCCTGTGAATAGCATTAACACGTGTGCCATTGTTCATAACTTTAAAACGTGTTCCGTATTGGAATGTGACGTTGGTACCGATTAACGTTTGAAGATAACTATGGTGAATTGGTTAAATATTTGTTTATAACATATGATTATTCTTATAATAAATTTGTTTCAAATAATTAGATATAACAGTTACGTAGTCTCCACCGGTCAGAGTGGTCTGAAGACTTATGAGTGGTCCTAATGCGTGCCATCTGAAAACACCCCACACCATAACAGAGCCATCGCCGGCCTTCACTGCCTCTTGTAGGCATGTGGGATCCATTTTCCCGTGGGGTTGTCGTCACACCAGGAGTTGACCATCTGCCCAAAACAGTTGGTTTTGCGATTCGTCAGACCACACCACACGTTTCCAGTCATGTTGCGTCTAATGGCGGCGTTCTCCAGCCCACGCCAGGCACATAACAGAGCCACCGCTGGCCTGCACTGTCCCTTGTATGCATGCAGAATCTATTGCCTCGTGGGGTTGTCATCACACCCGAAGTCGGCCATCTGCACGAAACAGTCAGCACCCCGATTCATCGGACAGTCATCTTGCGTCCAATGGCGGTGTTCCCGAGCCCAGGTGATAAGCACCGCCTTGGGTCGTCAGGTCAGCAATGGCACTCAGGTGGGTCTTCGGCTCCGGAACTCCATAGAACACAGGAAACGTTGCAGTGTCCGAACGCTGTTGCTACTACTGACCCCAGCATTGAAAAAGATTGTGTAATAAAATAATGATGACGATTGGAGTACAGTCGATGGAAAGAGACGAGGAAATATCAAGATACAAAAACTTTGGAGGAGCCCTTCATCTAGAAGCAGACTAATCATGGTTGAGGAAAGATTCAAAAATCTAAATGCGTTAAATTTTTGATGTCGCATCAACCACAAAAGTTTTTTTTTTTATCGCAGAAAAAAGCCAACGTGCATGGATAAATCCACAGACCGGCAAAAGAATTGCATTAGCATTTTGTTTTTTTGAAAGAGATTCTTTCCTTCTTTCATTTTTTTTTTTTTTTTTTTTTTTTGCGAAAAATGAATCGCACAACTGGATACTTTAAATCAATGTTGTCTAAGTGATTTTTTTTCTTTTGCAAGGTAACGAATTAAAAAAACATCACAGATATCAACGGGAAACGAATCCTCCTGAAGAAATAATTATTCACAAATGAATGGATACATATCATTATCTCCATGAAGGCGATGCCACATATCTTTGCTTCCTATGTAAACATCTCGTTGGAAAACTTGAAAATTGCATCGCGTTGGAGCAGGAAAAAAATCTACTTAAAAATGAGAACCTGGACCTACTCGTTTTTTTGTTTTTTTTTAAGTACAATCGTACGTAAACAAATACATGACATGCTCAAATATAAGTAACCATGCGTACTTACAAATAACTTCGTCAATAAATATAAATATAATTTCGCATTACTTCATTTTAGATATTATAGATTTCAAGAGAAATTATTTAATTAATAAGTAAAGTGACACATAAATAATTAGAACAAGAAAATCATTGATCACAAGTAATTTAATTATGCATAAAGTATCTTTGTGTACGTTTTTACATTAACTATATCTCATAAATAACATATTGTCGCTTCATCACTATATTTGTCATTATATTGTGCGGTCCATTTGCCGAGCATGTGACAACGAGTATATCTATTATCCCAGATGTGCCATCGAATAATATACTTGCAGTTGATTCTATGAATAAATGAGTATGTATGGATTACACGTATTCCAAATTTGAAATCGAGCTGTTTGAACCTGGGGTCCATCTATCAGTAGTCTGAATCTCTAACTTAGTGGTTATAGAGATTCAGACTACTGATAGATGGACCCCAGGTTCAAACTTAGCCTGGTAGTGTGAATTTCTAACAATCGCTGAATATTCGCCGTGCATCGGATGAGCACGTTAAGTGACCGCCACAGGTAGGAATCCCCCGGTTAAAGTTCCTAAGCCCCCCCCCCCCAATTTATCTCTGCCTTCTATGTGCAAAATCGTACGGTGGCGCCATCTAGTGTGCTCTCCCTCAGTTACAAACTATTCTGTCAGAATCGCTAGATTTGCCCTAATTTCCGAAGTTTCTGTGCCCTGCCAGAAAGAGCACAGAAACTGAATTAAGTTAGAGCAGATATATATGGATCTTATATATGTGTGCTCTAACTATATATATTTGAAATATATGTACTCAAAACTGAGTACATATATTTCAAATTAGAAATACCAGAAATACTCACAATTGATTCCCTGTATGTACTCAAAAATGAGTACGTGTCTTTTCCAAAAATGAGACACAAGTACTCGGAGCTATTATGTATAAGCCTAGAATGTATTCAAAACCGAGTACATTTTGCTTTTTTCTAAATACGAATTTTTAATAGTGAACCCACATCTCTAGATTTCCACTCGAGCATACTACCGTTACACCATTTTTTAAAGAAATCACCACATAACAGTGAAAATATGGCACTTCTGTGCCGACAATGATATTGAAAAAAATATTAATAGGGAACTGTTAGAAGCCCAACCGAATTCGCTTCTTGTCGTACGCACTACGTAGGGCAATCATACACAAAGAGAATGTTTAAATTCCGATATCCAAAAGTAGAGCTGTGCCCACACAGAAGAACGTCTATGGTATCATATTATAAAAATGACTTTTCTTTCATTTATGTATTAAACTTAGTTGCATAAAACGGAAATGAACGCCCGTAGGGCGACCGTTCCTCCAAATATAGATTGCTAGTTATCTAGGTTCACTCCTTTCGAAACAAAGGAAAATACCACCCAAAAATTAGTTGCCTTGAAACCCAATTAAATCGAGCGTTTTTATTGTTTCTACTCACATCAGGACGTTTTTAAACTCCGAACCCATACTGCTACCGATTTGAGGCAGCGACCCGATTCCGCACGACCATGACCTCTGCGCATAAGTTAGACCGCCGTACAGCAGAAACACATAAGGTGCCCTTGACAGTTACTTAGCAATAAAATAAAAGAAAAAGGAAATTAGGAGGCTAGAAAAGTCATTGTTCTTTTCGCTTCATCAGATGACGGCATATTTTTGTTGTCTTACGTGTAGGCGTCTTCCGTTCGTGATGTTGATGAAGATTCCGATACGATATATCAGAAAGAGCATTTGCTGGGGTCACACGAAGCTGCATCCGAAGGATAAGAATAATAATGGCCTTTACTATGCCTTCCACATGAAGATGCATCAGGAAGATTAGAAGGGCTATCATGTTGCTCTGATGCCAAAAGGAGAAACAAGAAAAAGTAAATTCCTGATTGTGCTCTGCTTGTATCTCCTCATAAAGCGTAAACATGAGGCTTACATCATTTGAAATAATTCATTCCCATTTAACAATGGCCAATTTTCCTTATCGTACGCACGTGGTACTGCGATCCAACTTAGGTGCGACACGAGAACTCTGTCTGAAACGCATGCTGTATCGTAAACACCCGATAAGTTATTTGCTACTCTTTAGGCAATTAAAGCTCTAAGTCTACGACTGATAATTAAATATCTTCTAAAATTTATTTTGCTGATAATGTCGCTTAACACCAGTAGATAATGGGTGATAATGTGGTTCGGAACAATAAAGAGACTGATTTTATGAAAAGAATTGTCACTACCTTAAGTGAGAGTGCGCATGTTCAAAGTCATCCACTACTTTTAGATTCTGTATCTAGCACAATGATAATACTGTACATGACACAAAACAGTTTTGCCATGGCACTGAAGATTACCTGTTTCAAACTAATCCATTCCCACGCACATTGGAGACAGGGAAGCCAGATATCAGTCTCCTTCATCGAGGAAAGCGCGTGATAGAAGGAATGGCCATTTTGGACTCCCGAGAAGGTTTCCACACGCTGGTGTGACTCCAATCGCACACAACTGTTATGCTGTAAACCAAGGTGGCTGAAAATATGACACTCAAACATCTTACACTCCAGCGTCAGATGAGATGACGTCACGTCTCCGCACCCCATGGAAGGAAGTGATGTCAGGGGTCGCTCTGGCACTTTTAAAGTTTTCGCCAATTTATTCGCCAAATTCATTTTTTTTATCGCCAAAGTGTTATAACAGTACAAAAAGGTAATCGCCAAATAGCTTTCATCGCCAAAACGATTTTTTTTTTTTCGCAAATTGCGAAGATGGCGATCGGCAGCGCGACCCCTGTATGCCATTGTGACCAGACGCCGCCAGCAACTAGAACCAGACACTGGAGTAGCATAGACTGGCAAACGTAATACTAGCGGTTCTGAAACGACGGAGACCAATTGAATGTGCAGCGCCATCTATGAAAGGAAGGAGTTGGCAGTGAACAGATGCCGATTGGAAAGCAAGAATGTTTGATTCCATTCATAATGTACTGAAGAAATTACGTAGAAAGAACGTTTCCGTACGACCAAATAACTTTCTAGATGAAATTGTAATTGGCAAGTGCTCATATCCGCGAAAAAACAAACAAGACTAGTAGGCAGAAAAATACGAGAGTATATCACGGCCGGCCATATACACAGAGCAGAGAAACTAAAAAAAAAAAAAAAAAAAAAAGAAAGAAAGAAAACCACTAAACAGGAAAATTTCGCGTCATATACTTCTAAATTTTATAGGGGAAGCCGGATGTAACGCGTGTCCGATTATGTTCCAGGGGCAGATCCAGGATTTTCGTGAGAGAGGGGGATAGGGGGTTCAAGTTTTGGGAATAACCGGGGACCTTTGTGATATTTTTCCTCAAAATGTGTGGCATGCCTGCCCAGCAAGACGCACACGACATAAAGGCAGATAGCAGCGATACGAACGTCCGCGTAGCTCAATTGGTAGAGCGACTTATTCCGGAATGAGAGGACCAGGGTTCGAGCCCCGGCGTGGACAAAAATGATGGAGAAATTTACTTCGTTATAAATGGAAAAGTGTTCTTAGTATGTCTATATAATTTTTTCCAATTAACTAAGGAAAGTAATACTTTTAAGTAATACTTTCTCTCACGGAAAATTATTTTCGATTTGTTATTAAAACATAACAAATCGAAGCTTTTCCTTGGTCCTGAGGCGAGACCCCTCTGGACCCGCCCCTGTTGTGTCCCCTAAATAAAATACATACACACACAAATACATACCCAGATACGAATATACCGCGGGTATCTCTATAACGCAGTTATCGCCTTGTTCCCATATACCCACGTTATAATAGGCTTTCATTGTATATCAAAATGTTAAAGATTTAGAACTGAAATACTCGCGCAAATATTTTAACACATTAGTTACTCCCCACAATGGCGGCTTTCTATGTATGCCGGAACTAGCATGCTTTTTTCCCGGTCTATTCTCCTCTGTCTTTGGTAAAGTGATGCAATCACTCTAAACATTTCGACCATTTTTTTTTTTTTCATTGCAAGAAAAAATTACAGGACCTTTCACAAAAATATGAAAAATCAAGGATTTTCCAGGCTTGAAAAAAGCGGGGAAATCAAATTCCAGGATTTTTTCCAGGATTCCGCGGGTCGCGCGAACCCCTGTGCGTACGTGGCGAGTTCATGTCTTATGCCAGCGTTTGGAACCCAGATTCTTTTTTTTACCAGAAAAGAAATTACAGCTTTAATCAATTGGACGGCAAAGCAATTTTTTTCTTTTAAATACATACAACTTCTGGAATAGAGGTGGTTAACCTATTCTAAGCCACAGACACTGCCCCATTAACGATCTGACGAAACCTAAGGACCTCTCCCCTAGAAAGATGTTCATAAATAAATAATAACTAGTGGATTGGTGGAGCAAAAGCCCCAATCTAGTAAGAAGTATTTTGCACCGTTTTCAAGAAAGTAAAGTGGTAATAAAATTGCTCCATTTTTCATGCATTATGCATTCTGTAGAGGGGATATTGAAAATGTGTAAATATATTATCAACAAAACGGAGGTACAGGTTGTGTCCTGCTACTTCATGTTCAATCACCACAGCTTCAGTCTTGTATGCTGGACTGTTAGCCAGAATTTCTGCCAGAGCTGTCAAATCGATCGCTTTAATTCTTCGTTTTCATTACGATCAATACGTATAACAGTAGCTGCCGAGAAATGTAAAAAATACAATTTTAACCAGTAAGTGGCAATAAATCCAAGATGGCGACTGCTTATAGCCCATTGAGTTGCTCACGGTGGTCGTTAAACCTCCAATTAAAAAAAAAAAAAAAAAAATCCAAGATGTACCAGTGAATCTGTCCCTGAATTTTAAAGCAGTACGGACCATTGCCTGGAATCTCGTTTTTCGTGGCCAAGAGGTAAGCGAATGACATTGCATTATTGTATTTCCGGATGTGTTGGATAAAATTAGGACTGTTCAGAAGTAAGTCCTTCAGCCCCGTACTTATCTGTAGTTCTGGAAGGATAATAAGGCCGTTATGACAACAGGAATTAAAATGACCATTAGTTTCCTCATTTGTGAAATGCAAAACGTGGCAGTGCGCATACTCAATATTCATCGCACCCAAGCTGTGCTCAAGTATGGCAGTTTCGTTCAATAAAGCTTTTCGGAAAAACAGTTTGCCACGTGTATTACTGCGATCATTACGTGTGCTTTCAAAATTCCTTCGTTAACGTACATTACGAAAAACACGCCCTCGTTTAGGTGTCTCCCACGAACGCTACTCATAACAGAACCCTGTTTTTCGTCCCCACTGTAACACAGTTCACAGTTGAATAGCAGTCGAAGTGTGTGCAGCCGATTTGTCCTTGATAATAGCCAATCAGCTCCTTGCTCGCTGGCTCCGGCATGGCGCCATCTCCCAAGGTCGAATGACTACCAGTCTGCCCACGTTGCGATGAGGAAGTCAGACTGAGTGCTGTGACACGTGCAGAAATCAGTTGATTAAATTTAGAAGGAAATTTTTATTTCCCCCGATTCTTGGGATCAAGATCTCTAAAATGTGCCATTTCCCAAGTTCGTGCGACGTATCTATGTCCTGCAATTTTGTGCGACACTACAGAATTATATATAAGATATCAAATGTCCATAACCTCATGATACTACCTGGAAAATTAATAATAGGATAAAATCCCTTAGTAACCTACGATGAACAAAAATCTTCAATTCTTAAAAATTTTTATCTTAACTTTTAGTAAATCAGACAGTACTCTTTTCGAAGCAAGCATGTGCTTCCAGAGACCCCGCGTTAAGAACCTCTGATCTAGAACAGTCTTATTTATGTTCTATGAGCAAAAGCAGAACTCAGTTCTAAATTAATTCGAGGCTGTTGCTCTTAAAGTTGTCCTGAAGTGACGTCCTTCATTCATTTCTTTTTTCTTTTTTTTTTCAAATTCGTCTTCCACTGAAGTTAAATGTTCACGGTTTTGTTAAAAGCTTCATCGCTTGATCAAGTTCATTTTTATTCATTTTTTTCTCTTATTTTTTCTCAGGAACTCAACGACGGCTGACGCTAAGAACAGGCGATGCATCTGCGTTGCACCGACGAGGTGCAAACTTCGAGGATGATGGAAGTCGGTGATAAATCGCCGAAGAGGAATGAGGCTGAGTAGTAGTCCGTCATGCATGCCGTGCCATTCTAACCAATCAGTTCTTCCCTCCCACTTTTCCCTTTTTGAACTGCTCGCCTGGTGTCGTGGGAGCGAATAAAAAACCGCCAGGTATTTCGTAGGAAAAGGAATGTTTCATACGAGGAAGTAAGTGACTATGTTTACTGACTTCCAAACTTCTCCCTTTTTTTTCTTTTGGAACACGCATTCTGAAATTCGTGATTTCTGTGTAAGAACAATTAAATCCCAAGATGTCTTATATGGTAATTAAAAACTGTAAACACACAAACGCACTTCTGGTCAGAATTTCAATGAGAATCACGGAAAATACACTGCTCCACCATTTTATTAGGCACACCTACCCTTGTCACATAAATAGCTCATTCCAACACGTAAGACGGCATGCGATCCAGGTGTTCGATATAAATCGGGCAGACCAGCTCAGCTGGTTACATATATATATATTAACTAATACACACTGTATTGACAAAAGTAACCGGACACCCCTTCAAAAGCAAATGAACGGATCCGCTGCGTTGTTAAGATGCGAGGTACAGTTGCAAACGGTATAAAAACAAGACTGCAGCTGACTGCGATCATACCGCACTGTGAATCTGAGTGAAAATGTCACGGCGGGAGAGAACTGACTTTGAGAAAGGAAAGATTGTTAGGTGTTATATTAGAGGGTTGTCCATAGGAGAAACCGAGAGGTGTTAAAATATACCAAAGTCAACTGTTTTGGGTGTACTGAATAGGTGGAAGACACATGGCGTGCCTGAAGCAGCAAAACGTACCGGCAGACCGAAGAAAATCAGTGATAGAGGACGTCGAAGCCTCAGGAGAGTCGTTATAGCTAATCGACGGCGTACTGCACAAGACCTCAGTGTACAGGTGAGTAAAAATGCTGGAATCTTGGTATGTACACGTACCATTCGCAGAGAACTTCATTGGTTGTGCGGTTTCTCATAAGCTTTTCATTTCCACTCGGAATGATACTCGTCCTTTAGCATGGTGCAAAGAACATTAATCGTGGACCGTAG
Organism: Macrothele yani; assembly: GCA_039090855.1. NCBI lineage: Eukaryota > Metazoa > Arthropoda > Arachnida > Araneae > Macrothelidae > Macrothele > Macrothele yani. The sequence goes on from CM077028.1 coordinate 58,031,432, forward strand.
ATCAATGGAAACGGGTCCTATGGACTGATGAATCCAGATACACGATCAATCCGTCTGATGGCCGTGTGTGGGTATGGCGGCAGCCGTGGGAACGCTATTTACCACAGTGTACTGTTCCTACGGTCAAGTTTGGAGCTGGCAGGTTACTCGTGTGGGGGTGCTTTTCGTGTTATGGTCCAGGCTCAGTGGTTATCGTGGAAAAATCAGGTTAACCAGCACGTCTACCTCGATATTTTGGACAATTATGCCCTACCATCTCTGTGGCAATACTATGGAACCAAGCCTTGTTGGTACGAGTAGGATAATGCAACGAACCTTAAAGCAAGGACTGTTACGGCGTGGTTTGACGATAATTCCGTATCGTGTGTGGACTGGCCAGCACAGAGCCCTGATCTTAATCCCATAGAGCACCTATGGGAAGAATTAGAGCGTCACATAAGAAGTTTGGAGCCGAGGCCTACTACTAAGCAACAGTAAGCAGGAGCATTATGTACAGAATGGAAGCGCATTCCTATCGTTGTGTTCCAAAACCTTGTCGATAGCATGTCTCGAAGGGTAAGTGCATGCCACCGTACTAATGTATGTCAATAAATGCTATGCTGTGTTTCTCTTCTAGGTATCCAGTGACTTTTGTCAATATAGTGTATGTTAATATATATGTAACATATATATTACACATATATATGAACATAATATGTATATATATTAAACATATACACTGAGTGGCCACTTTATTATGACCACACCCTCAGTACTTCGTTGGGCCACCTTTCGCCTTTAATACTGCGTCGATTCTTCGCGGCATGGACTCCACGAGATGTTGATAGGTGGTTTGTGGAATTTGAGACCATGCTTGATGAATATCACTTTCCAGGAGTGTGAGATTGCAGGGTTGTGGATCCAGCTGGCTGATGGCTCGTTCAACTTCATCCCACAAATTCTCAATGGGGTTGAGGTCTGGAGATTGTGGGGGCCACCTAAGCAAAGTAAACTCACCGGCATGTTCCTGAAACCAATCCTGTACAATACGAGCACTATGGCAGGACGCATTATCTTGTTGAAAGTAGCCATCGCCGTTGGGATAAACCATTCACATGACAGGATGCACTTGGTCCGCAACGATGTTTAGATATGATGTGCCAGTCAGACGCTGATCAACATGAATTAAAGGGCCCAAAGCATGCCAGGAAAATATTTCCCAAACCATAATATTTCCTCCACCAGCTTGAAGGGTTGCAGCAATGCATTTGAGGTCCATGCTTTCGTGCTGTTTCCGCCAAATTCTCACTCGGCCATCGGCATGGTTCAACTGAAAACGTGATTCATCGGACCACATAATTTGTTTCCAATTATCGACTGTCCAATCCTTGTGCTCCTGTGCGAACTGGAGGCGTTTTATCTCGTTAACTGCAGACAGCAAAGGTGTTCGAACAGGCCTTCGGCTGCCATATCCCATCCGATGCAGTGTACGGCGAACAGTGCATGCAGAGATCATTTGAGGGGATCCTTGATTAAGATGGTCTGTAATTTGCTGCACTGTTGCCCTTCTGTTGTCTGTTACCAGTCTGGACGCTGTCCGTTCCGCCCGAGCAGTCACTAGTCGATGACGACCACACGTTGGACGTAGAGACCCAGTTTTTGGCTCACAGTCCAGTCTTTAAACACTCACAGTCCAGTCTTTAAACTTAAATAGCTGCTCTGGAACATTTCACGAATACCTCGCTCCATGGCTCCGATCTCCTACAAACATCCCACGTTGAAAGTCCGTCAAATCGCATTTTTTACGCTTTCCAACCGTATGTTGAAGAAGCGTATATATGCTCCAGCTTTGTCCGTCCGTCTGTCCGCCTGTCGTCAAGATAATTCGCGTAAAAATGGTTCGGTTTTGATGAAATTTTAGTATGTGGCAGGGGACCACCTGGGGACTAACCTTATTGAAAATGGACGAAATGGGGTCAAAGGTCACGGCATAGAAGCGGGATCCATTCCATTGTCCTTATGAATCATAACTTGCGTAAATAAAGTTCGATGTCAATGAAATTTCAGTATATTGTAGGGGACCACCTGGGAATGAAACCTATTGAAAATGGGTGAAGTGGGGTCAAAGGTCAGGACATAGGACGGGATGCATTCGATTGCCCTTATGACTCATAACGTGCGTAAAAATGGTTCGATTTCGGTGAAATTTTAGTATGTGGTAGGGGACCACCTGGGGACGAACCCTATTGAAAATGGACGAAATGGGGTCAAAGGTCAGGACATAGGATCGGGATCCATTCCATCGCCCTTATCCCATGCTATTAAAGGAGCACTTCTTGTACGTATGTAAATTTTATTTTGAAAACGGCTTTAAGGATTTTGATGAAAGTCGTTAGCCTACCGTTTTCTGGTACTAGAAATCGATTTCGCTTGATCTTGACTTTAGGAAAATTCGTTTAGTACGTTAAGTAACTACCCCGAATTACCACGTTTTTAGTGTCATGACGTCGTCCCATTAATGTTATCCATCTTATGACGCCACAATCTCGCGATTGAGATGTCGGCGCGCGGTCACGCCATCTGTCTCATTACGTCACGCGTTGTGTGTGGATCCGATTAAAGTTTTATGAAGTCACATTCCTTCGAGCAGATGGTCGCGATTCCCATCTGCCTTATTACGCCACGCGTTGTGTGCGTATGTCCGTCCGCACGATAACTCGCGTAAAAACGTTTGATTTCGATGAACTTTTAGTATGTGGTAGGGGAACACCTGGAAAGGAACCCTATTGAAAGTGAACGAAATGCGGTCAAAGGTCAGGACATAGGAGCGGGATCCATTCCACTGCTATTATGCGTCATAACTAACGTAAAAAAGATTCGATTTCGATTAAATTTTAGTATGTGGTAGGGGACAACCTGGAGAAAACCCTATTGAAAATGGGCGAAATGGGGTCAAAGGACAGGACATAGGAGCGGAATCACTTCCTTCGCCATTATGCGTCATAACTTACATAAAAATTCTTCGATTTGAATGAAATGTTAGTATGTTGTAGGGGCCAGTTTGGGGACGGATCCTATTGAAAATGGGTGAAATAGGGTCAAAGGTTAGGACACAGAAGCGGGATCTATTCCATAGCCCTTATGCACCATAACTTATGTAAAATTGATTCCATTGCGATAATACTTTATCATGTTATGTCGAAGGTATACTGAACCGGTTCTGTTGAGTATCATCGAAATTGGATCAAAGGTCAGGGCACAGGATCGAGATTTATTCCACAGCCATTATCCTCATAACTTGAGTAATGATTTCTGGTATGTTGGAAAGCGTATTATAATCAATGCATTGCATGATTTTACTAACTTGTTTACCCATCTCGTCACCCAAAAATCCCTTTACTACTGTCGCAAGCACTAAGCTTTCTCTTTTTATACAAGCCTCGCCCTCTGGCGGCAACAGCGTGCAGCCATAGCTCATTTGCTTAAAACTGTCAGGTGGTCATAATAAAGTGGCCACTCAGTGTATATATAACATATATATTTATATGTACAAACATCCGGTAGACCAGCTCAGTTGGCGCTTGATTGAAGGTCGCAATGGGCAAAACGAGTGATCTGAGAGACTTTGAACGTGGCATACTAACTGGCGCCAGGAGTGCCGATTCGAACAACTATCGACCAGACAACCGTTCGCCTGGGATTTCACGCACAACCATGGCAAGGTTTTATATATATATAAGGTGACACCATATCTCCGATGCTCTTTAATGCCACATTGGAAAATGTCTTTCAATCACTGAACTGGGAAAACAAAGGGATAAAGATTAATGGAGATTATCTAACCCACCTTCGTTTTGCTGATGACATAGTCATTTTTGCAACTACCCCATCAGAGCTACAGAGTATGATCCAGGAACTTGCTGACAAGAGTAAAGAAGTGGGATTAAAAATGAACTTTCAGAAGACAAAAGTGATGTACAATGCTTTTACAAGAAATGAAGATTTATCGATTGATGGAGAAAAGCTGGAGATAACAGACACGTACGTTTATCTTGGACAGCAGATATCAAGAGAGGGTCACATTGGTGAAGAAATTAATCGGCGTACAAAACTTGCCTGGAGAGCTTTTGGAAGAAACAGCATAATTTTCAAGAGCAATATGCCATTATGTCTTAAAAGAAAAGTGTTTGATCAATGCATCCTTCCAGTGCTTACGTATGGTGCAGAGACGTGGACCTTAGCTAAAAGAGACATACAAAGGCTGCAGACAACTCAAAGCGGCATGGAGAGGTGCATGCTTGGTGTAACCAGGAGAGATAAGAAGAGGAACACGTGGATCCGAAAAATGACAAGAGTGGAAGACATCATGATCAGAGTTAAATCCCTGAAGTGGCAATGGGCTGGACATACTGCCAGAAGAACAGACCATCGATGGACAGCCGAAATTTTAGATTGGATTCCAAGGGACAGGAAAAGACCCAGAAGAAGACCACATGGAAGATGGGTGGATGAAATTCGAAAGTATGCGGGAGTGACATGGAGGAGACTGGCACAAGACAGACCGTTGCGGAGGAAACTTGGGGAGACCTTCGTCCAGCAGTGAATTGATAATGGTTGACAATGATGATGATATATATATCTTTTGGTAATCGAAGCCAACAAATACATTCTTGTTGAAAACAAGAAGAGGAAGAGTGAGTGCTGGAAGTTGTTCCATCTCGTTCAGAAATCAGAATACGTTTCATAGCAACACCAATTTTCACAAACTTGTGATGAGATAAAAGTTTCGAAAGTATGAATGTTGATTTCATAAGTGTTTCTTCCTTCTGAGGGGCAATGATCAAACAAATTAACGTCCACATTTTGAAAACTTTCAACTCATCAGAATCTGGTGAAAATTGGTGTTGCTGTGAAACATATTCTATAAAGCTTGATATGTTTATAAGAAAACAGCAAAAACTTAAATTAAACAAATAGGCTACTTAACTCAAAAATTTTGAATGTAGCACCATCAAAATCAAGTGGAACAGCCTTAACATTACTGCGAAAAGACTTTTAGACTCTCGCAGATGTGTTTAAAAGCATAGGTAAAATAGTTAGGTTACATGAAGAACGACAGTTTCAACACTTTCTGTAAGTAAGTGAGTAAATTATTAGTTTCCGTAATTAATTTATATGATTTCTATATAACCTACGATACCCACAGCGGGGAGACTTTTTGAACACCCTGTGTGTGTGTGTGTGTGTGTGTGTGTGTGTGTGTGTGTGTACACTGCCTGACAGAAAATGCAACACCATGAAGGAATGCTCGAAAACAGACCAAACTGCACACACAGATAGCCAAGTAGGTCTTGAACAAATGATTTAATTGTCACATACAGACTAGGGTCCAGTGGCCGAATATACAGGATGATCTAAAAGGAAGTGTGGCCCCATTTTGGGCGATACAGAGTTAAATCCGACGTGACATCGAGACAATGAGAGTCCGAATAGAGTCCTGGAGTATCGTGGACCATGTGGTGTTGATCCGAGTCCACAGCTCATCTTCATTTTGCGGGGGTTGGAGGGTACTCAACCGACGTCCAATCGTGTCCTACAGATACTCGATGGGCGAGAGGTCAGGGGATCGTGCTGGCCACGGAAGCATCCACACACCGTGTAAAGCATTCAGGCTGATCCGAACGGTACGCAGCCGGGCGTTGTCCTCTTGAAAAATGGCGTTTGGGATGCCCTGCAGATACGGTAGTGCCACGGGCTTCAGCACTTCGGCAACATAGCGGCGTGCCGTCAATGTGCCTGTAATGCATACCAGCGGTGAGCGGCTGTTGACGCTGATAGCACCCCACGCCATGATTCCACGTTGCCGAGTCGTGTGGCGCTTCACATTGGCGGAGGAATCCCCCCCCCCCGTTGGCCACGTCTCCTCCAGACTCTCACACGGCGATCATCCGTGGTGAGACAGAATCGCGATTCGTCGCTGAGCACCCCACGGTTCCATTCGGCATTCCACGTAGCTCTGGAGCGACACCACGCCATGCGGTGACTACGATGGCTGGCTGTTAATAAGGGAAGCCGTCACAACGATCGGCTGGACAGCAAACCAGACACAGCCAATCGGTGCGACACTGGCCGCGTCGATATCGGAGCATCCAAACCTCCCTGTACTCTCCGCAAAATGTCGCCCGTTGTGACCTGTGGGTCCCTACGGCATGACGTCACATGCGAGGATCGGTGCGCTCGGACGTCCGTCTCCGTGCTCCAGTCCACCTGCGACGTTGTACAGATCCTTCCTGGGATCACTGTCTCGAAATGCGACTGACGGTAGTGGCATCACATTACGTTTCTTCCAGAACACGACGCAACGACCAACCGGCGGTACGATCCCTCGCGCAATTCGTGCGATTGCATGCAATCATTTGCATAACTTGTACGTGTGCACCTACCCTACAATTTGCATGGCACTGCGTTTACGTCTTCATGGTGTGGCATTTTCTTTGTCAGGCTGTGTGTATGTATGTATATATATATACACTGAAGAGCAATTGAATTAGAGACAGCTGGCGTTATGCAAATGTGGCGCTGTGGGCGGCCCTGTAAACGGAAACCACATGACGTATGCAGCGATCCGAAAATATAAGGAGTGATGCGACGGAAATCACTAAGAGTCGGACGCAGTATGGGTAAGACGAAGGATCTAAGCGCATTTGATCGTGGGCAAATTGTCGGGGCCCGACGAATGGGTCACTCCATCTCGAAAGTCGTGCAGGCACTGGGATTTTCACGAGCCACTGTGTCACGGGTGCACCGCGAGTACATCGAATCCGGTAAAACCATCCCTGCAAGGGCCAACTGCCGTGGACAACAGCGTGTGGATGAGCGGGGTCATCGTCGGCTAGCTCGCATTGCAACAGCGGATAGACGGGCCACAGTGCAAGAAATCACTCGGCAATTTAACGCTGGTGTACAAAAACGTGTAAGCAGTGTAAGCAGCCACACCATCCAGAACCATCTCCTCGCTATGGGGTACAGAATCCATTGTCCCACTAGGGTATCGCTACTGACCGCACATCACAGGGTGCAAAGATTAGCATGGGGGCGGGAACATCGTCACCGGACCCTAGACATGTAGAAAAATGTTGCCTGGACTGATGAGTCGAGATTCACGTTGGTACATGCGGATGGCAGGATACCAGTACGGCGCAAACCACATGAAGCGATGGATCCTTCTTGCCAGCAGGGTACTCTTCAAGCTGGTAGGGGTGGCATTCTCGTCTGGGGACTGTTTACGTGGACTGAAATGAGACCCCTCGTACGTGTGACACCGTCCCTTACAGGTCAACGTTACCAGGATATCCTGGACGACCATTTGCTTCCGTTTGTGCGTCTTCAACATCCCACTGGGGACCTCATCCTGCAACAAGACAATGCACCGTGCCATCGCTCCCGAATTGTATCTGAATGGTTGGATGAACACTCCACCGACATGACCTCTCTTCCTTGGCCGGCTAGGTCACCTGACCTCAATCCCATCGAGCACATCTGGGATGCCATCGAGAGAGATGTTCGACCCTCCATCAAATCTTCGTGAACTGTGGGAGCTTGTTCAGGGGTCGTGGATCCGTATGGCTTGCCAACGCTTCCTGTGTCTTGTCGAGTCCATGCAGAGACGAATCGCCGCCGTCATCAGGACGAAAAGTGGCGCTACACGTTACTAGACAGGTATCTCTAATTCAATTGCTTTTCATTGTATATATACACACACACGCGAGTATATTTATGTATAATTATAAACTGAGTTTTGAATTTATAGTTCAAAGCAGATTTGTCCGGGTCCGGTCCAATTATGTGACGTCTGGATCCGGTCCGGGGTTTTTGACCCGTTTCCAACTCTGGCCCTAACACAAACACACCATCCATGCCTCATCCATTTTCGAACCCGGGCTCACTCGGACGAACTGTAAGAATCCAGCGTTTAAACCACTGCACCACTGGGGCAGCGTAGCAAGGGTACACCGTGAATGTTGCGGCACGAAAACTTCCAGCAGTTAGCGATACAATGAGAGAAAACTCCTGGTGAGTCAGAGGGGTCTGATTCAATCTGCTGGTGAAAGCAAGAATATAGATTTTTTTTCTGAAGTGACTCTGCGGGAGAGTCTTCAGATGGATTCATTACTCTACTCACAAGTTTGTTATGGACGTTCTTCATAAGACGGTAAGCGTATGGCAACCGCCTCGGTGACGCAGTGATTTAAACGTAGATATTCTTCAGAGAAGGGTACGGGTTCGAATCCCGATAAGGCATGTATTTTGTATTTGCCTTACGGCATTAGCTCTTTACCTTCCCTGAATTAGGACCGGGTACAACTCATGGAGTTGTTCGCGGTGGTCGTTAACCCCTCTGCCCCCAAAACAGCCGTGGCAATACAGGGACCTTTCACATGTCTATTGTATTTATGTTCGATACTTCTAAATGTGTGTTTCGTTAATAGGAAACTCACTTCGGAATTGCCCCATTTTTTTTTAAAGAAAAATCGCTTAGTCTATAAATCATCAGTATAACAAATTTTCAAAACAGCATAAGACAGAATTGTGAATTTTTTTAATCTTCGGATGAATAGCGTAGCCAAGCGTGTCAATAACACATACTATTTTGCAAATGTAATACGAAACTGGCCTCTTTCGCTAAAGACGATTAAAAAGTATGAGAGCTACTAATAACATACGCAGTCAGGCATTGCATACGCTTTAAGAAAATTGCATATTACGAATAAAAAAAAAGATATGTTCTTAAAAAAATCACGCAGGATTTGATCTACACATTGTTTCTCGCTTAAACAGTGTTAAACGTCTTATAGTATTATATATGCTGCGATTCCGTTTTGACACAAGCCAGGAACGACGTCAAAACTATGCCATATTTCAAAACACGTCAGTGACAAGTTAATGCAAATCAAAAACTACGTGCGTCTGGTTGTATTCTACACTTCTTACTTCTTCCCGTTGCTACATAGATGACAGGGTTCACTGGAAATACATTTTTGCAGGAAGACGGTTGAGCACTCTTGCAGCAGCTCAGCCGGCTGCCAAAAAAAAAAAAAAAAAAAAAAAGTATTTTGCAGGCAGACATGCTTCTGATTAGTGCGAAACAGAACTCTATTCTTGGAAAATATTCAAGATTCGGTTCTTGATCATTCGGGTTTATAAGAACAAAATAAAAGAAAGAAGGAATAAAAAAAGCAAAAAGCTGAACTTCATCTCTTTCTTTCTCCCCTCTCTGAAAGAATGCAAGTCGTCCCCTGTTCAGTACCTTATCCCCACATCGAATTTAACAAGTAAATAAAAAACTTTCTTTTATACTTGAAGATTACTAGTTTAACCCGACTATAGAGGGTAAAGTACTGAGAGTGTACTTCCACTGCACATAGTTCCAGTTTAAAAGTCCGCATTCGAGCTTGAACTGGGGCTTAAAAAGAACATTGATGCTCTAATTGTTGTGCGTACGCACACTGAAAAAAAAAAAAAAAAAAAAAGATCAGTTACGGTTGCATTTCTATTATGCAGGAAGTGCAATTTTTAAACGTTCTTAATACGCCCAAAACCTAAGGACGGACTACTTTTTTACCCTTTTCAGCAGTAGGTTGAAGGAGCGTATATATGCTCCAGTTTTGTCCGTCTGTCTGTCTGTTCGCACGATAACTCGCGTAAAAATGGTTCGATTTCGATGAAATGTTAGTATGTGTAGGGGACAACCTGGAAAGGAACCCTATTGAAAATGGGCGAAATGGAGTCAAAGGTCAGGACATAGAAGCGGGATCCATTCCACGGCCCATACGCGTTATAACTTACGTAAAAATGCTTCGATTGCGACAAAACTGTATTATGTTGTTCTGGAGGTATACTGAACCTGCTTCTGTTGAATATTATCGAAATCGGGTCAAAGGTCAGGGCACAGGAGCGATATTTATTTTACAGCCATTATCCTCATAACTTCACTAAAAATGCTTCTAATGCGACAAAACTTTAGTATGTTGTTCCGGAGATACTGAACCGGTTCTGTTGAATATCATCGAAACGGGGTCAAAGGTCAGGGCACAGGAGCGAGATTTATTCCACAGCTATTATCCTCATAACTCGAGTAATGATTTCTGGTATGTTGGAAAGCGTATCATAATCAATGCATTGCATGATTTTACTAACGCTTTACTTGTATAAGAAAAACAATACATGACCGCAGCCAAATGGGGAAATAATGATATTGCCAACATGCGAACACATGAAAAGACACAAAAATTTTTTATAAATGACGCACGAAATTACATTGTAAGCAGTGTTTAAGTTACAAATTTCCGAAGGACATAGTTGAAGAAAGGATAAACAGTGCTTACTGAAAACCAGGCGGAGAGAAATTTCAATATGGAACCACCACGAACTGCTTCGAGTTGAGTACGTGTGCGACGGTTTTTGTATACTTTTCATCAGTTTTAACAGCACGTTTATCATCATCTATTCAATCCACCTACCTAAGTACCGCTCAATGTCAGGAATTAATAAACCCTATTGTTTGTTGTTATGATTTAATTCCACTTAGCATGCATTGGACTGTGGCTCGGTACGATCGTGAGTGACGCGAATAAATGCAATGTGCTGTATATAAATAAATGCATACTCTCGAATAACTCGTTTTATTTCACACCCACAAAGATCTTAGCACGTGAAAGATGAATAGCATAAATTATCAACAAAGCGTACCAGGATACTCTCCCGATTATTTTTACTTAGTTTTTAAACCACGGAATCATACATAATATTGCATAAGATAGATGGGCAATGCTGCAGTATTTTTTTTTTTTTTTTCGGAAACGGAAAAGTTCAGTACTACTTGGTGATACAGCTATAGGAAAAGTGATCTATCCACATGCTGAGAAAAAAGCGCAGAGAAATTCCTCGTCGCTCCAAAACGAGATGACGGTTGATTTCGTGATGAAAACCATCGTTACAGTAGAAGTTAACGACCTTCGGCTCCTGTCCTTGAAGCGTTCGGTCGCCATGTTTACCCAGCCAACCGACTCATCTCCCCGCAGATCAGTCAGCAAGCCGTTGAACCAAATACTTCAGCAAATACTGAAAACCGCCTTCACAATGAACAGATAAAATAAGTCAAAATCCGGTACGCGGTCGTACTTACACACCTGTGCTAGGATTGCACTTCACAACTGTTGCTTCACCATGACCTACATTCCCCTTTTTCAAATTTTGCATTATTGTCTTAAAAACAGTGACCGGAATACGTAATGTGTTCAGGTTTTCATCACACCATAATTCGCCAAAACTGCTAGTCAGTAGCACCGCAGGTGTGACGTCCTCCTGTCTAAATGAGAAACTCTGTTATCCGATAAATTTAATATGACTAGAAACTGGCTAATGATATGAGTCTCCGACTGACCTATAAAACCAGAAAGAAATACCGGCTGGCCCCGGTGGCGCAGTGGTCGGAGCGATGGCTTCTGATCATTCGTCCGAAAGGGGTCCGGGTTCGAATCCCGGTGAGGCATGGATGTTGGGTTTGTCTTATGGCACTGGCTCTCTCCCTTCCCTGAACCAGTGGCCCTAAATTACGGACGGGCGACTGCTTATAGGCCATTGAGTTGCTCCCGGTGGGCATTAAACCCCCATTAAAAAAAGAAAAAAAAATACCACGGAATTTAAAGAAGACGAAAGTACGATGAAAGACAAAGCAAATATTTCTACTTTATAAATTTTTAGAGGTTGTAACAGGAAAACGGAATACTGAAGATATTCCTACGTGTACTTGAGGTACAGTAGATTCCGGTTAATTGAAACACATCGGGACTAGAGCACTTTGGCCCAATAACGCGGCTGCTCCGCTTATATCCCGAAGAGCTGATTTGGGATGATCAAGAATTGTCCCAAATAAACAAATGCCCCGATTAATCGGGGGTCCAATTAACCGGAATCTACTACAGAGTGAGTAGATTCCGGTTAATTACAAGACAGCCTTGTATTTCAGAAACGGGAGGGAAAATGAGATATCTGAATACCCCAGCAAAGAATCGGTGAGGGGACCTATCTTTTAGGCTATTTCCGGAACATGGCCACCATCTTGGATCGAGGTCAAATTTTTCAAATGGTAAGCGGGTCAATGTTGCATATCAAACAAGAGCAGAATTTTCTCCGAAATTGATTGCCGTAATCAGATTTGACATATGTCTTGTGGTTCACAAGTTATCAACACAGAAAGTTGAAATAACCATTGTTTGTTGCAGGTAACTGAATACGTCATTAACGAAAGAGGAGAGGATTGAGATGGTCCTAATATCTGGGGAACGCAGCTGCCGTATCATAGTCGCCGACATCAACAACTGACACCCAGAAAGACCACCGATTTCACACAGTACTGCGCATGCCTGATATACAAATTCCGAGAAACTGGGAGAGTGGACGACAAGCCACGTAGTGGTCGACCGAAAACTGCTCCCGACGAGGAAATCTCAACAATGGTCTTGGCATCCTTTGCAAAGATTCCACAAAGTACCACACGACGTGTCGCAGCAGAATGTGATATCAGCCAGTCAGCCATTGTACGGAGTTTTCACCCCGCTCACTGGCATCCGTTCAAGATCCAGATGCAGTAGCAACTACCAGAGGATGACCCTGAAAGACGTGTCGAGGTTTTTTTGTTTTTCTTTTTTTATTGGAGGTTTAACGACTACCGTGAGCAACTCACTCGGCTATAAGCAGTCGCCCGTCCCTAATTTAGGGTAGCTGGTTCCAGGGAAAGGAGAGAGTCAGTGCCGTAAGACAAGCACAAAATCCATGCCTCACCGGAATTCGAACCCGGACTCCTTTCGAACGAATGATCAGACGCCATCGCTTAGACTACTGCGCCACCGGGGCTGCCGTGTCGAGTTCTGCACTGGGCTTTATACCAACATCAACAGGATCCCTCATTCGCACAGGGGCATGTTATTCAGTGACGAGGCCAATTTTTTATGTCAATGGTGAGGTCAGCCGTCAGAACCACAGGGGCTGGAGTGACGGGAACCCTCACTGGACGGAACCATCCAATGCCGTTGTTAATGTAGAGGTTGTGGTGTGGAATATGGGGCATCCGTGTAATCGGACCCATTTTCATCTACAATAACCTAAATTCTCAGCGCTACCTGGAAATGCTACAGGAAACAGTGTCCCCTTCCCTTCTGAATGAAGACGGCAGTTTTCCCTGTTATTTCCTACACGATGGGGCTCCACCACGCTACGGAGCAACTGTTCGTCAATGGCTAGATGTTCAATTCCCTGAACATTGAATAGGCCGGCGTGGTCCTGTAGAATGGCCACCCAGATCCCCCGACCTCACACCACTCGACTTTTATCTGTGGGGTCATCTGAAACACCTGGTGTATGCTGAGAAAATTCACGACAAACTCCACCTTCAGCAACGCATCCTGGAGGCCTATTACTGCATTTCTCCCGATATTCTCCTGCGGGTGCATAACGACTGGATCAAGCGTCTTCAGCTCTGTGTTCAGCAACAGGGACAACACATTGAACACATCAAATAGCAGCGCATCACAGAGTACTTTAGAGGTTGTCATTTCAACTTTCTGTGCTGATAACTTGTGAACCACAACACACACACACACACAAATACACTAAAGAGCAATTGAATTAGAGATAGCTGGCGTTATGCAAATGTGGCGCTGTGGGCGGCCCTGTAAACAGAAACGACATGACGTATGCAGCGATCCGACAATATAAGGAGTGATGCGACGGGAATCAGTAACAGTCGGACGCAGTATGGGTAAGACGAAGGATCTAAGCGCATTTAATCGTGGGCAAATTGTCGAGGCCCGACGAATGGGTCACTTCATCTCGGAAGTCGTGCAGGCACTAGGATTTTCACGAGCCACTGTGTCACGGGTGCACCGTAAATACATCGAATCCGGTAAACCCATCCCTGCAAGGGCCAACTGCCGTGGACAACAGCGTGTGGATGAGCGGGGTCATCGTCGGCTAGTTCGCATTGTAACAGCGGATAGACGGGCCACAGTGCAAGAAATCACTCGGCAATTTAACGCTGGTGCACAAAAACGTGTAAGCAGCCACAACATCCAGAACCATCTCCTCGTTATGGGGTACAGAAGCCATCGTCCCACGAGGATATCTCTGCTGACCGCACATCACAGGGTACAAAGATTAGCATGGGTGCGGGAACATCGCCACTGGACCCTAGACATGTGGGAAAATGTTGCCTGGACTGATGAGTCGAGATTCACGTTGGTACATGTGGATGGGAGGATACGAGTACGGTGCAAACCACATGAAGGGATGGATCCTTCTTGCCAGCAGGGTATTCTTCAAGCTGGTGGGGGAGGCATTCTCGTCTGGAGACTGTTTACGTGGACTGAAATGGGAACCCTGGTACGTGTGACATCGTCCCTCACAGTCAACGTTACCGGGATATCCATTTGCTCCCGTTTGTGCGTGTTCAACGTCCCACTGGGGACCTCATCCTGCAACAAGACAATGTACCGTGCCATCGCTCCCGAATTGTTTCCGAATGGTTGGATGAACACTCCACCGACGTGACCTCGCTTCCTTGGCCAGCTAGGTCACCTGACCTCAACCCCATCGAGCACATCTGAGATACCATCGAGAAAGATATTTGAGGCTCTGACCCTCCTCCATCAAATCTTCGTGAACTGTGGGAGCTTGTTCAGGGGTCGTGGATCCGGATCTGTATGGCTTCCCAACGCTTCTGGTGTCTTGTCGAGTCCATGCCGAGACGAATCGCCGCAGTCATCAGGGCGAAAGGTGTTGCTACACGTTACTAGGCAGGTATCTCTAATTCAATTGCTTTTCAGTGTATATGTACATATATTCGGTAATTAGCACTTTTCTGTTGCCTTACATTTACAGACATTACTTTCTTTCTAAACCAATACAACACAAATCACGGTACCCGCGCATCTTCGTTTGGGCAGCACGAATTTGGTCATCTAAGAATTCATGCCCTATTTTTGTTCGAAGAAAGATCATTATGTGAAGATCAAACTGAAAGGTGAAATAGAAGCAATCCTTTTTAGCTACAGGGTTAGAAACCTGCGAGACGTTTTGGGGGAATTTTCTAAATAAGTTAGCACATTATTATTATTATTATTATTATTATTTATTATTATTTTCGAAACGTTCAGTGGAGCATGAAAAAATTCAAGCTTTTGTGTAATACTCTTGGGAGATTGATGTAACGTTCCAGAATGACGGTAATTTGTGCAATGCGCATTCGCAAATTTTTTTTTTTAAATGTATAACTTTTAGGAGCTTGAAAGGCGCATGGACATCTTTCTAAGAATTGCGTAATGTTTCAGAGTGTTGTTATTATGTACACTCACAGACAATGAAATTTGCGCACCTTGAAGAAAACATGTACTACAACCGCGGAACTTTGCAAATAGGTAGAAGTGCGTGCTGGTGCTCAAATGATCCACGTTTCGTACAAATGCGCATGACCGCTCATCCTGTAGTGGCGCTGCAAGCACGAACCGGCAGCCTTATAAACCGGTGTGTAGTCGGTGCTCCATGAAAGTGAAAAGCACCGGCCGACGCAAGCAAGAGTACAGAGCGATTATAAAATGCCGGGTAGACGCCAGAGACGTCGATTAATGCTACTGACGGACTTTGAGAGAGGTCTGATCATCGGGCTGAAAACCGCAAGGTAGCCGGCGCGCCGTATAGCCAGCCACGTGGATTGTCCTGACCCTACCGTCCGACTGTGTTGGGAGCAGTGGACACGTCACGGCACTGCCACACGGCGGAGTGGCTTCGTACGGACCAGGACGACCACCGGTGGAGGGAATCGACGGATCGTGCGCCAGGCACGAACGGATCCTACGTAGACCCGGTCCATTATACAGGCAGATGTAGCGGCTCCTGTGTGCACACGAACCGCTTCCCGACGCCTCGCGGAAGCGAATCTGCGATCCCAGCGCCCCTTACCTGTGCTTCCATTAACACCGGAACATCGCCAACTCCGTGTGCAGAGGTGCCAGGCCAGAGCGACGTGGAACGCCGAAGCTGGGGACAGATGATCATCGTTTCCGGGTGTGGAGGCTCCCGGGTCAACGTCACAATCCCAACATCGCTATCGAGCGCAACAACCTCCCCGACTGCAGGCATTATGGTATGGGGAGCCATTGCCTATACAATAGCCGATCAGCTCTAGTAGTGGTACGTGGATCATTGATGGGCCAGCGGTATGTGGATGATATCCTACGGCCCCATGTGCTATGTGCTCCCATTCCTGGCCGGGATTCCAGGTGCGTTATACCAGCAGGATAATACCCGCCCGCATACGACTAGGGTTGCCCAGGACTTCCTACGTCATGTCCAGACACTTCCATGGCCTGCCCGCTCCCCGGACATGTCCACTATCGAGCATGTGTGAGACCAGTTGAAACGTCAGCTGCCGCCGTGCCGCACTATCCGGGATTTGGAGCACACCGTCCAACACGTGTGGAGCAGGACAACATCAGGCGTCAGTTCGCCTCCATGCCGGACCGTATTGCAGCATGTATCACCGCACGAGGCGGTGCGTTATTGAAGATGACCGGTCTGAGTGTCACAGATCCCTTTGAAATTGTCCTGCAGCTCTGTTTTTGCCATCATGTGTATTATGCATCTGTATCATTACTTCCATAAAATTTCAATTCAATCCGATGCTTTCTTCTTAGTGCGCAAATTCCATTGTCCGTGAGTGAATTATTTTATATACTTTTACTGACAAGGACCTTCGATGTACAGCTGTGCCACTGTCCCTTCGATTTCTCATTGAAAACACTTCTCAAACTAATTTTTTTAAAGTCAAATACAGTTCAATTGCATGATGTTCGTTTTCACGTCATCAAATATGTCGCCCCCCCCCCTTTTTTTTTTTTGCTTTTTTTAAACCATGGAATACAACAAACGTGCCATTCGTCCCCCATCATTATATTTTTCTTATAGAAGTTTTCACCTCGTGCATACAAGGAAGTCCAAGTTAACAGATCAGCGATTTTGCTTCTGCTCACCAGTCAATAGTTACGGGACAAACTTGATTGTGACACGCACCGTTTCCTAATCAGCAGAAAACGGCCATAAATATCAGTAGCTTCAAGATCAAATCTCTGTTGCATCGTAGTACATTGATACGCACTTAAGCTACCGATTAGTCTTCGCTACTAAGGAACGGCACCCAGAGCGCTTTATATTTTTAACACATTTGGGGGGTGGAGTGGGGGGGGGGGTGAGCCTTATAACGCTGTCTCCGTCCTTAATTTGGATTAACAGAATCAGCTCCGAAGAAAAAAACACCAGCCGCGCGTCATGCGGGACTCTAATCCAGGACCAATTCCGATTATTACCAAGAATCCCGCATCTCTGACCACCCTGCCACCGAGGAAGGTTGACAGACATTGTTTCTTTTCTCAGAACTCCTAAATTATTTTATAGTGTAGCGGAAGCATATCCGACGCGTAACTGGAAGACCCTGGGTTCGACTCCCGGTGGCGGCCAATGAGAATTTTTCCGTGACTCACTTATAAACGTGAAAAGAGCGAAGATCTTCGTTTGATGTTCCTGGTCCACGTTAAATGTCTGTATTAATTATCCATTCCCCTTCTAATTATTTCTTCAGTTGCTGCTTACTATCTTTGGTGAATCCCCAGCATTGTGCTGGGCTTCAAGAAGCAACCTGCCAAATTGGCTTGGCAGTTAGCGTGTGCGAGTCTGGAGGAATTCGAAGCCGCTGTGGTGTAGTGGAAGCATATCCGGCGTGTAACTGGACTACCCTGGGTTCGACTCCCGGTGGTGGCCAATGAGAATTTTTCCGTGACTCACTTATAAACGTGGAAAGAGCGAAGATCTTCGTTTGATGTTCCTGGTCCACGTTAAATGTCTGTATTCATTATTTTATAGTTTTGTCATTATTTCATCTCCTGATCCCATTATACTTAGGGGTCGACAAATCCAAGGCGCCCAGTCGCCTGAAAATTTTTACTTGGCACCTGAGTTTTCCAATTCTATTCTGAAAATTTCATTTTTTAAAATTTGGATTTTTATTATGAAGCTTCTATCTCTTTAATAAAGCAATAAGTATGCGGATTTTTTCTGTTTGCGTCTTTTTTGTACACTACTTACCGGAAAATCAAAATAATGAAGATGATAATATAAATGTTTGATACTGTCGCCAGAAGCGTTATGCAGCAAAACTGGCAATAGGTTCAGGATGAAGTTACGCCAGAGCCCATTTAAAAGGGGCGCTGGGGAGGCTGCAGCCCCGGGCCACACATTTTCAAGGCGCCCCAGAATTATGCAAATTGCTTGAAGAATTGAGGGAATTCTACAGTAGAGACGAAGAAATTTCGTGTTATAGTTGAAATTAAATGAACAATTGCCGTCTTAGCACGATCTTGAAGGATAAAAGATTTAATATAAATAACTTTACTTAAAATCATATACAGATTAAAAACACATAAGACCTTCCAGGTCCGCACCGGACCCTTCCTCAGATGTGATTAGTGGCATGTGAATGGTGTGGTTAAATACGCCTATAGGCATGGATATGTAGCATATCTATACCCAAGATCGTGCTAAGACGCCAGTTGTTCATTTAATTTTAAATTAATTAGAATTCCTACAGTTTTTTTAGTAATTATTTTGTTGTTGCATATAGCACAGCAAAAACTATAAGAAACTGCCTTGTGAAAAAAATTTCAATTTCTTTCCGCTTTTTTTAGAAGTCAACAAAAAATATATTCGCCCTCAGTCCATCCTCCAATCTTTCGAAAGCATTAGATGTTTTTTTTTTTTTTTTTTTTGTACACATGTGTATTTGGGGGAAATTTTTATACACTAAGAATTCGTTTGAATCATGATATTTGGATCATATCATTTTGTCCACTACTTCGATATAATTTCAACAAGCTGAACCCTGAGTGGGAGGGGAGATTAAAGCAGAACTTTACTGGTATCCATTTTTCAACCATGAATTTTTTCATTTTCTTGTTACCACTGATTGTACATTTTTTATTCACCCACCCCATAGTAAAATCCTAAATGTGCCACTTGTACTGTGGCCTCAAAATACTGTCCAGCTCCTGGGCCCCTTGTCTCCTTAAATGTGCTGCGAGTTCACCCGTGCAACCCAAGGGAGAGATAGTGCGCGCGCATGCAGAGCAAGCATCACAGATGTTCGCAACTCTGCCACAGATTTCGCGTGGGATGCTTACGAGTATATTTTTTCATTAGTGATTTTATTGAATGTTATTCACCAGATGACAACGCAGGATTTTCTCAAATGAAACCCTATTTTGAAATGCAACTATTATTACAGGTGCATAAATATGTTCTCTAGTTTACTTGTTGATATTGCACTGAATTATTGAACAACTAGCCTATAGCCCGTCCTAGGGCGGTTGTTTTTAAGCTTTAAATAAATATTAATATATAGGGGATGTTTCTCGTCCTAAGATAGTGAAATTTGTAATAGAAGCAGATTTAAAACAAATCAAATAGATGCTGGATTTTTTGTGAGGAAAAATAGTAAAAACTTATATAGTAAGAACTCATTCATGTTAAAACTGAAAATTATATGCTATTTATTTCCATTTTTCAAAAGACCTCGCGATAAATAAACATTCTGTGCAAAATATTTGTTGTTGTTCAACAATTTTCCTTGTTAAATTACCTTTTCTCCGGCATACATGTTGTTATCCCGTTCAAGGTTTGTTTTATACTGTCCTATTCGACGGTTAGTTTGAAACTTCATACCGAAGCTTTTTCTACAAATGATGCGACATCTGGAATTACAAATCGGAATTATCTAAATTATCGACAATGTGCTGTTGGAGGCGACATCTGTTTTTTGATGCAATTTTGATCACTTCGACATCGCAAGATTTCAGTTTTTACTGCAGGTTAGAAGAACGTTTAGATAGATCGATATTTTGCAAAATGTATAATATAATCAACACTAAACTCGGAAATTAGTTAATTTCAAAAAGTAAAAAAATAATTAAAGCACACAAATTAATATTCGAATTGTGCTAAATTAAATTAATATACAAACGCAACTTGCCGTGATATTAAGATATTAATTCGAATTTTGTAGATCGGAAAAATGGAGCTCGAGTCATTAATAATTCCAATGTTTTTAAATTAGCAAACGATCACCTTGGCATCTAAAACTGATCGCCTGCTGCCGGGTGCGCCATATAGAAGAGGCCCCATGGCCAGACGTTGTTAGGGGGAGGGGTTAAAGTTGTTTGGCGGGTTTCCAGTTAAAACCGCTTTGTTCCACTTCTAACCGGTTTCTGCGTGTACAGCTGCAAAGGAATTCTCCGGAGTGATTAGTCACAGCCAGAGCAGTGTAGGTACGTGGTCATAAGTGTAAGTGAAGAGAGAACAAAGGCAACGGAAATGGTTTTAAGTACGGAACAGCTGTTTTTTAATGTGGAACAGTATTTCAGAAATAACTCATACAAGGTTTTAATTTGTGACTTTTATCTATACCTGTGACTTTTATCTGTACTTGTGACTTTTATCTGTGGGGAGCACTGAATGGGAAAGTGTACGCAACTAATCCGCACACCCTTGATGAATTAAAAGTGAACATTACGGATGCCATAGCTCAGATTACTGCCAATGAGTTGTGGCGCGTTACGAACAACATGTTCCATGGTGTGCAGCTGTGTCTTGATGTCAGAGGACATCACTTTCAGCAATTGTTGTAAACGCAGGTAAATTACTTCTGTTTTCTGTCATTTCAACTATTCTTTACCATGCATAGTAACATTGCCTGAATGTTGCCGTTCATTATACTCAGGCTTCTTTTATATGGCACACCCTGTATTATATAGCAGGCAATCATTTTGATATCGCGAGAGCACACACGAATTGTTCTATAAGTGATGGTGCGACAATGTAGACGTTGCTGTGACGTCAAGCGTTTCAGAGGGACAGATGGATCTGGCTGTTTATATCATCATCATCATCATTGTCAACCATTATCAATCCACTGCTGGACGAAGGTCTCCCCAAGTTTCCTCCACAACGGTCTGTCTTGTGCCAGTCTCCTCCATGTCACCCCTGCATACTTTCGAATTTCATCCACCCATCTCCCATGTGGTCGTCTTCTGGGTCTTTTCCTGTCCCTTGGAATCCAATCTAAAATTTGGGCTGTTCATCGATGGCCTGTCCTTCTGGCAGTATGTCCAGCCCATTGCCATTTCACGGATTTAACTCTGATCATGATGTCTTCCACTCTTGTCATTTTTCGGATCCACGAGTTCCTCTTCTTATCTCTCCTGGTTACACCAAGCATGCACCTCTCCATGCTTCTTTGAGTTGTCTGCAGCCTTTGCATGTCTCTTTTAGTTAAGGTCCACGTCTCTGCACCATACGTAAGCACTGGAAGGATGCATTGATCAAACACTTTTCTTTTAAGACATAATGGCATATTGCTCTTGAAAATTATGCGGTTTCTTCCAAAAGCTCTCCAGGCAAGTTTTGTACGCCGATTAATTTCTTCACCAATGTGACCCTCACTTGATATCTGCTGTCCAAGATAAACATACGTGTCTGTTATCTCCAGCTTTTCTCCATCAATCGATAAATCTTCATTTCTTGTAAAAGCATTGAACATCACTTTTGTCTTCTGAAAGTTCATTTTCAATCCCACTTCTTTACTCTTGTCAGCAAGTTCCTGGATCATACTCTGCAGCTCTGATGGGGTAGTTGCAAAAATGACTACGTCATCAGCAAAACGAAGGTGGGTTAGATAATCTCCATTAATCTTTATCCCCTTGTTTTCCCAGCTCAGCGACTGAAAAACACCCTCCAATGTGGCATTAAAGAGCTTCGGAGATATGGTGTCACCTTGTCTCACTCCCTTTCCAATTTTTACGTGTGTTGTATTTTCAAACAGCCTAATCTTTGCACTTGCATTTTCATAGATGTTATTAATAATATTAATGTATGCATCTTCAATACCGCAGGTTTTCAGAGCCATTGTAACTGCTGATGGTTTCACCGAATCAAAGGCTTTTTCATAATCGATAAAAGCCATGCACAATGGAAGTTCATATTCCCTCGCTCTTTCAATTAGTTCTCTCAGCACGTGGATATGATCTATTGTGCTGTAGCCACTCCTGAATCCAGCTTGTTCTCTCGGTTGAGCCATGTCCAGTGTTACCTTCAAGCGGTGTGAAAGAACTTTAGTGAAGATTTTATAAACTACTGATAGGAGGCTGATAGGTCTGTAGTTCCCGAGATCCTCAATGTCACCTTTCTTATGTAGCAGGATCATTGTAGCGGTGTTCCAATCCTCAGGAATCTTTCCTTCATTAAGGCATCGAGTGAAAATTTGGGCGAGTACTGTTTCGATTTCTCCACTTGCTTCTTGTATGATGTCTACAGTAATTCCATCTTCTCCTGGAGCTTTTCCTCGCTTCATGTTCTTGATTGCATGTGCAACTTCTGCTGGAAGGACTGGAGGAACTCTGGTACTGGTATCTTTCATGATGTCTGGAGTGCATATATCATCCCTTTCATATAATTTGGAGTAGAAATCTTTCACTCTTGTCAAAATTTCGCCTCTATTTCTTGTTACAGAACCATCTTCTTTTCTCAGTGCCATAATCTGTTTTCTTCCCTTACTGAGATGTCCCTTTGCTATCTTTAGGCTTTGGTTGTTTTCAATTGCTTTCCTCACTAGTTCACAGTTGAATTTCCTTACTTCTTCAGTGATACTTTTTCTTACTGTCTTGCATAGCTCTATATATTCCACTTTAGAAGTCACATCTTCTTTAGTTGTCCTCATCTCTCTTCTTTTTTGCATCAACATTTTCGTTTTTCCTGATAATTTGTTCACCTGCAACTTGTTCTTAGACCCAGCTAATTTTGTTGCTGTTTCCATAAGAGCTTTGGTTACTTTTCTGTTAACTTCGGAGATGTCCACTTCTTCCGATGTTAGGCCTTCTAAAGCAGAGAACCTGTTCTTCAGTTCTAACTTGAAGGTATTATGGTGTTTTTAAGGTTGGTTATGTCAATAGATTTTGTTTGTCTTATGAGCTTGCCACGTTCAAGTTTAGTGTTGAGGTGCATCTTACATCTCACCAATCTATGGTCACTACCTGTGTTGAACTTGTTTAGCACACTGCAGTCTTCTATGACGAATCTTTTGTTACACATAATAAAATCAATTTCACTTGTCGTCCCATTTGGATGTCCCCATGTCCATTTCCTGTGTGGCTTTTTCTCGAAGAAGGAGTTCAAGATGAAAAACCCTTCTGTTTCTGCAAACTCAACGAGAGTATTTCCACGCTGGTTTCTGTTGCCATGACCGAATTTACCTACTGAAGTTTCATTCTGTTGCCGTTGCCCTATTTTTGCATTGAAATCTCCCATAATTATTTTCAAGTGCTGCTTACCTTTATTATTTAGATGACAAATTTCCTCATAAAATTCTTCAATTTCTTCTTCAGGATGACTTGTGGTGGGTGCATAAGTTTGAATAATCTGAGCCTGGTATCTTTTCGAGAGTTGGATAACAAGTCGTGCAGCTCTGTCAGAGGAACTTTCAACTTCTACAACTTTATCCTTCAGTTTCTTGTTTATTATAAATCCCACACCACTAGTTCTGCCAGTATCTGTCCCACGATTGTAGAAGAGATGTCCACTTTTCAGTTCGATGAGATCTTCTCCTTTTCTCCTTACCTCACTTAGCCCCACGATGTCCCACTTGATCCTTTGTAGTTATTCTTCCAATTCAAGAAGCCTTGAATCAGAAGATAGGGAGCGTCCATTGTAAGTAGCCAAGGTCAGCATCAGATGGCAGCCTAGTCCGGTCCTCCGGGGATTCTTAGCACCCTCTGCCTTCATGTCGCACTGGCCGCTGCCTTGGCCAGGTACATTCCAGCTGCCGGAGACTGAGGGCCAAGATTTAAGTTGTGGAATCATTTTGGAGGGGTTTGGCCATAACTCACCACGCTGGCCAAGCGGGTTGGTGAGTGTGGGATAGAATTTCCTCTAATCCCGATGGTATAGTTATACCGCTATGGGCGGTCGTCAGAGCCCCTTTAGTGGGAACAGGATGCACCACGGGAAGGCGGGGTTGACATTTGTCAAGGAGAGGCTGTGATGTTACGCATCACCTGACCTTACATCCCGCTGTTTATATATACTGTATTATACAGGGTTACCAACTGCTCCGAATTTTGCGGAGTTTCTCCGGAAAAACACTAAAGCTCCGCGAAGTTGTTCTGTTGCTCCGGAAATCGAGTCATAATCCATAAAATACGTAAAATCCTCTTAATTGAGCATTAAGAAAAAAAAAAATCTGAGATTTTTTCCATCTTATTACCAGGGATGCACAACCCCTGGGCCGCGGTGGTCGCGTATCCGGCCCGCCGAAAGTTTGTTGACTAGCGATTATCGACAGTGGAGTTGGTGTAAAAATCGACGTAAAATTTTTGATTAGCGATTTATTTGAAGCATCAATGTCGGATTTCTCGGGATTTCGACGATTTCCCAGTACTTCATTGTGTGAATCGGCGCGCTGACCGAAAGCTCTGGCGGCGACGCAGTAAAAAGTTCGGCGGTCGGAGCAAACCTCTATCTCCAACGTGGCGTCGGATTGATATTTCCTTGCGAGAAATCTCCAATAACGATACCGATATCGTTATTTCCGTAGCAAAAAAAAAAAAAAAAAGATTTAAAACATTTCTTACGAGGAAATGTTTTAAATCTTTTTTTTTTTTTTTCGCTACGCAAATAACGATATCGTTATCGTGTTTATATATCGTTATCGTGCTTACACAATAATCATGCGCCTGATAAAAAACACAACATGGATTCCGAAAATCGTCAGGTTCAAGAGGCTTGGACATATAAATATTGTTTTGTACAACAAAACAATTTACTTATTTGTCTCTTGTGCAATGAATGCTTCAGTAGCAGTGCCAAAAAATGCAACATGAAGAGGCATCACGAAACGCAGCATAAGGACTTCGTCATGCAAAGTCAGGAACTAGAGCAGAAAATTACATCTCTGAAGCGGTCGCTAACCAGCCAGCAAAATATCTTTAAAAAACAATCAGCAGAACTGGATGTAGCTGTTAAAAGTAGCCTAGAAGTTTCTGCTTTAATAGCATTGCTAATTGAAAAATATTCTGCTAAAGCCGAAGGAAGTGTCTGCTATCAGACTGTGTACACCATTGAAGTACTGCAAAATGCAAAAAAAAACCTCATATTTATCTCTAAAATGGTGTACAGGTAAGTGAAAAATAAATTACACTGACTTAATAGAAATGGTTGTTAATTCCAAACATTTCAAATATTTCTTGCACGTATTTTTTTAAAACTGCTCCTCAAGTAAGGCAAAAATGCTCCTCAAAATTTCTATGGATGCTCCTCAAGCTGTTCTTGAAAAGTTGGCAACCCTGTATTATATCCAAAACAATATAATTTCCTCTGTTTGAACGCTTGCTCCACTTTAGTGGCGCAATGCCAGTTCGCCTTTGAAACGACCGATCGACGACGTAGCTCGCCCATCCGAATGAGTGTGCCGGCGAGGGATGCGCTGTTCGTCGGCCTCGAAGGGGCACACGTGACAGCCGTACGGGACTTCATACAACTTCACCGACAAAGCTCGTAGGTGAAGTTTAATTGGGAAAGCATTCGGCTCCGGAGTAGAAGCATGCTGGTTCGATTCACGCCACTCGCAAATGGCTTTTACATCATATTGGCGTCCAAACGTATAATGAATCTCCTGGGCGTTGTGTTCTTCGAAAAATGTGTGATGTTCGTTCCACACACCGTCTGGAATTATAATTCCTTCTATAGTGAGCTCTCCTTCAAGCGTGGTTTGCCGGCAGACCCGAAAACCTACGATTCCGTCTCAGCCCTTTCTCAAGGGGAGGATATATGTGACGTACCGACCTCAGAGGGGACGCAAATGACAAAACGGAAAAATTGCAGCTACCAATTTCGTGGGAGTAGCTTAATTGGGAAAACATTCTGCTCCGGAGTAGAAGGATGCTGGTTCGATTAACGTCACCGGAAAATGTCTTTCGGGCTATAATTTTTATTAATAGTTGCGTTTCAGAATAGGTTTTCATTTCAGAGAGATCAGCTTCGTTTTCTGGTGCATAACATTCGATAAAACAGCATGCTTATACACTTACAAGCACCCTATACGCTAAATCAGTGCTATGACTTTTTTTTTATTGGAGGTTTAACGCGCACCGTGAGCAACTCAGAGGGTTATATAAGCAGTCGCCCGTCCCTAATTTAGGGCCACTGATTCCAGGAAAGGAAGAGAACTAGTGCCGTAAGACAAACACAACATCCATGCCTTAGCGGGATTCGAACCCGGACCCATCTCGGACGAAAAATCAGAAGCCTGCTTAAATAATAACAACAAAAAAAAACACGTTTTCACAAATTTACTGAACAAAGTGTAACGTAGGGATAACATTTCATTTAATCTTTTTTTTTTTTTTTGTCATTTAATTCGGTAACAAAATAATTCAGACTCCACTCTGCCTTAGAAGCACTGCATTCGAAGTCCACTTTTCTCTTCCTTTCTGGTTTTGACAGTGACATGATGGATATGCAAGGGTAATCAAACAAAAACAAAATGTCACAGAACAGCGATACACGTGGCACTGGAAACGCTGCCGAATTATCGTGGCGTCACAGCAGAGGTCGCCGAATGCGACGTTGCAGGAGCGCCACATACGGTTGTATCTCGCAACTCCTCAACTCGGCGGTTGGCTGTTCCGTTATAGCGCGTACTTTGACATGTTAAACACTTTGAAATTTTAAAGAATTTGAAAATGTAAAATCCATTCTTAGAGCTCGCAGGCCGTACAAAAAGAAGCGGCGGGCCGTAGTTTGCCGACCCCTGGCTTAGACCACTACCGCCACTGGGTCGGCGTGCCATGACTTCGAACTTCTATCATGCTCACTCCACCAACGCTCACGTATCTCTCTTGGAATGCACTGAGAGACTTTAGCCTGAATTACTACTGCCTGTATCGCTACAGAACGCAGACCTGTGTTGGCAGCAGTGCCAAAAATTGATATGACATTTTCGTTATTCCGATTTCATGGTAAAGCAATCTACAAAAAAGATGCAAACAGAAAAATCGATATATTGTATTTGCTGCGTTATTAAAGAGGTAGAAGCTTCATAATAGAGATCCAAATTTTGAAAAATAAAATTTTCTGAATATAATTTAAAAACTCAGGCGCCAGGTAAATATTTTCAGGTGCCATGGATAATTATTTGTCCATTCCTGGATACTACAGTAGAAATACTGAAATCAGGAATGTGTGCATTCAACCGTCTGAAAGAACCACTTGTTGACAACTAGTGCAAAACACAAATAACGATGTTGGTAAACCCGATACTTATCTATCTACTACAATCTAAAGACATCGTTGTGTGTGTGCAATACTTAACTTATCTTCTGATTCTCGGTCTATTTCTTGTATTGCCAACGATGACTGTAAAGCTACTGAAACGGAAAAATAAAGTATTGGATTAACCGGCTTCTTTGAATCCATGATAAAAAAAAAAAAAAAAAAAAAAAAAAGTATGTTGTCTAATGAGCCATCGAAAAATCAGTCAGGAGAATAGTTAAGAAAACAAAATCCACTGGAGAAATAGTCAATGACGTCAGCTAACGTGTTCCTGTGAAACGGCAAAAATAATTTTATTCAAAACTATGGAATACTAGTCTAAATCCCACAATCTAAATACATCTTAGTGCTGAAGCATTGAAGACAGGCAATAATGTTGCTGGTAAAACAACCTCCGGACCACCCATAGGCTGAGAACTTGTAATTTAATTTCCCTACAATGGAGTAATTAACTGAATGTATTTTATCGGTATCAGAAAAATACCAAAATAATACTCTTTCTTCCTTTTCCACATTTAAATCTCTCTAGAATGTACAAACACACTCGTCGTCAAAGAAATAGTTGCACCCAGTAGGACGTGTCGGATTGCAATGCTATTCGAGAGGAAGGCAAAGGTTACCAGGAACAATAAATGATTAAACATTGAGACTGATATGGGCAATACTTATTGAGCTACACGCCAATAAGTAGTGCCTCTCAGTATGGCGTGAGGACGCCATATTTGCTCACACAGCATGCCAGACGTCTCGGCGTGGAGTAGTACAGATGCCTAATGGTGATCTGCGATAAGCAATCCTATGCAGCTTGAATCTATCCACGCAGTTCCTGCAAATTTTGTGCGGTGGGGGTGTAGTGTGCATAGCGCGTCCAACAGCATCCCACACATTTTCAATCGGCAATAGGTCTGGCGATGCGGTTGGCTATGGTAGAGTGTCAGTGCCTTGAAGGCAAGCTCTCAAGACAGCAGCAGTATGCGGTCCAGCGTTGTCCTGTTGGAAAATCGCGCGGGAGTAAACGTTCAGAAAAGGTAGGGTCACGGGTCTGGTACGATTCGTCCAACGACGATTACTCCAATGCCGATTTGTCCAAAGGGACGATTCGTCAAATGGACGATTGGTCCAATTCCGTCCTATCTGTCCGAAGTGCTACTCGTTCTATAAAAGTCTGATCTGTTCTGATTCCATCCCCGATGTTATACGAAAGTACCGGTAATCCAAAGAATATAAAATAATGTTACATTTCATGCGTAATATTGTGGTTACAGATATCTTTTTTTTTTTTTTTTTTTTTTTTTGGAATCGCGTTTTTTTGTTATACTATTCTTGCTGCCGTATGAAATTACTGATGTATGAGCCGTTCTATCAACTTCAGTGTTTCTCTTTTGCATGAAATAATATAAAATACTAGTGTTCCGTTTCTGTTTGTAGAATGCAGTGGGGTTTTCCGCCTACTGCCCAATTGAAACAACTGTTCGGGGTTTGGACAGAGGCCTTTTCAACAGTTTTTATTCCAGTGATGTCATATTCATACCGTTTGCATATTAAATCAAGTTAATAATATTGTGCTTTTACTTAAACACGAAATATTAATTCATAGGCCTTTTTAACGGTTTATATTCTACCGATGTGATATTCATAACGTTTACATAATAAATCAAGTTAATAATATTGCGCTTTAACTTAAGCACGAAATATTAATTCATAGGCCTGCGGCCTAGGTACCTTGCAAAGACCTCAAAAATTATACGATGAATGCCTTTTATAAAGTTTTATAAAATGTTTACAAATACTAAATACCTAGGTTGTAACTCAAAATCTTCTAAAAAGGTCCGAGGCCTAGGTGCCTCGTAAAGACCTGAGGAATGATACGATGAGTGCCTTTTATAAGGTTTTATAGAATGTTTGCAAATACCAAATATCTAGGTTGTAACTCAAAATCTTCTAAAAAGGCCCGGGGCCTAGGTGCTTCGTAAAGACCTGAGAAATGATAGGATGAGCGCCTTTTATTAGGTTTTATAACATATTTACAAATATTAAATATCTAGGTTGTAAATTAAAATCTTCAAAAAATGCCCGCGGCCTAGGTGCTTTGCAAATAGTGAGAAATGCTCCATTGAGTGCCTTTTACTAGGTTTATGTAAAATGTTTACAATTACCAAATATACGGAAATTATCTTTCTAAAGGATATAAAGAGGAGAACAATTTAAATTATTATTCCTTTCTGGAAAATAAAAAAGTTTACCGTTGGTAAGATGATACCATTGGACGAATCGGCGTTGGACCAATCATACCATTGGACGAATCGGCATTGGACCAATCATACCATTGGACGAATCGGCATTGGACCAATCTTACCATTGGACAAATCGGCATTGGACCAATCGGACATTAGACGAATCGGACATTGGGCCAATCGTCCCTTTGGACGAATCGGCATTGGACCAATCGTCGTTGGACGAATCGTCCGGGACCGAGGGTCACTGGTTGCAGGACCTCATTAACGTAACGTTGGGCTGTCAAAGTGCCTGTAATGAACACCAAAGGCGATCTGGCATCGTATAGGCAATTACACCCCACACCATGATACCAGGCCTTCTGGACGTGCGACACTCGACAACAAAGCGTTCATCTTGGCGCTGACCAGTGCCTCCACACACGGATTCGTTGGTCGTCTCCTCCAAGACAAAAGCGGGACTCGTCACTGAAGGTCACCCACTGCCATTCTGCGTGGCTCCATGACCGTCTGGCACGACACCATTGCAGTCTTTGGCGACGATACAATGGTGTTAAGGGCAGTCGTCGTAACGGTGTGCGTGAGTGTAGTCCTACGTCGTGCAGCCGTCTGTGCCAATGGTGCTGGCACTAATCGGACGATGCATGGAGGGCATTGTCCGATTAGTGCCAGCACATGCGCGGAGTGATCTAACTGCCACGATTGCATGAATATCCGCAATCGTGGCAGTTGGATCACTCCGCGCATGTCGGACAACCCGTCGGTCCCCTCTCTCCGTGGTTCGTCTAGGTCTCCCAGACCCCTTCGGTCGCTTTTGCGTGCCTTGTCCTATCCACTGCCGCCAACAGTGGGCTATAGTGATTTCCACACGACCGGTATGGCGCGCAACACGGCGATAAAACCATCCCGCTTCCCGGTGCCCGAAGATGCGGCCCCTCTCGAACTCCTCCAAATGCTCGAATTGCTTCCGAACTTTTCTCCGAGGCATGCAAAGGCTGCAACCAACACAACAGCCCGAGTCAGAATGGCAAGCATGCGCAACGGGACGACCTTATATATAGCCGGTCAGGCACAGCGCTACGACCTCTCCTTGCTGGCGTCACATGCGCGGCGGAGCGTGGTACTTGAATCATTTGCATGTCTCACGATGTCACACACCTATCTACCAAGTTTCGTTCCTGTCGGTTTCTTCCTTCTGGGTGCAACTATTTTTTTTTTTTTTTTTTTTTTTGACGATGAGTGTAGACAATGGTACAACAAATTGTTTAGAAATTTTAAAAACTACAAGGAATACTTATTAAAAAAAAAAAAAAGCCCCTAAATTTCAGCAATCAAAACTATATCTATTACAAGGCAGTTTTTGCTAGTTTGCGTACTATTCATATACACTCAGTAGGAAAAACATTAGAAATAGGGGTGTGGGCATCCCCCCGCGCAGAGTGGAACAGACCCAAACCGAACGCAGTCGATAAATGGGCGAGCAGCAGGGCTTCCCAACAGTGGAGCCGTGGATGGCTTAGTGGTTAGCGAGTTAGACTATCAATGCAAGGTCCTCAGGTTCGAACCTGGGTTGATCTTTCAGAGATGGTGTGATTTACTAACAATCGCTGAATATCCGCCGTGCATCAGACGAGTACGTTAAGTGACGGCCCCCATTGGTTAAATGGGTATTCTTTTCTATGCCTCCCCCATGAAATTCTCTCACCCCTCTGTGTGCAACATCGTACTTGTACGGTGGCGCCATCTACTGTACTCTAATCTCACTGCAAACTGTTCAATCAAAGTCGCTAGACTTGCTCTCATTCCTTCCGTTTCTGTGTCCTGTCCAAAAGGCGATCTCGCTGTAGGTGGCTGGGACCTAAACTCTACTCACTGTGGACGGAAGTCCTACAAGAAAATGACAAATACTGTGGCTTCCCAACAGTGTATGGCAATCGACGAACATGGGTGAACGTGTTGATCTGAGCGACTTTGATCGTGGACGCATTGTCTGCACCAGAAAGGTAGGTCGCTCTATCGCCCAAGTGGTAAGAACCCTAGGGTTCCCGAGGGCAACCATATCAAAGGTGTACCGCGAGTATACCATCGACGGATGTACCAGCCCCCATAAAGCAAGCGGCGTTCGACCACACGCCATTGATGAACGGGGGCGTCGAGGACTATCAAGGCTCGTACAAACCGACGATTTCATAACGTCGGCGAAAATCACATCCAGTTTAAATGTCGGAGACCCAAGTAGTGTCAGCGAACAAACGATACGGGGCACGCTGCGTACCCTGGGCTACGGAAGTCGACGCCCTATCCGTGTGCCACCATCAAAACTGTACTTCAGCAGAGTGGCGCCGCGTCGTGTGGTGAGACGAATCCCGCTTTCAGCTGTACCGAGCTGACGGGAGGGTGCGAGTGTGGAGTCGACTGCATGAGGCCATGGCCCCGTCCTGCCAGGTCAGCTTTGTTTAAGGCGGTGGTAGCTCAGTGGTGTTTTGCGGAGCCATAGACCTCTTTGCCAAATTTCATGGGACACAGGTCCCTTACCTTAAGGACCAGTGTCCCATGAAATTTGAACAGTTCGGAAGCAATTGGTCCCTAAGCTTTCATGCTTAGGGACCAGCTCAGTGAAAGCTTAGATAATGGCTCACAAGCTTAGGGACCAGCTCAGTGAACGCAATTCTTGTATATATATAAATTTTATTTTTTACAAGCTTAAGGACCAGCTCAGCGAAAGCTTAGGGACCTATGTCCCATGAAAGCTTAGGGACCAATTGAAGATTTTTCAATTGGTCCCTAAGCTTGAAAGCTTAGAAGCTTGAAGATTTTTCAATTGGTCCCTAAGCTTGAAGATTTTTCAATTGGTCCCTAAGCTTTCATGCTTAGGAACCAGCTCAGTGAAAGCTTAGATAATGGCTCACAAGCTCAGGGACCAGCTCGGTGAAAGCAATTCTTGTACATATGTAAACTTTATTTTTACAAGCTTAGGGACCAGCTCAGTGAAAGCTTAGATAATGGCTCACAAGCTTTGGGACCAGCTCAGTGAAAGCAATTCTTGTATATATGTAAATTTTATTTTTTACAAGCTTAGGGACCAGCTCAGTGAAAGCAATTCTTGTATATATGTAAATTTTATTTTTTACAAGCTTAGGGACCAGCTCAGGGACCTGTGTCCCATGAAAGCTTAGGGACCAATTGAAGATTTTTCAATTGGTCCCTAAGCTTTCATGCTTAGGAACCAGCTCAGTGAAAGCAATTCTTGTATATATGTAAATTTTATTTTTTTACAAGCTTAGGGACCTGTGTCCCATGAAAGCTTAGGGACCTGTGTCCCATGAAAGCTTAGGGACCTGTGTCAGTGAAAGCTTAGGGACCTGTGTCAGTGAAAGCTTAGGGACCTGTGTCCCACGGGACACAGGTCCCTTAGTGTGCCTGGAGAACTCCTTAACCGCTGCGCGCTACCAGCATGTGCTGGCTGATCACCTACACGC
The DNA here is from genome assembly GCA_039090855.1 of Macrothele yani. Classification (NCBI taxonomy): domain Eukaryota; kingdom Metazoa; phylum Arthropoda; class Arachnida; order Araneae; family Macrothelidae; genus Macrothele; species Macrothele yani. The sequence continues at coordinate 58,064,604 of CM077028.1, forward strand.
TTTCATGGCCTTAGCGCTTCCTGAGGCCGACGGTCTGTTTCAGCAAGACAGTGCGCCGCCCCACTGCGCTTTATTCACACAGGCATGGCTCAAAAATCCCTCATCTGAATTTGGAACCATCCAGTGGCATCGAAGATTCCCGGATTTAAACCCTGTGGAAGCTCTCTGATGGGATGCCGGGGCCGCGGGTGGCCTGGCTGGCAACGTTCGTGACTGCCACGGAAAGGACCTCAGGTTCGATACCAGAGAGGTACGAACGCTCGATCCACTAAACATCAGCCGTGCGTCGGATGGGCACGTTAAACCGTCGGACCCCGGTAATAACTAAGGGCGTCTTCCTCCCCCTTTCTACTTCGCTTCCGCGTCACCTTCTTATAGGGCACTCTAGCCCAAATCTAGTTTCCTATTTCTACGGGTTGTTTAAGACCTGGAGTTAGACACTCCCTTCCTAAAATCCTCTACATTTGATCATTGATCTGATGGGATGCCGTGAAGCGGAGCATCAGATCCATGGATTCTTGAAATAGTGATCGATTCCTAAAGAGTGATAAGGCGTGATGTGTAAGACGTGAGATTTGGATGCTCTTTACATGGCGTACAGGGCGTCTGCTCGATAGCCCCATCCGTGCCAGCGTGCGATCTCGCGATATATATGTTTTTTCCGGCTGACCAATATTGCAATGGGCCGTCAAGTGCAAAACTGTGTCGCGCCAATTAAACCATACAAGGCGACGCACCCATCGTTCATCTCTGGAATCTACCTTTCTCTTCCCATTACAGCTGTGTCGCCGGTTGGTTGTTTCGCCGTTTCGGCACCATCCCTGATACATTACCCACGGTGGCTCCCGAACACAAGAGTCGCCTTTTCCGAAATGTAAGCACATTTCCGAAATGCAAGCACTAATTCTTCCTGCGCACACAATTGGCCTTTCGTAAACTCCGGTAAATCCTTGGCTTTACTCATGACGTCCATAACTTTGCCCTCAACACCCAATTTTCTCATTTACACCAGCAAAGGAAGGTTTAGACGCAACTACCTATGCCACATGGCACTTCTGCACTGCATATCAGAAACAGAGTTACATTAGATTGGACCTAGAGGCTCAGATACGACAGAGGGTAGACACGTCAGAGAAGTAAGAATAAACGCCATTTACCGGTAGCGGAAGTAGAACCTGATATCCCCCTGCTCCGGAGTCGAATGCTTTCCCAATTAAGCTACACCGACGAAGTTTGTCGCTGCAACGTTGACGTCTAGACATGTGGGTCACCTCCGAGGTAGGTACGTCACATATACCTTCCCACCCCACCCCCACGAGAAAGGGCTAATCTGTATGCTTATAAGGTACAGGTCGCTCAAGCTCTTCAGCCGATGACCGGCCTTGCCGTGCTGCATTTGCAACAGAGATTTTGCAGCGCATAGGAACAGAGAGAGTATTTACTCATGACAATTCTATTATTACTGAGATCAAGTCAGATCATATGTAGAGTATTTGAGGAAGGGAGTGTCTAGCCCAAGATCTTAACCAACCCTTAGAAGTAGGAAGCTAGGAGATTTGGGCTAGAGTACCCAACAGGAAACGGAAACGAGGTAAAAAGAGAGAGGAAGATGCCCTTGTTTATAGCCGGTGGATCTGGGGTCCGACGGCTTAACGTGCCCATCCGACGTACGGCGGATATTTTTAGTAGTTCGAGCGTTCGTACCTGCCTGGGATCGATTCTGAGACCTTTCCGTGGCAGTCACGAACGTTGACCACTAACGCCATCCGCAGACCCCTAGTGTTTCTGAGCCTTAGTTTTCCTATATATCCTTCTTCTTCTCGTGGATAGTTGTGCTGTTTCTTTTGTTGGTATTCTTTTTTTTTTTTATTCAGTTTTTTGTTTCGGAATTAAACGACTCCCATAAGCAAGTATGGTTAAACGGAGTCTCCCGTCTCTAATTTAAGGTCACTGGTTCCAGGGAAGAAGCAGAACCACCCCCTAGGATAAACACAGGCGCAATGTTTCAGGAATGACTGAAATATATTTTACTAATTGCGCATTGAAGCCCAGGGGGCCGAAAAATTAAATACCAAAGATTTAATCAGAAACTGGCGATGGAAAAAGCAGGAAGAAATATATATATATATATATATATATATATATATAACATCACAGCCTCTCCTTGACAAATGTCAACCCCGCCTTCTCGTGGTGCATCCTGTTCCCACTAAAGGGGCTCTGACGACCGCCCATAGCGGTATAACTATACCATCGGGATTAGAGGAAATTCTATCCCACACTCACCAACCCGCTTGGCCAGCGTGGTGAGTTATGGCCAAACCCCTCCAAAATGATTCCACAACTTAAATCTTGGCCCTCAGTCTCCGGCAGCTGGAATGTACCTGGCCAAGGCAGCGGCCAGTGCGACATGAAGGCAGAGGGTGCTAAGAATCCCCGGAGGACCGGACTAGGCTGCCATCTGATGCTGACCTTGGCTACTTACAATGGACGCTCCCTATCTTCTGATTCAAGGCTTCTTGAATTGGAAGAGGAATTACAAAGGATCAAGTGGGACATCGTGGGGCTAAGTGAGGTAAGGAGAAAAGGAGAAGATCTCATCGAACTGAAAAGTGGACATCTCTTCTACTATCGTGGGACAGATACTGGCAGAACTAGTGGTGTTGGATTTATAATAAACAAGAAACTGAAGGATAAAGTTGTAGAAGTTGAAAGTTCCTCTGACAGAGCTGCACGACTTGTTATCCAACTCTCGAAAAGATACCAGGCTCAGATTATTCAAACTTATGCACCCACCACAAGTCATCCTGAAGAAGAAATTGAAGAATTTTATGAGGAAATTTGTCATCTAAATAATAAAGGTAAGCAGCACTTGAAAATAATTATGGGAGATTTCAATGCAAAAATAGGGCAACGGCAACAGAATGAAACTTCAGTAGGTAAATTCGGTCACGGCAACAGAAACCAGCGTGGAAATACTCTCGTTGAGTTTGCAGAGGCAGAAGGGTTTTTCATCTTGAACTCCTTCTTCAAGAAAAAGCCACACAGGAAATGGACATGGAGACATCCAAATGGGACGACAAATGAAATTGATTTTATTATGTGTAACAAAAAATTCGTCATAGAAGACTGCAGTGTGCTAAACAAGTTCAACACAGGTAGTGACCATAGATTGGTGAGATGTAAGATGCACCTCAACGCTAAACTTGAACGTGGCAAGCTCATAAGACAAACAAAATCTATTGACATAACCAACCTCAAAAAACACCATAATACCTTCAAGTTAGAACTGAAGAACAGGTTCTCTGCTTTAGAAGGCCTAACATCGGAAGAAGTGGACATCTCTGAAGTTAACAGAAAAGTAACCAAAGCTCTTATGGAAACAGCAACAAAATTAGCTGGGTCTAAGAACAAGTTGCATATGAACAAATTATCAGGAAAAACCAAAATGTTGATGCAAAAAAGAAGAGAGATGAGGACAACTAAAGAAGATGTGACTTCCAAAGTGGAATATATAGAGCTATGCAAGACAGTAAGAAAAAGTATCACTGAAGACGTAAGGAAATTCAACTGTGAACTAGTGAGGAAAGCAATTGAAAACAACCAAAGCCTAAAGATAGCAAAGGGACATCTCAGTAAGGGAAGAAAACAGATTATGGCACTGAGAAAAGAAGATGGTTCTGTAACAAGAAATAGAGGCGAAATTTTGACAAGAGTGAAAGATTTCTACTCCAAATTATATGAAAGGGATGATATATGCACTCCAGACATCATGAAAGATACCAGTACCAGAGTTCCTCCAGTCCTTCCAGCAGAAGTTGCACATGCAATCAAGAACATGAAGCGAGGAAAAGCTCCAGGAGAAGATGGAATTACTGTAGACATCATACAAGAAGCAAGTGGAGAAATCGAAACAGTACTCGCCCAAATTTTCACTCGATGCCTTAATGAAGGAAAGATTCCTGAGGATTGGAACACCGCTACAATGATCCTGCTACATAAGAAAGGTGACATTGAGGATCTCGGAAACTACAGACCTATCAACCTCCTATCAGTAGTTTATAAAATCTTCACTAAAGTTCTTTCACACCGCTTGAAGGTAACACTGGACATGGCTCAACCGAGAGAACAAGCTGGATTCAGGAGTGGCTACAGCACAATAGATCATATCCACGTGCTGAGAGAACTAATTGAAAGAGCGAGGGAATATGAACTTCCATTGTGCATGGCTTTTATCGATTATGAAAAAGCCTTTGATTCGGTGAAACCATCAGCAGTTACAATGGCTCTGAAAACCTGCGGTATTGAAGATGCATACATTAATATTATTAATAACATCTATGAAAATGCAAGTGCAAAGATTAGGCTGTTTGAAAATACAACACACGTAAAAATTGGAAAGGGAGTGAGACAAGGTGACACCATATCTCCGAAGCTCTTTAATGCCACATTGGAGGGTGTTTTTCAGTCGCTGAGCTGGGAAAACAAGGGGATAAAGATTAATGTAGATTATCTAACCCACCTTCGTTTTGCTGATGACGTAGTCATTTTTGCAACTACCCCATCAGAGCTGCAGAGTATGATCCAGGAACTTGCTGACAAGAGTAAAGAAGTGGGATTAAAAATGAACTTTCAGAAGACAAAAGTGATGTTCAATGCTTTTACAAGAAATGAAGATTTATCGATTGATGGAGAAAAGCTGGAGATAACAGACACGTACGTTTATCTTGGACAGCAGATATCAAGTGAGGGTCACATTGATGAAGAAATTAATCGGCGTACAAAACTTGCCTGGAGAGCTTTTGGAAGAAACAGCATAATTTTCAAGAGCAATATGCCATTATGTCTTAAAAGAAAAGTGTTTGATCAATGCATCCTTCCAGTGCTTACGTATGGTGCAGAGACGTGGACCTTAACTAAAAGAGACATACAAAGGCTGCAGACAACTCAAAGCAGCATGGAGAGGTGCATGCTTGGTGTAACCAGGAGAGATAAGAAGAAGAACTCGTGGATCGAAAAATGACTAGAGTGGAAGACATCATGATCAGAGTTAAATCCCTGAAATGGCAATGGGCTGGACATACTGCCAGAAGGACAGATCATCGATGGACAGCCGAAATTTTAGATTGGATTCCAAGAGACAGGAAAAGACCCAGAAGAAGACCACATGGGAGATGGGTGGATGAAATTCGAAAGTATGCAGGGGTGACATGGAGGAGACTGGCACAAGACAGACCGTTGTGGAGGAAACTTGGGGAGACCTTCGTCCAGCAGTGGATTGATAATGGTTGACAATGATGATGATGATGATGATGATATATATATTATTTGAGTATCTTTTAATAAAATGTTTCTACAAGTTAAAATAAATACATTTTGCTCTTTCGCTCGTTTTTTCTCTCCCCTTCCCCCTTACTTTCCGCACATTAGAAATAAATCTGCGCAGTGGCCATCTTAAACTCATGTGCCACTAGTGACTTGCAGGGCCAGTGATAACAAAATGCACACTGGTCTCAGCTCTTGTGTGTGTGTCACTTGAAAGGTGACAGATTATCTTGTTTCCATGGTTACAATCGCCCACGCATCTTTAGATTAGCAATACTTCATGCATTTATAGATATGTCAATATTTTCAAAGAGTTGTGACACAGCGAACGAAAATACCGGCATTGATACACCTCTTCATGGCGAACTTATCTGAGGCACACTGGCAAACTCTAACCAATCTTCAAAACATATACTGAAAAAAAAATAATTCTGAAATTTACGAGCCACTTTGCGTGATTCCTTTCGTGAATTAACGAAACATATTTCTGATTCAACCTTTTCCGGGAAATGACGGAAAGAAACCTGAATTTCACTGATTTTTCGTACGCCAGAAAAATTCTGCAATTTTTCGAAACCTTTCCGCAACCACTTTCGTGTATTAACGGGAAAACTCCGTTCTCAATTTTTCCCTGTCCACATAACGAATAATTTCCGGTAATAGGCGCGATTTAAGCGAATACTTTACGTTTGATTAACTGTTGAAATTAAATCGTAGGCCGAAGGATCTGATTTTAAAGTTATGTAGTGAGATCGGATATTGTTGATAGTATATCAAACGTAAAGATACTTAAATTATTGTACACGCGTGTATGATGTCTATGTATCAGTGTGTGCAGTCCTTAAGATGAAAACTATTACAGATATCAAGAGTAAATTTTATGTTTAGGAGCTTTAAGAAATAATACTATAAAACAGTACATTTCACCTTTTCTTAAAAATAATTGAAAGTCATTGTCACTTTAAAAAGATCTGAATTCGCAAATCATTGTGTTGCTCCGAAAATTCCCAAAGGAAAAAATACTAAACTTGTGATAAGTTCTCCTACAGAAACAATTAAAATATTACAAGCCTTTAAAAAATAATAATAAGCTCCAACAAAAAATAAAACGATTAATTCCTTCGCGTTAATGACACAAAAAAAATCATCATTGCGCAATTAGATTTTGACCTTGAACGTGACCCTGAATTCCGAGTATTTCTGGCTCAGTGGTTAAAACGCGTGGTTTCTGTTGAGCCAACCTAAACGCCCTCAGAACGAATTCCACCGGTGCAAAAGGATTATCTGGTGTAAAGGCTGAAAAATTCAGTCTTCGATTTTGCGAAAATTCCGGAGTTCCCTAAAAAAAACGGAATTACTGACTACGGAAAATCTGTGAAAATATGTAAGTTAAAAAGCAAAGGGAACTTTAAAAAACGGAAATTTCGTTAAATGATGGATACCTACCGGCAATTTTCCTGCACGTTGTTTTCAGGAATCTTCCGTGGATTCACACCATTTATTTTTTACAGTGTAGCCAGGCCCCTTACTTTCATACATAGCGACTTCCTCAAAATATAAATGCACGAAAGTCAAACTATAGACTTGTAAGGAGAAGTTTCATTTTCAGTACTTAAAAGTGTAAAAAATTTCTTACTTATGGGCAACAAATAAAACAGCTTTTATTTTCCAATCATTACAGTAGGCAACACACCAGTCCTGATTTATTGGCAACAAATAAAATAGCTTTTACTTTTCAGTCATTACAATAAGCAACACACCTGTCCTGATTTATGGAAAACAAAATAAAACAGCTTTTATTTTTCGATCACTACAGCAGCTGTCCTGATTTATGGGCAACAAAAGAACCAGCTTTTGCTTTACAATCATTGCAGTAGGCAACAAACCCGTCCCAATTTATGGGCAACAAATAAAATAGCTTTTATTTTTCAATCATTAGAGTATTCAAATTCAACAAAACTAATTACTGTAGGCAAAACACCTGTCCTGATTTATGGGCAACAAAAGAACCAGCTTTTGTTTTACAATCATTGCAGTAGGCAACAAACCCGTCCCAATTTATGGGCAACAAATAAAATAGTTTTTATTTTTCAATCATTAGAGTATTCAAATTCAACGAAACCAATTACTGCAGGCAACACACCTGTCCTGATTTATGGGCAACAAATAAAACCGTTCGTTTTTATTTTTCAATCACTACAGCAGGCAACACACCTATCCTAATTTATAGGCAACAAACAAACCAGCTTTTACTTTTTAATGATTACAGGCCGCCCCAGTGGCGCAGTGGTCTAAGCGATGGCCTCTGATAATTCGACCGTAAGGGGTCCGGGTTCGAATACCAGTGAGGCATGGATGTTGTGTTTGTCTTACAGCACTGGCATTCTTCCTTCCCTGGAACCAGAGACCCTTAATTAGGGACGGGCGACCATTGAGTTGCTCACGGTGGTCATTAAACCTCTAATTAAAAAAATATTACAGTAGGCAATTGATTTATGGGAAACAAAATAAAACAGCTTTTATTTTTCAATCACTACAGTAGGCAACACATCTGTCCTCATTTATGGGCAACAAATAAACCAGCTTTCACTTTTCAATCAGTAAAGTATTCAAATCCAACAAAGGTAATTACTGTATGCAACATACCTGTCCTGGTTTACAGTAGGACAAACGGGGCACGTGACCTGGGCAATCAGAATATGAGAGTTCCGAAAGGAGGACCTGATTACTTTCCAGCCTGGATATCTTTCTTCTTATTATTTTAGTCCCGCAAACATTGCATTGAGAAGACCCAACAAAACGCAAGTAAAGCACTGCTGCAACCAAACGAAACAAACTCCAAGTAAGAAAAAAAAAATCAATTAAACACCGAACTTTATTACCAGAAGTGCGTTTACAAAAATTCGTTATTTTTTCGTACTATTTATTATACAAATAGAGTAGAACATCAGTTATACGTTTTTCTAGGGCATGGCCTCAAGAAACATATAAATGTAAAAAACGTGTAAAAAAATTTCCAAACGCTAAATATTACTGTGAGATTTCGAATGCTTCCGAACAGAAAAAAATACAGAATTCTGGATTATGCTAATTTATAATATAAGACATACATACATTGGATGTTCAGATACGTTTAAAACGTTTTTGACAAGGAATTACAAAAAATAAAAGTAGTTCAAAGAATTGAAAGTGGCAACAGCGTGTTAGATGAACACGAAAGAAACATCTGCTGCAGCGAAATATCGTCTGCTAAGAAAATGGCGCACATAAACAAGCTGTGGATAGAAGGTTATGTTTTTGCTCTTACGAAGAAAAATATCCATATTCTGTAATAAAAAACCGCAGTGAAAATCGTGGAATTAGCATTTCTAAATATAAAATACACAATGTTATTAATAATATAGAGATAAATCGCCAAGCATTGTTTTTAACAGTAAAAAGAACACCAAACGAATATCCAAAGAAGGTACGTACCTTTTACGACTATTTCAAAAGTAAAGCCTCTTATCTTAAAAAAATATCCACCGACCCTAAGAGCAATCGCTAGGTCATTAAAAAACTCTGTATCAACTGTAAACAAAGCAACAAGCAAAGATTTGAATGTGAAAAATAATAATAATAATAATAATAATAATGTTCGCCACCTTTTGCCTAGGCGCGTGGCTGAGCACAGAATACGGTGTAGACTTCTTAATTAAAATTACTTAGCCGGAGACAAATGGAAATTTAGTGTAACTATTGGTGATCTGCCTAAACGATTGTAACAAAAAAAAAAAAAAAAGGTAGATTTACTATCGTAGAAGAGCACAGAAAGATTTACAAACTCAGTTCCAAGAATCCGAAGAAAGTTTCAGTAAAGGATTCATGATTAGTGCTGGTTTCTCGCACAATGGGAAATTAAAGTTAAGAAAAGTTGAAAAGAATGTTAAAATCAATTCTACATGCCACTAATATAACTTCTTTATCCACGGAGACTTCAAAGAATAGAATTCCATCAGAATAAGGCTACCAGTCATATATCTAAATCTACCATTCTATTTCTAGAGAACTTGAAAAAAACAGACAAAAGAAACAGGTATCAAGCCTATATATCTTTCGCTCATATTCCTTCGCAATCCCCTGGTGTGTCACCAATGGACAATTGTACTTCAGACTGCTTAAGAGAGAGAGAGAGAGAGAGAGAGAGAGAGAGTCGGAGACAGACAAAGAGACAAAGAGAGAGAGCTTTCTAAACGAGACCTAAAACAACGATTGGACTTTGGAAAGATGTAGAGAAGTAGTGGAATAAAATACCACTACCAATTTTAAGAAATGCCCTGTTATCTTGGAAATCTAGATGTTGGTTAATGCTCCAAAGAAAGGGCTAAAAAAGCGTTCTAAAAATGTTTCAACATCCTCTGTACATACACGAATACTTTGTTTGCTACCTTCTATGTCTTTTGTATTAATTTTTATTCAAATTTCATTTTAAAAACCTGGTTAAGGAATTCTGTACGATTTCATATTTTTAACACATGAAAACAAAAGCAACCTAACCTTTGCAATACAGGCAGTAAATCCGAGTATTACTTTGCTTTATATATTCAATACCCCAATTACACATCCTTTATTTACAGGCATCGTTGTTTTCAAAGCATTTTATCCACTATTTGATTTAGCATTAGTGCCGAGAAAAATATTCTGTAATATTTGCTTGTTTCATAATTCTTGAATTAAGAGAAAAAAGAGAATAGTGTTTTTTTGTGGCCGTATCTATCTCGTGGCTTGTGCAAAAAAAAAAAAAAAAAAGCGCTGTCTCGATTCTCTCGAAGTTGTAACATACCGAGTTACGTATAAAAGAATCAAAGAACCGTGTATTTTTTATAATCTGACATTCAACATTTTACACATAATCGCAAAAATCATAAAATTGAATTACGTATAACCTTATTGAAAAAGTGATTGAAACTACAGTAAAATATCGGGACTAGTGCAGAATTGCGTATAAAAGTGAAAAACGCATAACCGAGGTTTTACTGTATTTGTTTTCCGGAGTATAAATATGGACACTGCTTGAAAGTCCCTTTTTATAAGAGACTAACTGAAATATGTTTATAAAAACCATTAGTTTACTTAAATGGAGTAATTTACTTTATCAAAAACTGTTTACAAAAGGCAGCCATTTTGGTCATAAATTGAAAATTTATTTTTGACCTAAAACATTACAGACTAGACAGTTTTGTTTCACTGCCTGAACATAAGAAAAGGAAAAAAAAAACTTAAACGAGATACGACTAATTTCTAGTACCCTAATTTAGCATATATCAATAAACTAAGACAAGAATAGTAGACAAGCAGACAGAAAAGTACGAGACAATTTCAGGTCATGGTTCCAGCCATCAACGTTTTTCGCTTTGTTTCGGGGTTTAACCCGTTGTTGGTCATTATACATTGAACAACGCCAGTGGTCGCACGTGAGAGTTTTCCTCACACTACCTTTTCCTGCTGTTTCAAGTAGTCTACTCAATAAAATACTTCAGAATTATTTCTTTGCAAGAAATATAGTTACTATATATAGCTACAAATCAAATTAGGCGAAAAACGCATTCGCATAATTGCGTTATCTATTAAAATACAAAACACAAACACCAGTGGTCGCTTGATGAGAGAAATGTTTACACGAAGCACAAGAGAGCAAAGCGCAGACTGTTTGAAGAACAAAGAAGGGCTAATCCTTATCGGAACTCATAAAAGATTTTTGAGAAGGTTCTAAAAGTCAAGCCAGAGCAGGAGTGGTGTCTCCGAGGTCACTTCCAAATAAATTGCGATTTTTATATGCGAAGCATGAGGGAGATGCTCATAGCGCTGCCAACGAAGCGACGGGTCAACAACCACCATGACCAATTCGTAGGGCTATAATAGCCGGTCGTCCGTCCCTTATTTAGGTCACTAATTCCAGGAAAGGGCCAAAGCCATCGAACAAGCTCACCACCCATGCCTCATACGGGACTCGAACCCGTACATCCCTCGGACGAATGCTCAGAGGCTAGCTCCTCAGAACCACTCGGGTACTGGAGCCGCGGTAACCAATTTGAGGAGGATTTACCAATCTGAAATCTTAAAAATACATTACACTGAACTCAAGACAATATACAAATTTTGAAGATGACAATCCGATTTTTGGCGTAAATGTGACAAGGATGGTAAGTCAGATAATTTTTGAAAACTTGAAAATTTTCATCGTCCTGGAGCGGGACACGAACCCGCGTCTCCCAGAAAACGCCTAGGTATGCTAACCACTACACTAGGCGTTTTCTGGGAGACGCGGGTTCGAGTCCCGCTCCAGGACGATGAAAATTTTCAAGTTTTCAAAAATTATCTGACTTACCATCCTTGTCACATTTACGCCAAAAATCGGATTGTCATCTTCAAAATTTGTATTATATGGCGTAATCCCGTATTTCTTTCAAGACAATATGTTTGTGCCAATAAAAGAAAACTGCATCAGGAAAAGAGGAAAACTGCAATATCATCATTTTCATGGTGAGAGCCGCCCCCACCTCGGTGTCCGAGTGGTGTACGAAGTTTTGCTTTCAAATCGTTCGCCCGAGATGGGTTTGTTTTCGAATTCCAGAAGAGGAATGCACGGAGTGTTTATTTTAAGCACTTGCTCTTTCTGTTCCCTCTCTGGAAACAATAACACCAAAGTAAAGACAGCGGCGGGGGGGGGTGCTTATAGCCCATCGAGTTGCTTACTGGATTTTACCCCCCCCCCCCTCTCCTCAATGTCTCGTGGTACCAGCTTCGGAATGCGTAAACATTTTTTCTAATTCAATAATAATAAAACGCATATAGCGTATTAAATCCGTTTATTTTTGTGGTGTAGTCAGCATAAAGATTCGCCAAGTTTAGCACTCCACTGGGAGGCTTTTTCAAAGCAATGGTAGACATAAGAAAGCAGGGAATTGGAACACGTAAAGAACGAAGAAGATTTTTGAAAATAACGTGGGTAACACCACGAGCATAATACATGAATTTTTATCACGCAATTATACGGTGGGCAGTGATATGTTTCCATCTTTTAATAACGCATGCCAAACCATTGGTAGTTCAGTAGAGACTACGTATATCATCGTATGCCAGTTTTCTGGATAGGATTTCCACTGTTCCCTGATGGCAGTCTCTTTCCGTGACATATATCCCAGGTTTTACATATTGGTTAAATAATTTATTACGTAGATGCAACATATTGATAGCAATGAAGTCCCCAACCCCGTTATCACATATAATATCAAGTTGCAAGGAGAAACAGTGTGAGAAAAAAATGGTCTGTGTCTACGCTATACCGTTGGTATATTCGGACACCACGGATAAGATATATATCGGAATGACAAAGCGATCCTTGGACACTAGATGTAAAGAACACAAACGAAGTGTCAACCAGGACATGCAGAACACAGCCCTCGCCAGAGAAGTCATACATTGCTCGGCTGCTCCTGTATGGAATAATATTAGAAGAATTGTCCCTTACACGAATTTTAAAGAGACTGCCATCAGGGAAACAGCGGAAATCCTATCCAGCAAACTGGCATAAGATGATATACGTAGTCTCTACTGAACTACCAATGGTTTGGCATGCGTTATTAAAAGATGGAAACATATCACGGCTCACCGTATAATTGCGTGATCAAAATTCATGTAATATGCTTGTGATGTGACCCACGTTATTTTCAAAAATCATCTTCGTTCTTTACGTGTTCCAATTCCTTGCATTTTTATGTCTACCACTGCCTCTGGCCCGTAGCCAGACAAGCAAGTTGGCAGCGGCGGCTGATGATTGAGATCGGGCAAAGGATATAAAGTGGTCGGGCAAAAGGGGACGGGCACTATCTGTTGTGTGAGTCGCTAAGACGGGCAAAAGGAAACACAGGTCGGGCTCAGTCCGGTCTGGCCCTCCCCTGGCAACGGCCCTGCATTGCCTTGAAAAAGCCTACCAGTGGAGTGCGAAAGCTTGGCGAATCTTTGTGCTGACCACACCACAAAAATAAACGGATTTAATACGCTATATGCGTTTCATTATTATTCATGTCTGGTGTATTTAAAATAAAGTTTTCTAATTCAGTTCATAAATGCTAAAATATTTTGTCCAAGGAAACATTCTAAGCTGAACTTGCTCGCATTTCTGTGTCAAATAACGCAACCCAAATAGTTTCGTCTACACGAATCATTAATGGAATCACTTCCATCAAGGAAAATGAAACACCTAACACCTGAAAAAGAGAGAAAAAAAAAAGGTGACATTTCAAAAGACTTCATTCAAATCCACAAGACCTCCCTACTCTCTGAGGACAGAAACCCTGCCTTCAAAGCAAACAACGCATCTGTGTGAAACACTTCACAATGTTGACTTGCGCTGCTACTGTTAATAATCACTAACAACAGGACAATGCACTTCTCTAAGTCGCTGCTATATGTACACAGGTGTTCTTGAACATAACCCGTAATAATAGCTAAAGATTCTGTGGTGCAACAGGTTGAATAAAAGCAAGATTGTAAATACGTGTTACAGCAACATTTCAATTCTATCGTTGCCGTATACTTTCTTGTTCTTTTATAACTCCAGCACATGCACAATGGAAAATAAATCACATAATGCATTTCAAAAACGAAGCATGAAACACAAGAATGTGGATAACAAGCAAGCCTTATGCGTATACGCAAGGAACGCTTATAGCGAAGTGAATCCGTTTATTTTCGTGGTGTAAATTTCTATAAAGATTCGTCGAGCTTTCACCCTCCACTGGGAGGCTTTCTCAAGGCAATGTAGACATAAAATGATGGTAATTAAAACACGTAGGAAATAAAGATAAGCCTTATGCAAATTTTACATTATTCTGCAATGTTGAAATATTTGAGTGTCAAAACACGTTGTTGTGATTAACAATTCGAACACGGAGTAACTTGCAAATTATTGGGATGCCCAGTGGGGAAAAAACGCGGTGTTTTTATACTACAGTTGCACTAACCCAAAACCTCGGAAGAATCAAAGCTAAATTTCAAAGTACAACGTACATGTCATCATGTTTGAACAACCCATCTGTTTGCCAGTTGTTCAATTCCTGCGCAATACCAAGCTTTTCGGTTAGAGGCAAAGAACTCTTGGCAATCGCATTCGACATTGCCAAGGAGTAAAGGCGCAATCGCTTGAAACAAATGGTAGTCTCGAAAGGTCGAGGCGGTACGCCGGATGAGGCAGCAGTTCGATTTCATGCAGTTCTTAAAAATTAACTTTGGTCCAATTAGCGGTATTAGGTTTTGCATTGTCTTGTTGCAGCAGAGCTTGCTTTCCGTTGACTAACAACTAAGGAAGGATATTTCTGCTGAAGTTTGTCATACATCCTACCCAACTGCTGAAAATACAGTTCAGCATTGATAAACCGACCATTTGGAATGAGCTCAAAGTGGATTACACCTTCATAATTCCACCAGATACACAGCATGAACGTCGGCATTGGGTTAGTCGATAAAGCTGGTTCACCTCTATTCAACCACTGTTGTGAAGAATCTGGATTACGCAGATACATCCACTTTCATTCCCAGTAACTATGCGCTTCATAAATCGAATATCGCGAGGATTTCTGAGCAGTTGCATACCGCGACATGTCGTTGAGCTTGAGCTCATGAGGCATCTCACGGCGTCTTCTGTAAACTTCTCCGATCTTTGTGCAGGTGTTCAGAAACAGGGCCAGATTAAGACCCTAGTGGGCCCCTAGGCTAAGGCATCTGAGTGGGTCCCAAGGCCCTCAAAGAATTATGACGGGGAACCATTATGAAGTCCGTTAAAACACGAATCTGTAGCTATTAAATTATCTGCAGAGTTTTCATAATAGTCACTGTATTTTTCATTGTTCTTACAAGAACATGAGTTAAGATTCCTAGATTTTGTCTTGGATTTTCTAATGATTTAGTACTGTATACTTTTCTTAGTGCATATTTTTGTTACGCAATGTGAAGCCACAGGGGACTTCGGCCATTAACGGTTCCAAGTGCAAACTGGGAGGTGTTTGTGGAAAAACACCTCCCAGTTTGCACTTGGTAGTGAAAAAGCTGAAACTCTCTCGCCGACCCCACATACAGCGACATGAAACCTTCATTTTTGGTGAGTAATTATCTTGGAATCTGTTCGTCTTCCAACTCTTGTTTCTGACGAGGTGGAAATCATACGAGACAAAGTGAAACTATTTTATAAACCCCTCTCTCTCTCTCTCTCTACTTACCTATTTATTATTTACCCAGGCATGCCTCCTGGGCCCTTGGTCATGGTGGGCTCCAAGGCTATAGCCCTTAATCCGGCCCTGCTCAGAGATGGTAGATTTAAAAAATCCCAGTTATTTCTGACAATTTAGGAGTGCTTGTTCGTGGACTGTCTTCCGCAGCCGCTTGCAGTGCGTCCGAACTAACAGCAGAGGGCCTACACGAACCTCATTTTTTTCAAGCTCAAGTCACTAGTCGCAAATCCCATGAACCATTGTTTGCGCGGTCAGAGTAACCGCCAGGCCTTCACCTTTGTAAAATTTTCGGACTGCTTCAGAAGCATTAAACCCCTGTTTCCAATAATATCGCAATAAAACCAATATTTCAAAATTTATAGCCATTGCAACTGACCGCGGTACGAGTTTAACGCATGGGTCGCAACATGTGCTTCACGCCTGCTTCGTTTGATTTCCTACAGTACGCGCTTTCAGTCGTCTGCGGCACAGGGAAACTGCTCCGCAGAAAAACATGCATATTTACGCCGTGGAACTGTCTTATGCAAAAACTCCGTTTTTTCCTGGACGCTCCAATACAATATCTCAAAAAAGGAGGGCTTCTCATCGGAGACTATCAGCAATTCAACGTGAAATGTTCTAGCATAAAATAGCAATAGCCAAAGGAAGTGTTGAGCCGTTGGAATCACGAAAGGCTGCTCAGGTGACCGAGTAGTCAGAGGAATGGACGTGTGGCTAATCTTCCAAGTTAATCCCGAGTTCGAGTTCCGGATTACGCATGGGTGGTGTGTTTATCCTATGACGCTGGCTCTCTTCCTTTCCTGGAACCAATGACCCTAAATTATGGATATGCGAGTGCTTATAACCTTAAATGCTTACGATGGTCCTTAATCCCCCCAAAAAAATCGGGGGAGGGGTGTTACTTGGTTCTCAACGCGAAAACGAAGCCTAAAAATTTTGGAAACAATAAAAATAAAAAATAGCACCAGTCCGACGAGGAAAGGCGGACAGATGCGTAACTAGGTATTTCTGCGCCCGGTGTAAACCACAAAATATATTGCGCCGACATCTGTCTTTCTATCTCATATATGTATATACACTATCTACCAACAAGTAATTGGACACCCCTGCAATCGACGATATCTGCGGTTCTGATACACGTCACGGCCGCCGCCGTTAAATATCGTGTGGGAAAAAACAACGCAACCAGTTGCATGCAAGATACCATGCAGTTCCGGGCTCTCTGATTTCGAAAAAGGTGTAATCATCGGGTATCACAAAAATGGCCGATCCATACGTGACATATCCAGCAAGTTGATGTACTTAAAATCGACAGTGGCCTACGTGATTGGCAAGTGGAAGATTAGAGATGACTGTCGGAATGTGCCCCGACCCGGCAGACCCACAAAACTGGGAGTTAGAGACCGACGGGTGCTGGCCAGAGAAATTCGGAAGAACCGCACCAAATCGATGGGTCACATCCACGAGGAGTTTCAACAGGCATCCGGGAGTGTTCTTTCGACGAATACCATCCGTAAGGAAGCCCATCTGCTCGGTTATCATGGACGTGCTGCCGCCCACAAGCCTTTGATCATCAAGTCCAATAGCGCTGCTCGGCTAACGTGGTGCAAAGAACGTCGACAGTGGGCCGTTGAACAGTGGAAACAGGTTCTCTGGAGCGACGAGTCAAGGTTCACCCTCTACCGTTCGGATGGCAGGGTCTGGGTTTGGCGTCTGCCTGGAGAACGACTCCTGCCGGAATGTATTGTGCCAACTGTGAAGTTCGGCGGCGGTGGAATTATGCTATGGGGGTGTTTCTCCTGGTATGCCACGGGATCCTTGGTCACAATTCCTGGTAGACTCAACGCCGAGACCTACTGCACCATTTTGGATGACCATACGCTTCCTACGTTGTGGCAGTTTTACGGGGTGGACCCATGTTACTTTCAGGATGACAATGCCACCTGTCATGTTGCGAGGTCCACCATGGCTTGGTATGGTGACAATGGGGTTAATCGAATGGGCTGGCCTGCGCAGAGCCCGTACCTTAACCCTATCGAGCACCTCTGGGACGAGTTGGAGCGCCCCCACCGTCCGAAATCGGTGAAGGAACTGACCTGTCTTCTCCAAGCCGAGTGGATGAAAATACCGCTAGCCGTCGTACAACGCCTGGTTGAGAGTATGCCCCAGAGGGTCGCAGCTGTAATCGCCGCTCGAGGAGGCTCCACCAACTATTGAAGGTGAATAAACTTCGTTTTCCTTTGCTATCACAGGTGTCCAATTACTTGTTGGTAGATAGTGTACATAGGACAGGAAAAATGTCGATGACTTCACGAGCCAGATAAAAACCCTGAAATGGCAATAGGTTTGAAAAATATTGCTAGAATTAGTGGCCACCGTTGGACAACTGAAATACGCTGCCCCGGTGGCGCAGTGGTCTAAGGCACTGGCTTCTGACCATTCGCCCTAATTGGGTCCGGGTTCGAATCCCGGTGAGACATGAATGTTTGTGTTTCGGCACTGGCTCTCAATGTGTTATATACTTGTCCAACACTGGTTATCTGTGTACGTTGGTCATTTAGCATGCCGTGAACCATGTATGATTTGTACTTGTTGCTATGAAATATCTGTATCCTGTTTATGCCTGTTTGTCCCACCAGGACCAATAAATCATTTAAACCTTCAATAAAAAAAAAAAAAAAACCTTAAATGGACCTCAAGGGACAAGAAAGCACTCAGAAGAAGAAAAACCACGTGAGAAATGAGCGAATGAAATTCGAAAGCATGCTAGAGTGACGTAGAGGAGCCTGGGTCAAGGCAGAAATTTGTGGAAGAGGCTGTGGGAAGCTTTCATTCATCTGTGAATGGATAATGGTTGTCGATGCTGATGATAATACACTTAAATATACAAAACAAAATTAACGTCACTCTCTAATGTTACTTGTTATCTCTATGTGGGAAGTACAATCAAACTATGACTGTTTGTACAGTGTGACGTGCCTGCCCCGCAGGAAGCACATGAGATAAAGGCAGGCAGCAGTGAGAGCACATGCCAGTGTAGTATAGTGGATAGCACTCGGAGCCGAGAGTTGAAGGTTCGGATCCGTTCCATGGCATGAAAATGATGGAGAAATTTACTTCGTCATATTGGCGCCCGAACTTCCAGGATAACCCGACTGTTAGATTTCTCGCAATGGTGTGATGTTCTTTCCACACCGCAAGACAGGAAAAATGAGAATCCCTTCTTCGGTGCTTCGAAAAAATAAATCAGTGTGATGTTACGTTCCACACATCAAATTGTCTGGGATTTCTCAAATGCACGTTCTTCGTGGGAAGACTGCATACAGCGACACATGATCCAGGCTGACCCGTGGACCATGCCCCCGGCCCTCTTTCGGGAGGGGGCTCTGCCCGCAGGATGCACATGAGATAAAGGTAGATAGCAGTGAGAGCAAATTCTACTGTAGTATAGTGGACATCACTCTGAATTCCCGAGCCGAGTTTTGCAGGTTCGAATCCTGCGCCTGGCATAAAAATGATGGAGGAATTTACTTCGTCATAACAGCTTTTCCCAACTGTTTCTGAGTTCCTACTTACGGCACCACATCAAACGGACTGAATGCATCTGGAAGACGTGCCTGATGGTCGGATAGCCCCCTGAGAATCTTCAGCAGCATGAACTACACCAATCCTTATCTTACAACGTATGTACAACCGAGACTTCATTTCTGAATGTGAGCCTGGGCATTTTGAGGAAGAAATGCGAATTTTAAGCCATCAAGGTTACGAAAACTGACGAAACTTATAAGCAAATTCTATAAATGGGCAAATGACAAAGTACGGCAAGAAAAAACTTCACCAGAACCTGGTGCAAAAGTTTTGATTCCAGTTTGTAAGCAATGATTTTTGCGCCCTCTCTTGAGCTGCCCCCGCCCTCTGAAGGCGGACCCTGCGCGAAGAATCGTCGATGCATCGGGAAACTCAGTTTTGATACCCATTAAATATTCTGAAGAATGAGATTTTATCAATGAAAGTGCGAAACACGACATCTTCGGAGAATTTTACAACTTGCGCACATAAATTCTTGTTGCATGTTTTCTTTTACCGGTCACCGCAGGGAATTATCCCTCTTTGTAAGAGGAAGTCAGTATTTACAGCACACAAGAGTGCTTTTTCATGAAAGGACAATCGCTGCTTTTCTAAACGCAAGCCTCATTATTTACGCCAGCCTCCCTAATGCCCATTGTCTTTTTTTTTCTTTTTTATCTTACCTTCCTTTTCTCCCCCACACATGCAAAAGTTGATTGGTCAAACCTCTTCAATCGCCGTACGTCAAGCCGTTGAACTAAATTTTAAAGGAACGCTGCTTTCCCGCCCTTTTCTGTGAATTTCAATTAGCTCTTAAACAGATAAAAACCGATAAGCTTCACGCGAAGCCGGAGTTTTTCCTCGGATTATTTAAAGCGATATATCTAAGATCTGAATTAACTGGCACAATGACGAATGTATACTGCATTATTGTTCCGATTGATTCAGTTGTTTGCTTAGGATTCCGCTCTATAATGAGCAAAACAACGAAAGAATGTAGAAAATACCAAACAATAAATGAAGCAAGAGAATTTTTAACAGATGTATCGTACTTCACATGACTGGACGTTGTTAGAAAAACCATCAACATACAGAAAAGGACGGTTTAAAGAAACCATTAAAACAACTTGCAACTGCTTCAGGAATCAAAAATTGCATACTTTTTCCAGTTTATATGGATAAACTGCGTGGATAAAAATAACTTCAAAGCAGGGCCCCCATGTCAGAAGAGGCCATCAGGATCATTTTGCCCGGGAAGAAATAATTTTTTTTATTTTTTTATTTTGTGGTTTTTTAATACCATTAACAGGAATGGCATTAAAAAATTCACAGTTCTTGATGGTTAATAATCAAAACAGAAAAAACATAGTGGAACCTAGGTTATAAGTTTTTCTAGCGGATGGCCTAAAAAACATATAAACAAAATTTCAAAATGTTAAATACTAGTGTAAATTTTATACTTTTAAGGAGATGGTCTGTAATAATGATTTACTTAAAGTCGAACCGAAGGCGAAAGAAAAAAAAAACGCTAAAAATTATAATATATTTTATCCCACTCAGGGGCGGAGACTTCTCCAAATTATTGGGGGGACAGGCGTGAAGAGATCAGACGTGGAAGGGGCATATCTCTTCCATTGTCAGACGGAAAATAAAAGGAGGGGGGGGGACGATAAACTATAAGATTCGACGTATATTTTAAAACGCAATTGCAATTGCTCATCAGCAAATGAAAAAGTAAACAGAAATACTTTTTTTACTGAATATTAATACTTTTAAAAATAAAATTCAGCCTGTGATTAAAAAAAATATCCAGAAAGATTTTATTTCCAAAGTTTAGTAAAAAATGAGAAATTAGCTAGGTTACTCAAACAAAGAACAAGAAACGCAAAAAAATAAATAGATAAATAAAGGCGCTAGAGATTATACGTTTCTGTATTTTATTTATTTTATTTTTGATAATTGTTTTACCACACATCGCGAGAACATGTTGAACTCTATTAATACGGGGCTGGTAATCCAGATTCTTATCAAATGAGCAATGCTGAGATTGGGAAAAAAGATTTTATTCATTTTTTTATTTATTAATTTTTTTGAAATAAATCGCTTTGGCCTAATAAGGAGGAGCTAGGTCCACCTTACGAGGCTAAAGCGATAATTTAATTCAGCAGGACCAAAATTATTGAATTATTGGGTGGGCACTGCCCCCCCCCCCCGTGAAATTATTGGAAGGACAAGATGAATCTTGCCCCCCTCCCCCCTATAGTCGACACCTATGATCCCGCACTGCGAAAATAAAAAAGCCTATGAAAATCAAACTTCTCTTTTGATTACTGTAACTGTCTATAAAAATCCTCATTGTAGATTAAGTGTAGTCCTCACAACTAAAAATCTGAGACCTGTACTTCAGTATGAAACTCATGAATTAACAGCTTTCCTTTTCTGCAGATCCTCACTGCATCCATTTGAAACCAGTGTTGAATACTGAGATTACATTTACGATTCTATTTTACCACGCCATGAATAGTGGAACTACAAAGTTACATCCCAGAGGTTTATCAGCTTTTGAATAGCACATACAGGGGTTGGACAGAATAGTGTGAACACCACACTAAAAGACGTGACTTTTAATGCAGCTGCGTACGTCGCAATACGCAAAGATATCCACCACTTTTTTTGGTTGTAATAGCTTTGTTTAGAACCTCAAGGCCCAGTTTAAGTGCATTTAAAGTGTCTCGTTGCCAAATTTCTTTCAGGATGACGTCGAAATGAGCGACCTAACGGGCTTCCAGAGAGGGCTAATTGTTGGTGGCCGGATAGTTGATGCCTCCGTGACAACAGTCGCCAGGGTAGTGGGGTTATCGAGAGGTACTGTGTCTAGCGCCATGACAGTATACCGTGTTTGTGGCAAAACCTCGTCTGCGAAACATAAGAGCGGCCGGAAAACGACCCTGACTGATCGAGACAGGAGAGCATTAAAGAGGATTGTTACCCGTAAATAAGAAGGCCACAGCACCGAAAATTAGTACGGAGCTCAATCTGCATCTCCAGACCCCAGTATCAACGAAAACACAGTGTAGGGAACTGTATAAACAAGCTATTCATAGCACAGCTGCTATTGCAAAACCTCTGATGACCCAGATGAATGCACAACGGTGACAGCAGTAGTGCCAGGAGCATACAACGTGGAATGCCGTTGCATGGAAGCGTGTGCTGTGGCCGGATGAATCCACATTCACACTTTTTCCTACCGCAGGACGTGTTTACATGTGGAGAACACCGTCAGAAGCGTACAACCCAGACTGTCTGCTCTCAACAGTGCAGCATGGTAGTGGTTATGTCATGCTCTGGGCGGTCATATCGTGCTTTTCAGCAGATCCCCCGATCACCTTGATAGCACGAATGACTGGCATGGCGTATGAAACCATTTTGGCAGACCAAGTCCATCCAATGACTCAGGCATTGTTTCCTGCAGGAAGTGACATTTATCAAGATGATAACGCCCCAATTCACAGAGGTCGGAATGTCCAATCATGGTTTGAGAAACATGAGGACGAACTTTCACACCTTCCTTGGCCTCCCCAATCACCAGATTTAAACATGGTCTAGCCACTGTGGTCTCTGTTGGAAAACAGAGTAAGATCCCGTTATCCCCCTGCTACATCTCTCTAGGACCTGAAGCAGTTTCTGCATGAAGAATGGTGTAACATCCCACTAACCAGGATTTGTATGCGTCCATTTCAAGGAGGATTCGGGCGGTTTTTTATGCCAGTAAAACCTTCTTTTCCTAGGTGTTCACATTATTCTGTGCAGCCCCTGTATGTGTGCGAGTCATGATATGCGAAACCAATTTTTCTTCTAAACGGAAAATAAACAGCATAACCTTCTCCTGTGGGATCAAGGTTCAACTTTGGTTGCACCAAGAAAGAACACAACAACTCTATCTCTATTCTCTCCGAGTTATAACATACCAGGTTACGTATATAAAGGAAGCGTGTATTTTTGATAATCTGAAATTCAAATTTTTAACGTGTAATCGCGAAAAGCGCATAAATGAATTACGCACAACCCAGTAAAAAAGCTTTAGAAACTATAGCACAACATCGGGATTAACGCAGAATTACGTGTAAAAGCGAAAAACGTATAACCGAGGTTTAACCATATTTAGTTTTATCAGAAAGGATTTTAAATGGCAGGAAATTAAAAATTTAAATACAACACGTAACTGAAATCTGATACATATTTGAATTTCCGATTAAAAAGGAAGAAAAGTGAGTGGACAAATGTGATGTTTCCCCTTTGCTCGCAAATGAGTACTGCACTCTCTGGCCCAGTGTTCCGACACCACTTAGCATTTCTACAACTTATAATGCACAAAGAGCTTCAAAAATGGATGTAGCTCGGCTGTACCAACTTCTGCGAGATGTTGCTACAAAATGAACGCTGTGACGTACGTATTTAACAGTTTTGTACGCTGTTCGTTCAGTATTAATTCGGAAAAGTTCAAGTGCAAATCACGTTGGAAGACAGACAACACGATCACTGTTCACTTCCATAATAAGCTAGCGTGATTCTCACAGCGAAAACAACAAAAAAAGAACCTTTCTGATCATTATTAAACAACACTTCGATACATTTCCTGTATGCACAACATACACTCAAAACAGATTGACACAATTATCTGTGACTTTTTTTATTGGATTTTGAAATACAGTTCATTCTCAACATTCAAAAGGGCCTTTGCATGGTACATGATCACCCAAAAGGGATTTAAAATGGAGTGGTGTTAGGATAAAGTGAGCAGATGTTGGAACACTAATTTGAGGACAAAATAGCACTGTGTCACTAAATCGGCAGGGCCACTTAGGAGAAATAACTAGGCGTATAAAACTTGGTTGGAGAGAACAATCTTCACGAGCAATTTACTCGTACCATAATGTCTTAAAAGAAGTGTTTAATCAATGCATCCTTTCAGTTCTTACGTATGGATCAGAGACATGGACTATAAAAAAACATTCAAAGTTGTAGACAACTGAAAGAATCATGGAGAAATGCATGCTTGGTGTATAACCAGGAAAGAAAAGAAGAGGAACTCGTGGATACGAAAAATGACAAGAGCGGAAGACATCACGAATAGAGTAAAATCCCTGAAATGGTAATGGGCTGGACATATTGCCAGAAAAATGGACCATTGATGGACAACCGAAATTTTAGACTTTATACCAAAGGGACAGGAAAAGACCCAGGAGACCATGAGGGCGGATGAAATTCGAAAGCATGCGGGAGTGACATGGAGGAGACTGGCTCAAGACAGATCGTTGTAAAGAAAGTTGGGGAGACCTTCATCCAGCAGTGTATTGATAATGGTTGACAATGATGAGGATATCAATTTAACTTACCAGAAGTAACTGAAGTTTTACTATCGGTTTATCCTGTATTTCAGAACATGTATGCGTTTCATGTTTTATTCTGTAATTATTATTTGGAAACTTTTCATCACTATAAAAGTATTTTATTGGAGAGCAAACACGAATGCTTTGAGAGGAGAAACATTACATCTAAGACTTCGTCTGTTCTAAGAAGAACACCCGAATTCACTGAAAGAAATCATTCAGTCATTACCGTCCGGTTTTGTTCTTTAAATCGGATTTTATTCTCTTCATCACTGAAAAGGATCTTTTATTTGCTGTTGTGACTGGGAGCTAACCCACAACTTTTAATAGTCTCCGACTACTTGGGTAGAATTCCTGTTCATGGACAATACGAGCTGTAGTAACGGTGGGTATTAATTTTTCTGTCTGATTCCGTCTCCATTTCTCACGCCATATAAGATGTGATTTTACTGTTGTACGAATCACAGATTTTCAAAATAAGGCTCTAAGTGATGCAATAAATTACTTTGCCTGGCGATGCGTTATCGCACTAGGAGAGAGAGAGAGAGAAAGAGAGAGAGATAAAGAGAGAGAGAGAAAGAAAGACGGAGAGAGAAGTCAGCGCACATAAAAAGTGTAATGATCAGATAAAAAATGTTGAACATGTAACGTAATATATTCAAATTCAGTTGTAATAACTACAACAGTTAATCTTACAACACTTATGGAGAAAAACAATGAACAAACTGAATATAATATGTCGTAAAAAGTACGTATTTTTAAATGATTGTATGAAAACAATAAGAAAAATATACTGCATGTGAAAATTTTCGGGAGGGGTCCGGACTCGTATCCCCTAGAATCCTCTCCTTAACTACGACCCTGTAACATTATGGTTCCAACAGTGACTTTCAAAGTACTAAAATGACTCTCATAATTCCCAGATCTTAACCAAATCGAGCACGTGTGGGATGAAATGCCACTAAAATTTGATGTATCATATTTATTAACGTCATTAAAATTCTAAGGATGTATTGTAAAAACGACTGCAAAATGTTATTTTACATTGACTATTGCAGGATACGTTTACCAAATCTTTGTTAAGGGATCTAAGATTTTCTTCGCTCCGCTACTAATTAGAGCACCCCCCTCCCAATAGGTTGACTACGCACCTGTTAGTAACCATATCTTGTTCCGGATTCAGCGGCTACGCCAGCAATTCAGAGCTGGGGTTGCTATTGGGGGGAGGGGGTGACTTATTACTTCAATATTTTGAAGTGCTTGGAAGAAATGTTACCAAAAAATTCCGTTTTATGTAGATTTACCCCACGCTGATAACGTTATTCCCAGAAAAAAACAAAATAGTTTTCAGGTACATACTACGTATGTAGTATTCATTCAATGAATGTAGCTTTGGGAACCATATTTACGAACCTCCATCGCCTTTAACAAGTAACTATTTCTTTGCGATTTTAGCTTACTTAAGTCCTTGTTTTTCTTTTTATAAAGCTTGCTGTCATAAGGCTGTTTATTAATTTTAGTTTGCAATATGACAAGGAATATATCTCTCAACTTTTTAAACTACCATTATGAAAATGACTCTTTATACTGCTTCTCTCTTAAGACATTCGCTCAGAGGATTTCCTCCATTTCGTCAAATAGTACAACAGTAAATTTAACAAAAATATCATTTTATATTACAAAATTTTGGTGAATCCGAAAAATTCACAAATGTTTCTGCCCAAGTTCCTTAAAATCTCAGATGGTTGCACTCTTCATGTATTTTAACTGCTCAAATATTTTGGGAGAGCTAAAAGGTGGACTGTGTGTGTGTGTGTGTGAAGCCCACCTTAACCCACTCGAAGCATCGCGCCTGCTCAGATTCAGTGGCGGTTCTAGACACACACACACACAAAAATGGGGAGACCACGCATTCTTGCATGTGCCAGTAATTAATTAAAATTAATGCGCAATTCCAAAAAAAAAAAAAAAAAAAATCCTGTTATATTTCAGGGGGCCAGGGCGGGAGGGCCGGCCAAGAGCCACCACTGCTCATATTACATTAGGATTTTATCAGTGTGAAGGTAATGACAGTTCGTTTGGTAACTTCAAAAAATTTAGGTTCAACCTTACGCACTATATTTTAAAAGTCCAATTCTTTCTGCTTTGTATCTTTACGATCGCTTAAATCGTACGATCATTAAGATTGTGACAGTACTACAGAAGCACACCTCCCCAGCTTTTGTGGTATTAAACAACATGAGGATTTTATTGTTTTGAGCATAGCTGAATTCGAAATAAACCCGGTTCTGATCCAAACCCTGTAAGATAGATTGTTCCATTCTTTAAAAAAAAAAAAAAAATGCAGCATATATTCGTGTGAATGTTTTATGTCGTCAACCAAAAGGAACAAAAAGCTTTTTCTTTTCATTGTGATTTAAAAATATTAAAAGCGTCATTACAATTAGAGTCAAATATAAAAAATCTTTCGAATTTGAAATAAGAATTGAAAAGTTGTCCATAAGCGTAATGCGAAATGTTCTTCAGATAGGGAGCTTTGAACATGCTATTTCGCCGTTTTTATTTTTCAGAATATTTCCTTTGAGATTTCTCCCTATCCTTTAGTAAAAAATAAAATAAATAAATTCCCAGGTTTATTTAAAGGCGCTTATACTGCCACTGTAAATTGATACCCTGTATGGAAAATGGTTTTACTCAATACTGTTATATCCCAATTTAAGCCAGATAAACAAGATTGTTTTTTTTTTTATATTACAAATGAAGTTTGTGATTTCAATAACACTCGAGAAACGAGAAATCGCATTTATAAAATTGTACAAAACTGAAAAATTCGTTTCGGGAAGGGGTGGGGAAACGATTAAACATAGTCATCTTTTGCCACATAAAATTCTCTCTTGTTCATACGCTTCCGAATTACAGCAAATACAACACATACGAGGTACTAACTCAGCATCTGTGCATTTTGTCATCAATTAAAAGCTGGTAAATTCTGTCAGAAAAAGTAAACGGAATTAGAACCTACCTTCATAACTGCCGAAAAACGGGATATTTCAAACAGCAAAGAATTTCAATCAGTAAATAGCGCAACAGCACCCAAAGAAAAATTACTATAGTGACAGGTAAAAAGAACCGCGATACTGCTATCTCTTGGTTTTTAGTCTCATTAAATTTCATCAGAAAACTATGTTATAATTTATCAGCGCTTGTTTAAAATATTTCACAAAATAAATAAATAAATAAAATTATACTTACATCTGCTATTAAAGCTCCTCCCGAGGAAACGGTAATTCCCATGCCGGGGGCGAACCTCATTTCGACCCCGGGTTTAATTATTAAAGTTGCATCACTATTAACAATAATGTCTGTCTTTACATTCACGGGTTCATCCGGAAAAATAATTTTTTCACCTCTTACCACTCCCCCGAAATCTACTCCATCTGTAAAACATGGTTCTATTTTGTAAACAAGGATCGTAGCTAGTAAGGAAAGCACAATGGGAGGGACTGGTCCCCCCTTGTAAGTCATCGTCGTTTTCACAGCACGAACATCCACAGACGCCGATGAGCACAATTTAGGCTTAACCACAACCACTTCGGAGCTGGAAATTCCCTTTGAAAGCTTCGATTGTAATGCAACACCTTTCAGTCAGCCGTTTTCACATGGTAACCTCAAGAAGAGAAAAAAAAAATCCGTCAGGGAGCGATCGACACTGGAATTGTAAGGCACAAGTGAACCCCGAAAACGCCCCGCAAGGACGCTCGCAATCGGTCTATCTCGTTGTGGGTGCAGAATTCCATCGACACTTTCAACTGCCGAATTGTTTTGGCCCGACTTTCCTGGTGATCGTTGCTGGTTGTCGAGTCACGTGATTCGATGACGTTCCAACAGGTAGCTCAGCACCTGAGTGACCTTCGACCAATGGCAAGGCGGCAATGGAGGATTTTGAATTTAGAAAAGAAAAAAAAAACAAAAAAAAAACTGCCATGCATTACAGCGCCACCATGCTCAGCACAGGTGAGATCGCGCGCTTTCGCCAGCTGGCTGATATGATCCGCGGTAGTGATACCTGCATCTGCTTGCGGTGGAGAACTAACTGCGCAACGCACATGTCTGCAAACTTCCGGCTGGAAAGCAAATTTACCGAGATAATCGAAAGTTTCCCAGCGCTTGCGAAAGCTCGCATAATATTCTCTTATTGGTTTGTGTTTATCAATAGTTGTTTAAAAAACGAAACTTCCAAAAACCTTTTGTGTAACTTTTTTTTTTTTTTTGATTGAAGGTTTAACGACCACCGTGCAGTCGCCCGTCCCTAATTTAGGGTCACTGGTTCCAGGGAAGGGAGAGAGCCAGTGCCGTGAAACAAACACAACATCCATGCCTCATAGGATTCGAAACCGGACCCTTCTCGGACGAATGGTCATAAGCCAGCGATTATACCACTGCGCTTTGTGTAACTCGCTTTCGTTCACTAATATCGTATATACGATAAAACGTATTTAAGCCACCTATCAGGAAAATAAAAAAAATTATGGTCATTGTTTTTTGTCTTTTTTAAAGCCATTGAAAATGGAATTTTTCTAATCCAAAATCAGAAGCAATGATGTTACAAAATATAAAATCATACCTTCTGGGGGGAAAATGTGACAGGAAAATATTCAATTCCATTTAGTTTATTTAACTGTTGCATGAAAACCAAAAATAGAGTGTAACATAACAGCAGTGGAAGTAATTGTAACAGCAATTACTTACAGAAAATATGGAAATATATGAAAAATTTTAGTGTCCGGGAAACAGCTGTACCACATCCGATCCAACTTCTAGAACAGGCCTGTGCCACTTAGCGACCAAGATGTAAATTAAAAAAAAAAAAAAAAAAAAATGTTTTAATTCTTGATGCGAACGAAGCTTTTTATGAAAAAAAAATCAATAACACAGTGTGGCAAGTAGCGAAACTGAAGTCTTTTTTTTTTTTTTTTTTAATTAAAAGGGTAGGAAAAAACGTGAATATATTTTATTTGAAGTACCTTCCTCCTGCGTCAGTACAAGAAGTGGCACGATCAGCCCACGAAAGGAAGGACTTGTAAAGGTCATCTTTTGGTATGGAATGAAGAGATCTTCAATTACTTGAAAACTTTTCCTTTTAAAGACAGCTTTTACTTAGAAAATAAAAATTAGCCACACGGTGACAAATCTGGAGAGTAGGGGAGATGGTTGAGTACACTGCGAAAAGAGGGATTTGTTAGTGACGAAATCAAAGTCGCGTCCCCTCCCTCCGGAGTGAAATGCTCTAACCGACTAAGCTACACCGACGGAATGTACCGCTGCAGATTTGTCGTCTTAACACGTGATTTACCTCTGTAGTACGACACATCTCCCTCTTAATTTTTTCTTTTCTTTTTTTTTTTTTTTAGTAAGCGAAGAACGAATTTTTATTAATTCTAGACGATGTGTGGAACAAATATCTCACACATTTTTCGAAGAACCCCAACGGCCAGGGGATCCATTTTTACTTTCGGGCGACAATGTGAAAACACAAGTTTGTCCGTGACGTGGATCGAACCTGCGCCCTCTCACTCCGGAGTAAGTTGGTCTCCCAACCAAGATACACGGACGTAATGTACCGCTGCAGATTTGTCGTGCCGCCCCGGTGGCGCAGTGGTTCAAGGCGCTGCCTCTGATCATTCGTCCGTAAGGGGTCCGGGTTCGAATCCCGGTGAGGCATGGATGTTGTGTTTGTCTTACGGCACTGGCTCTCTCCCTTCCCTGGAACCAGTGACCCTAAATTAGGGACGGGCGACTGCTTATAGCCCATTGAGTTGCTCACGGTGGTCGTTAAACCTCCAATCAAAAAAAAAAAAAAAAAAAAGATTTGTCGTCTTGACACGTGATTCACCTCTGTAGTACGTCACATGTCGTAAAAGCCCACAAGCATTGTCTTGATTTTGGACTTCTGTAACCTGATCTTCTTTCCTTTTGGTGACTGTGGCGACTTCCAGTGAGCACTCTGCCGCTTCGTTTCAGGATCATAACGAAAACACAATGTCTCGTCACCTGACACAATGCTTTGGAGAAAAATTTGCATTGTTTCTGTGGTATACAGGATGCCTTTTGTGTACTGTATTCGTGCATGTTTCTGGTCGTCTGACAAAGCATGCGGAACAAAACGAGCACAGCCCCCCCCTCCCAATCTTTCATTAAATTTTGGGGAATCGCCCCCTTTTTAATACCGAGCTTACATTCTAGTATTCTCAAGGTCACACAACGATCTCTTTTTATCCTTTCGCGAACTTTCGCAGAGGAGCGCTGGTGGCCTAGTGAGCAACGTTCGTGACTGCCACGGAAAGGACCTCAGGTTCGATCCCAGGCAGGTACGAACGCTCGATCCACTAAATATCCGCCGTGCGTCGGATGGGCACGTTAAGCCGTCGGATCCCGGGCACTGCCCTTCCCCCCCCTGTAATAAATAAGGGCGTCTTCCTCCCCCTTTCTACTTCGCTTCCGTGTCACTTTCCTATCGGGCACTCTAGCCCAAATCCCCTAGCTTCCTATTTCTAAGGGTTGTTTAAGACCTGGGGTCAGACACTCCTTCCTAAAATCCTCTACATATGATCATTTGATCGCAGAGGAGCATATTGAAATCGGGCGCCCGAGCTATTCATCATTTTCCAAATCTTCCTGCCCATCTTTGAGACGTGCACACCATCGAATATTTATGCAAGATATAGGCAATTAGCCCCATACAAAAAAGATATAGGCAATTAGCCCTATCCACATCACTCAACGATATAGGCAATTAGCCGCATACAAAGAAGATATAGGTAATTAGCCCATACACATCACTCAACGATATAGGCAATCAGCAGCATACAAAGAAGATATAGGCAATTAGTCCCATACACATCGCTCAACGATATAGACAATTAGCCGCATAAAAAGAAGATATAGGCAATTAGCCGCATACAAAGAAGATATAGGCAATTAGCCCCATACACATCACTCAACGATTCAACTGCCTCAGATGCAATTATACCGATTGTCAAACACAACCAGTTTTTTGCTCTCTGCTCCATGACAAAGCGTGATAGTGTTCTTCCACGGAATGACGTCATGCACAGCGTAAATACATAATCATCAGCGTAATTCTCACGCAAACACTGTTGCCAAGTATAGCCGATAAATGACACATAAAAAAGACATGCTTTCCCGACCCGTGTGTTTTACAGGGATTTAAAAAAAAATCAGTCTCATTACTTAATTGCTGCCGTGTGTAAATCTCAATCATCATAAAATAATAACAAAAGTTTAAGTAATTAAAATAATACTGAATTAAATCACAAGTTTCTCTTTAAAAAGCATAGGTATTTTATAAAGAAAATACTTTCTTACTATTTCCGTTTATATTAATTACAAAAAAACAGAACAAATAACTATCTAACCTATCTACAAATTAAATTAAACTGAGTTTTCGGGCTTCCAATTTTGCTGATTCATCAATAACATCGTCAAAATCTGCTTCTATACGCAAATCATTTTAGGGACCACCCAAAAATCCTGCTTCTTTTTCTGTCGCGTGCATTACTCATGTCCTGTCCACCAATCGTTTAAGTTCACCTCCCACCAGACAAGCTCTTTCCCTTTCCCAGAAAAATAAAATACATGTGCGCAAACGGTTATAACCGGGGGACAATCAGCTTGGTTCGACAGTCAATGTAAAGTAATGTATCACGCTTTAAAATAAAATAAAGAAAAGGAATCTGTTCTCCGCCGCGCCGGTAAAAAACACTACTGTTTGTGAAAATTGCAACACCAAGAAGGAACCATGCGATTCGAAGGAAATTTATACCACACATTACTGATATGACTGTACATAAGTGATTTAATTTTCAGAAGAATACAACAATTTTTACCAGCAAAAATCAGTATCTTGTGAAGCCTCCGCGAGCTGCAATAACAACTTCTAGACGGCGTGGCATTGAATCGAAAAGGAGTTGGATGGTGTCTTGGGTAATTGCTTGTCAGGCGGCATGTATGCGAGTCCACAGATCATTGGTACTGACCGCTGGAGGACTTTGATGGGCCAGTTGCCGAGTGATCATATCCCAGACATGTTCAATAGGCGGCATATCTGGCAATCGTGCAGGCCAGGGAATAAGCGGTATCTGCTGTGTTGCGAAGAGGGTTTGAACATTCCTGGTAACTTGTGGTCGGGCGTTGCCCTGGAATATAGCACCAGGGATGCTCTGAAGGAAAGGTATGACTTCGGCCTGTGCAACTTCCCTGATGCAGTGGACGCTGGTGAGATTGTCCTCAAGTCGTAGCAGCTGGGATCGCGAATGTTACCCAATGGCACCCCACACAATCACACTTGGCGTTCGGCCTGTATGACGCTCGACAATGCATGCTGGAAGAAGGCGCTCACCACAATACCGTCTAATGCGAATGCGGCCATCATGCTAGTCCAAGTTGAATCGGGACTCGTGCGAAAACATATGTTGACAACCAGCACGCTATTGTCTGTATTGAAAACCCAATTCCAGCTTGAGGTATCCATGGTTCAGGGTAAAAGGGATGCCTGCATCCAGTCCTCTGCGCAACAGACGGCGTCGAACTGTGGAGGCAGACAAGGCCACACCTGTTGTACTGCTCCACTGTTGTGCTAACTCTAGCGAAGATGCGGAACGGTTTGTCACAGCCATGCGGACGAGGTGTCGGTTACCCCGCGGTGTCCTCACATTTCTCGGTCCACTGCTGGATTGTCGATGCAACCGGTTCTCCTCGGTCCACTGCCGCCACACGCGCATTACTGTCGTGGCGCTATGTCCCGTCCGAACTGCAATGTCGCGGTACGAAAATGCACCTTCGCGCAGACCAATCATTCGCCCCGTTCAAACTCTGTAGTATGGGGACATTGCGCGCTTCGTCGTTCCCGAGGCGGCATTATGGAATTTTGGAGACCCTTTCACAACTCGCTGTCCGTGACGCACTACTGGTGTGTATCCTAAACAGCCCTCTCGTTATACCCATCACTTGATTGTTCAGAGGCGCTGCCGCGCCCAGACATTCGCAACGACTCTGCACTTCTAATTTGTCCTACACTGCTCTGCATATCTTGCAAGTTTAACGTGATTACCATCTTGATGGTGTTGCAATTTTCGCAAACAATAGTTTAATACTCTCATAAAAGAATTACAAAAATAATTTTTAAATAAAGCGGACTCAAGATGGCATTAGCACAAGGTTCTTTGCACCGGAAACGGATGAATGAGGTTCTTTTTTTTTTTTTATTGGGGATTTAACGACCACCGTGAGCAACTCAATGGGCTGTAAGCAGCCGCTCGTCCCTAATTTAGAGTCACTGGCTCCAGAGAAGAAGGGGGGGGCAGTGCCGTAAGACAAACACAACATCCATGCCTCACCGGGATTCGAACCCGGACCCTTCGCGGACGAATGGTCAGTAGCCAGCGCTTAGACCACTGCGCCACCGTGTCGGCTAAATGAGATTCAACAGACAAGAAAAGGAATAACATTTGTTTTTCGTGCACTTGTGACTAAAAACTTGAGGTTAATTTCTGGAATAATAACAGCAATTAAATGTATGTACGCCGATGAGACATTCCATTAAGACCACCCCTAGCCTAGAGAAATGAGAGCGCCTGGAGACCAAACGGTGACGCAGGTGAAGTTCACAAAGCAGTATACATAAAACCCCAGTACCTGCTTTCGGTTAGTAGAGTATTCGTAGTCTGAAAGGGGAAAGCTGTCGATTTATCGGAGTTTAATTGTGATGGCACGGCGACTCGGAACCACGATCTTGGAAACGGCGCGACTTGTGGGTTGTTCACGTGCCGGTGTAGTGAGTTCGTGTCAAAAGTGGTGCACAGATGGTCAAACGACGAACCGTCCTCCAACAGTGTGCCATCCGCAGCTCATTGATGCTAGAGGGAAGCGGAGAGTATGCGCATTGTTCACAGCGACCTCAGGGCCACAGTGCGGCAAAACACACGCACCTACAACAGTGGTGATCAGGGCAATGTGTCACAGCACACAGTTTATAGCAGCCTTCTGCGCATGGGCCTGCGTAGCCGAAGACCCAGCCGGGTTCCCATGCTCACTGCACGTCATCGCTAACAACGCATGAAATGGGCCCAAGAACAGATTGGACCGTGGATGATTGGAAAAAAGTGGCCTGGTTTAAAGAATCAAGATTCCTGGTGCATCACGTAGACGGCCGAGCGCGGATACGCCGATTACCAACGGAGACTACGGCACCTGGGTGCACTGTTGGGCTGAAACACGGCGGCGGCGGTGATATGCTGTGGCCGATATTTTCTTGGGACACTTTAGGCCCCATTATCCCAATAGCACAATCCCTGACAGCTGTCAGATATCTGAACATCGTCGCGGATCAAGTTCATCCATTCATGGCAACTGTATTCCCTGCTGGGGATGGCCTTTACTAACAGGATAATGCGTCATGCCATACTGTCAGAATCGTCACGAAGTGATTCGAGAAACATGGTGGTGACTTTCTGTTAACGTCCTGGCTTCCAAATTCACCTGACATGAACCCAACCGAACATTTGTGGTTCGACTTGGAAAAGCGGGTTCGCGCTAAATCACGACCACCCTGAAATGTACGGGAACTTGAGGACCTGCTGTTGATATTATGGTACCAGATACCCCAGGATACTTATCGCCACCTCCTCGAGTCGATACCTCACCGAGTGGCCGCTGTTTTGCGAGATAAAAGGGGTCCTACAGCTAATTAAGTAGGTGGTCATAATGTAAGCTCATCGGTGTATAAATAATGAAAATATTCAAATGTGCATAGAAACTTTGCGCTCCCGCTGCTGTTTTAAACCATACAGTTACTAATTACTATTTATTTAATTACCCTGCTAACCACCCAAAATGCAACACCAAGAAGGAAGCATCCGATTGGCCTGAAATTCGCAGCATGCGTCGCCCGCGAAAGGGCATGCAAACGAGTAGCATTGCAGGGCATATGCAAATCATGTGGGCCCGGCACGACACCGAGAAGCACTATAAGAAGAGTGCACAGAACGCGGGGTGTAAGTAGTGGAAGTGCGTTGTGCTGCCGGACCTGTGCGTGGGAAGCTTCCTGATGGCTCGTCACAGAATACGGTAGTCATTCCAGCACGTTTCGGAGTTCGACAGAGGACGAATAGTGGTTTATCGCGACAGCGGTTTATCGTACCGAGACATCGGCGCCCGTGTGGGACGACATCCAGCTACAGTGAGGCGAGTATGGATTCGGTGGGTGCAGGAGGGACGGACGGAAGGACCGACGTAAGTGATTGCCGCAGCCGCGGCACACCACCGAACGAGAGGACCGGCATGTTGTGCGGCGGGCATTGACGGCTCGCACCGCCACATCACGAACGTTAGCGCAGGAATTAGGGTGAGTTGCGCAACAACCTGTGTCAGCACGTACGGTTCGATGTCTTCTGCAGGAGCGGGGACTTGTCGCACTGCGCCCATTGCTTCGATTACCATTGACGTTACACCGCCGGTGAGTGCGGCGGCAGTGGGCCGTTGAACGTCGCACCTGGACTACGGAATGGCACGACATTGTCTTCTCCGACGAATCCCGCTTCTGCCTGCAACACCACGATGGTCGGATCCGCGTGTGGCGGCGAGAGTCTGTATGACGCCTGCATTATGCATCGCCATACCGGTACGTCGCCTGGCGTTATGGTTTGGGGCGCAATTGGATAGGACACCCGCACCCCTCTGCTACTCTGGTACGCATCGCGGTACACTCAACAGCCACCGCTATATCTCCTACGTTTTGGAGCCTGTAGTCCTCCCTTACCTGCAGGACCTTCCAGCGGCCACGTTTCAACAGGACAATGCGTGCCCGCACGTGGCACGCATCGTGCAACAATTCTTCACGGCCCACCAGGTGTCACTGCTGCCGTGGCTCGCCTGTTCTCCCGATATGTCGCCCATCGAACACGTCTGGTCGCCGATCGGCAACCGAGTTGCCCGGCAAGCACTACACGCGGCTACGCCTGATGAACTGTGGCAACGTGTGGAAGCAGCCTGGACCGACATACCCCAAGTCCACATCCAAAGCCTCTTGCGTTCGATGCTGCGGCGTGTAGCGGCCGTTATTGCCAGCCATGGGGGCCACACGAACTATTGATGTCTGCGTGTTCCGCAAGTCGCACGGGCCTGTAAGCTCAAATTTCATCTTTGTATCTGTTGTTATGTGTCCAGTAAATCAGGCTTTGCTATCTCGTATCCTTCTTGGTGTTGCATTTTGGATGGCCAGCAGTGTATCTTAAACCCTGTATGGCACCTTCGTTTACTTGGCGTCTAGGTCAGGGCCACACTGGCCATATCATGGTCACGGCCAAAGCCATCTCGAGTACTAGAGGCCAAAGCCTAGGCGATTTTCCTGTTTGTGACGTCAGCAACCGGGTCATAATAAACCAAACAGGCTACGATTGAAACCTAGAAACAGTCTGTTTGTTTGATGTGTGCCTTGTACTGAGAGTGCTGAAGTCTTGATGTGAGGATTAGAAGAGAAATTAGTATTTTTATTAATTTAGATTTCATATTTCTTATGAATTGATGAACTAGGCCATTTTATTGCGAACATAATAGTTCCCGCGAAACTAAGTAGGCTTAAGCAATGTTTCATGTATCATTAGGCTTAAGCAACGTTTCATGAATCATTAGGCTTAGCAACTTTACATTAATTATTATGCGTTGTATTTTTGTCCAGTGCGGTTTCCTTACTTTGAACAAAATATTTAGAAATGTACTTTTCCGACGTTAAGCTGAAATAAAAGAAATGTACATCAGTCGCACATTGTGTTGCGGAAAGGATATGGAATTACCATATCAATAACGGCAGGTTTAGTGTCATGCATAGAATTTTCCTTATTAACTTATCAGATAAAGTTTTTAGGTTTTGCCCCCCCCTCCTTGTCTTTTTTCCTTAACTTATTTGGATGAAATAGAATATGATTTGTTTAAAAAGAATGCATGGTACCTACGATAGCACCGGTGAATTTCTGCAAAGCAACACATTGATGTAAAAAGAAAAAATGCTCTTTTATATCTGAATTAGTTTGTAGATATGAAACAATCACTGAGTTCATTAATCGCTCCCATGTCTCATGAAGTGTTTGCGTTTTGATTTTTACCAGATGTTTTGCATTTACCGAAATTTATAACTTTTTTCCATCGATATTGCAAAGGTACGAGAAATTAGAATTCTCATATTGCCTCGCTGTAACCTTCCTGCTAGCTAAGATGGCAGTCACGGCAGCGTTTGTTATGACTCTGATGGCGACGTCACAAATTGAGGACTAAGGCCTGCTGGCTGCTGGTACTCGGGACGGCTTTGTCACGGCCTTTGCCTATAACTGTTGCTCGATACCGCCTCAAACTTTTATTCTCTGTCATCTCTTCTAGCTTCCCTTGTTTCCCCAAATTTTTCTCCCTCTCACACACACACTGTTTAACCAATTTTTGCCTTCCTTTCGAAGACCAGCCTGTCGCCCCGGTGGCGCAGTGATCTAAGCGTTAGCCACTGATCATTCGTCCGAAAGGGGTCCGGGTTCGAATCCCGTGAGGCATGGATGTTGTGTTTGCCTAACGGCACTGGCTCTCTCCCTTCCCTGGAACCAGTGACCCTAAATTAGGGACGGGTGACTGCTTATAGCCTATTGAGTTGCTCATAGTGGTCGTTAAACCTCCAATCAGAAAAAAAAAAGACCAGCCTTTTGCCCTAACATTCCTTCCTGGGTCAATATTTCCCCTCTCTCTACTACATTTTCCTGTATCCCATTTTTCTCGAGCCTTTTCATACTTACTTCCCTTTCTTCTCTAAACGCGAAATGACTTTTGCCCTCTCCTCCTGTCTCTCTCCGTATATCTCTAGAATTCACGGTATAGCCGATTCCCCCGATTCTTTCTCTCTCTCTCTGTTTCTCTCTCTCTCTCTCTAATGCTTCTATATAGATGTCGCTGCTTTTCTGTCACGCAGATTTTCGCTTGCTCTTTCTGTCT
This sequence comes from Macrothele yani, assembly GCA_039090855.1. Classification (NCBI taxonomy): domain Eukaryota; kingdom Metazoa; phylum Arthropoda; class Arachnida; order Araneae; family Macrothelidae; genus Macrothele; species Macrothele yani. The sequence continues at coordinate 58,103,200 of CM077028.1, forward strand.
CAGTGCATCTATAGACTTTCTGAATGCCTTTCTGTCCCTCAGATTCTCTTTTTATATTCCTTAGCTATAACAACGGGGTAAATCTACACTGACGGAAAAAAATCCCAACACCAAGAAGGGGTTGTGTTAGATAAACGACAGTTGGTAGGCGGTGAGAGTACATCTGTAAGATGACGTCTATGCAAATTTCGCGCTCGGCGCATACGTGTGGCGCTAGTAGCGCCCCTCGGAACATGCAAGGCAGGTTTGCTGTAAATACGCGCTGTAACGTTCGTGAGCGTTATTTATCGTTGAGATTCGACGTAGGGTGTTGATGTTAGTCAAGAATGCCTTTAAGAAGATGAAGAAGCCATTATCAACAGCTCACGGAGTTTGAACGAGGTCGTGTAATAGGGCTACGAGAAGGTGGATTTTCTTTCCGCAATATTGCAGAACGACTTGGCAGGAATGTAGTCACTGTGCATGATTGTTGGCAGCGGTGGTCAAGGGAAGGTACTGCCTCAGGAAGACCGGGTTCCGGCCGGCCACGTGGCACTACTGAGAGGGAAGACCGCCGTGTACGGCGTATGGCCGTGGCGCATCGTACTGCGTCTGCGGCAGCAATTCGAGCTGCAGTTGCCACTACAGTGACACAACGAACTGTTACAAATCAGTTACTTGAAGGACAGCTCCGAGCCAGACGCCCTTAGCGTGCATTCCACTTACTCCAAACCACTGCCGTTTGCGACGTCAGTGATGTCAAGCTAGAGCTCATTAGAGGACGGAGTGGAGATCTGTTGTGTTTTCTGATGAAAGCCGGTTCTGCCTGGGTGCCAGTGATGGCCGTGTGTTGGTTAGAAGGCGGCCAGGTGAGCACCTGCAACCAACGTGTCTGCGGCCGAGACACACTGGACTTACACCTGGAGTTATGGTCTGGGGAGCAATTTCCTATGACAGCAGGAGCACTCTCGTGGTTACACCACGCACCCTGACGGCACAGTTGTACGTCGGTCTGGTGATTCAACCTGTTGTGCTGCCATTCATAAACAGCATTCCAGGGGGTGTTTTCCAACAGGATAACGCTCGCCCGCATGCCGCTGTTGTAACCCAACATGCTCTACAGAGTGTCGACATGTTGCCGTGGCCTGCTAGATCCCCAGATCTTTCTCCAATCGAGAACGTATGGGACATCATTGGACGACAACTCCAGCGTCACCCCCAACCAGCATTAACCGTCCCTGTATTGACCGACCAAGTGCAATATGCATGGAACTCCATCCCACAAACTGACATCCAGCACCTGTACGACACAATGCATGAACGTTTGCATGCTTGCATTCAACATTCTGGCGGTTACACCGGTTATTAATGTACCAGCATTTCACATTTAAAATGGTTCTTCTCGCGCTTACATTAAGCTGTGATCTTGAAACCTTAATCGATTAAATATGTTACCTATACAAATGTATTGCCGCCATTTCATTCCTCTACAACTATTTTTTCGTGGTGTTGGGATTTTTTTCCGTCAGTGTATATCTTCTCATTCAGATGCAGAGATATGCAGTATTGGTGGAACATGATGCAGAACAAATTTCTGTTCTTTTTTTTTTTCTTCAAAAGATGCTTGAATATGTGCCCATAGAGGGTGCACGTGCTTTCTCCTGTAAATCTGATTATGTACTTTTTTATTTCTTCCTCACAGATTTTCGCGATAACACCAATTCTGATTGCTAGTTTTTCTGTTAAATTCCATGGTACGAATGTATGCAGTAAAAATAGCGAAAATGTCGGGAATTTACAGTACAGAAAAAATACCGGGTGTGTCAGAAGATATCTACCAAGTTTAAACGGATATAACGAAGTAAATTTCTCCGTCATTTTCGGTATACGCCGGGATTCGAACCCGAGGCCGCTTATTCCGGAACAAGTCGCTCTACCAACTGAGCTACGCAGACGTTTTATTCTGATTCCTATCTGCCTCTATGTCGTGTGCGTCCTTCTGGCAGGTACGTCACATCTCCTGGTACGTTACACGGAGATAAGACCACAACGGCTGTAGACAATGTAAAGAAATTCTAACATTGTACTCAGAGATAGTTGGAATTTGTGGTGCACCAGTGTTTCTGTTTCTTTGCAGGAGTCGAGAAAATGACAACGTATACCACAGAGCAGCGTATCTTCATAGTGGAAGAGTGTCATCCATCATCGGAGAGTCCAGAAAAGGTGACGAGGGCATTGCAGAAGAAGTTCAGCGTCAAAGCCGGACCAGATAGACACACTAGAAGGCACATCGTTATCAAATTTCACACAAAGAGGTAGGTGTTGGACGATCGGACCCAAAGTGAATTTTGAATAATGGAAAAGTAGAAAATATGTTAGGTATTCCTCATAGCAAAAGCTATGCAAAGCAAAAATATTTTTTTCAACTACGTCTCTTGGAACTAGCTATAGCCAGAAAAAAGTTTTCACATTTACGCCTCCTGGCGAGAAAACTGCACATTATTTAGAAAAGATAATGTTCCCCATCCTTACCGTAGCGAATGGCATACAGTAAAAAACGGAATTTTTCAATAGGATTTTTTTTTTTTTGATTGGAGGTTTAATAACCACCGTGAGCAACACAGTGAGCTATAAGCAGTCGCCCATCCCTAATTTAGGGCCACTAGTTCCAGGAAAGGGAGAGAGCCAGTGCCGTAAGACAAACACACAACACCCATGCATAACCGGCATTCGAACCCTGGCCCATCTCGGACCAATGATCAGACGCCCACTGCGCCATCGGGGCAGCAGGATTTTTAGAAGTGGAGATAAGGTTGCAAATGTAAATACCCACTAACATCACCTAACACCAGAATTGTGAACTGAAAAAAAACACGAGTGCGTGCAAAGTATTCCACATCATGAATAGTATCTGGCACTAAAAGAATGTCTTTAATTGGACTTTTAGAACCAAAGATATTGAGAAAAACAAATTAAACATTTGCGAGCCCTAGCGGGGAAATTGTGCATTTTGAGCAGAAAATGCACACCAAATGTTTCTGTAGTTAGTAGTATCTGGCTGAAGAATTTTTTTAATTGGATGATTAGACGCGCGGATATTGCTGTAAACGGAAATATTACTTATGCTCTCTGGCTGGCAAACTTGTGCTTTAAGAAGAATTTGAAATTATATGTAGAACATTTTTTGCACCAGAAATGCTGTCCGACAAAGAAATATTTTTTAGGTCGGACTGTTAGAAGCACAGATATCGAGAAAAGTAAGATATACGAGTTAGGAACCAAAAATTCCCGGATTGGGTCCATGGATAGTTAGAGTTACATAGCTGAAGAACATCCAACTTCAAAATAAGACTCTCTTGCAACAACACACTTCTGACAGCGGCTGTAGATTTCGTCGAAGTACTTCTGGAACCCATTCTTTGCAATGTTCTTCAGTGCAAACAGCTATGCGTTTTTCACTTCTGCGCTCAAAAACCGACGATCCTGAAGTCGACGTGTTAGCTCAGGGAAGAGGTAGAAGTAGCAGGGGGGGGGGCGAGGTCAGGTGAGTACGGTGGATGTGGGAGGAGAACAGCTCTTGTTTTGGCGAGAAACTCACGAACGAGGAGTGACCTGTGTGCAGGTGCATTGTCGTCCAACAGCACCCACGATTGATCGCCGCACAGTTGAGGGCTCTTCTTGTGGATCGGCTCACGTAAACGTCGCATGATGACCAGATAGAGCTCCCTGTTGACAGTGCGACCTTCAGGGATAAATTCAAGATGAACAATACCCTGGATGTCGAAGAAGACCTCTAGCATGATCTTGCCTTTGCTGCGATCTCAGCGGAATTTCTACTTGCGTGGAGACGATGGCGATTTTCACATAGCTGATGCCCGCTTAGTCTACGGGTCGAAGAGAAAGCCCCATTTTTCATCTCCCGTTATAATTCTTCTAAGAAATTGTGGGTCTTGGTTGGTGGCGGTTACGAAATCACCCCACCATTTCCATCCGTATGACAAACTGATCTTCAGTTAACATGCATGAGACGCACAAATGAGTTACAAAGCTGAAGCACATCCACCGTGTTGTTTTTTAACAGATCATCTGTTAGTATTCGTTGATACGTAGTCTCCGATATCCCAGCAGCCTCTGATATTTGTTCGATCGTTCGTTGTCTGTTGGCGCGTACGATGGCCGCAACCTTCAAAATGCTTTCACCCGTGGAAGCTGTCACGGGCGGCCCGCTTCGTTCGTCATGCTCGACCTCCTGTCTCCCTTCTCTGAAACGTCGATGCCAATCGAATGTTTGTGACCGTGTTTTTACCATAAACTTGCTTCAACATCTCTTAAGTTTCTGTTGGACTTTTGTCCAAACAAACGCAAAACTTAATGTTAACGCGCTGCTCAAAAAACGCCATTTTTCACCAATCTCCGAACACTGCGAAAGTTGCTCACAATACCCAAATGTACAGTTTTTCAGCGAGGGCATGACGTAGATGGACGAAACCAATTTCCCTGTGAGGAGGGATAATGTCGTAACGTAATCCAATAATCAACGTGGGTATGCGATGCACGTACTTTGCCGTACAGGCGCAGTCCGGGAACTTTTGGATCCTACTGAGTACAACTACACTCCCTGGAAGAAAAACTATTCCTTATTTTTAGTTGAAGGTATTCTCAAAAGATTTTTCGTGGAGAGCGATAGCTTATCACAAAATAATTTCTTTCAGTAGATGTTTCAGATGCGCACTCATCATAAATATAAATATACACTTACGCCCGTAGTGGCAAAACTGTTCTTCCCAAAAATTAGAAATTATATGCAAAACATTTCCCAGCAGAAATTCTATCCAATGCAGAAAGAATTTTTCAAATCGGACTTTTAGAAGCAGAGATATCGGGAAAACCACAATTTAACCTTACGACCTAGCTGAAAATCTCGGCACTACTTGAAAAAGAAACTGTACCTAAAAGTAGTTAGCCCCCGTTATAAATGGTATCGAAGGGAAGAAAGAATTATTTCAACCGAATATTCAAAAGCAATGATATAGTGTTATACGTATTTTGAATTCGATAGTATCTGCATTTACTGTAGAGGCGAAATTATGCATTGGAAAACTACTGAAATGCAAAGATGATCATTCTCACATTTCAAGCTTTTTAATTCAAAAATAAATTTTATAATCGGACTAATAGTCGCAGAGATATGGTATCCACAGACGGACAAAGTAATAACATTAGTACGCACCTTATTTTTCACAAAAGACGTCCTAAATATATCCGCTCCGATCCGAGACAATGTTCTCGAACCTGGACACGGAAAGTGGGCTGTCTGGTCAAAGGACGGAGATACACACAATCGAATATTCATATATAATAATAATAATAATAATGGTATCATCCGCAAACGACGTATACAGTGCTGGACAAAAGTATTGGCACACTCGGTACGTTTGAAAAAAAAATAGTGAAAAATTATTAGAAAAAGCAATTATTTTCAAAACAAAAGCTATACACACATAGTTAAGAATAATATAAAGTACAAGGGGGCATCCTGAAAGTAATGCCTACTCCTTAATAACTTTTGATATTTTGAAGTGATTTTAATGAAACGGCTCTGACATGTACTATGTTATGTTACCAATGTGGGAACAAAAATTTTTCAGAATCGGAAATAAAGATCATGAATGACAAAAAAAAAAAAAAAAAAAGAAGGCAGCTAGCCGTAATTGAATTCCTGGAAAAAGAGGGATGTGAGGCTCCAGAAATCCACAGAACACTCCTGGCGGTGTATTGATATGGAGCTGCCACAATTGATATCAGTAATGACCAAAGATGGATGAAGCGGTTTTGAGAGGGAGAAAATTCAGTGTCGCACAAACAACGGAGTGGAAGACCAGCAACTGCAGTGACAGATGCCAACAGGCAACGAGTGAAAGACCTCATTATAGCTCATCGTCGTGTCACCATCCAGGAGTTGTGTGATGCAATAATTCATTGTGGTCATAGTGCTATGGAAACATTAATTAGGGATCTGGGCTACAGAAAATTTGTTCAAAGTGGATCCCAAGAAACCTAACCCATGAACAATGTGAGCAAAGGGTGAACATGTACCGGAACCTCTTGGACTGTTATGAGAGAGAGAGAGAGGGTGAGGTGTTTTTCTCTAATGTTGTGACGGGGGATGAAACCTGGGTGTGTCTTCATGACGCAAAAACAAAACGTGCGCCAATGGAATGCCACCGCACATCTTCACCTCGACAGAAAAAGGTGAAAATAACTCGTTCCGCAGAGAAAATGATGGTGACAATTTCCCGGGACAAAAGCGGTGTCATTTTGACTGATTTCCTTGAACGGAGTGCAACAATAAACAGTGCTCACTATGTGCAGCCATTGAAGAAGCTAAAGAAAGCTATCAGAAAGAAAAGACGTGACATTCCACTTCATAGTGTTGTTTTACATCATGATAAAGCGCGCCCTCACACCTCAATGGAGACTTCATAGTCTATTGTCAAAATGGGGTGGATGGTGATGCCCCCTACAGTCCTGATTTGGTTCCCTCAGACTTTTCCCTCTTTGCCCCTTTGAAAAATACCGTTAGTGGGGAATATTTCAACTTTGTGACAGACGTTAAACTGGCTGTGAATTCTTGGGTGAAACTACAGTCTTAGGAATTTTTCCAAAATGGATGTTACCAATGTGTTCAAAGATGGCGGAAATGTATAGAAAGCGATGGACAATACTTTGAATAGGCTAGCATTATTAACAATATGTCCAAGTATTTTGCCACCAAGTTTCACATTTTTGCTGCTACAAATATCTTGTGAGGGGCGAGGCATTACTTTCAGGATGCCCTTTGTATATTACAACAATTTAAACAAAAGTTTCAAATGAATGTATTCTTAGAAAGTTGAAGTTTCCTACGCATCAAAACAAAGGACAAAAGTATTGGCACAGTCGAACATAAAACAGCAAAAATATTACAATTAATATTTCGTAGTGAATTCGTTTCGTAATAACAGCTATAAAGTCTCTTTGACATTGAGAAACACTAATTTTTGTGTTGTTTCAGAGGAATTTTTTTTTCAATTCTTCAAGGGAAATCTTTTCAAATGATCCATGTTCAGCATCTCAAGTTTTTTCACTCCATCTTCAAGTTCTTTTCATAAATGTTCGATAGGATTCAAATCAGGGTATTGTGTGGGAGTTTTTATAGTGTGGGGAGTACAATAAAGTTGCCATTGATGGACAATATGGGCCGTATGTTTAGGGCTGTTGTACTGCTGGAAGTAAAAGTCACTATCCAAATTTAGTTTATCCGCACTTTGCGGAAGATTTTTCTAGATAATATTTAAATATATCATTTTGTCCATTGTACCATCTATGAATACAAGTTTCCCTACATCAGCAGCCGATATGCAACCCTACATAGTCACTCCTGCACAATCCCATGCATTACTGTGGCTTCAACATTTTTCTCTTGCAGCTCTGTCTTGCGCTTTCTCCAAACGAAATTCTTTCCATTGAAGCTCATTAGAGCGAATTTACTTTTGTCTGAAAACGACACTTTAGACCAAAAAGCCTTACCTTTATTTAAATGCTCATTTGCGAAGGCAAGCCTCTTCTTTCGAGTAATTTTACTGATTTACGGCTTTCTTCTGGCTACTCTCGCTAGGTAACCAGCACGAAGGACTCTGCGGACAGTTTTGGGATGAACGACTTTGTTCAAATCTTCCTTTAGAGCTGTTGTATACTTCAGTTGACGAAATTTTTGGATTTTTCGCAACGGAACGGACTACCTTTCGCTCTTCTTCTGGAGTCAACTTCCGCGGGTGGCCACATCTGAGTTCATTTTCCAAGCTGTGGGTCGATTCAAATCGTTTAATTACATTTCTGACCGTGAATCGACTCTTTGGAACAATTTTCCCGATTTCTGAATATGATTTGTTAAGACTATATAAATGTATGACGCTTTTTCTTTCCCTTATTGTTGTTTTAGCTCCTCTGCTATCAGGGACGGCGTCAGAAAATTTTCAACGGGGGAGAGGGGGCGGCTCTAGGGTGGGCGCTCCAAAATCTGGCGCGGGGGGGGGGATTGTGCTTCTTATATATATATTATTAAAGTCACGAATTTTAAAAACCGCCGTCGCTTGCCCTAAACAAAGCTTTTCCTTGACTTCCGCTGCACATGCAGCACTTTCAAGTGTGGCAACTGATGAATCTGCCCTTCTTGATTTCATTTTCCTATAAGAAGTACACGACACCAAGCAAATTTTGTGGGTCAAGCTGTTTTGGTGTTTTTTAAAACCCGAATCCTTTTCAAGTGCTTTTTTCCAATTGTTGTAACCTCGCTGAGCGAAGGTGACCTCATGTTTTTCGTCGTCCGATGAAAACATTCTACACGGAAAACAAAAGGCGGAATCTCTCTTTATATTATATGCAAGACATGGAAACATGTTATACTAATATGTACGGAAGCTTCTTTGTTCGTTACCGTATTTTTTTCTGGGAACTGTTTTAATATAGACTGTGTGGGTTGATCCAAAAGTGAAGTTGCTATATCAAGCTCTCCGAGTTCAACATTTTTTGTCTTGCGACCAGTTGGTCCTTCCAGTGTTTTATTTTCACAACCATTGCGTTCATAAAAATTTTCCATTGAATCACTACAAGCACTTAAAGAATCCTCGTTGATTTCTAATGATTCATCACACGCTGTTGATGAAGTTGAAGCCGTCTGATAATAATCACTATCCGCTTTTTAGGCACTATCGCATAATTTACTTTTCTTCTTCTGATTAACACTTGTTCGAAAAAATCATGGATTGATTGTTTTGCGGACATGTTATTTCAAACTTTGGTTTGGGAAGAAATACCTCATTTTTCATGTATCACGTACAATACGTGCAAAAAAAAAAAATCAAGCAAGAAAAATTAGATTTTCCACCAGAACGAGAAAGAAAACGAGTGTAACTACTAACTAGCCAAGAGAAATTTCGCTCACTGATGTCTGGTGGTGATTGACGCCGATCATGTTTTCGACGATCGTGATAACGCCCACTACTTGCCATAGACTGCGAGGGCGCCAGGGCGGTGATGGGATTGGCAGAGTGATGCTTATTCAACTTTTCAACCCACTGGCATGAGCCGCGGCATCGGGTTGACGATGTTCTTTGAACTTCCGGCCGGTTTTCGACATCTGTGCGCCAAAGGGGAAGCCCAACATGCAAGTAAGGTTTCCCGTCTGAGTCATGGATCGTGATCGGAGGAACATAATTGCACAATGCTACCCTTCACCCATTACCACAGAAAAAATCTGGGGAGGGGAGGAAGGGGGCTCACCCCACCCCCACCCCGTGGCGCCGTCCCTGTCTGCTATCCATTTCGGTAGTAACAGCAAATAGATCGAAATATCAACAATTTTTTCACGCATGATAAGGATAGAAAAGACGTCGAGTTTTATATGCAGTATCTACCGCAATGGGCACGTGGCATGACGTAAGCGAAATTTAAATACTATCACTATGCCAATTTTTGTCCGTGCAAATCTTGTATCTGCAAATACTTTCTACGTTTTCAGAGGCTAAAGTTATGTAAACAATATGTTTTCTGCAGAGTTATTACGGGATGAGCAAAATCTATACACTGAAGAACAATTGAATTACAGACAGCTGGCGTTATACAAATGTGGCGCTGTGTGCGGCCTCGTAAACGGAAACTACATGACGTATGCAGCGATCCGACAATATAAGGAGTGATGCGACGGGAATCAGTAAGAGTCGGACGCAGTATGGGTAAGACGAAGGATCTAAGCGCATTTGATCGTGGGCAAATCGTCGGGGCCCGACGAATGGGTCACTTCATCTCGGAAGTCGTGCAGGCACTGGGATTGTCACGAGCCACTGTGTCACGCGTGCACCATGAGTACATCGAATCCGGTAAAACCATCCCTGCAAGGGCCAACTGCCGTGGACAACAGCATGTGGATGAGCGGGGTCACCGTCGGCTAGCTCGCATTGTAACAGCGGATAGACGGGCCACAGTGCAAGAAATCACTCGGCAATTTAACGCTGGTGCACAAAAACGTGTAAGCAGCCACACCATCCAGAACTATCTCCTCGCTATGGGGTACAGGAGCCATCGCCCCACGAGGGCACCGCTGCTGACCGCACATCACAGGGTGCAGAGATTAGCATGGGCGCGGGAACATCGCCACTGGATCCTAGACATGTGGAAAAATGTTGCCAGGACTGATGAGTCGAGATTCACGTTGGTACATGCGGATGGCAGGATACGAGCACGCCGCGAACCACATGAAGCGATGGATCTTTCTTGCCAGCAATGTACTCTTCAAGCTGGTGGGAGTGGAATTCTCGTCTAAGGACTGTTTACGTGGACTGAAACGGGACCCCTAGTACGTGTGACATCGTCCCTCACAGATCAACATTACCGGGATATCCTGGACGACCATTTGTTCCCGTTTGTGCGTCTTCAACATCCCACTGGGGACCTCATCCTGCAACAAGACAATGCAGCTCCCGAATTGTATCCGAATGGTTGGATGAACACTCTACCGACGTGACCTCGCTTCCTTGGCCAGCTAGGTCCCCTGACCTTAATCCCATCGAGCACATCTGGGATGCCATCGAGAGAGATGTTCGAGGCTCTGACCCCCACCATAAAATCTTCGTGAACTGTGGGAGCTTGTTCAGGAGTCGTGGATCCGTATGGCTTCCCAACGCTTCCGGTGTCTTGTCGAGTCCATGACGAGACGAATCGCCGCTGTCATCAGAGCGAAAAGGTGGTGCTACACGTTACTAGACAGGTATCTCTAAGTTGCTCTTCAGTGTAATAATTATTATCATGCGACCAGTTCATTGGGCTGCATTTGTTTTTACTATTATTTTTATACAATAATTTCAGGAATCGGCTGTGTGCCAATACGTTTGTCAACCACTGTATATAGCGGCAGATATCTCCGCAAGCACAAGTAGTAGCATTCGCAGTTCAGATGGCAGCTTATCAGGATTTAAGCCATTTCGAACATGGTATGATAGTTGGCACTTCGCGCACTGGGACCCGACCACCCGTTATCAATGTCCAGGCTCGAGAACACTAACTCGATTCTCTTTCGGTTAGCGATGCTATGAGTGCATGATCAAATCCAACAAGAAAATTTCATGCTAGAAGTACTAAAGAAATAGATTTACCGTCTTATGCACGATAGGTTAAAAACTTTAATTAAAATATTTACAGTCTAAAGGTACTTCATTACATTACATATTAAAAGCACTCTCTAACAGTTAAAAACACAACATTAGACCTTTCAGGCCTACTTTAGGTCCTTCGATTGGCAGAACATAAATATACCCTCCGGGTAGCTTCTGAGTCTACAGTAATGTCAACACTCTGTTTACAAGGTGAGGGCACACCTCAGTGGGATGAGGTGACTATTCTTAGTACACCAAAAAGAAAATCAAACTTATTGTTAACTGAAAGTACACTGAAGAGCAATTGAATTAGAGATACCTGTCTAGTAACGTGTAGCACCACCTTTCGCCCTGATGATCGCGGCGATTCGTCTCGGCATGGACTCGACAAGACACCGGAAGCGTTGGGAAGCAAAACGGATCCACGACCCCTGAACGAGCTCCCACAGTTCACGAAGATTTGATGGAGGGTCGAACATCTCTCTCGGTGGCATCCCAGATGTGCTCGATGGGATTGAGGTCAGGTGACCTAGCTGGCCAAGGAAGCGAGGTCACGTCAGTGGAGTGTTCATCCAACCATTCGGATACAATTCGGGAGTTGCTTTGTCTTGTTGCAGGATGAGGTCCCCAGTGGGATGTTGAAGACACACAAACGGGAGCAAATGGTCGTCCAGGATATCCCGGTAGCGTTGAGCTGTGAGGGACGATGTCACACGTACCAAGGATCCCATTTCAGTCCACGTAAACAGTAGTCAGACCAGAATGCCACCCCCACCAGCTTGAAGAGTACCCTGCTGGCAAGAAGGATTCATCGCTTCATGTGGTTTGCGCCGTACTCGTATCCAGCCATCCGCATGTACCAACGTGAATCTCGTCTCATCAGTCCAGGCAACATTTCCCCACATGTCTAGGGTTCAGTGGCGATGTTTCCCCGCCCATGCTAATCTTTGCACCCTGTGATGTGCGGTCAGCAGCGGTACTCTCGTGGGACGATGGCTTCTGTACCCCATAGCGAGGAGATGGTTCTGGATGGTGTGGCTGCTTACAAGTTTTTGTGCACCAGCGTTAAATTGCCGAGTGATTTCTTGCAATGTGGCCCGTCTATCCGCTGTTACAATGCGAGCTAGCCGACGATGACCCCGCTCATCCACACGCCGTTGTCGACGGCAGTTGGCCCTTGCAGGGATGCTTTTACCGGATTCGATGTACTCAGGGTGCACCAGTGACATAGTGGCTCGTAAAAATCCCAGTGCCTGCACGACTTCCGAGATGGGGTGACCCATTCGTCGGGCCCCGACAATTTGCCCACGATCAAATGCGCTTAGATCCTTCGTCTTACCCATAATGTGTCCGACTCTTACTGATTCCCGTCGCATCACTCCTTATATTGTCGGATCGCTGCATAAGTCATGTCGTTTCCGTTTATATGGCCGCCCACAGCGCCACATTTGCATAACACCAGCTGTTTCTAATTCAATTGCTCTTCAGTGTATGTATATATACAAGTTACGACATCAAACCTGTAATGAGGACTACCCGTGCGTTATTGCGGAACCATGGAAACGGTTGTTGGCCATTGAAGGAGCACTTGCTTAACCTATTGGTCTTCACAAATTTTTTAACACGTGCGCAAACCTAAATCATTGTAATACCCTGTGTATATAAAGATTTTTTTGATTGGAGGTTTAACGACCACCGTGAGCAACTCAATGGGCTATAAGCAGTCGCCCGTCCCTAATTTAGGGCCACTGGTTCCAGGGAAGGAAGAGAGCCAGTGCCGAAGGACAAACACAATATCCATGCCTCACCGGGATTCAAACCCCTACCCCTTTTGGACGAATGATCAGAAGCCATCACTTAGACCACTGTGCCACCAGCGGCTATATAAAAATTGTAACATTTTTTTTTATTGTGGGTTTAACGACCACCATGAGCGACTCAATGGGCTATAAGCAGTCGCCCGTCCCTAATTTAAGGCCACTGGTTCCAGGGAAGGGAAAGAGTCAGTGCCGTAAGACTTAAATGTTACATACTGCGCCACCGGGGCGGCATTGTATGTAACATTTAAGTTAATCAACATTGTATACTGAACTACGTCTGAAGATAGGCCTAAAGTAGGCCTGAAAGGTCTAATGTTGTGTTTTTAACTGTTAGAGAGTGCTTTTAATTAGTAATGTAATAAAGTACCTTTAGCCTGTAAATAACTTAAATGACGTTTTTAACCTATCGTGCATAAGACGGTAAATTTATTTCCTTAGTACGTGATCAAAGTTTCGCTTCGGAATATTTTTTTTGTTTTAATTCTTAAGGACTAATTGACCAAATTTCAATTGCTGTTCACTGGGAATCCTTCTCCACCTCTGTTTTCACTGCCTCACAGGGAAGGCAACGTCTTTTTTCTTCTAAAGGAATTCTATTTGCTCTGTCAAACACAGATACAAAACTTCAAAAAAAAAAAAGGGGGTGGGGGGTAAAACCAGGCCGGAAATTTTAATCTTGGATACAGGTTTTAAACCAGCCCGTGAATTTTAGTCTTGTGGTCCACTACAGAAACACACGTACCCACACGTGAACATCTCATAAATTCTCAAGAAAAAAAAAAAAGGGGGGGGGGACACAGTAGCAACTGTGCCGAACCTACAATGTAGAACTACGCCAACTGTCACTATCTCATGGCAGCCGTATAGTTGCTACTGTTACATTTGATTTTTTCAGATGTAAAATTTAAGAAACAAGTTAGTAAAATCATGCAATGCATTGATTATGATACGCTTTCCAACATGCCGGAAATCATTACTCAAGTTATGAGGATAATGGCTGTGAAATAAGTATCGCTCCTGTGTCCTGACCTTTGACCCCATTTCGATATTATACAGAACCGATTCAGTATACCTCCGGAACAACATGATAAAGTTTTGTCACAATCGAAGCATTTTTAGTCAAGTTATGAGGATAATGGCTGTGGAATAAATTTCGCTCCTGTGTCCTGACCTTCGACCCTATTTCGATGATATTTTTTTTTTTTTTTTTTTTTGATTGGAGGTTTAACGACCACCGTGAGCAACTCAATGGGCTATAAGCAGTCGCCCGTCCCTAATTTAGGGTCACTGGTTCCAGGGAAGGGAGAGAGCCAGTGCCGTAAGACAAACACAACATCCATGCCTGACCGGGATTCGAACCCGGACCCCTTACGGACGAATGATCAGAGGCCAGCGCCTTAGACCACTGCGCCACCGGGGCGGCAATGATATTCAACAGAACCAGTTCAGTGTCCCACTGGAACAACATGATATAAAGTTTTGTCGCAATCGAAGCATTTTAGTCAAGTTATGAGGATAATGGCTGTGGAATAAATCTAGCTCCTGTGTCCTGACCTTCCACCCTATTTCGATGATATTCAACAGAACCAGTTCAGTGTACCACTGGAACAACATGATATAAAGTTTTGTCGCAATCGAAGCATTTTTAGTCAAGTTATGAGGATAATGGCTGTGGAATAAATCTAGCTCCTGTGTCCGGACCTCCGACCCTATTTTGATGATGTTCAACAGAACCTGTTCAGTGTACCTCTGGAACAACATTATAAAATTTCATCGAAAACGAAGCATTTTTACGTAAGTTATGACGCATAAGGGCAATGGAATGGATCCCGCTCCTATGTCCTGATCTTTGACCCCATTTCCGCCATTTTCAATAAAATTTGACCCCAGGTGGTCCCCTACCACATACTAAAATTTAATCGAAATCGAAACATTTTTACCCAAGTTATGACGCATAAGGGCAATGGAATGGATCCTACTCCTATGTCCTGACCTTTGACCCCATTTTGTCCATTTTTAATAGAATTCATTCCACGGTGGTCCCCTATCACATACGAAAAGTTTATCGAAATCTAAACATTTTTACGCAAGTTGTAAACTATAAGGACAATGGAATGGATCCCGCTCCTATGTCGTGACCTTTGACCCCCATTTCGTCCATTTTTAATAGGGTTCGTCCCTATGCAGGTGGTCCGTACCACATACTAAAATTTCATCGAAATCGAACAATTTTTACGCGAGTTATCGTGCGGACGGACAGACAAAGCTGTAGCATATACGTTTTTTCAACCTACGGTTGGAAAGCGTAAATAAAACGGAAGAAATTTTTTACTTTATTTACTTAAAGGAAACTTGTACTATATACAATTCATAGTAACTTATGCTGATTATAAATTAACGTTAGTAGAAGTAGAAGGCGTAGTACCATTGTTGTCAGTGGTTATTGCTAAAATCGTTTCTGAAGAAATCGTTCTTCAGAAACAATTTTTCAAACTCCTTAGTGCCTTGTTATAAACTTAGCAATACGCCTCATGTACTCTTCTTGTTATTGCTCTTGTCTAGATTCAGAATGCATCGGCGGTGTAAAGGTTTGAGACGTAATACATTCATAATCCAGCGAAGTTGTAAAGGCTGGCGATGCACATTGGTATTATATGCTCAGTGTAAAAATTTGGATCGATGACATTAGTCTCCATCTGTTCAAGCTCAATTTGTGCAGGTCAAGTGGAAGTTCGTGACTGTAGAGTCGAACTCGGGTGAAACGCATCCTGGCGCGTGCGCTTATGACGAGCTCTACATTCCCGTGATCTTTCGGTTGATGACTTAGCGGGCCTTTTCGCTTTTCGGATTCCTCTGGTTCTCCTCTAGCTGTTTCTTTAATTTTCGTCGGTTCTTATAGCAATTTTCCCTGGATTTTTGCGGCATTTCTAAAGTTTCGTTACTAAATGTTTTTTTATGTAAAAAATAAATACATTTTAAATCTACTTTATTTCGGTTTATCACATGCTTCCGTTAGCTACGGAGTGGGGGGGTTGAGGTCATCGCTATCATTATCTATTCACTAGTTATCAACCTTAAAACGGCGTGCGGCGAAACAGAATCCCGTGAAATTTAGCTTAACTTTCTAACGCTACTATACCGAAGGGTTAAGGGGTGGGGGCTTGAAACTTGCTTAGTTATAAATGCGACTCTATAAACTGTCTAATGATGTATTATTTATTACTTTACGATTATTAGTTTCGAAGATATAAGCGTTCAAAGAGTGACATGTTACCCCCCTGCCCAAAGCAGAAAAGACGTAGTTCTAAGTCAAAAAAATTCTGTTAACTCCTGGATGGAACAAAACTTTTTTTTTGATTGGAATTTTAACGACCACCGTGAGCAATTCGATGGGCTATAAGCAGTCGCCCGTCCCTAATTATAAAACTCTTGAGATTTGCATTGTAAAACTAATTCAGTCGTGAACACGTTTTAGCCGCAATTTAAGGGTGAAGAAATTTTTAAAACTCCTTCACGCTTTTTTTTTTTTTTTTTGATTGGAGGTTTAACGACCACCGTGAGCAACTCCCATTGGGCTATAAGCAGTCGCCCGTCCCTAATTTAGTGTCACTGGTTCCAGGGAAGGGAGAGAGCCAGTGCCGTAAGACAAACACAACATCCATGCCTCACGGGATTCGAACCCGGACCCCTTATGGACGAATGATCATAGGCCAGCGCCTTAGACCACTGCGCCACCGGGGCTGCCTCTTCATGTTTGAATATAGCACACACTATATTGACAAAAGTCACCGGAGACCTAAAAAAGAAGCACAACATAGCATTTATTGACATACATTAGTACGGTGTCGGTCCACCTTTGGCCTTAATGCATGCACTGACCCTTCAAGACATGCTTTCGACAAGGTTTTGGAACACAGCGATAGGTATGCGCTTCCATTCAGTACATAATGCTGCTGCTAACTGTTGCATAGTAGTAGGCCTTGGTTCCAAACTTCTTATGTGGCGCTCTAATTCATCCCATAGGTGCTCTATGGGATTAAGATCAGGGCTCTGTGCTGGCCAGTCCACACACGATACGGAATCATCGTCAAACCACGCCGTAACAGTCTTTGCTTTATGGCTCGGTGCATTATCCTGCTGGTACCAACAATGCTCGGTTCCATAGTATTGCCACAGAGTTGGTAGGGTATAATTGTCCAGAATATCGAGGTAGACGTGCTGGTTAACAGGTTTGTCCACGACAACCAATGGGCCGGGACCATACCACGAAAAACACCCTCACGCGAGTACACTGCCAGCTCCAAACTTGACCGTAGGAACAGGACACTGAGGTAAATGGCGTTCTCCCGGCTGCCGCCATACTCATACACGGCCATCAGACTGATGGATCGTGCATCTGGATTCTTCAGCCCATAGGACCCGTTTCTATTGATCTACGGTCCACGATAAATGTTCTTTACACCATGCTAAACGACGAGTAGCATTCCGAGTGGAGATGAAAGGCTATGAGCAGACGCACGACCACGGTAACCCATGCAATGAAGTTCTCTGCGAATACGTGTACATACTGAGGTTCCAGCATTTTTACTCATCTGTACACTGAGGTTTTGTGCAGTACTCCGTCGATTAGCTGTAACGACTCTCGTGAGGCTTCGACGTCCACTATCACTGGTGTTCTTTGGTCTGCCATTACGTTTTGCTGCTACTGGCACGCCATGTGTCTTCCACTTATTCAGTACATCCAAAATAGTTGACTTGGGTATGTTTAAACGCCTCTCGGTTTCGCTTATGGACAACCTACTAATATAACACCCAACAATCTTTTCTTTCTCAAAGTCAGTTCTCTCCCGCTGCGACATTTTTACTCAACCTCACAGTGCGATGTGGTCGCGGTCAGATGCACGCTTGTTTTTATACCATTTGCAGCTGTGCCGCGCATCTAAACAACGAAGCGGATCCGTTCATTTGCTTTTGAAGGGGTGTCCGGTGACTTTTGTTAATATAGTGTACATAGCATATCAAACAACCATGCCCAAAACCGGGTGTTGTACCAGATATTTCTTTGGTCACTGGTCGTCTATTGCGCAACGGTATTCGTACAACCTCCTTGAATAGACGCATTCTTTAAGTATACTCATTATTTTGACCCATGAACCAGTAAGTAGTTTCTTTTAAAATAAATGTCGACGAGACACGGATTTTGAAACCTTTGGCTGAAGAATCGCTTTGTTCTCTGTGTCTGTACGTGGATGAGAGTGTGGGGATGATGGACCATTAAAAGTTTTAATAGTGCCTCCTTTAAGATTACAAAGGATGTCCCTGTGGCTCCAAGACCAACGACCAACGCTTAACCGTAATTACCTTAATTTATTTATAACACCATGCTTGGTCCAGCGGTCATTCTAGAGCAAATGCCCAATATACACTAGAAGAAAACGCTAATTTTTTTTTAAAAGACGATAACGTTTTAGACGGATAATATATACATCCAATGAAGTTAACGATTCTTATTCCTAAATAAAAAGTAATTATTCGTTCTTTCCAAGCAATCCAGTTAAAGACACCAGAAATTGTGGGCTATTTCTAGAGTAGTCCACCGAGAAACATCCCAACATTTCGGAGGCCCAATCTGCCCCTGCCAATGATACAATGTATGACAGTTAAAAGTTGATTGTGCTCCAGGTCGCAGTGTTTCTTTCAGGACTTTTTGGACGGGGGGTGGGGGCAAATGGAACTTTAGAGGGAGCAAGTTTTCCATTTGTCTCATATATATATATATATATATACACTATAGGGATGTAAGGTCAGGTGATGCGTAACATCACAGCCTCTCCTTGACAAATGTCAACCCCGCCTTCTCGTGGTGCATCCTGTTCCCACTAAAGGGGCTCTGACGACCGCCCATAGCGGTATAACTATACCATCGGGATTAGAGGAAATTCTATCCCACACTCACCAACCCGCTTGGCCAGCGTGGTGAGTTATGGCCAAACCCCTCCAAAATGATTCCACAACTTAAATCTTGGCCCTCAGTCTCCGGCAGCCGGAATGTACCTGGCCAAGGCAGCGGCCAGTGCGACATGAAGGCAGAGGGTGCTAAGAATCCCCGGAGAACCGGACTAGGCTGCCATCTGATGCTGACCTTGGCTACTTACAATGGACGCTCTCTATCTTCTGATTCAAGGCTTCTTGAATTGGAAGAGGAACTACAAAGGATCAAGTGGGACATCGTGGGGCTAAGTGAGGTAAGGAGAAAAGGAGAAGATCTCATCGAACTGAAAAGTGGACATCTCTTCTACTATCGTGGGACAGATACTGGCAGAACTAGTGGTGTTGGATTTATAATAAACAAGAAACTGAAGGATAAAGTTGTAGAAGTTGAAAGTTCCTCTGACAGAGCTGCACGGCTTGTTATCCAACTCTCGAAAAGATACCAGGCTCAGATTATTCAAACTTATGCACCCACCACAAGTCATCCTGAAGAAGAAATTGAAGAATTTTATGAGGAAATTTGTCATCTAAATAATAAAGGTAAGCAGCACTTGAAAATAATTATGGGAGATTTCAATGCAAAAATAGGGCAACGGCAACAGAATGAAACTTCAGTAGGTAAATTCGGTCACGGCAACAGAAACCAGCGTGGAAATACTCTCGTTGAGTTTGCAGAGGCAGAAGGGTTTTTCATCTTGAACTCCTTCTTCAAGAAAAAGCCACACAGGAAATGGACATGGAGACATCCAAATGGGACGACAAGTGAAATTGATTTTATTATGTGTAACAAAAAATTCGTCATAGAAGACTGCAGTGTGCTAAACAAGTTCAACACAGGTAGTGACCATAGATTGGTGAGATGTAAGATGCACCTCAACACTAAACTTGAACGTGGCAAGCTCATAAGACAAACAAAATCTATTGACATAACCAACCTTAAAAAACACCATAATACCTTCAAGTTAGAACTGAAGAACAGGTTCTCTGCTTTAGAAGGCCTAACATCGGAAGAAGTGGACATCTCTGAAGTTAACAGAAAAGTAACCAAAGCTCTTATGGAAACAGCAACAAAATTAGCTGGGTCTAAGAACAAGTTGCATGTGAACAAATTATCAGGAAAAACCAAAATGTTGATGCAAAAAAGAAGAGAGATGAGGACAACTAAAGAAGTGACTTCCAAAGTGGAATATATAGAGCTATGCAAGACAGTAAGAAAAAGTATCACTGAAGACGTAAGGAAATTCAACTGTGAACTAGTGAGGAAAGCAATTGAAAACAACCAAAGCCTAAAGATAGCAAAGGGACATCTCAGTAAGGGAAGAAAACAGATTATGGCACTGAGAAAAGAAGATGGTTCTGTAACAAGAAATAGAGGCGAAATTTTGACAAGAGTGAAAGATTTCTACTCCAAATTATATGAAAGGGATGATATATGCACTCCAGACATCATGAAAGATACCAGTACCAGAGTTCCTCCAGTCCTTCCAGCAGAAGTTGCACATGCAATCAAGAACATGAAGCGAGGAAAAGCTCCAGGAGAAGATGGAATTACTGTAGACATCATACAAGAAGCAAGTGGAAAAATCGAAACAGTACTCGCCCAAATTTTCACTCGATGCCTTAATGAAGGAAAGATTCCTGAGGATTGGAACACCGCTACAATGATCCTGCTACATAAGAAAGGTGACATTGAGGATCTCGGAAACTACAGACCTATCAGCCTCCTATCAGTAGTTTATAAAATCTTCACTAAAGTTCTTTCACACCGCTTGAAGGTAACACTGGACATGGCTCAACCGAGAGAACAAGCTGGATTCAGGAGTGGCTACAGCACAATAGATCATATCCACGTGCTGAGAGAACTAATTGAAAGAGCGAGGGAATATGAACTTCCATTGTGCATGGCTTTTATCGATTATGAAAAAGCTTTTGATTCGGTGAAACCATCAGCAGTTACAATGGCTCTGAAAACCTGCGGTATTGAAGATGCATACATTAATATTATTAATAACATCTATGAAAATGCAAGTGCAAAGATTAGGCTGTTTGAAAATACAACACACGTAAAAATTGGAAAGGGAGTGAGACAAGGTGACACCATATCTCCGAAGCTCTTTAATGCCACATTGGAGGGTGTTTTTCAGTCACTGAGCTGGGAAAACAAGGGGATAAAGATTAATGGAGATTATCTAACCCACCTTCGCTTTGCTGATGACGTAGTCATTTTTGCTACTACCCCATCAGAGCTACAGAGTATGATCCAGGAACTTGCTGACAAGAGTAAAGAAGTGGGATTAAAAATGAACTTTCAGAAGACAAAAGTGATGTTCAATGCTTTTACAAGAAATGAAGATTTATCGATTGATGGAGAAAAGCTGGAGATAACAGACACGTACGTTTATCTTGGACTGCAGATATCAAGTGAGGGTTACATTGATGAAGAAATTAATCGGCGTACAAAACTTGCCTGGAGAGCTTTTGGAAGAAACAGCATAATTTTCAAGAGCAATATGCCATTATGTCTTAAAAGAAAAGTGTTTGATCAATGCATCCTTCCAGTGCTTACGTATGGTGCAGAGACGTGGACCTTAACTAAAAGAGACATACAAAGGCTGCAGACAACTCAAAGCAGCATGGAGAGGTGCATGCTTGGTGTAACCAGGAGAGATAAGAAGAGGAACTCGTGGATCCGAAAAATGACAAGAGTGGAAGACATCATGATCAGAGTTAAATCCCTGAAATGGCAATGGGCTGGACATACTGCCAGAAGGACAGATCATCGATGGACAGCCGAAATTTTAGATTGGATTCCAAGGGACAGGAAAAGACCCAGAAGAAGACCACATGGGAGATGGGTGGATGAAATTCGAAAGTATGCAGGGGTGACATGGAGGAGACTGGCACAAGACAGACCGTTGTGGAGGAAACTTGAGGAGACCTTCGTCCAGCAGTGGATTGATAATGGTTGACAATGATGATGATGATGATGATATACACTATATAATTTTGAAGTACTATAATTACATATATAGAAGTAATTAATGTACAAATAGTAATTACTTCTTCAAACGTCTCAAGAACAAACTTTCTCCAGCTAAACGAGTGGGGCGGGGATTTCAAAATAATGCAAATTGAACTACAGCCACAAAATATCATTCTGTAAATAGTCAATTGCTAAATAAAAATAAATCATCTAAATGCTGCCACATAAGTGAAAACTACACCGATGAGCAATTCCATCATGCCCCCCCCCTAGAGAAATGAGCGCGCCTGGAGACCGAACGACGGTGGGCCAGGTGAAGTTCTTTTTTATTATTAGAGGTTTAACATCCACCGTGAGCAACTCAACGGGCTATAAGCAGTCGCCCGTCCCTAATTTAGGGTCACTGGTTCCAGGGAAGGGAGAGAGCCAGTGCCGTAAGACAAACACAACATCCATACCTCACGGGATTCGAACCCGGACCCCGTTCGGGCGAATGATCAGAGGCCATCGCTTAGACCACTGCGCCACCGGGGCGGCCAAGTGAAGTTCATAGAGCAGTATATATACAACCCGAGAACCGGCTTTCATTTAGTAAAGTGTTTGAAGTCACAGTGGGAAAAGCTATCGATTTATCGGAGTTTGATAAAGGACAAATTGCGATGGCACGGCGCCTTGGAACAACGAGCTCGGAAACGGTGCAACTTTTGGGTTGTTCACGTGCCTCTGTAGTGAGTGCGCATCAAAAGTGGTGCACAGATGGCCAAACGACGAACCGTCGTCCATCCGTGTCATCCGCAGCTCAATGATGCCAGAGGGGAGCAGAGACTATCGCATATTGTTCACAACAACCGCAGGGACAAATCACCCGGAGCTAGAACAGTGATGATCAGGGCAATGTGTCACAGCACACAGTTCATTGCAGCCTTCTGCACACGGGCCTGCGTAGTCGAAGACCTGCCAGCACATGACGTCATGACCAACAACGCATGAAATGAGCCCAAGATAATAGAGATTTTTTTTTTGATTGGAGGTTTAACTACCACCGTGAGCAACTCAAATGGGCTATAAGCAGTCGCCCGTCCCTAATTAGTGTCACTGGTTCCAGGGAAGGGAGTGAGCCAGTGCCGTAAGACAAACAACATCCATGCCTGACCGGGATTCTAACCCGGACCCCTGACGGACGAATGATCAGAGGCCAGCGCCTTAGACCACTGCGCCAAATGGAGATTAGACCGTGGATTGGAAGAAAGTGGCCTGGTCTACTGAATCAAGATTCCTGCTGCATCCCATAGACGACCAAGCGCAGATACGCTGATTGCTAACAGAGGCTGTGGTACCTGGATGCACTGTTGGGCGGAAACAGGCCGGCGGTAGCGTTGTTATGCTGCGTGCGATGTTTTCTTGGGACACTTTAGGCCCTATTATACCAATAGCACAATCCCTGACAGCTGTCAGGTATCTGAACATCGTTGCAGACCAAGTTCCCCCATTCATGGCAACTGTGTTCCCTGCTGGCCATGACCAACAGGATAATGCGCCATGCACACACAGCCAGAATCGTCAAGGAGTGGTTCGACGAACAGGCTGGCGACTTCCTGTTAATGCTCTGGCCTCCAAATTCACCTAATCAAACATTTATGGTTCAACTTGGAAAAGTGGGTTCGTGCTAAATCACCACCACCTCGAAATGTATGGGAACTGGAGGACCTGCTGTTGACATTATGGTACCAGATACCCCAGGATACCTATCGCCACCTCATCGAATCGATGCCTCACCCAGGGGGCCGCTGTTTTGCGAGCTAAAGGGGGTCCAACAGCTTATTAGTCACGTGGTCATAATGTAATGGCTCATCGGTGTGGGTTAAAATGTAAAGCTTAACTTGCCAATTTTCTATAAGAAAAAAACACAAAAAATTCACCAAGACAACTTTCAGAATACAGCAGAACTGCAAAATAGCTTTTTTCATATGATCTAATGATTACAATTTAAAATGTACATGTGAAATTAAAACTGTAGAATGAAAACCCCAGTTGGGATGAATAGTTTACAAATGGTTTGGTACTTAAAAAAAAAAAAAAAAAATCAGCATAGGAATTTTTCACGTCGGTTACACTGAATGGCTTGAAATTCTCATCTATTAAAATGCATTCAACACACTCCTGATCTTGAATCGCGATTCCCGGACTATGAGCTATGACTAGTCGACTCAATATATTTTGAAGAATGGCATGGGTCTTAATACACTTTTTAAGCAAAATAAACTGCAATACTTGAACAAATATTTAAAGAAATATAATTTGAAACAATATTTGTATCATCAAAAGAATGAAACTTTCTTTTTCATTATAGATTGAATTTATTAACATTTGGCTCAGTAACATGTCTCTGGGGGGGACTTCGTCCTCCCGGATGTATGCCTGAAAAACACACAGGATCCACAGCCAGACAGAGAAGTTGGAAGGTGCGGCTGATGATTGAGGATGAGCAAAGGATATTAAAGTCAGGCAAAAGATATAAAAGAGGTCAGGCATTGGACTGCAATGTGAGTCGCTGGGACAGGCAAAAGGAAAAGCAGGCCCTCTCCTGGCTAAGGCCAGCTTGTGCTCTAATACTCACCAAAATTTATATGTTAAATACCCGTTGCCATGTACAATATTCATAGTTAGTGACATCAATTTATATCCATTTGAGTGCCTTCCTAAATCATTTTCTTGTTTTGGCCCCCGTTCAGAGATGGGCTAAAACTTGACAGCACCCTGGGCCAGGAAAAGTTAGTTGCCCCAAGTAAACATATTTTAATGTAAAAAAATTACTGCCAGCTGAAATTTCATATTTAAATTATATGTTGATTTATTTTTCACAAAAAGAATCAGCATATTCTCAAAAACAACTCAGCAGAATATTTAGCACGTATTATTTAAAGCTAGGCATCGAAATGAAAATTCTCTTGCAAAATCAATTTGCAGAATTTTAAAATTTTTGCAATCAGTTTTTTACATTTACAAATAACATTGTTTCATTTTAGCATGCTTCAGAAACATTTTCTGACATTAATTTTCAATTTTTGAGCTTTGTCAATTTCTACATCTGGAAGACTTTGTAGTTGACATTTTTGCAAATGAATAATGATAGGGAGAAGAGAATTGCTTGACTGTGTAGAAACCTGCTTCATGGAGCTGACCATTCCAATTTTAAGCTTTCCATAGTCACCACCAAATCTGTTAAAATGCCTTGTAAAACGTATCCGTTCCCACCTCACATTATTAAACACCCCCAGCTATCTGTTAAAGAAATGTCCCCAATCTTTTTTTTTTAATTTTTCTGCAATAAGGCAAAACAGCTTTTGTCACATTAATTCCCAAAATTTTAGCACCCCTGAATATGGAGTGCTGTGGGCCATTTCCTAGCATCAGCCCAATAACAAACTCGCCTCTGCAATTGTTGAAATCTTAAAACCACCCTATGTTAATAGAATGCCCTGCCATTTAGAAGTTAAGACAGTGTGACATATAAAAACATATTTTTATGCCCCTTAGTGGAAAAAAATATGCATTGCAAAGATAGGAATTTTTCAGTCCAGCTTCTCTAAGTCAGAATATTGTTATCACAGACAAATGGACAGATGAAGTGCAAATCTCAGTCATATTTTATCAGGCAAATCTCAGTCATATTTTATCAGGCAAATCTTAGCCATGTTTCATCAGAAGTTTCTATTGACAAATAAATTGTGAACTCTATGATATTCTTGTCATACCATTTCTATATTCAGTTGACAAGTTGAAGCACCTGGATGATCTGCTGCTAAAAAATGAAAAGCCTGAACATGCTGAACTAGGTAATCAACCATTATCAATGAAAGTTATGAATAAAAGATTTAAACTTATAATTGAGGCAATATATATTTTACATAAAATTGATTGTGCAAGTGAAGCTTAAAAAGGTTAAAAAAAGTTACATCTTGTGGCCTTATAATGTAAAGAAAAATCACTTTTTATATACATACTGTAGTACCTGGCACACATAAAAAAAAATTCATTCATTCATGTAACCTATTTCCAAACAATTTCATCCTGTTTTGTAAAAATTTTGCACTAGCACACAGAAAAAACATTCATCCATGTGTTCCCAAAAATTTTACACTGTTCTGTACAGATCTTTGCCAGCAAGTCCCATCAACCAGTTCTTCTGGAAAGGGTGGGGTAGGGGGAGGGGGACTTGTTCCTTAACAGTTAAAGTTGGACCAAATAAACTGTATACAATATTTTTCTTCATTCACCTTCAATACAAAATAAGTACACTATCAGGAAAAGTTTTATTCATACATTACAATGAAAATGCCACTAATGTTACAAATGTAATTATAATTAACACATCCAAAATTCCTCACTGAACATATGATACACAAATAAACTTCAAAGTTATTTTTATTAATAATTCTTTTGTTTTTTTTCTTACAGACTTCTTCATAATTTGGTGACAGAAATGGGCTAAAAATAAATGAAAATGCTAAAATTGGAATCATTCAGTTTCTACGTGAAGAAAAATAAACATAATAAGCAGATACCAGAAATTTTAAGACAATCTGAATTTTAAGACACACTGTGGAAATACACTCTCAAAAACTTGAACACAGACTCTAAACATTTAACTTCATATCTTAGAGATACAACTAAGCAATACAAGGATTATTAGGATGACTTAATTTTCACTTTTGTCAAATTTCTGGGCTGCACACCAATCTGTCATTGGAACTGACTTAAGAGAATAGGTGCTGTCACTTAAGCGGTAATATCTGGCCTTTCTGTTCATTAATCATGGCACCTCTTCTTCTTTCTAACTTCTGTTTTACATTACAATGAAAATGCCACTAATGTTACAATGATGTGACTGTGAGAGAATTTTTAAGGAGTCCCGCCCAATCGAATGTCCAGTACTTTGTATGTGTATGTCAAGGCCTGTCTTGTTGTTGGAAAGGTTCCTTATAACGGCTTTATGTCCTGCTACACGGGTAAGAAGTTGTCTCCAGTTTCTCCTATATATGTGTCACCACAATTGCAGTGTTATTAATAGTGAAGTAACCCATTTTGGAAAATAAATCACACCCACTCCTTGGCTTTAACTTTAAATGTAGCAGATACATATTCATTTCTCCTATGCAATACCTTTCTACATGATTCACCAAAGAAAGAAAGAAAGAAATTGCACAGCAGCTCAAAAAATGAGAAGCATAGAATTATTATCTTGGCTGTTACCGATATTGTAATACCACAAAGTGAAGCCTACAACCTGTTTTAGTCTCAGTACATCATTTTATCAATCCTTATCTGTTTCTTGCTCCTTTAAGGTCTCTAATCCATTATTTCCCTAGGCAATCTTTCCATTGGCATTTTTTAAGGTGGTCTATCAAATATTTCTGATTCTGGTGTTTGATATGGAAATTATTGATCCTTGAATACTTGGAATTTCATCCTCAGATACTTAAAACTTTGTTGTCCTGGCTGGTGTAATGGTTAGCATGCTCAAACGGAAATCAGGAGATGCAGATTCATTTCTCAATCCAGGGCAACGTAATTTCCACGTTTTCTGATATTATTGCGGTGTTACGTGTTGAACAGTAAAACTAGGCAATTCGGGATATTCTGATGGCCATGTTGAAAATCTTGCAGTTTTACCATGTATTTGCAAACAATATTTCTTCTACGATTTCCATATCTGAGATACCGGTGATCTACACTATGTGGACATAAGTCATTGGACACTGTAAGTAAATAGAAAAACAGTATTGCATTTACATCAGTAGCAGATAAGTCCTCCATTTGCAGAGATTACATCAGTCACCTATCAAGCTAAATTGTCCACAAGTCCATAGAGCACGGAGAGCGGAATGTTCCTCCATTTCGCCTTGAGTACAATATCCAACTCTGTCAGTAAAGAAGGTCATGTTGGTCTAGACCTCACCCATCATTCAAGTTCATATCATAGGTGTTCAGTGGGATTGAGGTCCAGGTTCTGAGCAGGCCAGTCCATCCACAAGATCTGATTTTCTCGATACCACTCCATTGTAGCTCTGGAAACATGACAAGTGGCATTGTCATCCTGGAAGAAAACAATTGTCGTGTCTGTAGAACTGCCACAATGCTGGGAGTATCGAGTTATCCAGGATATCTATATACAACACAGAATTCACGTTGCCATGAATAACAACAAATGGCCCCACACCATAAGCTGAAACAGCCCCATATCATAACTCCACTATCTCCACACTTTACAGTCGACACTGTACACTCCTCCGGAAGCAGACACTCTCCAGGTAACCCCCAAACCCAGACACGTCCATCCGATCAGCACTATCTCCACGCTTCACAGTCTGCACTGTACACTCCTCCGGAAGCAGACGCTCTCCAGGTAACCGCCAAACCCAGACACGTCCATCCGATCAGCACTATCTCCACGCTTCACAGTCGACACTGTACACTCCTCTGGAAGCAGACGCTCTCCAGGTAACCGCCAAACCCAGATACGTCCATCCGATCAGCACTATCTCCACGCTTCACAGTCGGCACTGTACACTCCTCCGGAAGCAGACACTCTCCAGGTAACCACCAAACCCAGACACGTCCATCCGATCAGCACTATCTCCATGCTTCACAGTCGGCACTGTACACTCTTCCGGAAGCAGACGCTCTCCAGGTAACTGCCAAACCCAGACATGTCCATCCGATCAGCACTATCTCCACGCTTCACAGTTGGCACTGTACACTCCTCCGGAAGCAGACATTCTCCAGGTAACCACCAAACCCAGACACGTCCATCCGATCAGCACTGTCTCCACGCTTCACAGCCAGCACTGTACACTCCCCCGGAAGCAGACACTCTCCAGGTAACCGCCAAACCCAGACACGTCCATCCGATCAGAATAATATGAAGTGGGATTCATCGTTCCATAACACCTGCCACCATTGCTCCAATGTCCAAGTTTTGTGCTGCTGACACCATCGTAGCCACATAACTTTATCGGTCTTTGTGATGAGAGGTTTATGGGTGGCTGCTTGGCCATAATACCCAAGTGCATGAGCCTCTCTTTGAAGTGTCTTGGTGGAGACCATAACATCTGTGGCCATCTGGAACTCATGTGCTATGGTGTGCATTGGTCAGGACCTGGTTTTCCGAAACTCCCTCTGCAGCACCCTCCTGTCCCTGGGTTGAAGTTTTGTGGGTCTTCCAGGGCGAGGTGAATTTCTGCAATGCCCCGTCTTCTCCCACTTCTTGACGACAAAGGCCACAGTCGATTTAGCGACCTGTCTGACATCGGCAATGATTCTTATGCTTATAACCTCCAATTAAGCAGCCTATTATAATGCCCTTTTCAAACTCAGAATGCTCTCTCTTGCTAGCCATTTTATCAGCGATTGATCTGAGCATACTCCCAGTACTGTTTTTATACCTTATCGACCACGTTTCTGCGGTGGGAGCACACCATGGTCCCTGCATTGGGGTGTCCTATCACTTTTGTCCACATAGTGTATTACGCTATGAGGAAGCCCCAGACTGCTTCGACTGGTGAAAATCGGAAGTTGAGATTCTTCATCCTCAGATACTTGGAACGTCGTCGTCTTAGTTGGTGTAAAAGATAGCATGCTGAAATGGAAACTGAGATATGCTGGTTCACTTTCCACTCCAGGGTGATGTTAATTTTCAAGTTTTCTGATGTTACTGTGATGCTACATGTTGAACAGCAAAACGAGGCAATTCAGGATATTCTGATTGTCGTGTTAATAATCTTGCAACTGGTGTCCAGTTTGGTTTATTAAATATATCTTCATTTGTTTGTCTAATGAGTTTTGTACAGCCAGCAATTTTTCTCTTAAATCTCATTTCCACTGCAGTGATTCTCTTCTAAAATCCCTCTTTCATTTTATTGTCCACACTTTGCTGGTACATGGCAGAGTGCACTCAAAGTGTGAATTACATATATAAAATTCACAAAATTAACAGACATTGTTTTTTGGATATGCATCCGCTATTGTAAAAAATAAGTGTAATGACCAAACTGTGTTTATGCTTCACATTAATATTTGACGAAAGTTGTTCCATGTATGCACCTAGAACTGTGGATTGTTCCATTTCCTACCAATAACAAATTACACTGATGTTTTCTACTTTATCATAAAATTGGAACTTGAGTTATTGCTTTAAGTGAGGATTTACTAACATGCTGAACTTCAACTGTGCAACACAGGGGATACGGCTTCATGCTGTTTATGCCATATGTGTATCCAGCAATCAGCATGTGACAGCAGAAAAAGGGACTTATCACTCCACATGACCTTCTCCCATCTGTCAAGGGTTCAATGCTGATGTTTCTTGGCCCATGCAAGGAGTCGTTTGCAATGACTGGGTGTCATCAAGGGTACCCTCGTTGGTCTTTGGCTGTGGAACCCCAGGTGAAGCAAGGTACGGCACATGGTGGATGTGGAAATAGGTCGAACTGCAGCTGCTGTAATCAGGATGTCTACTGATTTCGAATGAACCAAATTCATGACTTTTTCATGACCTCGACAATGCGGCACAATGACAACCATTTTCTTTGCACTTTGCTTATCTGGAGGAGTTTTTAACTATTATTTTGCACATTACTGTTTTCTGATTGTAGCTGTTTCAGCAGCAGATTTAGGAGAAATAAAGAAAAACACTATTATCATTGCATCAACATTACCAAACCAAAAGAAATTTCTGAGATGGCGTTTACAAGTCCTTAAGTAAGCAAGTGAAAAGGAATGTTTCACACTTTTACACACTTCTAGTCAATGACTTTATTGAAATAATCATCCTAAAGTAAAACCATCTTTGGAATTATTGTTTTTGTGGGCAGAGTATATGAAGAAGAGAGACAAGAAGATCCAGCATTAAAAATATGCACCCAATGAAACTCAATATAAAGAATAACTGTGTGCCAAAACAAAATACGGAATTCTATTTTAATAAAATAAAGAAATAAAATTTCAGTTAATCATGTAAATGATATCAACCTGACAAACTAAAACCATTTTGTTAATGCAATGATTTACAGAAATACTAAAAAATGTTATGGTGTTAAGTGCATCTTAATATTTCAGATCAGACAAGATAGTACTTATGAAAATACTATTTTATGACAGCTTAATATCTTTTAATCCAAATGTAACTTTTTTTTTTTGTTCTTTCCGGTAGAGAATAATCATGATAGCATGAACATGGATAGCTAGTCATAAGTTTTATATAACGAAATCATATACAAATTTATCATACTTGGAAAGACAATTATGACAACTATACACATTCACAGTGACAAGGAGAATCCCTAAATCAAGAAAAAAAAAAAAAAATGTACAACTTTTGTAAAATAAGACTTATTTTGATTGTTTTAAAAATATTGGGCAATTATACTTCAAATGTGTTTGGCACAAGGGCTTAAGAAAATGTTTCATCGCCAAAAGAGAAATTCAGATATCTTTCAAGTTACATCGCACGGTAACCAAACTAAGTGAAACAAACATAATGTTCAAAAGTGAAATGACATGATATATTTAAATTCAGCTGCATATTTACTATGCAATACACACCAGTGAGAAACTTTTACCCCTACTTCTTTTATGCACAATTTTTAAATTTTGTGTTACTTCACAGAAAATACTTACAATACAATTTAATTTGGACTTACAGTATCACTTTACTTATCAGTTAAAAATTCAACTCTCATCTAGGATGGGGTATGGCTATTTTCAGAAATATTTATCATTACATCTATTAATACGCAAATTCTTTTAACATGGTGATGCTGTAAAAACTTACACAAGTTTTTATTACCGCAATATAAAAACTATGAATGTACAAAATTTATGGAGACTGAAATTTCACAGTGAAAGACTCGGTGTTTAAGAATCTTAGCTAAATTTGTTATCTCAGAATCTAGAACTTCAGCTTCTTCTTTTGCCTTTTCTATAAGCTTTCTTTTCTTATCTTTGAGTTCTTGGACTGCTCTCCTCTTACGATTGGCCACTTCATCTTCGTCAGATTTCTTCTTTTTTAAGGCTTCTACCCTTTTTGATGAAGCATTTTTGACAGCTAATATAATTGATTTTGTGATGTCCACATTCAGTTCTTTCTCACTATTAACTAAACCACCTAATGATTGTATTGCACTGTAAACACTTCTTTCTGCAACAACTGCATTTTCTTCTAAATTTTCAATTAAAAGTTCTTTGTTAACAGAAAAGCCTCTTTCAACTGCAGCATTGCCATGAAACATACATAGCAGCTTCTGTAAGAACTTGATAAAGTCATGGTTTGCACTTTGTAGTAAATTCATCAGGAAAAGATCAAGTTTGTCCTCCTTAGGATTGAATTGTTTCAGTTGTTTTTTAGAAGATTCACAAAATTGCAAATATTCCCTCTTCACAACATCAGCTTTTGATTAAGTCATATGTTTTTTTCTTATATATATATATGTCATGGGGCATTGACTACATACCGGTTTATAAGGGTGCCGGTTCGTGTTTTCTTCTCGGTGTGCAAACTTGTCTTCATTCAGGTGCGGATACAAATAAAATTAAAAAAAAAAATCATGACCACCCACTCAATTTCATGACTTTTATGACCACCTGTTCAATTTCTTGACTTTTTCATGACTTTCATGACCACCTGCTCAATTTCATGACTTCCATGACCAGTACACACCCTGTTGTTGTGCTGGTGGGTGAGCTGGGTGACTGTTGCACATCGTTGCTGAGATACTAATCATGACAATCGACGCTCACATCTACGATTAACCACACATGGCTGACCAACGTGAGCCCTTTTGCTGGATATATGTGCATGGTTAATCCAGTCCTGGTACACTCTTGATACAGTAGTATGGGAGCAGCCAACAAGTGTGGCTGACCAATGTGAGCCCTTCGGCTAGATGTCTGTGCATGGTTAATTCAGTCCTGGTACACCCTTGATACAGTAGTACGGGAGCAGCCAACAAGTATGGCTGACCAATGTGAGTCCTTTTGCTGGATATATGTGCATGGCTAATCCAGTCCTAGTACACCCTTGATATAGTAGTATGGGAGCAGCCAACAAGTATGGCTGAGACCAATGTGAGCCTTTTTGCTGGATATATGTGCATGGTTAATCCAGTCCTAGTACACCCTTGATACAGTAGTACGGGAGTAGCCAACAAGTATGGCTCTTTCCGAAATACTGGAACCTGCCCTTCGGGGGGGTGGGGGTGGGGGGTGGGGCAACTATATGACAGCAGTCAAAGTGACTTATGTTGCCACATTTTCCTATTATTAGCAAATGTTTCTGATTATGTACAGAGGATAGGTGTGCACAATTTATAGTAGCCACAGATGATGATGATATTATGTGGTACTTCGTTATCACTCTAAATATGTAAAAATGGGTAGTGTTCCTAATGCAAAGGAACCTAAGTGTATATACAGGGTGATTCTAAACTCCTTCAACAAAATAAGAAGGGTGACAGTACACATCAAGACGAACAATATTTGCAATAGAACCTAGGGCCGCATTCCACTCCTAGTTCTAGAAAAGAGTCAAGTTACATATCCACGTTAAGCCTTCATCAGTGAAAACAAAGAGACATACCTAATTTATGAGTTGCACAATTCTAACTGCATCAGAGAAAGACTCAAAGGAGCTGCTCAAACTGGCATCCAAGGGCACCATTGCACGGCCCACACCAGCGAATGAAGGACTGTCGCACCCTCTCGTAGACTCCCAGTGTGGTGTTGATCTTGTCCGCAGCAACAGCGATTCATGCAACGAGATATTTCAGGGAGTCCACAGGTGTCTTGTACACAAATGTTTTCATGTGCCTCCAGAAGAAGTAGTCCAGTGGATTAAGGTGTGTGGAGCGTGGAGGCCAAGCCACAAGTCCACCGCATCCAATCTACCGCCCAGGATATGTCGCATTTAGGAAGTATCGGACCTTGGTGGCAAAGTGTGCTCGGGCCCCATCATGCAAAAACCGAAACAACATGCCCCTCCGTGTGGTGAGCGGAACATCCTGCAACAGACCGGGATGCACTTGCTCCAGGAACACATGGTATGTTGCGCCGCTCAGATGAATACATCAATTTTCATGTGATGTTCGCACGGTAAAATCGCTGAACGTGTTCAGCTGCTTTTTTAAATGTTTGCTCTTCATCGTCTACGCACATGTTCAGCTCGCCTGATTTGCATCTTGTGCTTCTCATGCACTGGTTGCAACTCCGTAAGCCTGCTGGACGTTTTTCGAACGTGCTCTTTTCTGGCACTAGGAGTGGAATGCGGCCCTAGGTTCCATTGCAAATACTGTTCATTTTGATGTGTACTATCACCCCTCTTGTTTTGTTGAAGGAGTTTACAATCACCCTGTATGTAGAAAATCATTTTTTTTTTATTTTTAATTTAGTGTGTGAGAAATAATTCAAAACATGCATTTATGAAGTTTAATTATCTACATCAGACCACTTAGTATATGGAGATCAGCTGAGCTCTGGAGAATATAATAAAGTTCTGCTACCACAATGTCCTACAGTGGTTACCATTCAACTTTAATGGCTCATTGGACTCAATGAATCTGGCACAACCAAATTATTGCATACAGATACAGCTGTCAAACTGATAAAAAAAAAGCCTTGCTTTCTTCAGCCTGCATGGATGTTGTGAACAAGCTCACATGATGCTACAAATCTTCTACATTCACCATCTTCACAAATAATACTCAAGAATTGCTGAATGCTTCAATTAACTACTGCAATTCCCAAGCACACAGAAGCGGAATGTTACTTTTAATTACCATTTTGTAGTATTGCATTTTCAGAAATGACATGATTATTTCTGAATTCTTACAAAGCTTATTAGGTTGTCCATAATGAAATGTCTGATTTGTACACTGTTTGTCAATCATACATATCTCAGCTTAGAATAAATATGATTAATCAAAATAAAAACCATTCAATTCAACATATTTTTGCCAACGAGAAACAAGGTTATGTATTCCAATAGCATAAAAATCAGGAGTTTTGGAAGCGACGAAAGCTTGAAAGGCGTTTTGAGTCAGTATCAGCTTGGTTGTGGAAAATTTTCCTTGGCAAAAATTGGTCCAGATGCTTGAAAAAATGGTAGTCGGTTGGGGAAAGGTTTGGTGGATGAGGTAGAGTCTCATAGCCCAATTCGTTCAACTTTTGCAGAGTGATACATGCGGTCTCGCGTTATTGTGCAGAAGTATTGGGCCCTTTCTGTTGAATAATGATGGGTAAATGTGTTGCAGTTTGCGGTGCATTTCGTCAATTTCCTGGCAATACTTTGCCGCAGTAATCATTTCGCCTGCATTCAGGAAGCTGCAGTGGATTAAACCGGTTTAAGGCAACCAAACAGTCACCATAACCTTCTGTTGTGGAGTTTTGGTTTGGGGACGTGTTGAGGAGCTTCGTCATGGTCCAGCCATGACGCAGAACGTCGACGATTGTCGTACATGATCCACTTTTCGTCGCAGGTCATGATGCAATCCAGAAAAGGATCGGTTTTGTTGCGCAAAAGCAGCCCCAATGAGACTTCCAAACAACAATTTTGTTGATTTTTGTTCAATTCATATGGCACCCATCTGTCGAGCTTCTTGGACTTTCCAATTTGGTTGAGGTGCACAGAAATAACTGATTTGCTTACTCCCAGTTCTCCCGTAAGCTCATAAACAGTTGTGTGTGAATCCGCTTCAACAAGCGCCTTCAATGTGTCATCATCGATGACAGTACTTGGTCATCCACACTCTTCATTGTCAAGGTTCGCATCGCCAGCCTTGAATTTTGCGAACCATCTTCGCACCACACGCTCGTTAGCTACATCCTCCCCAAAGGTACCAACAATGTTTCGCGTTGCTTGCGCTGTGTTGTGGCATAGTTTGAACTCGTAGAGGAAAATTGCCCGAAAATCACGATTATTCATCTTTCACTGAAACAGAAATACAGAGTAGGAAATATTATTTGTTAATAAAGTGAACCAAACGGTTACAATCTGCAGATTTCAAGCTTTATAATGATATATTACACTTGCATACATATTCACTGTATTGAACACAACACATTGTCAAAACATGAGAGATCAAAAATCGGACATTTCATTATGGACAACCTAATAATAATAATAATAATAATAACCCAGACTTGTGGGTTTAGAATATGACAAAACCCTAGAAATCCAGGCTACACCCAGGGGACAAACTGGCCTGTATTACAAGTATTACAGAGGTATTAAGTTGTGAGTTATATTGAGCTAAATACCTCTGCAATAATATTCACAAGTGTTCATAGAACCAACTGATATCAACTTATGA
Source organism: Macrothele yani (assembly GCA_039090855.1). Taxonomy (NCBI): domain Eukaryota; kingdom Metazoa; phylum Arthropoda; class Arachnida; order Araneae; family Macrothelidae; genus Macrothele; species Macrothele yani. Next base: position 58,139,525 of record CM077028.1, read on the forward strand.
TCCATGGAACACATGTCCAATCAAGCAGAAGATGAAGTCTAATTTGAGTGAAATATTTTACCACCAACTGAAGTGGGGGTGGGGGTGGGGCGGGGGAATTGTTTTAACATGTAAAGCAATTAGTGTTCCTAAACATTTGCAGCATTTACTTACTTGTCCCATTAACATTACATACATATCACTAAGCTGTTCTCTGAGATTCAGAGGTTAGCTCAACAAAGAAATACAAACTACCAGATAAGTTTTTAACTGATCATTTACTTACTGTTGCTGTATCAAACTTCTCCATTTACACCGATCTTGACATACAACTCTGGCTTCACTGACATCTATCACATGACGTACACAAGACCCTCTATACTTCATATTCATAATCTTTTTCTCATGCAGACACTTCTGAATCTGATCCTCCCATGACTTCCTTGGCCTTCCTCTGCCTTTCCTTCTTGCCACTTACACTAAAAAAAATTATACGTAAGCACCTTATCACTCATTCTTTCAACATGTCCAAACCACCTAAGAATATTAGTCTCCACCTTGCTAACATTTTGCTTCACATTAAACAACTGCAACACATCTTCATTCTTCACACAATCAGAACGTGTCTTGCCACAAACTTCACGCAAGCAACACATTCCTCCAGCACACAAATGACTCCTATGTTTTTTCTAACTATACTACTAAATGCTGCATTGTGAGCTTTTTAATCAATATGTTGTCAGTTACTTATTAAAATTTGTAGTCATTCTTAAATCTAGTTCCTTATCTCCAGTCATTCTGTTTTATTAAAGTTCCTTATCTCCAGTCATTCTCTTATATAGTTCCTTATCAAACTTTCCAAGTCATTCTGCTGTCACATTCCTTATCGAGCTTTTCAGTCACATCAATAACAACATCCAAATAATTAAATTTTGTTACTTACTGTGGCTTTTCCCCTGTAGTACAGAATTAATAACACCATATGATATGGTGAAAAGTGAAATCACGAAATACAGTATAACTTTGTATTTAATGTTCGTGCTGATCTTGGGTGTTATCAGAGTGCATTAACATCAAGAGCAAGGTTTGCATTGTGGTAGAAGTCATGCAAATGTTGCTAAGCAAACCTGGATCTGAATTTTACCTTCGCAGTTTTCAATCTTGAAAATGTCTGTTCAGAGATGAGTAACAAACTGTTTGTTTTCCATCTAAAGTTCAATCACTTTTTATGTGTTTATGTATAAATCTATAGATGTTTATAACTGTTATGAATACCACTGTGAGGATGTACATCTCTCTGCCCATAGTCTTCATGCTGTGTACAATGAAATGATCAACTGTTATGTAAAATTATGAATTTTTTTTTATTGAAGGTTTAACGACAACTGTGAGCAACTCAATGGACTATAATCAGTCGCCCGTCTCTAATTTAGGGCCACTGGTCCCAGGGAAGGGAGAGAGCCAGGGCTGTAAGACAAACACAACATCCATGCCTCACCAGGATTCAAACCCGGATCCATCTCGGACAAATGATCAGAAGCCATCGCTTAGACTACTATGCCACAGTGGTGGCATTATGAAATTTAAATAATGTGGAGCCATTTCAAATAACAAACACATCACACAGAAAAGTTAACATGAAAAAATTATAATCCATCGAAACAAGAAAAACCTCATAAAAATAGAATCCATACCTTATTACAATATGGACAATTTCCAAAGAGCACATTAAAGCTTTGCATCCCTGTTGTCAAAGATTTCAACCACTAAAAAAGTGAAAGTAAAAAAAAAAAAAAAATGCATATTAGTTTAAAATTACTATTAATTAAAATAAATACACAGGAAAAACCATTTATGCATATTTTTTTGTTTACTTCATCATTTTAAGTGCATCTTGGAAAATGAGAGATAAACAAAAAGTAAATAAAAAAAATGCTATGAGTGAACATATAATTTGCAGCAATTTTATAATAATTATGTAATCAAAGAGACAAATAAATAGCATGAACTGTATCTAAAAGATGCAGTACAGTGTAACAAAAAAAGGAATCAGTAAATTCAAAACAAAAAAGCAACAGATTAATCTGAGATAATTTAAAATTCAAATACACTTTACTTTTAATGTGAATTGTATTACATTTAAGATATACTAATTTTAACAACCTAAAACTCAATTAGTCCCAGTTAATTGTTCTTGATCATTTAAGCATGTGCACTGAAAGCACGATTCATTACACACACCACACCAATCCACAAACTTGCCGCAATGATAGGACCAGCCAGAAACTTCTGGAGGTTAAAAATAGGTCAATTAGCTACCTGCTGCTGTGCAGCATACTTGTGACTATGATGATAGGTAAACCTGGCGACCTGGGTGAGTTCGATCATCGGCAGATAGTCGGTGTGAGGAAGGTGAGATGCTTTATCTCCCCAACAGTTGGTACCAAGACTACATGAAAACCAGTTAAAGAAGAAGACAGTGGAGAAAATCTGGCTGTAAATGGGCCATTGATGTTTGAGGTCAGAATTGCCTCTCCCATATTGCAACATGGGCCACAGTGGAGAGGATAATGTTGGCATTCAATGACAGGGCACCTACAAATGTTTGTAGTACAAAGACCATTTGACATATGATGGTATGAATGGGCTATGTCAACTCATGCCCACATGGAGTAACTACGTTAACAGCAAATCACTGGGTTGTGAAGCTGCAGCGGATGAAGGAACATTGCCACTGGACCGCAAAAGACTGGAAATGGGTAACTTGGTCCAATGAATCTTGGTGCCAACTACAACATGCAGACAGGAGACTGCATGTTGCATAGACCAAACACAACCATGGACACCAACTGTCAAGTTCTGGTGTTACAGGTCAGTGAAGGTAGTGTAATGTCCTGGGTGTGCATTTATGTGGGCCATACGTGGGTCCCTTGTACCTACTAACAGTAAACACCACTACCAATGCACAAAACTATGTCGGCATACTCGCTGACTCATTCATGGCTCCCACAGCAGGATGGATACCTTCTCTCATAAGATAACACCCTGTCTCACCACTCCTGTTTGGAAAAGCACTAGTTGAAGGAACATTCCAGTGAGTTTGCAACCCTCAAACAGTCCCCTCATTTACCAGATTTTAAGCCCAATGCAGCATCTATGGGACAATATGGAGTAATGAACTTTAGCCAGAAGCCCACCAGCAGGAACTCTCAGTGCTTTACGGGTGGCTGTCATGGAATCATGGGGCCACAACACATTGCCGATATTTAGAGGGTGAAAGATGGGCTCACGCATTATTATGCACAGTAGGTGTGTATAATAAATTGTCCTTTTGGAGTATATGGTTGAAGCTTATGCACAGATAAAAATTATCTGGGAAAGAAAATCAAACTTGCACTTGGAACAAGCCAGTACGAGTTTTGGACATATTTGCTTGTTTTTTGGTAACAAGCAAAAAAAAACTACATCCATAATGAACATAGCCATGGTATACAGAAGTGACTGCCACAAAGACAAAAAGTATTCATACCATAAGAAACTGAACACAGTGAAAACAAATCCTATCCACATCATGTAAACCTGAATCTAGTGGGAACAAACCATATTTATTTGCATACAGAACTGAATACAGCAGAAAATATTTCCAATAAAACAAAACTGACCAAGAATGATAGTTTGGCATTCATCAACTATAGCTTTCTAAGCTAGGGATTGGCCTCCTGTGGTACTTACTTGCATTAATAGACTCAAGGACATCTGCCTAAAAATGTTATAAGAAAATTAACTCAAAAACGAAATACAGTGGGCGAACGAGTAATTTCAACCCTCAATACTTTAATAAACATGCAGCCTAATCCTAAAAGCAAAATAATAATAGGAAACTTTCTATTAGCGAAGTTCATGTTGCCAAATTCCTATAGCAAAAAGATTTCTAGGAGCTGTGCCTAATTCTCTCCCGTGGTAATATGCTATAAAATCCTCAATATTTAAAGACAAACTATTGAAAATCCCATAAATTATTAACTAACTTCTCTTGTTCATAAAAATTCATTTCTATTGTTTTCCATAATGAACAAAAAGTAGAATGTTCTGTTCAAAACAACTTAAAATTACATGCACACATACAGTACACACACACCTGAATCCAGCTTTGTTCTCTCGGATATGGCACAAATGAAAGAAGCTGGATTCAGGAGATACTACAGTGCTTCAGATCATATTCATGAACTAAGGGAACTAATTGAAAGAGCAAATGAATATGAACTCCTACTATGAATGGCTTTTATTGATTATGAAAAGGCTTTTGGATTCTGTGAAATCATCAGAAATTATAATGTCTTTGAAACCCTGTGGTACTGAAGTTCATGGGTTAATAATGTTGATAACATCCATGAAAATGCAAACATCATATATCTCCCAAGTTCTTTGATGACACATTGCCTTTCTATTACTGAACTGGAAAGACAAAGATATAATGATTAATGGAAGCAGTTCAACCCACCTTTGTTTTGCTGATGACACAGCCATTTGCAAGTACTCCATCAGAGCTAGAGTGTATGATCCAGGAACTTGTTAGCAACATTAGATAGGTGGGATTAAAGGATGAACTTAACAGTGCCTATAACTGATGTAAAATGTTTTTACAAGAACTGAAGAATCAGAGGTTGATAAGGCAAACTGAGAAGTAGCTAATGCCTACATCTACTTTGGACAACACAATTTAGTATTGGACAACAGATTCAACATTAAATAGGTGGGATTAACTGAGGACCATATCAAAGCAGAAATTAATAGGCACAAAAATCTTGACCTAAGTGTATTTGGAAGGAACAATGCAATTTTCAAGAGCAATTTACCATTATGTCTTAAAAGAAAAGTGTTTAATCAATGCATCCTTCCATTCACTTATGGATCAGAGGCATGTGCCTTAGCTAAAAAAGATATGCACAGGCTGTTGATAATTTGAAAAAGTATGGAGAGATGCATGTTTGGGAAAGAAAGGAAAAGGAACTTTTGGATCAGGAAAATGGCAAGAGTGGATGACATCATGATAAAAGTAATGACTCTCAAGTGGCAATAGGCTGAACATACTGCCAAAAAAACTGACCACAATTCAACAACTGAAATACTAGGCTGGATACCAAGGGAAGGAAAAGACCCAGAAGAAGACTATGTGGGAGATGGTAGATGAAATTTGGAATCATGCCAGAATGGCATGAAAGAGAATTGCTCAAGACAGGGAGTTGTGGAAGAGACTTGGGGAGACCTTCCTCCAGCAGTAGATTGTAGGTTTAGAATGTTATAAAACCCAGAATTCAGTTTAGAACATTACAATGTTTAATCCGAATTTAGAACATTACAAAAATCCAGAATTCCAGGCTATACCCAGATGACAAACAGGCCTAGTCACAGGCGTATTGGCATTTGTTAAGCCTGATAGATGTGTATTGGCATTTGTATTGGGTGCGTTGGTCACAGGCGTATTGGCATTTGTTTAAGCCAGATAGATGTGAACACATACTGATGTCACTCACTCTTTGTATTCTGTCTGTGTGTTCAAATGGAGGCTGAAGTAGGTTCAATTTTTTCACTGGAAATTAACATCTTTCAGATATTAAGCTATTCTTATTATCATGAAACAATTTCCTAAACACATATAAAGTTTTTTTTTCTTTTTCAATGATATGCTGTTCTTAATAAGCAAAGTAAATGTGCTTCATTTATCACTTATCTAACTTTAATCAAATCAGTACCATTAACCATGAGAGGTCTTGTAAACTTTTAGTTTAAGAAGTTGGAAACTCCTGAGCTCAATTATTAATATCTGGGGCTCTCAAAACATCTAGATTTTAAAAGAGCTCTCCGTGCAAAAAGCTTGATAATCACTGAGTTAGAATATCATGTTATCATCATCAACCACTATCAATCCACTGCTGGATGAAGGTCACCCCAAGTTTCTTCCACAATGGTCTGTCTTGTGCCAGTCTCCTCCATGTCACTCCTGCAGGCTATCAAATTTAATCCACTCATCTCCCATGTGGTCTTCTTCTGGGTATTTTCCTGTCCCTTCGAATCCAGTCCAGAATTTCGGTTGTCCATCGGTGGTTTGTTCTTCTATCCAGAGGAATTAAGCCATCTCACACGTTAATTAAAATTACAAGGATGGCATTTGATGAAAGCTTTAATAAAAGATGATCACATATTAAAAAGTAAAAATATTTACCTTAAGACCTTTCAGGACTCGTACTGGTCCCATCATCAGATGTAGAATGCACAAACACGATCATTAATTACAAGACTATAATATATATACAGGGTTGATATGTGATGGTCAAACACACAAGGGGTTCAATATGTAAATACATGATACATGTAAACATAGAAGAAGATTATCATTCATTTGAGTCTCCAAGAAGTCGCTGGTTCGGCTCGTCTCTCATCATCCAATAACAATTTCCAGGGAAGAGGGATAGTGGAAGGGGAATCATTGTTCTTCTGGCAACATATCCAGCCCATTGCCATTTCAGGGATTTTACTCTGATCTTGTCTTTCACTCTTGTCATTTCCCTTACCCACGAGTTCCTCTTCTTATCTCTCCTGGTTACAACAAGCAAGCATCTCTCCATGCTTCAAAATATCATGTATTGGCTATAAAGTGCTTTGGTATAAAGAACTGGAGTGCATCACACTGCAAGCTGTCACACAAATTTCTGCTAAATCACAAGAGAATTGATTTTAAAGTTATCACTGAAATAATTGAAGTCATCACTATGACTTCTTAATTAAAAATCTTAATAGTGATGAAGTCATCACTATGTTAGTTAATTAAAAATCTTTATTATTCGAAGAACCTTGTTTTTTACACGTACACACACAAACAACAATGAATTTTTTTCTGATAGCACTCACTGTAAACATGAATTGCTTTGTAGACAGTGATGAGTAATATGGTTGATAGGTTATTAAATTTTTATGGTGTAAGGGCTTTTTTAATGGGCTAAAGTTAAACCAAGAAACAACAACAAAAAAATATACAATACAGATCACATGAGCACAACACGAAAGACTGTAAAGGGCCAATGATGATGGATGATATGATGAGCTGACTTTGCATTTATGCAGGCAATATCTTGAACAGAAAAAGCAATCCAGGAAAAGAGCGTTTCTTAAATGCCCTTGAAGAATGGAAGTGAATGCAAGTGTGAGTGCTACCAATGAGAAATTAATAAAGTAATGGCTCTCTAAAGTTATATGGAATATCACTTAGAAACTTAACACTGAACATTGATTACAGTTTGACATTGCAAATTTTTCTCCATCTGACTACTATGATTTATTGATGTTCATTAGTATTAGTGCAGATGAAAAGTTTCATATTTATTACAGAATATTGTTAATGGAATGTGTGTTTTTCTCATTTCATTTACACTCCCTCTTTGCTATGCCAATAAAAAAAAAGCAAGCATTCCCTTCCTTTTTAAGCAAAATGAAAGTTAAATATTAGTAATTGTACTTAAGAAACGCATATAGCATATTAAATCTGTTTATTTTTGCAGTGTAATAAGCACAAAGATTCGACTTTGTGTTTATTACACCACAAAAATAAATTGGTTTAAAACGCTATATGCGTTTTTTGAGTATTCACAGTCTGGTGTATTTAAGATAATGTTATCAGTAATTATTCTCTCTGCCACTGACTCTTGTGACCTATACAAAGTAGTTTTTCATGGCAGAGTGAGCAGAGGCAATACAAATTTTTAAATTTTTATTTTGTTTACAAGGAATAAGAAAAAAGAAATACCTGCTCTACTGATTGAGATACATATTTGTTTGTATTACTGAACTCTATTTACAGCACACAACTTAGTTAATGACTTTTGCTTGTGTTTTTATAACTAAAAGCAAAAAAAGAAATGTAATGAAACCATAAAGTTTGCTAATCATTTCTTGCTCTGACTTTTTCTGACAAAATGAATGCATTGTGACAAGAAGGGGGGGGACACTGGTGCAGAGCACACCACAAACCAGTTGTGCATATTTAAGATATCGGGCAACAGAAGCTCAAGTACTGAAAATTTTACTTTATTAACAGCACAGTTTATGAATATAATAATTAATACATCTAGTAGTACCACACACTTAGAATTTTTGAAAGTATTAACATGCATGTACTTAAAAGTAATTCCTGGCAAGTTATTTATTTATTTTTTATTTCTGTACCCATACCACACTACAAAGGCTCATGGGTGCCACCACTAGCTCATACTGTCATGAAACTACATTGTGAGGGTACTTTGTCAAGGGTGCACAACTATGATGGCAAGTCCCAAGCTACAGAGGGGGCAGGAATAAACTCATGCATGCCTACAACAGGACTTGAACTTGGACTCAACTTGTATGAGAGATCTGAAGCCTCTGCATCGCTAACCATCAGGCCACTTGGGAAGCTGTTACGAGCTCTTATGATTTTAAAAGTGCACTTGATGTATAAAATTTACCACTTCTTGAATAAAAAAAAAAAAACTCACCTCAAACAAACAACTACGATGAAATGGTTCATTGCAGTTTTGATGTTCACACAAGACAGTAGGGAACTCTTCATCTATTTGGTATGCATAGCATATGCCACATTCAACGTGAAAATCCTATAATGTTAAAAAATTCCTTCAAGTTTGCCATTTTCAGAAAAATATTCAGCAAAAACAAAACTACTCACACACAAAAGAGGAAACATGTGAAGGATGATCAGAAAAGTATTGGGATTGAATTTTGTTCCCAATAAACCAAATTATTCTGGGACTATCCTCTTGAGCATATCCATTTTATTATTTTCACTCATTCATTTCAAAAAAAAAAAAAGTTTCCTTTATTTTTAGGTAAATTTTTATATTTTTCCAGGATATAAATGGAATAGTAAAAAAACAGTTTTTAATGCAGCATAATTTCAAACAACTTTGATTAGCTCATTTTCAAACATGTATTCAAGAAAAGAAGCTTGTCCTTTTATTTACTTATTTAAAGGCAATTCATTTCAGATATTGCAATCCCCCAAAAATATGTTTTACAGATATTGTTATCCCCAATAATTAGATTTTAAAGTAGCAGAGCAACACAAGGCTTCAAAACTCCAAATGGAAAGAATAAAAGGAACTGAAAATTAATTACCTTAATTAACTAGTAGTGATTATTATTTTTTCTTTTTTTATCAGCAGTTTGAGATAGTTTATCAATTTACTGCAGTCTTTCCTTTCTACATGTCTTATCTGTATTTCAGCTGGTTTAAAATAATTAGCAATCTTGTTTCAAGCCTCTTACTCATTTCCATGCACCAAAGTCTTAATCATTTAATAATAATGTAGTTCCAATGTCAAGTTCTTTTGAGACCAGATTCTTTCAGTTATTTAATGATTATTTTAGTATTATAAGATCCCATGTTTGAGCTCAAAATCTATCTATGTAAATGCAAAAAGCTGAAGCTATCCTTAGGTTTCAAAACATTTCTTCTGTGGATCCACACACTACTTTTTCAAAGCTCTAGATACACTACTGTTTGTAAAAATTGCAACACTAAGAAAGAACTGCACTATGCAAATGGAATTTATATAACAGATTTCTCATGTTATAGGAGACAAATGATTACATCTGTAGAGCTACACAAGATTTTTCACTTCAAAATTCAGTACCATGTGAAGCCACTTGAGCAACAATAACAGCTTTTACACAGCGTGATACTGAATGGAAGAGGTTTGTAATATCGTCCTGGGGAATAGCCTGCCAGGCTGATTCTATGCGGCTCCAGAGTTCATTTGTGGTGACTGGCAGAGGAGCATGATGGGCCAGTCTCCTAGCTACCATGTCCCAGACATGTTAGATTGGGGACACATCCAGTGAACATGCAGGCCAGGGAACAAGCAGTATTTGCCGTGTATGGAAGAGGTCTTGGACATTCTGAGCCACATGTGGCCTAACATTGTCTTGCTGGAACATAGCACCAGGACAACTCTGAATGAAGGGTATCACCTCTGCCTCTAAAACATGCCTGATGTATTGCTGGCTGCTGATGGCTCCCTCAATTAATATCAGGTGAGATCGTGAATTGAACCCAATGGTGCCACAAATCATTATGCTTGGCGTTGGGCCAGTAAAATGCTGCAAGGTGCAGTTCACTACAATATCTTCAAACATTTATGTGACCATCATGGTGCATCAAGTTCAATCGTGACTTGTCAGAAAACACGACCTGCTAATAATCAGCGTGCCAATGTCTGTGTTCGAGACCCCATTTGCAATCTGAGGCATCTGTGGTTGAGGGTCAAAAGAATGTGCAGCAATGGGCTGCTGGTGACCAGTCCTCTGTTAACACGTTTGCTGCTGCTCTACTGTTTCAATGACAAGCATGCGGTGCTGGCAAGAAAGCCGAGCAAATCTCCCGAGACGCCACAAGGCATCACGCTGCACCACGGATGAGCTTCTATGCATTTGGATGAACTTAGCAGTGTTCGGATCTCATAACTTTACAAGACTCTGTTATTCTAAAATATGAGAAAATTTATCCATAATTGATATTTGTAATTATAACCTTCAGTAACTCCAGGGATATAAACATGTCTACAGCATATGAAATGTATATGCTATAGACGTGCACATCCTGTAGATGGTAACTAATAAATTGTAAAATTTTTCAGTAGCAAAACGATTGAAAAATTTGATTGGTTTAATACCTGTCATATTAATTTTCAGTCCTGGTACACTAGTAAATTATTCTCCTGACGTCGGGAACATCACACCAATGTGTAGCTAAAATATGTTGCGGCGGAGTATCGCATTCTTTATTTTCACTTTCACTGCTGGTCGTACTACAGCTACTAAAAGAATATGTTTCTGTATATGATGACAAATTATTGGGATCACCTATTTCCACGGCAGAATGTGCCCATCGACAAACTTTTGGTTGAGAGTGACTGGAGATAGCCTGTCTGCATATATCCATTGTTTCCCCAAAACTAAGCATTGAAGTCAATATGGGTTTCCTTGAAATTCCCTTAGCGTTCTCAATAGACTGCCCTCTAATGTATGAACTCTAAGCAACAAATACTTTTTACTGCCACTCAAGCATTTATTTATTGATAGTTCCCTTCACCGCAAAACCAGTGACATTCAAAGGAAAATAAACATTGCAGTGAAAAGCGCACACTGTGTTAAGTCTATCGGGAGTCAACTTACTTTCCCATCCCTAAGCCATGTGTAAAAAAATCTGCTATCCCAAAACCGCGGTCATTTTTAAACAGTTGGATACTCATTCTCAGTGCCAGTAACAAAACAGATACCTCTCTTCAAGTGCCGAAGGTTTTATGAAGGGAAATACGAAGCCATTATTACGACGCCGTTCGGCATCTCGTGATAGTGAGTGTTAAAGCAGACAACGTGGAACTGTGGTGGAGAACAAAGCCTGACCTGTGGCAGGGCTCCACTGTTGTGCTGTCACTGTGCAATAAGGTCACTACCATGTGGTAAAGGTGTCTGTCATCCCGTGCAGTCATGCGATTTTACAGTCATTCCCCAGATTTCTGTACATCCAAGCCTCACCTGTATACTGACATCACATTCACATCACTGTAATGGTGTTTCATCCCGTACAAGTGGCAATTTCGCAGTAGAAAAATCCAGCTACTTTCATCTCAACAATCCTTCCTCTCCGTCAGGTGTTCATAATGCGACCTCCGTAAAGTAAATTGTCTGTAAGCTATGTAATGCAGATTCCTGTTATTTATTTCTCTTATAGCCATAGATTCTCACGGGATTATATATATATATAAAAAAGGACTCTTATAGCCATAGATTCTCACAGGATTATATAAAAATACAAAGCAAATAAACTAAAAAGTGAGAAAGAACTGCCATATTGTACTAACTACTTAATAGCAAAAAAGTGAGAAAAAACTGCCATATTGGTACTAACTTAATACTGCTTTAGAGTCTGGAGTGATCGATTTTAGCATTAGTGATCACAACCCTGTATTCATTCATGTTCCAGTTTTTTCAAATTACCATTACGCAGTTAACCACAAAACAATCTCCTATTGTGACTACACCACGTTAGCTGACCTAGTTTCTAATTTTGAATGGGACAAGTCGGGTACCTACAATACAACTTGTCCATCTATAGCTACTGAAATTTTGCAAGGCATTTTGAATTTCCTTGAGATCACAACCATTCACAATGTAGTTAAGACTAAATATGACATTAAGATCCAACCTTGGATGACCAATGGAATCATTAGATCAATAAAAAAAAAAGGATACGCTTCGTAAAAAAAGTAGAAAGAATCCTTATAACAGTTACTTACGTGATAAGTATAAAAGGTATAATTATGCCCTAAGAAATGTTATTCAGCATGCGAAAGTTGCTTATTACAACCTCACTATTTCAGATGCAGGAAATAACTCCTATCAAAAATTGAAAATAATCAAATCAGCTATTAACAAACGACCCTGTGCTACTGAAACTCCGCTGACGTGAAAAGGAAATTCTGGTAATTTCAATGTTGATTAAAAATCAGTCGCTGATGAATTCAACAATTACTTCATTAACATAGGTCATGATTTAGCATCTCAGCAAAACTTGCCCACAAATACTAAAGGTCACGATTCTTTATTCAAAATTAAGGAAGTTCCTTTTTCAATGTTTCTATGCCCTTTGGATGATACTGAAATCTATAACATTATCACTTCATTGTCCCTAAAAAGAAGTGCTGGTTCAAACAATATTAATAGCAGAGTCATAAAAGACTCGATCTCTATTTTAGTACCACTTATAACACATATTATTAATCTGAGTTTTTATTCAGGTCAGTTTCCTGACAGTCTGAAAATTGCTAAGGTTATTCCTATTTTTAAAAAAGGAGATAGGGAATCTACCTGTAATTACAGATCGATATCTTTTTTACCAGTTTTGAGTAAAAAAAATTTTTAAGTCTATTCACAGAAGAATGGTTGATTTTTTACACACCTATGGTGTGCTCTCTTCGGATCAGTTCAGTTTCCAAAGAAACAGATCTACTGAAATGGCTGTTGCTAAGTTGTCAAACTTCATTTCCGAAGCACTAGACAACAGTTATTATACTATTTGTGTTTTTATTGATTTCCAAAAAGCTTTTGACATGGTAAATCATGACATTCTGCTACATAAATTACCCAAATACAGTTTTCATGGCAAAATTCTTTCCCTCTTAATGAGCTACTTCTCTAATTGCAAACTGTATGTCTCTGTAAATAAAATAAACTCTGATCTACTTAATATTTCATGTGGAGTGCCTCAAGGTTCGGTTTTGGGACCGTTACTGTTCCTGTTATATATTAATGACCTTCCTCTGTGCCTGCAATCAACTCATGCTTTGCTATACACTGATGACACTATCATTTTTCAAAAATGTCATGAATTACATAAGTTACAGATAATGATCAATAATGATCTATCAAATTTATCTCATTGGTTATGCTCTAACAAATTATCACTTAATATTTTAAAAACCAACTCCATATATTTCCGAAATGTTCATAAATGAGAGGACATAAATAACTTTCCAGTCAGGATTAATGATTTCCCACTTAAAATTGTGGACAAAGTTCAGTATCTTGGTGTTTGGTTTGATGAATTCTTTAACTAGAATACACATGTTCAGCTTGTTTTTAAAAAAGTTTCCTTACAGGTTGGCCTACTTGGTAAAATTAAGCATCTCTTCCCTATCAATGTCCTAAAAACATTTTACTATGCTTTTATTTATACCCATCTCTCCTGTTGTCTGGTATCCTGGTATTCAAATACTGGTATAAGTGCAAACAATAAGTTATGCTTGCTAAAATTATAGAAGAAATCTGTTCACTATATGCTGAACACAGATTACATGTCTCATTCAAAACCATTATTTCTAAAACTAAATATTCTAAAAATTCATGAAATTTTTACCTTGAAACTAAAATGCTGATGCAAAAAGAAGAGAGATGAGGACAACTAAAGTAGATGTGACTTCCAAAGTGGAATATATAGAGCTATGCAAGACAACACGAAAAAGTATCACTGAAGACGTAAGGAAATTCAACTGTGAGCTAGTGAGGAAAGCAATTGAAAACAACCAAAGCCTTAAGATAGCAAAGGGACATCTCAGTAAGGGAAGAAAACAGATTATGGCTCTGAGAAAAGAAGATAGATGGTTCTATAACAAGAAATAGAGGCGAAATTTTGACAAGAGTGAATGATTTCTACTCCAAATTATATGAAAGGGATGATACATGTACTCCAGACATCATGAAAGGTACCAGAGTTCTTCCAGTCCTCCCAGCAGAAGTTGCTCATGCAATCAAGAACATGAAGCGAGGGAAAGCTCCAGGAAAAGATGGAATTACTATAGACATCATACAAGAAGCAAGTGGAGAAATTGAAACAGTACTCGCCCAAATTTTCACTCGATGCCTTAATGAAGGGAAGATTCCTGAGGATTGGAACAATGCTACAATGATCCTGCTACATAAAAAAGGTGACATTGAGGATCTCAGGAACTACAGACCTATCAGCCTCCTATCAGTGGTTTATAAAATCTTCACTAAAGTTCTTTCACACCGCTTGAAGGTAACACTGGACATGGCTCAACCGAGAGAACAAGCTGGATTCAGGAGTGGCTACAGCACAATAGATCATATCCACGTACTGAGAGAACTGATTGAAAGAGCGAGGAATATGAACTTCCATTGTGCATGGCTTTTATCGATTATGAAAAAGCCTTTGATTCGGTGAAACCATCAGCAGTTACCACGGCTCTGAAATCCTGCGGTATTGAAGATGCATACATTAATATTATTAATAACATCTATGAAAATGCAAGTGCAAAGATTCGGCTGTTTGAAAATACAACACACATAAAAATTGGAAAGGGAGTGAGACAAGGTGACACCATATCTCCGAAGCTCTTTAATGCCACATTGGAAAATGTCTTTCAATCACTGAACTGGGAAAACAAAGGGATAAAGATTAATGGAGATTATCTAACCCACCTTCGTTTTGCTGATGACGTAGTCATTTTTGCAACTACCCCATCAGAGCTGCAGAGTATGATCCAGGAACTTGCTGACAAGAGTAAAGAAGTGGGATTAAAAATGAACTTTCAGAAGACAAAAGTGATGTTCAATGCTTTTACAAGAAATGAAGATTTATCGATTGATGGAGTAAAACTGGAGATAACAGATACGTATGTTTATCTTGGACAGCAGATATCAAGTGAGGGTCACATTGATGAAGAAATTAATCGGCGTACAAAACTTGCCTGGAGAGCTTTTGGAAGAAACAGCATAATTTTCAAGAGCAATATGCCATTATGTCTTAAAAGAAAAGTGTTTGATCAATGCATCCTTCCAGTGCTTACGTATGGTGCAGAGACGTGGACCTTAACTAAAAGAGACATACAAAAGCTGCAGACAACTCAAAGAAGCATGGAGAGGTGCATGCTTGGTATAACCAGGAGAGATAAGAAGAGGAACTCGTGGATCCGAAAAATGACGAGTGGAAGACATCATGATCAGAGTTAAATCCCTGAAATGGCAATGGGCTGGACATACTGCCAGAAGGACAGACCATAGATGGACAGCCGAAATTTTAGATTGGATTCCAAGGGACAGGAAAAGACCCAGAAAAAGACCACATGGGAGATGGGTGGATGAAATTCGTAAATATGCGGGAGTGACATGGAGGAGACTGGCACAAGACAGACCGTTGTGGAGGAAACTTGGGGAGACCTTCGTCCAGCAGTGGATTGATAATGGTTTACAATGAGCATACTGATGATAAAGCAATCATCCTATGGAATAATCTCACAGAGAGCATCAGATCTCTGGAAAATATCAAAAAGTTTTCTTTGTCTCTGCGAAATTACATTGCAAATCACCCTGATCTCCATAACGAATCTCACTCCTATCATTAAATTGTAGATCCAAGCATGCTGCTAACAGTGGTGCAAGTAAGATGTTATAACCATCTTACTTGCTTTCATATATGCCATATGTTTTATTCCTTTTCTTACATCTGATAGGGGGAATCGCCTTACAACCAATGTGTTCAGATTCCTCCTGGTGTATTGCATTTTCATATAACTGTAAGTTTTAAATGTGTGCAATAAAATAATTGTAATTGTATTTCATGTAACTTAATTCTCTTTTAAAACTAGACTCTGCTGTCACCATCCTACAGTGCTTTGCTGTGTTCAGTGTTTCCCTGTTTAGAACAATAGCCTGAAAGGCATGATGAAACATTATATACTCAGCACATCCCTTCACATTTCTTATCACACTTCCGCAACAGCACACACACTCTCGATGAGTAGCTGAAGAAACGTGTTCACCACAAACACACCAGTTCATGTTCTCCCTGCCCGTCCTTATTTTTGTTGTTTTCCTCTTCTCCTGGGCTCGAGTCAATGTGGCCTGATCTCAGCCAGGATACAAGGAAAGAACAAGAGGACACAATATGACATAACCACAAAAGAAACGAGTGTGTAGGTGACGACAACAAACATGCATTGACGCTTCCAATTCTGGTAGGGAGGGAGGAGTAATGTCATCACTCTAGATGCCAGGAACTTCAGCAGAATGCAGTAATTCTAATAATGGTACAACACTTGTGTATTTCTACAGAAATTAATATTTATACCTGCTCTGCTAAAATGTTCTTTAGCTAAAAATGCATTTTTAAGTTAACAGGGGGTCTTTAATTTGGGATAATGTAGCCATAAAACAAAAACAAGCTTTTTATAAAAATTCATCTTATAGTTAATAATAATAATAAGCATATCTTTTCCCATTATCTCTTTCTTACCTCTTTTGTTGTAGAAGAGGGGGACGGAAAGTCCAGTTCCATTAAATGCTTTAAATTGAACAATAAGGAATCACCCTCATCCCTAAAAGATATGAAAAGACAGCATATCAATAAAATTATGATATACGAGGGGCAGTCAAAAAGTTAATTCACTCCTCCATAAAACATTTCAGTAAAAGGATATTTTGTTGACACTTTGTGGCAACACTGCTGGCATTTATCTGCAGCATGTGCCGCAGTTGCTTCTATGCAGTAGTTTTAGTTCGCTCGCTAATGAGTCGTGAACATGCCTCGGCAGCTGCTGGTGGCGTCCAAATTGGAACTGCGTGTAGCGATTCGTTTTTTGTGGGCAAAAGGGTGTAATTGCACTGAAATTTTTTGGCAGTTGAACGAAGTGTACGGTGAGAACGCAATATCGCGTCAAGCTATCACAAAGTGGTGCATCTTGTTCGAGAACGGACGTACTGATGTTGAGGACGATTACCGCAAGGGAAGACCGTCAACTTCGACAGCGGCTGAGAACATTGCGCGCATGAATGAACTCATTCTTGCGAACAGACGAGTAACAGAAGACGAAATCGCAAAAGAACTGGATATTTCACATGGAAATGTGCATACGATTATGACGAGGTGAAAGCTGTAACCAGCAATGGTTATCGGACGTCGGACAGAATTTCTTCGCAGAAGGCATAGAAAACCTTGTGCCACGCCTCGACAAATGTTTCAATAAACTAGGTGAATACGTCGAGAAGTAACTTTTGTATGGAACTTTCAGGTACATATAACATTTTTCTGTAATTTCGATCCTGTGTTGTTTTATCAGGTAATGCAACTAACTTTTTGACTCGCCTACATACTATGATTCAGCTTTTAGCTTGTAGTTACATGCAGAGTTCAAGAATAAATATGTGAGTAAATGAGATGCATCATACCATTTCCTTAAATTGGAATTCAATTTTTCTCTCATAGGTCCAACAACTGAAAAAAAAAATAATAATAAGAGAGAGAAAAACATGAATATTTGTTTCTCAATAAAGAAATTGTTTCTGCATAAAATTTTGAAATTAAATAACTAAAAGCATTGCAAAATATTATATTTAGATCTAATATTATTTACTGATAAGATCTGATATTCATAACTTGGAAGCTTGACATTTAACTACCAAACCAAAATGAATCAGTAAAAATTATGTGAACCTAAGAATAAGGAAAATACAATATTTACAGAAGATTTTACCCTCCACTTATGATTTTAAAAGACTGATTTTTGTCCCAGAAAATGATTTATGATTTAACTATGTATGACACAACATAACAAATGAACAGTCACAGGGAAATACTGAAAAAGGGTTTGTAGGTGTATAGTCATTAACCAATGTTCATAGATTTGGCAATCAATTACCATGGTGTCTACTCAATTAGGAGAATCAGGTATTCTGACCTTGACATTCACATGATTTCATGCACAAAGTTAAATATATAGAAACCCGTACTTTCAATATGAAAAATATTAAAATTACATATATTAAAAACTTTTTAATCAGAGTTTTTAATATGTAGAAACATGTTGGTGCTGCATTTTTACTCAAAAACTGCCATGCCAAGCAACAGTGATTGCTTGGTTGTCCCTGACAACTTGCTTAAATGCTACACAGTGAGCTAAATGACCAGGTCTAAAGCCCTAGAGCAGAAGTTGAGAACCAGCAGCTCTCAGCTCAAAAAAACTGCAGCACTTTTACACTTTAAAAAAAAAAAAAAAAAAAAATCTCAATTTTTTACATTTCCTTGCTCTTAAAACCTTAAAAATGATATGAAACAAGAAGATAGAGGTGTGTAATGAGTGGGAAAGAAATGAAACAGGAAGATAAAGGTGTGTAATGAGTGGGAAAGAAATGAAACAGGAAGGTAAAGGTGTGTAATGAGTGGGAAAGAAGATTTTTTCACCCCCCCCCTTTCTTTAGTTGCAAGCATGTTAAGAAAAATTTGGAACAAAGACATATCACCACACACATGCACTTGGCTGGCAGTTTCATGACAATGTTTTTCCAGCAAGGTGGTCGGTGAGGTGCTGGCTTACTCTGTCGAAAACTTGACTGAGGTAAGGGTAAACCCAGTATTACTTAAAACTCAATGAGCAATTGGATTATAAAATTGAAAATTTTAATTTTATTTTCACAATACAGATTTTTTATACTGACTAGAATATGCTTACCAAAATGAATGCTTATAAATAGGGATTTTTTATACTAAATTATAGTTGCAGCTCATTTAATTTGACTTTTTGTTTGGGTTTTGAAGTTTTAGTTCTTCACCCAAGAAAAGTTCTCTAGTATTTAAGCCAATGATGCTCTCCATCTTTACTGTAGTGAATGGCATGCAGTAAGAAAAGAAAATTTTCAACAGGATATTTAGAAACTGAAATACTGTTCCAAACACAAATACACACCACCATCTAGTGCCAGAACTGTGAACTAAAAAGCCAACTTGCACATGCAATGTATTCCACATAGTGCATGGTATCTGATGTTAATAGAATTTTTTAAACCACACTTTTAGCAGATATTGAGTAATACATTAAATATTTGTACCTAAAGAGGGAAAATTCTGCATTACTATGGACAGCAAATGCATACAAAATGCTTTTTTTTTTTGTAGTTAGTAGTATTTAACTGAAAAAGGATTTTTTGAACCAGGTGCAGATATTTCTGTAAATGGAAACTTATGCCCTCTAGTGGCAAACTTAAAAAAATTGGAAATTATATGCAAAGCATTTCACCAAAAATGCTTTCTGACAAAAATTTTTTTTCCAAATTGGACTATTAGAAGAAATATTAAAAAAAGTATGATATACATGTATAACTATGCCCCTGGTAGGAAAACTATGCATTATTTTAAGCAGAAGGTATTGTCAAAAGGTTTTTTGTGATGAGCTATATCTTATCAGTTTTTGCACATATAGAAATTCCTGCAAATACATCAGAAACAGAAATATACTCTTATGCCTCCTAGTAACAAAATTGTTCTTTCCCAAAAATTGGAAATTATATGCAGAGCATTTCCTATAGGGAGCCCTATTCGATACAAAAAGAATTTTTCAAATCAGACTTTTAGATGCAGAGATGTCATAGAAATAGAAATTTTCCTTCATGCCAATTGCAGGAAAAACCTGCACTGTTTGAAAAAGAAACTGTACCCCAAATAGTCTTCATTATAAATGGTATCGAAAGGAAGAAAGGATTTTTTCAACCAGATATTCAGAAGCAATGATATGGAATAAAACATATTTTGAATTTGACAGCATCTGCATTTATGCCCTCTTGTGGCAAAGTTATGCATCAGAAAAAAGAACAGAAAGCAAGGATCATCGTTCTTACATTTTAGGTTTCCAAACGGAAAAAGAACGTTTTTTACAAAAGCAGTGCTAAAAACATTGAAGAAATGCCATGATGTTAAAAACATCTAATTAACAATACAAAATGTTTAATAAATGCTAGAAACTTGAAAATAAACTTTAGAGAGATGAATAACATCACTCATAATTTTAATTTCTGTAGCATATCCTGTTTCCTGTACTCCGCAACAGACCAACGATTTCTGTAGTGACCCTGGAGAATTCATAGAACTTGGAGTGCCTGGGTCATCTCTGAAGCAATGTTGAGGCACGTGATGAAGTCTATCCAAGTCTGTTGCTCACTTCATCAGGAGAAGGCAGAGAGCATATCAACTGAAAAAGGTGAACTGAAAATAGCTTCCAGCAGTCGAATGCAAATTTTGACTTAAATAAAATATGGAAAAGTTCACCTCCCACCTGCTAAATGAGCAATGGAAGACACCAAAAAAGCCTAAAATACAATAATTTCCAGGAGTCATTTTTTTCCCTCCAGAAGTCACATTTAAGGACTTTTCCAGGAGTCTGATAGGAAATAAGGAGGAAAAGTCCCATTTGGGTAATGAACAAAATTCCTGATCTCAGCTTAAAAATTGTAAGGTTTTATACCCTTTTTCAATTTTCTAAAACTTTAATTTCTCTGCCCACAATCCTTCATCACCCCTTTTTCGGTGGGTCTCTTAAGCTTTGGTACAGTTATGACATAATTTTTACACCTTCATAATATGCCTCCCAGCCCTTTCACTTCCAAAAAGGAGGTGAAAGGGCTGCAGGCATTTGAGATGTGGAGTTATAGACAAATGAAGAGAATAAGTTGGCTCGATAGAAAGACTAATGAGAAGGTCCTGGAGAGAGTGGGAGAACCCAGGAATCTGACCAACATGTTAAAGAGAAGAACAATGTTATGGATGGGACACATTTTGCGCCATGGAGGCCTGATTCTGAAAGTTTTGGAAGGAAAATTTCAAGGCAAGAGAGGAAAAGGGTGGCCAAGGAATAGTTTTGTGGCACAGCTACTCTAAGAAACTAATACCATGACATACTATGACTTGAAGAGAGTGGTGGAGAATAGAGAGGGATAGAGGGACAGAGTACATTTACTGAACAACCAGTCCTTGGACTGAGTAACCAAGAAGAAGAATATGTGATGTACATTTCTGTTAGTTTAATTATATGAGGCGTGATCAGAAGGTATCCAGACTAGATACATAAGTTCAGAATCGTGCATTACAGCAGGGAGCGGTTTGGCACAGGTTGATCTTGGAACCTATTTTGCACATGTGCCACACCTACGCTGCTCGTCCAATTTTTTTCTACAATAGTGCTTTGTTCTTATGTGTGTGAAGCTGTTGGTCACAGTCGCCATGTAAAAAAAAAAAAAACTGATCAGCAAATCTGCATCAGATTGTGTCAAAAACTTGGCAAAACTTGCAAAGACACATGCTTAAAGTTACAGAAAGTCTATGGGGAGGATTGTATGAGTCGTGCCCAAGCTTATGAGTGGTATAAACATTTTAAAGATAGGTGTGCAAGCTTGCAAGTTTGTGTCCTGTTGCGGACACCATTAAGGTGTTGGCTTGTTTTAATTTTACGTATTGTGGTGGACGTCAACTTATCAGAAGGATCGTCATTGGTTGCAGGTTCCTGTCATTGGAGCAGGGAAGCAAATATAAGTACAAATTGAATGTAATGACAGATGATCTTGACCGTACATACCTTTATTCTTCAGATTGGGGAAAAAGGGGAAATATTGGAATATTAGCTGGTCTGAATGAATAGTAAATACTTCCAGAGGGTTGATAGATATCTCAGGTGACTTCCTCTGTGTAATTCCCGCCAGAATTTCTTTCTATTCCATCCCATGCAAAAGCGTTTCCCTTTCCTTGTGCCTTGTGTCTGAGCAAAATCCTTCCTTCTTCTCCCCTTCAAGATCTCCAACAAGATCCCTCGTTTATGACTCCTATCCGGTCTCATTCCCTTCCTATCGCAATCTGTCCCCAAGGAAGATGCTCTTTCATAAGAAGTTGACTGTTAATTGCTTACTAGGATTGTCCCTGGTGGGCTCTCTCTCTGAGAGAGAGTGGTGTCCAACAATGGGGGGGGGGATCCTTTTGCTTGTGGGAGGTCCCAGTCTGTCAAAGAATGACATTTAAAAATCTGTTGAGCATCTTTTTATTTAACTGAGGGTTAATTTCTCTAGCTGTCATTTACACACAAAATAACAGAAGTTACAATTTGATTAAAGTTTAAATATTTCCATATAACAAGAGTGATGAACGGTCGGGGATGCCAACAACCAGCAAAAATGAAAACAATGTCGAACTTGTGCTCACAGCTGTACAGGAAAAGTGCCGAATTACAATTCATGAGTTATCTGAAGATTTCAATATTAGTTTCGGTTCACTTCAGTCGATTCTTACAGATGATTTGGGTATGAGACGCACCTCAGCCAAAACTGTGCCAAAATCGCTCTCAGCTGAGCAAAAATAGGTCCATGTTTCAGCTAGTGGCCTGCGTGAGTGTGGCAAAAATAATGAAAACTTCCTAAAAACTACTACAAGTGGTGATGAATCATGGGTTTAAGGGTATGACCCTGAAACTAAGGCCCAGTCTTCATGACAGAAGACTCCAAACTCTCCCAGACCCCCCCCCCCCCAAAAAAAAAACCACGACAGAACCGCAGCATTGTCAAGACAATGCTGATTGTTTTTCTCAATCATGAGGGAATTGTGCATCATGAATACATTTCATCAATCCAGACAATTAACAAGGCATATTACTATCAAGTTTTGCGGCATTTGAGGGATGCAGTTTGTTGCAAGAGGCCTGCATTGCATGAGAGTGGTGACTTCACAACCACAATGCACTGCCAATGCATCACAACTTGTGCAGAAATTTCTTGCTAAGTACTGCATACACTGGTATGACTACTACCCTATTTGCCAGGTCCTGCTTCTTGCAACTTTTTTCTCTTTGTCACAAAGAATGTGGTGAAGCAGCTGTTCACTATTTCAGAAGATGACTTCAAAAAAATGCATTGAGCAATGAAAACATTGTTGGGCTAAGTGTGTGGCTTCAGAAAGGAACTACTTTGAAGACAAACGACTTTCAAATCAGTAAGTCTTGTACACTTTTTTTTTAATAAATCCAATCTGGATACTTCCTGTTTGCATTTTGTACAACTGGAATATAAATTATTTTTTTTGTGTCACAACTAATCATCCCCCAGACATTCCTGGTGCATTTATGTCAATTTAGGCCTCCTTTCTGTCAATGTTAACATTCTGATTTATACCTTTTGCTTACGACCCCCCACCTTTTTTTCCCATCATTTTATTCTATTTTTCGTAATTATAATCTTAGTGGTTTTTCATCAAGTATTTTTGCATGAGAAAGGATCAAAAACTCTTTTAATTTTCTTCCGACATTCTTAACAAAGGCTCTTTATTCCATTTTCTTGTGACATTGCCTTCAAAATTACAAAAATTCTCAAAACCTTTAATTTTAAGGCGATTTTTAACCCATAAACAAAATGAGATTTCTAGGATCAAAGGACTGTGTTGAAGACAAAAACTCGTGGGGAATTTATCAAATTTCATGTGAATGTGGCACTTCATATATAGGACAGACCCATAGAGCTCTTGCGTTTTCGATTGAAGGAGCACAAGACCTACATTCGGAATTGTGACCTAAAGAAGTCATCGATGGCTAAACACTGTTACAAAAAGGACCACAGATTTCTCTTTGAAGAAGCAAAACTTATTGACAAGCCAGATTCAACCTCCAAACTTGATATTTTGGAAGCTTTCCATATATATCAGAAGTCTTCGCAACTTGTTAATGACATGGCATCCACGCCATTTCTATCAAACGCGTGGAAGCATCTAACCAAAACACGTGACTGTAAACACTTTTTATGATATCATATACAATTTGAATATTTACGTGCCATTCGTCCTGATGAAGCTAGGTCAATACCCAGCGAAACCATGGTCGGCTTGAGAAATAAAAAAAAATAAACATTTGTGACAACTACATTGTATTATCTTAATCTATATTAACAAAGGCATTGTCATTTCATCTGAATGTTTAACAATCATATGGTAAAAGTCTAATAGCTGAATTAGTAAAATTCTTTTTCTGTATCCCATTGAAAAAAAAGGAAGAAAAAAAAAACCCCGTGTAGCACTAGCACACAAGTTTAGTAAACATATGGCCAAGAGTGTCATAGAAGTGAATTAAAATCGTCCAAAAAATATCATGTTCAACATAATGCAGATTTCTGAATTTAAAGATAATGTTTTCCACTGGAATTGTACAACTTGTTAAACAACTGAAAATGTGCATTATGTACTCAGTGGTTGCTCTGGCCTTTTTAAAGTTTTCAAAAACCCATTCGGCAAATTCAATTTTTTTATCACCAAAATGTTATGATAGAGTACACATTTTTGCCAAAACTTTTTTTTTTTTTTTTTTTTATTGTCAAATTGCAAAGAATGCGATCGGCAGCACAACCCCCGTGCACCCGTCAGAAATTTCAATATTTTCTTCATAAACAATCAAAAGTTGTTATGGACATTAAGAATCAGAAATAATTTACAGGAAATTTTTGATGGGTTTAAACTATTTTCACCTATAGAAGTCACCACAGATGGCAATATGAATTTAGATAGGATTTTTGTTAGTTAATAACAGTGATCATGATATTAATTACCTTTCTGTTTGTCTATTTTGTCACAAAACATGCTCAAAATACAGTGGTTTCACAGCTGTTTGATTGTTTAGCAGCTTTTCTACAATTAATATCTACTTACTCTTCTCTGGCCCAAGAAAACAATACATAGGAACAGCTGTAGGTGCATCAGGATTAACTGTGACGAGAAGAGAAGCCAAAGAACCTAAAAAGTAATCAGATAGATATAAAAACTATATTTAATATCAAAACAAAAAACAGCAGATAACTTGGAAACATGAATCTGTAGAATGTAAACACAAACAATTTTCCATTTTTTAAAGTTGAAGGAAGAGACCAAAAACAGAAGTTAAGAAAATTTGGGAAAATTATTTTTACTCTCAAGAGTATAAATATAAAATATTTTTTTCTTTAATTTTAACAGCAGAATAATTATAATGCCAAATGTACCATCTATATGATTGTGCGTATATTCATTCTATTCCAAAATATTTTTAATTTGGAGGTATAAATCTCAAAACTGTTTTTTTTTTTTTTTTACATTTACTGGCTTTTTATATCTTACTATACAGTGTATTAGCCTAATTAATACATGTACAATTGTTAATTACACAGCCAAAAAAACATTTTTGGTGCCTCGGAAGTTAGACCTATTCTTGAGTATATTTGGGGCGCCGATTCCAAAAATGGCATCAGTTTTGCCCTATCAGCTCTAGTTTTGGAGATAGGGCATGTCCGCTTTATATGCTGATGTGCAAAAATATTGTTATTTTAGTAAAGTCAGTGTATATTGTTATTTTATGAGTGTAAAGCCAGCCTCTGTTAGTCTAATTGGGAGTTTGTGAACAACTATACAACCAGATAATCTAATGTGATCTAATTTTGTTTGCAGATTGAGTAGACGCCATGGCTTCCCCACGAAGAAGTTCCTTGAATCATCCAGATGTGTTTTGCAACATTTGTGGCGAGTACACCCTTAAAGAAAGTAGAAAACCTAATTCTGAGTTTGTGAAGAGGGCATATCTTGGTTATTTTGGTGTTCAGCTTGGAGACTAATATAAGTCATGGGCTCCCCATATTGTATGCAAAACTTGCAAGGAGCATTTACGGCAGTGAACAAATGGGAAAAGGAGCTCTCTGAAATTTGGAATACTAATGGTGTGGAGGAAACCTAAAAACCACCATGACGACTGTTATTTTTGTCTTGTCAATATCAAGGGCATCAATCGAAGCAGTTAGACATATCCTGACCTCGATTCAGCAAGACGACCGCACCCACACTTAAATGAGGTACACATTCCATCTTTCATCCACCTACCAGAGCTGCCAGAGGATCAGGAATCAAGCATGTCTGATCACATACAAGATAACAGCAGTGGGGAAAGTGACCGTGATTTCGTAGGAACTTCATCATTAAGCGCTCAACCTTTTACCTACCATAATTTTAGGTAGATAAGCCACAGCGTATACGAGTTCAAAATCAAATTTTTGGCCGGCGTGGCTTACACAGCACGACGCCGTATACAGTTGTTTTTTTTGTTTTTTTTGGGGGTGGAGCGAAATTACATAACAAAAAACGTTTTGGCCCGTTCCATTCTTTTTCCCCGCGGGAAGATATCTCAATAGAGAAAGAATAGAATAACGATGTTACAGCCACGTGCAATAAATTCCACCCATCCCTTCTTAAAACAAGACATGACAATAATAGGTTATAGGATTGAGGTGGGATAAGTAAGAGGGAGGGCGATAAAACTCGGAAAAAATACGTGCCGAGGGAAAACTTCCCAGGGAATCTATCTTGTTAGCAAGGATCACCCTTGTTTCATGCTCCGAGCAACTAACTCTCTTTGAACTTATGGCGCCATCTCCCCTCTTGAAACGGGATATTCGACTACCATCCAAGACCGATTGTCATTGGTCAATGACTCAAGAACGGCACGTGCAAATTTTGTCAGTGACGTGTGCGCTCGTTGCATTCAGTTCGCCAAATCACATTTTCTGGAGTGCGCATAGTTCTACGTTATCATGGAAAGTAAAATGACGAAACGCAGAAGTTGTACTTCTAGTTTTAAGCTAATGGTATACGAAAGGGCAGAAAAAATAGGTACTAGATCTACAAACAGAGAGCATGACATTGATGAGCGCTGTGTTTGCAGGTGGAGATCAGAAAAATAGACTTTGGAGAAAATGACGATACTGAAAAGAGAGCAAAGGAGAGGAGCTGTAGCTTGGCCAGTGTTAGAGACGAATTTAGAAAAGTGGATAAAGGAACAGAGAGACAAAAGTCGGCCAGTCTCTACAGTTCGAATTTGTCTACAAGCGGAATTAATTGCTGAACAGTTGGGTTTGAAGAACTTCAAAGGTGGCCCTAACTGGTGCTACAGGTTTATGAGGAGAAAGAAGCTCTCCGTTTGAATGAAGGCTACCGTAGGGTAGGCACTATACTGTTGGGCAGGCACTACCGACGGACTGGAAAGAGAAACAAGTTTTTTGGATTATGTGAACAAAGTTATTAAGAGCAGAAATTTACAGAAGGTAGCATCATTAACATGGATGAAGTGCCCCTAACCTTTGATTGCACCCCCCCCCAATAGAACTGTGGATAATAAATGGTATAAAACAATCACAGAGATAACCATGGGAAATGAGAAGACATCTTTTACATGCGTGTTAGTCCCCACAATGCCAATGGATACAAATTGGAACCCCTTTTGATTTTTAAGAGAAAAACTACCGTATATACTTGCGTATAAGTTGAGAAATTTGGGACAAAATGAGAGCTTCAAAGTAATGGGGTCGGCTTATACATGGGGTCTAAAAAAATCGCAAGTCCATAAGTTCTTCCAGTGAGGCAAAAGGCAATCCATCCCGAAAGAAATAAAAATGCCGATGCAGTATTAATTACGAAATCGCAACCCTCCGGGAAAAAAAAAAAAAAAAAAGAAAAGAAAAAGAAAAAAAAGCTGATGTGGTAGAATTACGAAATCGTGACCCTCCAAATTTCTCAGCGCTTTGAGAAGTCTCCTCTCTCCTGGCTTTGCGTATCCACAGCGCAGTCACAGCCGCGCATAGAAAGCTCCGCCCTTCCGACTACCAGTTGATTGCACTGATCTTCGACGTAACGGAGCCATGCGACAGCCAGTGTTAGGTGTTGCTGGTTCTTAATCGCACATGTTTTTCTTGTTCTTAGTCGCACGTGTCTCGCTTCTCCTATTATGGGTGACACGGATTGTGTAAAGAAACGGATGTCCTATAACGCAGGATTCAAGTTGAAAGTGGTTTCTTTTGCAGAAAATACTAACAACTGTGCTGCTTCACGTCAATTTGGCATTAACAAAAAACTGAATCGAGATTGGCGTAAAAAAAAAAAAAAAACCGGACTTGGTGAAAATTCCAAAATCGCAAAAGGCGCTGCGCCGTGGAACGACATCTTTCCCAGAGCTGGAAAGTGTCTTGAATGATTGGATTGTGGGCTGCAAACAAAATGGTTAGATTGTAACGCGAACTGGTATACGTTTGCGAGCAATGAAGCTCGTAAAAGATGAAAAGTTTGCAGCCGCACGTTTTTGATGTCATTTGAGAGCTGAATGCAATGTATATAAACAAAAGCAACATTCCACGGTGGACTCATTTTCACATTTTTACAATACCTGTTTTAGAATTCACCTGAGGATGTGCTGGGAGCCAGCACAAAAGATCTAGTGATGTGATTTTGACTTTCAACTTTTGCTTCAGTGTAAATAAAAGTCATTTTTCATCGTTAAATTTGAATTTCATGTTATATCATGCAACAACGGCATTCCTGCAATTAGTGTTATTGGCAAGAATTTCTTCAACAACTTCAGTATTTAAACCGCTAATATAGAGATTGTAATTATTCGTTACAGCAATTTGGAGCACAATGGAACGAGCAGCAAAAATATTCTACCGCTTCCGGCGCCGACTGACTCTGGAACACACCCACCTGGCATTTCTTCTGAACTACAGGGACTTACAAGCAACACCCAAATATTTAACTTTGAGCTATAAACCTTTATCAAGACGTGATGCAATCATTTTGTCTAAAGCACAGAGCAAAAGACTATCCGCCGAAATTAGACTGAAAAAGAGGCTTAATAGATTATCTTTCACGGAAAGTTTATGTGGCTTACTCGCACCTTTGTAGGACCACCCATCCAATTATTTTAGACTGGCTACTAATATCTTACTTAGCCACTTTCAAACACAGAGGGAAAACGTTATGAGAGTTGTCAAATTCATAAACTTCGAAATCTAGTCGCTGACGAAGTACAATCTAGGCATTCGATGTATCAACCAGTTAACCGGTCAGTCCATTCAACCTACATAAACCTTAGTTCCCTGCAACTTAATGACTTACAAGCTGCAGCATTACAAAGGGGTCCAAAATTCGCTTTTCCCAAAATGCATATTAATTTGTTTGAAACTATTCCTCAAGTTGAAAATATCATCAGTACATTACCTTCTTCTGATCAAGACTCAGTCAGAATCAAGATAGCAAAAGCTATCACAGACGTAAAACAAAGGCGTACAACAAAGAACCGCAATATACAATTTGCGAAGGAACAATTTCAACTCAATAACTTGAAAAATCAACCTGACATAGCAATAGTAGCTGCCGACAAAAGAAATCAAATCATTATTATTGATAGAAATGATTACAAGCCATCAACAAAATGTCTTAGAAGCCATCAACAAAATTCCTCATAGTGTCATAAAATCAGATCCTAGAGCAGCAACTGTGAATGCTTTAAGCAGATTGAGAAATCATAGTAATTTACCTTCATCGTTCACCCGAACTTTATACCCAACAATTAGACCTAGAATTCCAGAACTTTTCGGAAGAATCAAAATCCACAAAGTGGACTACCCGATTTGTCCACTTGTCTCAGGTGTCACTAACCCTCTGAGACCGCTTGAAAAAGCTCTAGTACAATTGTTATCACCTTTAACTTCTAATTCAACCTATTCAGTACCCAGTTCTGTTGCAGACTTAAAGAAAATTAAAGACTTTGTACCAGGGAACTCTCCATTTTGGTTTGCGTCACTGGATGTCGAGTCATTGTTCCCAAGTGTACCGATAACATATGCACATGAGTTAATAGAAGAAAAATTGCAATCCTTGGGAACCGTGAATGATCTGGAAATCCAAGCTTTCATGGAAGCCTTGAAATTGGTTTTCAAACGAACTTATTTCAAATTTCAAGATGTCATTTACCAACAAAAGGAAGGAGCACCTATGGGCTCCCCACTCTCACCTCTCCTGGCAGAGATTGTATTACAAGATTTAGAGGAAATATATTGAGTATCTTCAATTATTTGAAAAATTCTTAGCAGTTCGCTTTTGCCACGTTATATTCTGGATGTCGGAAAGTTGAAATTTATTTTTTTTGTATTTGAGACATGATACAAAAAAAAAAAAAAAAAATCAACTTTCCGATGTCCAGAATATAACGTGGCAAAAGCGAACTGCTAAGAATTTTTCAAATAATTGAAGATACTCAATATATTTATAAGCACACGTTGTTAATTTTAATTTGTTTCCCATTATGGGAAATAAATAATATGGTTTAGAGGAAATAGTTTTACAACTTACTCCAGTAGCTCCATGCCTATATCTACTATACATAGATGATACTCTTGTTTTCTGGAACCATGATGTAGATTCCTTATATGAATTTGCTGAACTAATGTCTTCGCAGATTACCTCAATTAATTTTACAGTTGAACTGGAACAAAATTGTACTATACCTTTTTTAGACTTTCTGTTGAAGAGAAACCCTATATCACAAATTATTTCTTTCTCAGTATACCGCAAGCCCAGTGCAGCATCAGGAATTACACCATATTATTCAGCACACTCTAATACATATAAATTATCTGCATTGCAGTTTCTCATCCGTAGACCATACACACACTGCTCAAGCATTGCTGCTAGGAGACGAGAATTGAATGAAATAAATGCCATAGCAGACGAATATGGGTACCCCAGAAATATTGTAAACCGGATCCATCGAAAAATAAGAAGAACACACTTTTCTACATAACTAAAGAATCCAATCAATGCAAATATGTTGGGTCAGTGGATTATATTCCAAAAATTATTAATATACTTAAATCTTCCTGTAAAAAATACAACTTGGATTTTGGAATTAAAACAAACAATCTAATGTCAACTATTAGAAAAGATCGGGACCCAATTCCTAGTAATAGCAGATTCCGAGTTTACCAAATACCTTTACAGGCTCTGGATACTGTTGACATAGATCGAATTTATATTGGATCCACCATGAGGAATTTGAACTTTCGTATTGCGGAACACAAGTACAGTGTCAAAACACATTCAAACTCTACAGCACTTGCAAGATTAGTTAACCAGGGAGCCCACATCCCTCTATGGAATGAGGCAAGAGTTATTTCTTCCCACAACAACAAAAATGCGACTTTGCTAGCGGAGAGTTTGCACATCGTCAATAACGCTGATAAATGTTGTAACGATGAAGTACCCAGATTCATACCTCCAACTCGGATGCAGTTAATTTCGAACAACAAGAATCAAATAAACCAATAACTCGAACTTTATTTCAGAACTCACCCAATAACAATTAAGACACAACAATCATAAGTCAGAGTATGGTGATGTTTTTTGAAGTCAATCGGGAGCTGAACGCGATGTATATAAACAAAAGCGACGTTCCACAGTGGACTGTTTTTCAAATTTTTACAATACCTGTTTTAGAATTCACCTGAGGATGTGCTGGGAGCCAGCACTAAAGATCTAGTGATGTGATTTTGACTTTCAACTTTTGCTTCAGTGTAAATAAGTCATTTTTCATCGTTAAATTTGAATTTCATGTTATATCATGCAACGACGGCATTCTAGCAATTAGTCCATTCTATGTATTAGTGAAGTCCTGGCAAATACAAGTGACAAAATATTGTTAAATTTAACTTTGATTTACAGGGATTGCTCACATGAATTTTTGCTGTTATAAGTAAAATTTTTGGGTTGCACACCAACCCATCATCAAAACTAACTCAAGACAGTAGGTGTTACCACTCACATGATTAATATCCAGCCTTTATATTCATTAATTGTGGTTCCTCTTCTTTCAATTCCCACACCCTCTTCCAACTTCCTTTTCACATAGTGCAGCTGATGTGATAGAAGAACTGGTTGCAAATTAGTTCTCCCTGTATCAGAGTGCACTATTTCAGCAAGTCTAGATATTGTCTTTATGTGCACCAACAGTCTGGACCTCCTCATAGAATTTCTGGCAGAATATTTGGAAAACAAAATGCTTTTCTATGGACGCATTAAAGAAAAACTCACAGGACTTTATGAACTGCATTTGTTTACATTCAAACATAACTTCTTCCAATTTGAAATTCTACAAGCAACTTATCAATGGATTTTTCTTTGGCTCCCTTTCAGGCAAACTATTATTTGGGAAAGCTTGAAGATATAGTAGTCCTACCCCAGCCTTCATTACCCTGCCTGTATGTGATGAAGAAAATTTTTTTTACTTTTTATGCTCTTAACAAAAATTTCATAAAAACCTGGATATTTTGGCAATAAATCATGATTTTTTGGAGTAAATCAGAAGGGTTGGCAGCTAGGTATATAAATACGAGGGCTGGAAAAGGTGACTACTAGACCAGAAGGACATGCTCCTGTGCTAATTCCTACAAAATATTTTCCTGCTTTCTGATAGATGAACTTACATGAAATGTTCCACTCTTAAAACTGGTTCTGATGTTCACATGCAAAGCCCAGCATGCCAGAATTCACCTGCATGTTCACACACACACACAGCAAAGTAAACTGGTAAAAACTAAACACATGTTTTAAAAAATAAAGACTTTTTAAGCACTTTAAAGGGCCTTAGAAATGCAAATTTTAAGGAGTTCTTAAGGACTTCTAAGTATCCTGCAAACTATGTATTTGTTCTGAAGAACAAATTACATTTTATTTCTTACAAACACATATTATATACTCAGTGATATGTCTAGAATGGAATAATGACTAGCCAAGATCATTATGACAGACCTGGGGGCTACATGCACCCCACCAGCTGAAATACAAAGTGGTATTATAATCCAAAGCATCGATTAAAAGTGCAAAAGAAACACAGCAGTTCACTGGCTGAAATAACATGCTGCATGATGTGAAACATAATTTTTACTTCAGAACAAATGCTTTTTGCAGTGTTTTGCACTTCCAAAAAAAAAAAAAAAAAAAAAGTCCTTTTTAAGGCCATTTTGGAAAACAAACAAACAAACAACAACAACAACAACAAAAACTTCAAAAACACTGTCTTTAGGCAACATACTTTGCACATTTCAGCCACGCAAACATCTAGAGATGCCTTTAGCAAACAAAAGGATTGGGATCTAATTAATGAATGAACCAAGATCTTTAATACTTACTTTCCCTTTTCTAGGTGTATATCAAAATGAAAATATGTTTGTAGAAATAGTTTCTTTTATTAATGAAATTATAGCGTACGTGCATTGTGTCTGTGCGTGCATGTACACACACAAAATATTTTAATATTTTTATATTCTAATAACTTTTAGGGGGAAAAACACATGAAAGTAAAAAACGAAATGTGCCTAACTGTGCTAAATTTGTTTTGAGTATGAGAGAATTTTGAGGATTAATGTAGAACTTAGGAATAATAAAATTAAGATCTAACTGTTTGGAACCCATTCTGAAAATTCTACTATACATTAGATAAAAGGATATCTCGGAAACATTAACATGCCACCAAAATTTACTTTCATTCTACAAAAGTTTGGAAGGGAGTGATGCTTATAAATTCTGTGGAAGAAATATTCTCCTCTTAATACATGGAACTGTGTCAGAATTTTTAACTTAGCAATCAGATATGCCTCAAATGCCCATATTTACTGTTCAACACATGACATCAATCACACCAGAAAACTTGAAAATTACATTGCCCTGGAGCAGGAATCAAACTCGCATCTCGCAATTTCCATTTGAGCATGCTATCTGTTACACCATCCAGGATGACGAAGTCATATCTGAGTGTTAAAAATCTGAACGTTTCCAAATTTCTACTAGTCAAAGCTAATTTTGCTTCATCACAGTGTATACTGGCAATTCAAGCATATCTGACTGCTCAGTTAATAATTCAGGATCATAAAAGAGTGGTAGGCAATGCACGTAACTAACAAACAAATTAAGAAGACGGTAGTGTAGAACACGCTAAGTTACGTATAAAATTTTTAAATCAAATATATTTCAGCCATTACTATGGCCTTCATCAGTGTGACTACGATTTGTTTCATTGCCAGATTGGAAAGGTAAGTTTTGTAACGATAACTGCATCAAGTCACCCGGAGTTACCATTACAAAACTTACCTTTCCAATCTGGCAATGAAATAAATTGTAGTCGCACTGATGAAGGCCATAGTATTGGCTGAAATATATTTGCCTTAAAACTTTTATACATAACTTAGTGTGTTCTATACTACCATCTTCTTAATAATTCAGGAGTTATGCTATTTATTGTGCTGTATTTCACACACACACACACACACACACACACACACACACACACACACACACACACACACACACACACACACAAAATTGGTATTTTGAGCATTTTTTTGACACACAGCACTTGTATGCCATGAGGAGAATTTAATTAAAATTTGCACATTTTCACTTCTCTTATGCAGGTCAACTAGGTGAACAAATTTTACAGAACTCCAACATGAGGGTAACAAATTTTTATTTTCTTTCTATTTTAGTTGATTTGACATGGAACGACCCTTATTAAAAATAAGAACAATTAATTTACCTAGGACAATTCTCCTTTTGCAGTCGCTTCTGTTCGGCTTTTCAGGTTCTAAAACCCAAGTGTTGTTATCTATTTCATCCATACAATCCCAGAATAAATTATAGGAAGCAACACAACTTTCAAAATGCTCATATAAATGCTGGAGAGTGCTTTTCTGAAGGGAGAAAAAAAAAAGATCACTGGGGTGGAAGATTTTTACAACAAAAGAAAAAACTTAAAATATAACTCAATTTCTCGATTAAACTTTTTAGACAAAATCTAAAGCAATTTACACATGCATTAAATTGTCAACATCAAGTATGCAAGTTACTAACCTATTTCATACAAGAAACTTAGAAAAACTATTTACCTTTACATTCCTTTTTTATATATACATATTATTTTGGCAAGACAGAATTCTGGCGGCATCTAAAATTCTTATAACAGGGTTTCAACCATTTTCAGGAGACTCGATTTCTTGACCTTTTCTTGACTTTTACGGGACATTTCATGACCCTAAAGCTAAGTTTTCTCGACTATTCTTTCTGTCAACAGTGTAGGAGTTTGGCCATTTTAATTAATTAAATATAAAATCCGATTATGTATTTAAGAAACTAAAAGGGTAAATTGAGTATATAAAATGATTTCTAAAAAGTTAAAATAAATAGCAATTTTTTTTACCAATATAAGCTTGCATTTAGTGAAAAACTCAAAATATCGCACTATAAAGAATTACTTGTAACCGGGAAACCTGCATGTTACTCAAAAGTACGTTAAGCGAGTATAGGAAGTACGTTATAAAGGTTTAGACTTATCAACAATTAAAATTAATAGCAATTTATTTCAATTTTTGATAACATTATTTACTCAGCAAATAAATGCTATTCAAAACAAGCTTCACTCTTTCACAAAGTATCTGAACATATACACACCTGAAGAACTGCACTCAATATCAGGGCCACACTTATCAATTTTATTTATAAGCTGTTTTATGATTTTGAAAGTTTTATTGAGAATGTTTGTTAGTGTACATTTTCTTTAGTAATTTATTCAACTAAGTCTTCTTATGAGCCACTTTCCCTTATCATGTTTCCAGTTCAATCAAGCCCTCAGTGCTAAGTCTTTTACTGTGTGAGGCTAACAATTCTTTCACATCATCAGTTTCCAAATCAAGCTTTTCAGGTAGCCAGAGAATTTCTTGAACAATATTATTAATCTAACAGTTGGTTCAAATCCTTCCAAATCAGTGACAAATTGTGCGCAAAAAGTTTATGTCAAAGTCCAACCATGCATTACTGTGTCATCATTTTTCATGCACTATCGAAGTTCCTGTGATACTGCATACAAAATATCATAATCACGACTAAACTGTTTAACAGTTGCCTTGTTCTTACTAACGGTTACTAAAATAAGCTGTCTTCAGATCATGATATAATATGATTCAAAAGTGGCAATAGCTCCTTGTTCCATACGTTGAACTTAAGGTGTGTTTGTTACGTAGCAAAGAATTTTTTTTTTTTTTTAGATAAGAGTATGGTCTGTTGAATATGTGGGGTGGCTAGGACCATTTTATAGAGTTTGAAAGTTTAGTTATTAACTCACCATCTTCATATTCATTATGTCCACTTTTTCTTGTAATTTTATGGATTTCTGTGGCATTTTACCAATATTTCACTTTCAGCACCACTTTTTCTTTTATTGGAAGACATTTTTACAAGAATGTCCTTAGTAAATCAATAAAAAGCAATACCAATGTGAATTCCTCCTTCTCCAATCAGAGAAGTCAGAAGTACACTGGTGTGCAAAAATTAAGGACGAAGAGGAGAAATTAGCATAACAGCGGAACGAGCAGGCAGAACGGACCGAAAGACCACTCAGGAGATGGACTAGGGCCCGGTACGGTAGGGCATGCGCATATATGCAGCATGACGTTGTGTGTGTGGGGGGGGTCGGAAGGGTATAAAGCACACGGGAGGTGTACGCTCAGCAATTCGGTGAAAGCTATTGCATGATCTACATCGGTTTGAACGACGTCGAGTTGCTGCCACCGTGTGATATGGTCAACAGGCAATCCAGTAAATGACATCTGGATGACTTTACCTGAGGTCGCGTCATTGGGAAGTTGGAAGAAGGTCGAAGTGTGACTAGAGTGGCCAAGGAGTTCGGGATCGCTCACAGCATCATTTCACGAGCTTGGAGAGCATTTCAAACGACAGGAACAGCTGTCCGAGAATTTAGCAGTGGTCGTCCACGAGCAACCACGGTGGCGGACGACCAGTATATCGTCCTGCAGACAGCGGGAAAAATCGCACGGCACATGCAACAGACAACTGGACGTCCGTTATCGCGTTTTTCAGTGGCCAGGAGGCTGTACAAAGGTGGTCTATTTGCACGACGACCGGTACGGTGTGTGCCATTAACGCCTGCTCATTGGAGATGGCGGTTTCTGTGGTGCCAGGAACACAAGAACTGGACACATCAGCAATGGGGTCGAGTTCTCTTTACGGATGAGAGCCGATTTAGTCTGATGAGCGATTCTGGACGTATACAAATCTGGAGAGAGCAAGGAACACGCAATCACACCTCCAACATCATCAAAAGGGACCGGCTTAGAGGAGGCGGAGTTCTCGTTTCCGGCGGTATCATGCTTGGTAGCCGTACTGACCTCCACATCTTCTAAGGAGGTTCAGTCACTGGTGTCCGCTATTGTACCAAGGTTCTCCTGCCTCACGTGCGTCCTGCTTAGAGGTGCTGTGGGTCCTGAGTTCCTCTTCACGGACGACAACGATACACCTCATCGTACAGTGGCTGTCGCAGAGCTGTTGGAGAGTGAAGATACTCAACGCATGGATTGGCTCGCAAGGTCCCTGTACCTAAATCCAATCGAACACGTGTGGGACCTTCTCGGGAGATGCTTGGCAGCACGCCACCAGCAACGATTCCGCAGCTGCGATTGGCGCTACAAGAGGAATGGGCCGCAATTCCTCAACAGCTCCCTGACAACCTCGTCCTCAGCATGTACAGACATTGTAAGTCCTGCAACGCAGTCAGGGGTGATCATAGCTTTAACTCTGCAGTTTGTATGTGTATGCTGCTTTAATTTCTGTTTCTATTGCATTAGCTTCTTCAGCCTGTTCCAAAAACTTTTTCTTTCTTTCAGTTTTTTAATTCTTCCCACAGCACATCTGATTTTCTTTTCTTTCTCTGCTTGCTGACTTTTCTGTTTTCTTAGTGCTTCTTTACATTTTGATGCAGCATTTAGTTTTATTATTTTGAATATATGTTGAATATGTGGCCTGATTATTATTTTTTAATATAATGTTATTCTGTTCATCTACTTTGCACTTGTACAGATTTTTCAAGTGAAGTTCTATCAGGAAGTGCCCAAACTTATGGTTAGGCCTTTATTGTTATTTATTTATCCCTTTTTTTTTTTTTTTTTGTGCCTAGCATGCCTATTAAAAATTTTGAAAGTGTGATATTTTTGTGTCTGTCTACTCAACATGAAGTGCATTTATAATTATTTTCTTGGTGAAATTCTGTCGGAAAGTATCCAAATCTGCAGTCCGTTTTTTTCTTTTTCTTTTTTTGTGCCTAGCCTAGGCCTGACTAAAACTTTTGAAAGTGTAATATTTTTGTGTCTGTCTACTCAACATGCAGTGCATTTATACCAATTTTTATGGCGCAATTCCATCGGGAAGTACCGAAATCTGCAGTTAGGCTTCCCCCCCCTAGCCTAGGCCTATTTTGAAAATGTTGAAAAAAATGAAATAATTCTCCAAAAGAGTGAAAGTCCACTGACTGACATTCGGAAAATCATACAGATGTAATTTTAAATGCCTATACATCTCTTTATACTGTTTTGCTAAAACGTGAACAAAAAAGAAAACAAGAAAGATGACACCGAATTTTGGGTTGTAATGAGCATGTCTTGAATCTTTTCTGATGCAAATTAAATTTATCAAAGTTATTCAAAGCCAACGCAACCAGTTAGAAAAATATCAACCAGATTTCTTCAATTGATAAAACATCCAGAAATAGAAACAACTACTTACTTCCACCAGCAGCTAAAAAGTATGTAACAATGGAACTGGATCTTTATGGAACTTCGACAACGCAGGTTTTTTTGTTTTTGAGTGTATACCGGGAGCAACTAATCAAAAGGAGACTGCAAACCAAGAGGTAACAATGTTATTATTTGAACCCTATAATTCATCTTCTTTTAAGAAATAAGTTATATGTTGTTTGTGTTCATATTTTAAATAAATATAACATTCACCCTCAATATGACACCACCAGAATGAATAAGAGATTAAGGAGTTCAGGTATCGTGGTTTTCAGCGAACTTGTATAAAAAACGTGAAGAACAGAAAAAATGACAGGACTTCCATGATATCCTGCTAATGAACTTAGTATGTAACAAAAATAAACAAACCGTGCATAAAAAGTTTCTCACCGCAGAATGAAAGTATCGGAGACAAACAGATTTTCAAATCGAACAGTTAAAAGAGAGAAATAAAGAAAAACATTATATAACTCTATGCCTAATGGAAAAGTAAAAAATATTCATGGGAAAAAACTATGCTAACGAAAAAGAACTTTTCAAATATGTCTCTCGGAAGAAGAGACAGTGAGAAAAAGGTACTGACCTTTATGCACCCTAGCGGCAATTCTGTGCATTATTTAAACCTTTAACAACCACGACTCTAAAATCTAGTACCACTCTAAATACCATAACGCCCGAAACTGTCTGTTGTTTCACTTCTTCGTTTAGTAACAACAATGATGACTGACAGTGACTCCTGCTGATCCCTCCTCATAGGTTGTGCAAATTTAAAGAACAGGTAAGGGTAAGAAATCTGACTCACTACAGACAGGCGCTTTGGGTGGCTCTGGTCATTCGTATGTACGGGCGTTTTGGGCGTTATGGTCGTTAAAGTGTTAAAGAGGCTAATGCACCACATCTCTATTGTGGAGAATGGCATACAGTAAAAATAAGAAATTTCTCAATAGGATTTTTTGCAAGCAGAAGTACACAAACACCACCTAGTGGTAGAACTGTGAACTATAAAACTCCTCAAATACTAACCTAAAGTGTTCTACAAGGTAAATGGCATCCGGTACTGAAAGAATTTCTTAAATCGCACATTTAGAAGCAGAGATATTAAGAAAAACAGATTAAACATTGGCACCCCTGGTGGCAAAATTGGACAGTATTTTGGGAAGAAAATACACAGTTTTCATAGTTAGTAGTATCTGACCGAAAAAGAATATTTTATATCGGGTTTTTAGTCCTGCAGATATTGCTGTAAACGGAAACGTGAGCTTGCGCCCTCTAGTGGCAGACTTGTGCGTTAAGAAAATTTTAAATTATATGAGAAACATTTCACAGTGGAAACACCCCCCCCCCCCAAAAAAAAAGAATTTTGCAAATCAGACGCTTAGAAGCAGAGATATTGACAAAAATAAGATATACGCCCCTGGAGGGAAAACTATGAGCTATTTTACACAGGAGGCTCAAAACATTTTTCAAGGTGAGTGGTATCAGTCTATGAAATAATTTTTTCAGTCGACTTTTCAGAAACTCAGATTTTGCTGCAAATACGTCAGAAGCAGAAATAAACGCTTACACACCCTGGTGGCAAAACCATACTTTATCAAAATTCTGAAATTACATGAAAAACATTTCTCATTAGGAGCAGTATCCGATGCAGAAAGAATGTTTTAAATCGGAGTTTTAGAAGCAGAGATATCGGGGGAAACGCAAGTTACCTTTAGGCCCCCTAGTGGAAAATCAATGCATTACTTGAAAAAGAAACTGCATCTAAAACAGTCTTCGTTATAAATGGCATTAAAAGGAAAAATAATTATTTCAATCTGATATTTAGAAGCAAACATATGCAATAAAATGCATTTTAAATTCGATATCATCTGCATTTACGCCCTCTAGCGGCGAAGTTACGCATCCGAAAAACTCGGAATGCCAGTATCATCACTATCACATTTTAAGCTTCCCAATGCAAAAAGAATTTTTCAAATCGGACTAACAGTTGCAGAGATATGGTGTTCACGGACGGACTGACTGACAAACCGATTTGTACACACAACCTTTTTTTACAAAAGACGTGCTAATTACCCACCAACTACTTCCTAGACTGCGGTAAATTCCCTAGATCCCGGAGATTGCAGTCACGGCATACAAACATGCAGCAGCGCTTATTATGACTTGGAACGATTTACAGTTTCGGAATCGTACCGATCAAAACCTATTCAAACATCATTTCTGCTGGCAGATAGCCGTACATGCGAATTGGCCGATTTATGGCATAATCCACATGCGGTGGCCCGATAAGAACCGGTTTAAACATCATGTTTGCTTCATGATGGATTCCCATCATTTGTGAAGAAGCTACGACGTCTGCGACGCCATCATGTGGTTTCATCAACATTGTACTTTATGTTACATCACATCGTAGTACCGTTAGCTAAAAAATCAGAGCCTCGGTGTAAAACTTAAACCGGTTTTTCGCGATATACAGGTACATCGCCCAGCCCAAATGACATGCGACAATTTTTTCTGTGAAGCAAACAAGCAGGTTATTTGTTACTTTCGACAAAAAGACCTTACCGGCCTGCAATTGAGAGAATCGCGGTTGGCAAAGTGCCAAGCAGAGTCAATGAATGCTGAGGGGAGAACAGTATCACGGCGTATCCCTTCAGAACTTGTCTAAAGGAAGGAAATGACGTCATCGTCATTGGCAAAGACTTCTCCTTTTTAACTCAAAGCTGAAATTTGATTTTTACAGGATAAGGCACAAAGGGAAAAGAAAACGAAAAAAAAATTGACAGTGACCTACGACCTTAAGTTGGTGACCTTTCCTTGACTTCCGTGACCTTTCGGTGACTTCCATGACCTGGTAGACACTTTATATATACACATTTATTTTTCTATTTTTTTTTTAAATTTTATCATACATTATACTCAGCAAATAGCTTTATTATCCACTACTTGGTCCTCAGAAAGCTTTTTCTTATTTTATGATTAACAAAACTTTGATTTGAATGTAAAAGTACCTCAATATCATGAAGCAAAAACTAGGCAGTGCATTCTTTTTATTAGTATTTGTAAAACTATCATGTACATTGAAAAATATATTACATGCTAAATGCATGTTTCTTGCTAGTAAGTGCTTTGCAGTGTCATGCATTTTGAGGCATTGCTACACACAAATTTTCTGTTACATCACCAATATACGATGTAGAAGTAAGAAACTCATTGTTTTGTGGAACTTCAGGAAACTGGCATAGCAATGGGTACTGAAAAGGGTGACTGTATAACTCGGTGTTATTCCCTGGCATAGGCACAACTCAAGAGGTTGGGGAAGGAAGTTGCCCTATTTGTTAATTTTTATTCTTTCAAATAAATTTTGATTACTTTTAAGCAGCAGGGTAAATTAAACAGTGTTGCAATTTGGAATCATGCAATAAATGTCAGAGATATTTGAAATATACTCTATTTAAATGTTAATGCAATAATAAAATTATTTAAGTGAAACTACCAACAGCATCTCTGAAAATGATTTTGATGTTATCCTATGTCTGTATGTGCTATATTGAGTGTAATTTTCCATTGCTATTTAAGGATTTATTTACAGCTTTTCCATTGTTATTTTAAGGATTTTTTTACAGCTTTTTTGGGGGTGGGGTCCATTGAGAAAGGCTGGTAGGCTGTAGTGTTAAGTAGGCTAAATGCTGATTATCAGCTCTGTTAAATATTTTAGCATTTATTGTATTTTAATGGTTTATTTGACATCTGAAAATATGAAGTTTTAATGCTGCCTTGAAGCACTTTTGGGTTTTTTCTTTGAGTCCCATTCTATGAGGACACACCTTCTGTCAGCATTCAGTACAGGTAAGTTTTTTCGAGGGTTTGTTTGGCCTTCCATTTGTTTGTCC
The DNA here is from genome assembly GCA_039090855.1 of Macrothele yani. Taxonomy (NCBI): domain Eukaryota; kingdom Metazoa; phylum Arthropoda; class Arachnida; order Araneae; family Macrothelidae; genus Macrothele; species Macrothele yani. Next base: position 58,182,232 of record CM077028.1, read on the forward strand.
ATGTATTTGATTCTGCACGTTTCACTACATTATAGCATGCTAGTGCCATCTTTTGATGATTTTTTACTATTATTCTATGCTTTCTAGGGATAGAGTGTGGTACTTTTATTTCCTTTTCTACTTCTTTTTTCAGAGCTCTGTCAATTTTAATATAGCCTGCAAATAATCATACCCTTGGAAATTGCTAATAAAAATAGAAAATCAAGTGTTACAGCCCACAAATAACAGAAAAAAGAAAGAAAGAAAAAATCACCTAGAAAGCATGAAATAGTATAAAAAAGTTATCAAGATGGTGCTAGAATACCATAATATAGTTAAGCAAGTTACCAATCAGAAACAAATATATAGATAAATGAATGAGGCCAAATGAACCCTCCAAAAATTGTGCCAGTGTCAAACGACTGCTAAAAGAGAAGGCTTGAAAAGCGCTTCAAGATACAGTTAAGCATATACATTTTCATGCGCAAAATAAAACATAAGTATACAGTTACCACTAAAATATTTAACAGAATATATGATCAACAGCTAACAACCTAACATGCTTAATACTACAAGCATTCCAAGCCATACAAAGCCCATTGGTTTTCCTGAATGGAAAGAAACTCATAAAAGGATAATTGCAACAGTATGCAAGTATGTCCTTCAATGACAAAAGAAATAATGCACTCAATACAGGAAAATTTAAAAACAATTACAGTTTTGATATAAATTTCAATTAAAAACATGTGTTACTGATTATTTCTTGTGAATTCAAAACAGTGAACACTAAAATCTGAGCCACAGAAGATAATTTGTTCCATGTTACTTAATTATCCCAAAATAAAACACTTAATAAAACAAATGTAATCAAGTCAATTGAAAAGGTATACTTACTAGAGTCCAGTTATATTCAAATTCCCTAGGAGTGTCTGTCTGGTATGTAGGAGCTTCAGCAGGAAACTGGAAAATTACAAAGACAGAGTAGTAAATATAGTTTCAGTAATTTCATATGTATATATCTGTATGAGATACACACATGCATGCATATATAATTAATTGGTTCAATTTGGTTTCAGGAAAAAAGTCCATAACAACTAAAATATCTACTTATTCTTAGGTGATAAACTTCTATCTAACAGTGACTTTAGTTAGAATGCCCTGACTTTAGAAAAACATCGCTTAATTGCAATCATAACATTTACTTCAACCAATCACACAGCAAGCACTTTCTGCAACTGCTAGTCAAATAATTCTGTTTCAGGCATTTCATTTTACACTAATTACTTAAAAATCATCAGGTTTATTATACTTTTGTATTACAGTCTTGAGGTGCAAATTTCCATTCTGAATCATTTGAGAAAGAAAGAGGCCCACCTGATCAGTTTTGCTTTAGGTTGAATACCTCACTTTGGTTTTATTCAAACACAAAGGATATTTATTATTTGGCTGAAGTTCTGAGTGGAAACTTCAAACTTCATCTGTTCTTAACTATAAAAGCCTGTTGATTAATTTCATTTCAAAATGAACTCTGCTTAATTTTGCTTAGCATTAATGCTTTACGGTAGTCAGTCTGAAATACTCATTTTTAACTTTCTAATTCAACTGACTGACATAACTATAGCTTCTGGTCTACCTAAACAGTTCTTACATTAATCTAAAACCAAGTCACAATGTTTTATTTGAGATTCACTGGATTGCTATTTCTTGGCAATTATTCCTGAATACTGAATGTTAAGATTCTAGTTCAATCCATTACAGAATACTGAAGGTACTTGGATAATGTCATGTTAAATGAATTCTGCTAGAAAAAGTACCTTGAAAACTTACAAATTGTATATCTTTCATGGAAAACCACATGCTTCAAGCTTAATTTTATTCAAAATCAAGGAGAACATGACGATTTTTTTCAGTTATTAAAAAATACAAATGGAGTTCAGTAAAGCAGCATTTTCAATAATCATGTATATCTCTTCGATTTGGATGTTGAGCATGCTGCATGAAGCTGTTGTAACATGTTGCCAGTAGCATTAAAATAGGCAGAAGGTAAACAACCTAGGATATGTAGATGAAATAACATTAGTTTGATGTCCCAAGAAATTTGGAAGAAAGTAAGACTTTTTTTTTCATACAAGAATATATTTTATTTAAGTAAAACTAAAATCATGCTAACAGGACAGATAGTAAGGTCTAAAAATTTAAGAAAAAAAAACTAGAGATATTGAGGAACTTAACTATTCAAGCATCAAAAGTGAAAAAAAAAATAGTAGTAGCTCAACTAACATAAAGAGAAGATAAGCTATTACCAAAATTCTTGTAACTGATTTTCCTAAATTGTGAAAAGATAAATCTTTCCAATGAGAGAGAGAGAGAGAGGAAAAAAAACAGAGTTTAATAGAACCAATTTTTCCAGGTGATAACACTATATTATCAAAAGTATGAGACACCACAATGTTTTGGGATAAATGGTTTTATTATTGCAATTAGTAGTTAGTCATTCCACCTTTTGCTTGTATGACAGCAGCAACACATTGAGGCATTCTATCAACCAATTTCGGATAGGTCTCGACAGGAATGGCTCACAATTTGTCTTGCAAAGCTGCTGCCAAAGAGGAGAGCGAAGATGCTCATTGTGGTGGATTTTGTATTTGTCGCTCCAGTTCAACCCAGTGGTGTTCTAAGGGATTAAGATCAGGACACTGAGCAGCTTCCAAGATTCATAGAGGCCTTTGTTGATGTTGTGTGCACCACTGTAGCCCAGTGGAGCACCATGTGGAGGCAAACCCATCTCTCACTAAAGTACTGAAAAAATATGGTAACACTGAGAATCTACTTAATACCGTGAAAGCCATAATGCTGGAAGCAGAGCATGAGTACAAATGAATGGTGTATCGAAATGATTTTCTGTTGGTGCAGGAGTCAGACAAGGTTGTGTAATGTCACCATCATAATTGGTTAATATATTTATGGATGCATGCAAGCATGTGTAATGCCAAAATGGGCAATACTGGTTTACATCTTGGTAAAATTCGGGTGTGCTGTATGCTGATGACACAGCCCTGTTGGCAGAGAGCAAAAGTGAATTGCAGAGTATGTTATCCTGAATGCAGAGATGCCAACATCTGAAGGAAGTCATCAGTAGTCCATATACGCGGCGGCCGTAGTTTTTCCATAGTGAAGTCAAGTCAAGTTTCCACATTAAAATTTGCAGGGTAGCATGCATATTTCCCAGAGTACACTGCCACATTTTTAGCAAAATGTTAATCTTGATTGGGAACAATACTTGGATAAATTTGACAACATACCTAAGTCCCCTTAAAATGGGGAAAAAAAAACTTGAGTAAATACACAAAAAATACATACCATTTCAACTCCACCTTTTAATAAATATATTATGTCATAAGTGTGTGATGCCACACACTTATGGTTATTCCTCCTGTTTTTTAGAGTGAAAATGCTGACCGCAATCATCTTTTCCGCCATGTGCGATAGAAAAATCAACAGCACACGGGGAACAAAACCAATGGTTTTCAAATACCCGAGATGATTTTAACACGGAAATTCTTGCAAATAACTCTCCTTGAATTTTTGACAACTTTTTTGCTTTTAGATCCAAGAATATTAGTAGAGGCGGCCATTTACCCGATGCTATTGCAAGTAAATTCGTACACGACAAAGGGCTTCGCATGATCTGTGGCAGAAATTGGCAAATTATGTTCGATTAAAAATCAAGCAAAATAACTTTCAGCTTGAATAACAGCAATCTCATCACTTTTTATGAAGTAACTGTATACAGAATTATTATTTTCTTTCAATAAACCATATTGTTCATGTTTTTTCGAAGTTACATGCCTCCGGCAATCGTCCCGTTCGCCATGAGCCACCAAAAAATCGCAGTTGTACACACCACAAAACACACGATTCACAGAAACACGCGACCACTGTAAACATGGAAATTCCAACGAATAACATTTCTTGTACTGCTGCGAATTTTTTATTTTTTCACACCACTGGAACTGGAAGCCACTGAAACACGCTTCATAACTACAGCAATTCACGTCACACCACAACTAATCAACTTTCAACTTAACAAGAAGAACAGAAAACGTGGAATCGACTCTAGTCTACCTCCGACAACTTACGTTAGTTCAGGACGCTGTTAAGGTTTTCCCAAAGTTAACAGACGTCGTGCGTTGCGAACGCCATCCCATGGCAAGCCAGGTACAAAGTCACGTGAGCATACAGAATGATCTTCGCTGCTGCAACATTTCCGCTTGCTTGTCGGCCAGCCAAACATGCTTGCTGTGTGACAGCTTCGTGACGTTACTGCAAAAATCACTACATTTGACTATGCTAGACTTTTTATTTTAAATAACTTAAAAAAAAAAAGTTTTCCGGAAAAATCCATAGTTTTTCACACCTCCGTAAGTTCGTAGTTTGAACATGATATCCGTAGTACTTGGCATCTCTGCTGAATGTACAAAGTTTGTATGAAATTCGAACCGAGTATAAATACGAGAAAAAAACAGTTATGGTTTGTGAGTGGGGAACTGTTAGCACTGAATGCAAGAGAAATCTAAATGGCACGGTGATTGACCAGGTGAATGAGTTTGAATATTTAGGAAGCATCTTTGACAGAGAGAACAAATGTTAAGACTCCTGAATGTGAATTGAGCAAAGGTACAACTGCAGATTGGACAATAAAAAAAAATCTAAAAAAAATGTGTATTTGACAAACCCAGGTGCCTCTCAAATTAGAGCAAAAATAAAATATATAGAATGCTCTTTTGTGGGAACTGGGTGTTCACTGGTGTTCTTTTCCTGTTTTTTTTTTTTTTTGTTTGTTTGTTTGTTTGTTTCTGCTTACAGGTTCCCCCTTTTCCCTTGTCCCTTCCTTCCTTTCCCAGCCCTAGTGTGAAGTGACACAGGTAAGTATGTATACCAGATTACAACTTCTTTACTTAACAGGAAACTGTATACTCCTAACACTCTTATTTTCCACACTTTTCTTCACCCCCCCCTTCATATCAGGGCACACTGTTCCTGCTTCCTAAATTTATTTCTTTTTTTCCTCCCACCAAAAGGTGCAGCGCACTGAAGGTTTGGGACTCTAAACCTGATAGGAAATTTTTGTTCCAGTTCAGAGAGAACAAATTAGATGGTAAAATTATTAGGTGAGTGAAATCTTCTTTGAAAGTCATAGCTGCTTTAGAAAGATTTCACAGGAATGATGGATTCTCAAGGAAGTTTCGAATGGCTGTGTATGAAAGTGTAATTGTTCCTACTTTGCTACACAGCAGTGAAACCTGGGTACTGCAGAAGAAACATAGGAGTCGTTTATGTGTTGGAGAGATGCGTTGCTTACGCAGGGTTTGTGACAAGACTGACTCTGATCGTGTAAGAAATGGGGATGTAGTTGTGTAATATGAGAAAGTAAACACCAACAGAAAGAAAATTCTAGTTCTATCAGTTAAACATTTATCTGGCGGTTTGTCTTTCTTTGAGGAGCTAACCGCTGAATCTCAGAGAACAGCTTAGTGATATACACTATATTGACAAAAGTAAATGGATACCCCTTCAAAAGCAAATGAACAGATCCACTGTGTTGTTCAGATGCGCGGTATAGCTGAAAACGGTATAAAGACAATCCTGCAGCCGACTGCGATCATATCGCACTGTGAGGTTGAGTGAAAATGTTGCGGCGGGAGAAAACTGACTTTGAGAAAGGAAAGATTGTTGGGTGTTATATTAGTGGGTTGTCCACAAGAGAAACCGAGGGGCATTTAAACATACTCAAGTAAACTGTTTTGGATGTACTGAATAAGTGGAAGACACATGGTGTGCGTGAAACAGCAAAACGTACCGGCAGACCAAAGTAAATCAGTGATAGGGGACGTCGAAGCCTCAGGAGAGTCGTTACAGCTAATCAACGGAGTACTGCACAAGACCTCAGTGTACAGGTTAGTAAAAATGCTGGAACCTCAGTATGTACACATACCATTCACAGTGAACTTCATTCCATGGGTTACTGTGGTTGTGCGGCTGCTCATAAGCCTTTCATCTCCAGTCGGAATGCTACTCGTCATTTAGCATGGTGTAAAGAACATTTATTGTGGACCGTAGATCAATGGAAATGGGTCCTATGGACTGATGAATCCAGATACACGATCCATCAGTCTGATGGGCGTGTGTGGGTATGGTGGCAGCCGGGGCAACATTATTTACCAGTGTACTGTTCCTACAGTCAAGTTTGGAGCTGGCAGTGTACTCTTGTGGGGGTGTTTTTCGTGGTATGGTTCCGGCCCATTGCTTATTGAGGACAAACCTGTTAAACCCCAGCACATCTACCTCGATATTCTGGACAATTATGCCCTACCAACTCTGTGGCAATGCCCGAGCCTTGTTGGTACCAGCCTTGCTGGTTAACATAACCGAGCCTTGTTGGTACCAGCAGCATAATGCACCGAGCCATAAAGCAAGGACTGTTACTGCGTGGTTTGACAATAATTCTGTATCGTATATGGACTGGCCAGCACAGAGCCCTGATCTTAATCCCATAGAGCACCTATGGGATTAATTAGAGCACTGTATAAGAAGTTTGGAACCAAGGCTTACTACTAAGCAACAGTTAGTGGCAACATTATGTACTGAATGGAAGCGCATACCTATCGCTGTGTTCCAAAGTCTTGTCGAAAGTATGTCTCAAAGGGTCAGTGCATGCATTAAAGGCCAAAGGTGGACCAACACTGTACTAATGTATGTCAATAAATGCTATGTTGTGTTTCTCTTCTAGGTGTCCGGTGACTTTTGTCAATATAGTGTATACTCTGAACAGGCTAGTCTAACAATTCCACCTCATTTTCAAGAAACCAGTCCTGTGCACACTGTGTAGTGTAGCAGGGAACTCGATCGTGTTGGAAGAGACAGTGGTCATTTCCACAATACTGCCACATTGTTGGCAGGGCAGAATTATCCAGAACGTCGAGGCACACTTCAGAGTTCACGGTTCGTGGTATAATAATCAACTAGCTAAGTCACATCCATGAAAAACAACTCCATACCATGATGGAGGCTCTGCCAAACTTAACAGTTGGAAGAACACAGTCCGATGAAAAGTGTTCGTCGGGCTGTTGCAATTCCAAACATGCTCATCAGATTGGAAGACTGAAACGTGCGACTCATCTCTACAAAGAACAGGTTTCCAGTCATTCACAGTCCTGGAGTGACAGGAGATACACCACTTCAGACGGTGCTTTGCATCCATGGTAGTGATATGTGACTTGTGCCACTGCTCTATCATAATAGCCCACACTGTACAACTTTTTGCATATAGTTATAGTACTAACCAAGGCATTACCAACATTTCCTACTTAGCAGTGATGGAAACGTTAGAGGAAGAATGAGATTTCTTAACATTTCTTACCATGGCTCTTCTAACACATTCCCCCAGTTTGTGTGGCCTTCCTGAACTTTTTTTTTGTTTGTTTGCTGTAGTTGCTGCACAGTCCTGCTTTCATCTCTTTATGACATCACTTACAATCAATTTTGGTATGTTTAGTTTAGCTGCATGCTCCATATGGAAATGTTACTTAAATGACATCCTATGACCAGCCCACGCTAGAACTCAGAAAGTTCACATCCATGCTGCATATCCACTTCAAAGATACTTATTACATGATAGAACATCTCAGCTTTATATATGTACCTCCCCACTCAAAACAACAGTTTGGGCACCTTCCTGTGCAACTGTTCTTTGCACTAATGCAAATATTTGGTAGTAACTGCTCTTTGCACTAATGCAAATATTTGGTAGTATCCAAATACTTTTGATAATATAGTGTATTTATAGGTATAAAGTAGGAAGTGGTAAACAATCAAGCAGAAAAGTGATACATTTATAATGCTATGCTGCTGAAGAATGTTAAAGATTTATCTTGAGCAGAAAACAAATATGAAGACAGACTTCTACTTCAAAATATTGACAGAAGAAATCTTGTGCATTTTAAACGTAACACATCGACTTACAAGGGAGTTTTCCCCTATCCTCAGATACCAGAAAGAAGATTAAGGGGGGGGATGAGAAAGCAACCAAATAGAAAGATGAAAATTCTTACCTACTCAACATTGGATTTTCTGAAATTCTGCACTAAGCACAAAAAAAACTGAAGCAGCATTGTAAATACTGTCATCCTCGCAACATTTTAGGGAAGTGCATGGTAGAAATTTTTAATTTCCATTCTAAAGTTTTAATTTCAGCTCACGAAGGAGTTAAAAATGTGTTAAATTTGGACGAGCAATTTCACTATAAATTAAACAGTTTTTCTAGGGAGTGTTTTTTTTTTTTTTTTAATACAGCAAATGGACACTTATTCTTCACACACTTATAAGACTCAAAAACTAATTTTAAAAGGTTACACTGATCACGCTTAGGCATTACTATTTTGCCCACAGCTTGAATTCAGACACCAACTTTATGCAAAAACAATAGCTATCTTTTTCTTCTTTTGAAGTAAATCCTAAGTACTATTTATTTTAATTCCTAAATCATATTCTTCAACAGTCATAGCTATATGCAGAAAGCAGTTTTACTAATTCCAGACAATCTAAAAACATGATTTACGAATTTTCAATCTCAGTTTCTTCAAAATGTTGATTACAATACACTGAAGTGCCAAAAGTCATGGGATATGTACCTAGTATCGTGCAGGACCTCTTCTAGCCCGATGAAGTGCAGCAACTTGAAATGGCATCACTTCCACAAGTGGCTGAAAGGCTTCTGGAGAGATGCTGAGCCATGCTGTCTGAACAAACGCCCACAGTTCCCTGGTATTTGTAGGTGCTGAATCTTGGGTGGAATGAACCTTTCCACCACGTCCCATAAGTGCTCTATTAGGTTCATGTCAGGCAAACGTGATGGCCACACCATTCGTTAGAACTGTCCAGAATGCTCCTCGAACCATTTTTTGACAACTTGGACCTGATGACATGGTGCATTGTCTGCATGGAAAATCTCATCGTTGCTGGAATACATAGTCTGTGAAGGGCTGCAAATGGTCACCCAGCAGAGCAACAAAGCGATTACTGGTCAATGACGTGTTTACGAGGACCAGGACCCAAACTGTGCCACGTAAAGACACCTCACACATGTATGGAATGGCCACCAGCTTGCACTGTGCCTTGTTGACAGTTTGGGTCCATGGCCTCATGAAGTCAGCACCACATCCAAACCCTACCATCAGCTTGTAACAACTGGTAGCATGACTCATCGGACATTCCACATGTTGCCAGTCTTCCAGGGTCCAATTACTGTGTTCACGAGCCTAGGTGAGGCATTGTATCTGATGCCCTGGTGTTAACAAAGGCACTCTAGTGGGTCTTCTGCTCCCATATCCCATGGATGATAAATTACACTACACTGACCTGATGGATATGTCTCTGGTACCTCCTACATTGAATGTGGATGTTATCTGAGCCAGTGTACCTTGTCTATTAGCATGGACAATCCCGGTTAGATGCCACTGGTCACGGTCATTCAGCATCTGTGGTCAGCCAATGTGCTGTCCACGGTGGGTGGTAATGCCTTCCATGAGGTATTCTCGGTACACATGTGACACCGTGGATTGAGGAATGCTGAATGTTAACACAACTTTGGATATTGAATGACCCATCCGTCTGGCTTCCACTACCATGCCTCGTTCAAACTCTGAGAATTCATGTCGGCTTGCCATAATCCTACAGGCGGTGGTTGTTCAGTCTGACTCACGAGATTACACCTCACAACTGATAAAAATCATGGCATGCATCAAAGCCTTTATACGACGGCAGCGGCTGTTAAAAATTTGTATACACTACTGCTATCCCATGACTTTGGCACTTCAGTGCATTTCTTCACATAAAGTTTAAAATCACTGAAGTGTCCAGAAAAAAAAATTAATTTTGTTCTTTTGTGTCACCAATTTGCATAGTTTCAGCAGGTAAAGGTCAATGTTGTACATCATATAAAAGCTCACTGCTTGGGGAACTGGTTTATACATAGCATGCATGTTTCAAAATGTGCAGTGAATGAATTGTGTTGAACAAAATGACTATGAAGTTTGAAATTTTGGTTCTGTTTCACCATTACTAGAAGAGGAGCTTAAAGTGGCTGAAGTGGTCCTAGAAATAGAAAAAGTCAAAAGTGAAGGTGTTGCAGTAATTTGGAAGGCACACATTTGGTTCAAGAAGTCTGTGGCTGGCAACATCACCTTGGAGAGAAAGAAAGGTTCTGGAAGGCTCTGTGGTTAAACCGAATGCCCTACTCATGTCTGTTGAAGCAAATCCACTAACCAGCACCAAGAACTCTCAGCCTAACTGGGAGTTTCTAAATTCCCCATCTCCATATCAGAAAGGTCAACAGATGAACAGGATGGAGTGAGGTACAGCATAAATTGACTCTGGTTCAGGCTCAATTATACATCAAGGTCGGAAAGGAACTACTCAAGAACCTGTGTGAGACTAAATTCATCAAGCGGATAGTTACTGGGTATGAAAAAGGGGGGTCTACCTGCATAATGCAGACATCTCCAAGCAGTTGTTGGCAACAGTTTCACCTGTCCCCAATTGCTGGAATTTAAAATAAAGGGGGGGGGGGTCGTGCTGCGTGTATGGTGGAATTATGAGAGTGTGACCTACTCTGAGCTCATTCCAGATGACTGGGATATTGGTTCTGAATTGTATTCCTAACAACTGCATCGTATGTGCAACAAACCAAAATTATGGTACCCTGCCTTAGTCAACTGAAAGCAAGCACTCTTTCCACAGGCCAATGCCAAGTCTCATACTGCCATTTACACCTACATAAAGCTTTGCAAACTTGATAGAATTAAGGTCCTGCTACACCTAGCTTACAGCGCCGATCTCACCCCTTCTGATTATCACCTGCTTTGGGCAATGTTGCATTTTCTCCCTAGTTGGCACTTCCCTGATTCAGACAATGTCTAACATAGGTGTCAAGAGTTCTTTGCCTTGAAGCCAAAAGTGTACCATGCCATGATTCAACACCTTGCAGAAAGATGGGTAAAAACTCATGATCATGATGGTGCATACTTTGAAATACATACATTGATTGTAACAAGGTTCTGAATAATTACATTTCTATATCACAAATACATTTTTTTCTGGACACCACAACAATAGATGAAAAATTTAATGTTTCCATTGACATCTGACATTTTTTATAATTATAAAACTTCTTCTAATGTACATATGTTGATGTACATATCAACTAAAGAAATCACTGTCAGACATTGTTTCATGTGATCAAATCTGATAAAAATTCAGTGCACATACATATATAACCTATAATTACTTATGCATAAGAATACAGACTTAATAATAAATAAATCAAATAATTGATAAGCAATATACATATGTAACCTACCATAGGTGGATCCAGAACCATGCTCAGGTTTAAAATAAGATAAACTTGCAGTGCAGCCTCTTTCTGGCATTGCAAGGCTTTTTAAACATTTTCCATTAAAATAATTGTTCTAAATTTATTTTTTAAATCAAACTGTGAACAAGAACTGAAAAATTAGCACTATTTTCATGCCATTCGTTTGCACGCTTTTTGAGGGAACTAGCATGACATTTTTTAAATATTATGTCTGGATAAAATCTTTAAAAATAAAGCTTGATCCCTTCTATTCAGATGTAGTCAATTAAACAGAAAATTTTCCAGCCTGGAAGTTTGTCATGAATTTTTGTTTATGGCCCAGTCAAAGTATGTACTTTGTTATGTTGCTCACACTATCTCACACACACTCCTGAGTCTACCCCACATGGTGACTTTCATTGCTTGTAATTATTAATGATACCAGACAATACTAAAGAACAGAACAAAGTACATTCATTACTTTGCGTGATCAGTCAAAACCTCTTTTCACTTCTACAGTCAGCTTCTCTGCTTCTGAACCTCCAGTTTTGTTATGTTTTTATTACTGCTGAAAGCTAGAACACAGCATTTTATTTCCATATTTGCAGCAAATTTTAGCTGCTATGAAAGCCTTTACGAAAAACCATGCATGTATTATTATAATTGTATAACAAGAAATGAATTAATTATTTATGATATCAGCCATTTAAAAAGGAAAAGTTTGCGTTAGCAGAGATGCCAACATCTGAAGGAAGTCAACAGATGTCCATATGGCCCGCAGTTTCTCCATAGTGAAGTCAAGGTCCTGCATTAAAATCTGCAGGATAGCATGCCTATTTCCCAGAGTGCACTGCTACATTTTTAGAAACATTTTAATCTGGATGGGGGACAATACAAAAGTAGTAAAGCAAAGGGCAGTCGTAATTTCTTCCGTTGTGATTTTAGCCATATTTTAATAATAGCTATGGATTTTTCGCACATACCACTGTATTTTGTCGCTATCTCCGAAACTGGCGGTCTCATCACTATTTACGAAGTAACTGGATACAGAATTATTATTTTCTTTCAATAAACCATATTGTTGATGTTTTTTCAAATTTTCATTCCTCCTGCAATCGTCTCATCCACCATGAGCCACTGAAAAATCACAATTGCACAAGCTACAAAACACGATTCACAGAAACACATGACCGCTGTAAAGATGGAAATTCTGACGAATAATATGCCTTGCATTGTAGTGAATTTTTAATTTTTTTCACACCACTGGAACTGGAAGCCACTGAAGCACGCTTTATAACTACAGCAATCCACGTCACACAACTAAACAACTTTCAACTTAACAAGAAAAACAAACAGCGTGGAATTGAATCTATCTCCGATAGTTTACGTTAGTTCAGGACTCGGTTAAGGTTTTTCTGAAAGTTAAAAGACATTGTGCATTGCAAACCCCATCCCACAGCAAGCCAGGTACAAAGTCACATGATCATACAGAACGATCTTTGTAGCAACATTTCCATTTGCTTGTTGGCCAGCCGACCATGCATACAGTGTGACAGCTTCGTGACGTTACCACAAAAATCACTACATTTGACTATGCTGGAAAAAAATTTAAAAAATAAAATGCTAAGTTAAAAAAAAACACTTTTGAACTGAGTATTTTATTTTTTACGGCATATCCTTTAACCATGGGATAAAAATTATCCATAACCTTGAATCCGTAACCAGGTTAAGTTTGCCTGGAGTATAATTGGGTGTTCTCAAAACATAGTGACCATGTGACTCCCCGCTCTTAAACAGAATAAAAGAAAAACAGTTTTACGCTTTAAATATGCCTATGAAAAAAAACGTGGTAGGAAAGGTTGATTTATACACAAGACATACAAAAAAATTAGATATTTACATTAAAAAATGGGGGTTCGACTTATACACTTGATAAACAAAAACTGCAGATATTCATATAAATATCGGGAGGTGGATTATTATAGTATACATTATAGTTTTTCAGAAAAATAATCAGTTTTTTTCAAATTAACTTTTCCAGAAATATCCATAGTTTTTCACACCTCTGTAAGTCCGTAGTTTGAACATTATATCCGTAGAAACTATGGAAAATCCATAGTACTTGGCATCTCTGCTTTAGGTGGGCAGTCCCCCCCTCCAGATCCACCACTGTAACATACATACACACTAAGGGTTGTTTCCAATCTGTGAAAATGACCGAGGAAAAGGAGCCCAAATAAGAAACAATAAACTTAAACTAGTTTCTCTTGCACAAGGGCGGAACAAAGTATGTTTATGTGAACGCTTTACCATCCTTCCCAAAATGCTTGTCAAAGACCTCACAGTAGACTCTACTGAAGTTAAAGAACTCCAGTACAGAGGAACCTGGACACCATACAGCAATGACAAAGAATGTATTCTACTACCCCATTCCATTTGTTCTAGAATGAGCTAATCCTCATGACAGAGCTGTGGCTTAGCTCATGACAGTAGGAAGCTACTTCTAATCAGTCTATATATATAATACAGGAAAGAAATTTATTTTGATAAAATAAATAAATGATAGTGTGACTCTATTTACTTTTTGAATTAATGAATTCATGGAAGCCCCAATGATAAAAATAACTATTTAAGGTGGTTCCACTTAAAAACTCTGCCCTACATGTCTGTTTCCAATGGCAAAAACTTCTGTAGACATTTTTTCACAATAAATGTGTTCCCAAGAATGAAAATCTGCACATCGATAAAAATAACTTTAAATTATAGCATGACATGCTTAATTTCCTGAAACTCAACCATAATGAAATTAAAAATCAATAATTTTATCTTGGGTAATGTTGAGACCTCCCAATAGATGGTGCAACATGTATATTGATGATCTCAGTGGACAAACAAATGTTTGATGGCTTATTTCGGTATGAGAAATCAGCAGTACCTACACTGTTGCTGCTTTTTTTTCAACAATTTTATCAATTTTTGGAATGGAATCAAAATTTGAGTTTATCCATATAATAGTCTGGAATGTTCAGAATGATTTGATCCATTTACTATGAAGATTAAATGTTCTGACAATAATTTAGCTGAAAATGTCAAGAGAACTGCAAGTACTGCTGATTGTTTATTCTGAAATAAGACATCAAAGATTTGCTTGTCTACTGGCATCATCAATGTATTGGTTGTGCCATCTGTTATCAGGTCTCAACATTACCCAAGGAAAAATTATTGATTTTAAATATAATTATGGTTAAGTTTTAGCAAATATTAAGTATGCTAGGCTATAATTTAAAGTTATTTTTATCGATGTGTGCAGATTTTCATCATTGTGAAGAAAATGTCTACATAAGTTTTACCATTGGAAACATAGGGCAGAGTTTTTAGGTGGAATCGCAATACATTAGAGTTAGATTTAGAGACATTGCAATGTTTTTATGCTACTATCTGCCAAATTTTCAGGTTCTTTGCCAACATGTAATGAGATTGACTCAAGGAAGTCCAACACCTACTTCCTCCACCTGATCCCGATGATGGATTATAGAACCAAAAAATTGGCAAATAGCAATAAAAAGAAAATTCTAGTAATCTCCATAAATCTAACTTCAATTTAAACATTAATTACCTGTTCAGCCATTACAAATGTATAAAGATAAATGGTTTAGAGAAAAGTTTCTTTGAATTCAATGTGCTTAGTGTGAAAAGTTTTATCACCTCAGAAACAGTAAAATAATTTTTTTTTAGGTGGAATCGCAGTAAAATCCCATCATTGTGATGTCTTACTAACATTATTTAGAAAGACATCACAATTTATTTTCGGTAGGGCTGTTTCAAGGTTTAACAACCACCATGAGCACCAGTAAGAAGGTTCACTGGCAGTTCTCATCAGTAATTCCAGCTACTACCTACCGACACAGCTTTTATTTTTATATTCTAATTGATAATGCAAACTAATTTTACATTCTATCTTGGTATAAAATGTTGCTAGCAACTATTATCCACAAGGAAAATTTCTTAGAAAATGAGTTTTTACATACAGTACAAACATATCATTAAGCTGTTCTCTGAGATTCAGAGGTTAGCTCCTCAAAGAAAGGCCATCTGCCAAGTAAACATTTAACTGATGGAACTAGAATTTACTTACAGGCGGTGTATCAAATGTCTCCATTTACAACAATCTCAACACACAGCTCGAGCTTCATTAAAATCCATCACACGCCGCACACAAGACCTTTTGAACTTCATACTCATAATCTTTTTCTCGAGCAGACATTCCTGAATCTGATCCTCTCATGACTTCCTTGGCCTTCCTCTACCTTTCTTTCATACCACTTGGGCTGAAAAAATTCTGTTAGTCAGCACCTCATCACTCATTCTTTCTACATGGCCAAACCACCTAAGAATATTAGTCTCTACCTTACTAACAACATTTTGCCTCACATTACACATCTGCAACACATCTTCATTCCTCACATGATCAGAGCGTGTCTTACCACAAACACCCTGTAAGTAATGCATCTCCCCAGCATGCAAATGACTCATATGTTTCTTCTATAGTACCAAGGTTTTACTGCCATACATCAGAGTAGGAAGAATTACACTTTCATACATAACCATTTGGGACTGTCTTGAAAACCCATAATTCCTGTGAAAACCTCCTAAAGCAGATATGACTTTCAATGAAGAATTCTCTCGCCTACTAATTTTGCCATCTAATTTGTTCTCTCTGTCAAACAAACTTCCTAAATATACAAACTCATTCACCACCTCTGTGCCTTATCTTGCATTCTGTTCTAACAGTTACTCACTCAAAAACCATAAGTTTGGTTTTTCCCTTATTTATACTCAGTCTGAATTTCATACAAACTTCGTACAACCGGGACAACATACTCTGCAACTTGCTTTTGCTCTTTGCTGATGACACTGTCCTGTTGGTAGAAAGCAAAAGTGAGTTGCAGAGTATGTTGTCTTGGATATACGAAGTTTGTATGAAATTCAGACTGAGTATAAATAAGGGAAAAACCAAACTTATGATTTTTGAGTGAGGAACTGTTAGTACTGAAAGCATGATAAGTCTAAATGGCACAGTTATTGACTAGATAAATGAGTTTGTGTATTTTGGAAGCATGTTTGACAGAGAGAACAAATTAGATGGCGAAATTCGTAGGGGAGTGAATTCTTCATTGAAAGTCATAGCTGCTTTAGGAGGTTTTCACAGGAATGATGGGTTCTCAAGACAGCCCGAATGGCTGTGTATGAAAGTGCAATTGTTCCTACTCAGACGTATGGCAGTGAAACCTGGGTACTGCAGAAAAGACATAGGGGTTGTTTGTGTGCTTGGGAGATGCGTTACTTACGGGGGGGGGGTGTGTAAGACATGCTCTGATCATGTGAGGAATGAAGATGTGTTGCACATATGTAATTGTGAGGCAAAATGTTGTTAGTAAGGTGGAGACTAATATTCTTAGATGGTTTGGCCATGTTGAAAGAATGAGTGATGAGGTGCTGACTAAGAGAATTTTTTTCTGCCCAAGTAGCAGCAAAGAAAGGTAGAGGAAGACCAACAAAATCATGGGAGACCAGATTTTGGAATGTCTGCTTGAGAAAAAGATTATGAGTACGAAGTACAAAAGGTCTTGTGTGCTGTGTGTGATGGATGTTAATCAAGCTGGAGCTGTGTGCCAAGATTGTTTTATGATTTCTATGACCCGAAGAAAGAAAATGAGTTCTTCACATAGATAATTCGTAATAACAGTTTTTGTTCAAAAAAATAAAAAAATAAAAAATGCTGTTAGGTTGTTATGTGCTTGGAAAATGACATATTAACTAATTTATTTTACATTTTATTTTATGTGTCTGTCCTTGAAATGCATAATGCAGCTCTGTGTTGCCCAGTTACAGCTGCCAGCAGCATACTTAACATTTTGAACATATCTGATGTACAACCAATGTAGCAAAGAGGATCAGTTTGTTTTCTCCCCTCTCTGTTAATGTCTTCCTTATTTGGTTTCCTTTACTATCTGGAGAATGGGAGAGCTACTTCTTACTTACAGGTAATAACACAGTTTGCAGGAATTCGTAATTAACCACAATGCAGAGTAGTTGGCATCTAAAGGACTGCTTTGAATCTCTTCCAGAAATGATCAGTTTCTGGCATTAAAGTACAATACCTAACACTGAAATCATACACAACTCCATCATGACTGGCTGATATCTACACTCAGTGTCATAAAAATCTGTGCACTGAGAAGGAGGTGTTGGATTGAAATGAGATTTTAGTAGTGAGATGGTACATACCAAGGGCAGAAGTTATTACAACATCACAGCAGCAGGACGATTTCCCGCTGACATACAGTACACATTCCGGTCAGCGTTAATACCATGTCAAAGAGACGCAGTACACTGAAGAGCAATTGAATTAGAGACAGCTGGCATTATGCAAATGTGGCACTGTGGGCGGCCCTGTAAACGGAAATGACATGACATATGCAACGATCCAACAATATAAGGAGTGATGCAATGGGAATCAGTTAAGAGTCGGACACAGTATGGGTAAGATGAAGGATCTAAGCGCATTTGATCGTGGGAAAATTGTCGGGGCCTGACGAATGGGTCACTCCATCTCGGAAGTCGTGAAGGCACTGGGATTTTCACGAGCCACTGGGTCACGGGTGCACCGTAAGTACATCGAATCCGGTAAAACCATCCCTGCAAGGGCCAACTGCCGTGGATAACAGCGTGCGGATGAGCGGGGTCACAGTCGGCTAGCTCACATTGTAACAGTGGATAGAAGGGCCACAGTGCAAGAAATCAATCGACAATTTAACGCTGGTGCACAAAAACGTGTAAGCAGCCCCACCATCTAGAATCATCTCCTCGCTATGGGGTACAGAAGCCATCGTCCCACAAGGGAACCACTGCTGACCGCACATCACAGGGTGCAAAGATTAGCATGGGTGCAGGAACATCGCCACTGGACCCTAGACATGTGGAAAATGTTGCCTGGACAGATGAGTTGAGATTCATGCTGGTACATGCGGATGGCAGGATACGAGTATGGTGCAAACCACATGAAGCGATGAATCCTTCTTGCCAGCAGGGTACTCTTCAAGCTGGTGGGGGTGACATTCTCATCTGGGGACTGTTTACGTGGACTGAAATGGGACCCCTGGTACATGTGACATCGTCCCTCACAGGTCAACATTACCAGGATATCCTGGATGACCATTTGCTCCCGTTTGTGCGTCTTCAACATCCCACTGGGGACCTCATCCTGCAACAAGACAATGCACCGTGCCATCGCTCCCGAATTGTATCCGAATAGTTGGATGAACACTCCACTGACGTGACCTTGCTTCCTTGGCCAGCTAGGTCACCTGACCTCAATCCCATCGAGCACATCTGGGATGCCATTGAGAGAGATGTTTGAGGCTCTGAGCCCCCCCCCCCCTCCATCAAATCTTCGTGAACTGTGGGAGCTTGTTCAGGGGTCGTGGATCCGGATCTGTATGGCTTCCTAACGCTTCCGGTGTCTTGTCGAGTCCATGCCGAGATGAATCGCCATCGTCATCAGGGCGAAAGGTGGTGCTGCACGTTACTAGACAGGTATCTCTAATTTAAGTGCTCTTCAGTGTATGTTATCCTGGGACAGATTGGCCCACAATTCTGCAACTGACACTCTAAATCATGAACACTGGGACACGGAGAAAGCTGGCGTTCCATTTGGTCCCACACGTGCTCAATGGGCGAGAGATCAGGCGATCTGGCAAGCCACAGAAGCGTCGAAGCATGACGTACACAGTCCTGGGAAACCCGAGCCATGTGCGGATGGGTGTTATTTTGTTGGAAAATGGCTCTGGGCCATCCTGCCAGTAATTGCAGCACATGGGGCCGCAGGATATCGTATAAGTAGCACTGGGCTGTCAACATCCCTCGGATCACTGCGAGGGAAGTCTGGCTATCAAACGCAATAATGGCTCCCCGGGCCATCACGTCTGCATTTCAGGATGTGTGCCGCTGTACAGTGAGGCTGGGATTGTAACGCTCACCTGCGGTCCTCCACATTCTGACACGGTGGTCGTCCGTTCCCGTAAACAAGCAGGATTTGTCTCCAGTCTATAGCATTCCACATTGCTTGCTGCTGACACCACTGCAATCGATGCTGACGACGGTCAGGTGATAATGGCAGAAAATGTAAGGGCAGTTGAGAGTGCAGATTCGCCTTTGCCAGGTGTCTGGAAATGGCTCTGGCAGACACAGAAGTCCTTTGTACAGCAGCCACACGTCTCTGGATTTGGACAAGGACGTCGTTGCATCTGTGCGTGCCGCTCTAACGATCCTATGGTCTTCTCTGCTGGCGGTGTGTCTGGGTCATCCAGACCCAGTCCTTCGTATCTGGGTGCCTTCACATGTCTACTGCTTCCAACACGATCACACTGTACTGTCCAAACTGCTCAAACGGCAGCTAATTCGGCACGACGGCCCCCCTGCCTGTCTCATCTTGACAATATGGCCTCGTTCAAACTCAGTCAGTTGCCTGTATGCACCTGTACAGCGGCTCCTCAGCATGTCTAGCACTCAGGCATCTCACCTGACTCTTACCATGCACTTCGGCACAAATGTAGAGTCCCCTGCTCGGCACCTTAAAAGCCCCAAGGATTGCGATCACAGCGCTGGTCTTGGATGTGCGGGCATGCAGAATCGCACGAAACTTTAATCATTTGCATGTCTGCCCTCCCTGTAGCTATTCACTAAGTTTCGCGTTAATTGCACGTTTTTTTCTTGGTGCGTGGATTTTTATGACAATGAGTGTATATGGAAAGTGGAAGACATTTTTAAAAGAACCTGCAATCATTTCTAAAGATTAAAAGAAAAAAAAAAAAAAACTCCCTGAGATACACAACTGAGTTATAAGGAAGGAAACAAAAATAATCTAAAACTTAAAAAGTGAAACACAGGAAAATAGTATCACCTTAGCTGGAAGTGTAATGTGAAGAAAGTGCTCTCGGTCATAGCTGTCAATAGCTTTCAGCTGAAGTTTACTGAGCTCTGTGTTAATGTAATGTACCCTATATGACAGAGAGAGGAAAGAAAAAGGTTTTTCAAAAGCTGAACAGAATAACAATAACAAATAAATACTTAAAAATTTCATCATAAACCATGCAAGAAAGGTTCTATTCCTCCTAAAAACTAATCATAGAGGTATGACAAGATCAGATAAATTTCTACATAAAAAAAAAATAGAAAAATCACTGCAGTAAAGTGTACAACCAGACACAAAAGTAACGAACCAGGAAAATGAAAACTTACCTATTAACTTAAACTTTTACATTATAGTGTAAACTCCCATCAGTTTAAAAAAGGAACACAACAATACAATGCTAACAGGCAACTGGCTTTCAAAAGAAATTTTAAGGCTCTGGCAATAGGATAGTAAAGAAAAAAATCAAACAGAAGTCATCGCTCTTTGCACGTTTATAAATGAGTCATGGAAAAATTCTCATCGGCCTCCACCGGGAATCGAACCCAGGGTCTTCCAGTTACGCTCTGGACGTGCTACCACTGCACCACAGTGGCCTCGAATTTTCCAGACTCACATATGACTAACTGCCAAACCACATGGCAGGTTGCTTCTTGGAGCCCCGCACAATACTGGGGATTCACCAAAGTTGGAAAGCAGCAACTGAACAAATAACTAGGAGGCGAATGAATAATTAATACACACAATTGACATGGATTAGGAACATCAAACAGAAGTCATTGCTCTTTCCACGTTTATAAGTGAGTCATGGAAAAATTCTCATCGGCCGCCACCGGGAATCGAATCCAGGGTCTTCCAGTGGTGCAGTGGTAACGTGTCTGGCCCGTAGCTGGAAGACCCTGGGTTTGATTCCCGGTGGCGGCAGATGAGAATTTTTCCATGACTCACTTATCAACGTGGAAAGAGCGATGACTTCTGTTTGATGTTCCTAATCCACAACAATTGTGTGTATTAAAGAAAAAAATGCTTGGAAATACACATATACACATGCTACTTTTGAAAAAGAAATTAAAACACACACCAGGAAAGATCTCTGATACTATCCAGTCAATGTCTAGTCACATTACCAGTAGACCCCAGACCAGCATAGTGCTTCTTGAGATACTTCATAAACATACAGGAAGTAATCTATGACATATTAGGCGAAAAAAGTTGGGTAAATGGTCAGTTTTTGGTAGTACATCCATCTTTTATTCTCCTGAAATGACAGTAACCTTGCGTAGGGAACAGTGGCAGCCCGTGGCCAAAATTGCTGGGAAGGCAAACTACTTTTCAGCCTGGATTCAAATAAATTTATTCAATTAAATGCCATTTTTTTTCACATAATTTTTTTTTATTTACTTTCTCATGTGCGAAGTATAAAATAAGTAACGTGACCCGTATTAAAAAGATCAACAGAAGATAAAAAGCAAGACTGAACTATACATCTTTTTCATCTCAAATGAAATTCTATATACACCTCTAACTTCACTGACGCCAAAAGAAATGTCTTGAAAACTTCTGCACACAGTGTTTACCTATACAGCAAGAGAGAAAGCTTACCTTACGTTTATATTGTCTTGTATATGAGGTCTATCTTTCGTTCTTTCTGTTTGGCGAAGTGATTTATTATATATTTGTAGGGGCGAGAAATTACGCCCCTTTATAAATTGTGTGATGGACTTTTAAATCCCATCGATCATTCCGGATACTAACAGTTCTGAATAAATATTTCCATGTGTGTTATTTGGAAACGAGTGTAACACGTGGTAATGCACCAGACTAGGTGACATTTCGATGTGCCTGTTTGACAGGTCTATTGTATTCACAGAAGGCACAGCTATTGTTCCTGGCCAGAGGGATTTGTAAGCTGCAGGGCACCGTGAGGTGGAGGTCAACGAAGGGATTAGGTGAAGGTCACCGGCAGAAGGCACGTGTCAGGAGAGAAAGGTGGTATGGGGGGCACCGAGAAGAGCGAGGGGGGGGGCGCCTGCTCTTGGAGGGCTTCGACTAGGGAGAGAGAGGGAGACTCAGGCGAGTGAGGCAGGAGCCAATCAGAAGGCTAGTGAAGTTAGGGGGCAAAAAACTTCAGGATAGGAGTAGAAGGAAAGACGAGACAGTCTATGGGGAGCGAGCGTGGAGAACGGTTGACGACAGCGTGTGCTGTGGACGGTTAGGAAGTGCTGGGGGACAGCACGGACAGCGAAAACGGTTGTATAGTGCTGGGGGTTTAGCACGGAGAAAAGAAAAGTTCTTGATATAACGTGCCAGTTAGAGCACGGGGAAAGCCAACGTAGTTGGAATCAGACACGTGTGTCTGGAACGACGTACGGAGAAAGCGTTTGGAGAGAACACGTGTTCGGAACGGAACACAAAGCATAGCTTCTGGAACAAAGGAAAAGAGACGAAAGGAAGGTTACGACGATTGAAACCTTTCACGTCGGTGATAGAAAAAGAATGGGCAAAGAGTATTGGCAGGAAAGGGTATTCTGGAATAATTAGATACCCGGATCATTTTCACGTGGAACTGCAGTTACAGGAACTCGAGGTCAAGGAACAATAGCTGCCGGAACAATTTACTGTTGATTAAATGTTTTGTTAAGTTTGCAACAAGCCTGAGAGTGAATTCATGCTTGGAATTGTTTTGCCATTATTTTTACTTCCCCTCTCCTGAATAGCAGATTTATAGTAAAGCTGGGAGAGAAAGAACGCCGGGCTGTCTTCAACTAACGTTGATAGACAGTCTCTAGACAACGAACCTTATAAATGGTTTTCCTTCCTGCTGTGGGGAAATTTTGATCAGCGCTTGAAGCCAGTGGGTGTTTGGCCGAGGAGCCATTAATTAACATAATGAGCTTCCACCCCTACAATATTCATACCATGTCTGTTCTGCTTCCATCCTCTTCATAAGTGCCTTCTCGATGGACAGAACTGATAAACTTGGCAACCTTTCTTGCCCAATGGAGTTTCTCTTGTAGTTTTTTATCCTCTCTAGGCCCGAAAAACTGCGTTCCACAAAGGCCGGTGCTGCAAGAATTGTTACTACGAGGGAAAGAAGTCTAAACAACTCTGGCAGTGCCTGTGCTAGATTGTTATTGTATATGGCAGATAGAAGTTCTGTTGTACTTTTGGCATTGTTCCACAGATCTCTGTCTGAATACAGAACCTGCAGTTCACTATGCAGTTTGGTGCTGTCAAAGTATTTTCATAAGTTTGAAGCAGAGCTTTAAAACAATGTTCAGGAAAAATTCTAGAATGAGTTTCAAAGCAGTGTACATCGACCACCTGAAGAAATTCTAATTTCTCAATGTCAGAAGGCCTGCAGTTTAACTGAGTTGTAACATTGTCTATTACCTCATAATACAGTCTTCTGTATTGCACGGTGGGTGGAATATCATTGCTTCCTTTAAATCTTTTATTTGGAGAACCAATCTCACTGCACACATTATGATAGAGATCATCAAACTGTCTCTGTTCTTGAAAGTACAACAATTTTTCACATAAGCAACATGGGAACTATTTGATTGCAGTACAGAGAAGGTAACCTCAGTTAAATCAAATATTTGTTTATATGAGAAGAGAAGAAAAACGAAATTAAAATCTTGAAGCCACCATTTTAGTCCTGCTGCTTTGTGAATTGTCTCATCATCATAGTTGGAATCAGCCTCAATTTTTTCAAATACTTCAATTAGCAGCAACCTGTGGTCAGCTATGGTAGACTCTGAACGAGATTTGAAGTTCTACCTGGTCTGTGTTACACGAGGTGGTCTGGGTCCACCATCAGATTCTAGTAAATGAACACCCTTTGTCAATTTGAAAAATAATGCACAAATTGCCTTTAAATTTTCAAAACAAATACGTGATTCCTTCAACACTGACGCTGCTCTGCTCAAAACTAAGTTCAGCCTGTGTGCACAGCAATGAACAAATAATGCTTGAAGGGCATCACACTTCACTTTTGTTTGCAATCCATTCAGCTCTAATGCCATCACTGCTGCGCCATCATATGTCTGTGCAACTAGTTTTTCTTTGTAGCTAAATCTTTCCAGCTCACGATCCAGTAATTCTTTAAGCGAAGTAGCACACCGATCAGAACTTACTTCAAAAAATCCCAAGAATCTTTCTACTGGTACTCCATCTTTCACAAATCGAACTATAAGTGATACTTGTGCACGGGAGCTAATGTCTGTCGCTTCATCAGTCTGCCAACAGAAAAACTGGGCATTTTCAATATCTGCATTGATTTCATTCTAAACTATATGAGCAACTGATTCAATTAAATCATTCTGTATTGTTTTTGAAGTTCCTGAAAATGTACTATTCTTCATAAACACCCTCAATGTTTCGTCATTCTTGGAGAGTAAATCAATCATCTCGAGGTAATTCCCCTTATTTTCAGACTTCGCTCTCATCATGTCCACGAAATGGGAGTTCTTGCCGGGCCAGTAGTGTTGTAATATCAATCAACTTCTTTATTACATTACGATTCTTTTTACTTTTTCATTATGACATAAGTCACTTGTTCTCTTTGCTTCATTGAGAGAGTAGTCTATCCTTATTTTGCCTAGCAACTCTAATTTAACAACTGTCAGAATGTGATCTTTACATTTTTTGTGCCTGTCCAAAGCACGTGGTAAGTTTTTCAAATAATTGAAGCCTTTCTCTTGCCAGACTTCATTGCCACTCACAGGAAACAGCAAACATGGCCAACAATATAGTTTGTTTGTTGATTCACTACCAGTTAGCCATTGTTCTTTTCTGTACCAGTCCATATTAAAACCTCTGTTTGAAGTTTTGCCCTTTGAAGTCATCTTTTTCATTTCAGGTGTAGACCTACCATCATTTTTAATTTGATTCTTTTTTTCAAAATCTCTCCTACTGAAAGGCTTTTCCAGTAAGCACTCCACCATATTAGATACGTTTGTAGCAGAAGCCAGGGTCTGATAAACAACTCTTCATAAAACATAAATAAAATTAGTTAAACATTAGTGTGGGAAAAAAGCAACTAGGAAGAAGGCATTATGTAACGCCGCTCGAAGCTGTCAGAACGAGGAGTTACAGTGGAGCTCTTACAGGGAAACAGCTGTTCCTTTGAAGCAAGATAACATCTGCCTCACAGGAAGTCCACGGTGCGCGTGTGCTCTTTGTGTTCGCCGTTCCATAGCCTACCCTTCGGATCTACTGAATCAGTTGAAGTAAACAGGTTTGGCGCAAAATCTACGAGAGGCATTTCGTTTCCTGCCTCACGGACAGAGATCGCAAGCTGAGGACATTTCGTAACTACGCGCTACCGACTGTTTTCCAAAAGCGTCAATTTAAAAAACTGAATGAACGCATGGATCACATTTAATTCAAAAGAGTTAACTAGCATAAACTTTTGCTCTCCTATATCCAAAAGTACTGAATGAACAAAACGAATAATTCTAACTAAGAGTCTTGAAATTCTGAGGAGGCACTGCCTCTCTTGCCTCCTCCCAAAAGCCGCCACTGGTAGGGAAACATTAAGCTGAAATTGAAAATTAAAGGTCCTGCTACGGATATCAAAACTCAATAGTTACCGGTAATAATGTATCTTTCATTACTCCAAACTAATATTTAGACATGCAGTTATGATTTTCTTTTATTATATTTTGTTTAGCAGTCTGAAAGTTCTGACACTGGTGGAGTCGCACGCATCTAACTTAGGGGCATGGCTCCAGGAAACAGGGAAAATCAGCGCCTTCAAAATAAACACATTGCTTATTTGGGATTCTAACCTAAACAAAATAGCACAGGTAACCACTCCATGGTACATCGTGAAAAAAATACTTGACATGAGGCACTTCGACAAGCATTGCTGCAAAACAATATTCCTTATCAATGGACAACAATTCATTTGACTCACACTATAACCACAATACATGTCTATTATACCTATGTCTGAAGGAGTGTTAACAAGATCTACAAATTCCTAATTTGGGGTTACTGTCTCCAGAAAAGGGATAGAGCCAAACCAAAACGCAAGTACAATAAATACTCACACATGGACTTGGACCTTGAAGTGAAAAACTAGTTCAGTAGAGCCTTCATAATCCGAACTAATTGGGGCCAGGGGTGGTTCGGAGTATCGATTTGCTTGGATTATCAAGCATCTATTTCTATAATGTCAAAAATTATAAAAAGTTAATAACAGTACTTAAAAGTGTTTTAGAAATAAAACTACGAAGTACATAACAATAAAATAAAAAGTTCAGTTTACTTTAATTACCCAAGAAAAAAACCCATTTCAGTATATAGACTCAAATTATAATAAAGATACGTACCCTATGTTAAATTCAAAATGCTATTTACAGTAACTACACAGTACTATTTAAGTAAAAATGTACAAACAGTGCCAAAAACTCTATACTTACAGTATGTGCTATTTTATATAAGAAAGTTTACGAAAAAAGTTGCCAATCTTCTTTTGCAGCATTGTTGAATAACATATTTTCGCTGATAAGTCTTCTTTTCAACAATAAAAGTTGAGATACACAGCACTCAGGTTGTTTTTCGTACCATGACACTGCAGTATCAAAAGCATGAAAAGCATATGTATGGGATGGTCCAGGGTCTTCATTGTTGTTGTTGTCGTCGTCACTACTGTTTTTGCTGTCGTCATCGGCCTCGGTTATGTTGTGTATGATCTCATTGTCATTATAAATTTGGTATTCTTGTTCATTAATGTCGCTGTCTTGCCATTCGTTGGCATCCTCTACATTACAGTCCTCAAAGCCAGGGATAGATTTGACACAGAACTGCAACTTCTTCAGCCACATTCTCAATTTCTCTAGCGTTGGCACTGTTTTCATTGTGGTCTTCAATAATTTCCCCAAGCCATAGCTTGTTCTATCCTTTTTTCAAATTGTTCTCTGTAAGATTTTCCCATGAATCTACCAGCCTGTAGCGAGTCTTTCACATTTTTTTTTTTTTTTTTTTTTTTTTTTTTTGAGAATGCAATGACACTATCCTTGTTCTGTTCAGCCAGAAGTAAATGTCGAAGCACCTGCTTTCTGTACACTCGTTTACATTTTCCGATAATGCTCTGGTCCATTGGCTGAAGAAGTGCCATTACATTTGGGGGCAGAAACATAACTGTGAAGTTGTTATCAACCTTATTTAACTGGTCAACTGCAGGATGTGTAGGTGCATTATCAATAATCAGTAAGATTTTACCAACCTTTCCCTCTTTTTCCCAGTATTCTTTTACATTCGGAATAAAAACGTTTGAATACCAGTCGAAAAAATATCCGATGTCATCCACGCATTCTTCTGCCCTCTATAGGTGACGGAAAGGCATTTCACATTTTTGAAACACCGGGGTTTCTTGCTTTTACCAATCACCAATATTGGAAGATGGTGTTTACCACTTGCATTGCAACAAACCATAGCTGTAACTCTGTCTTTGCTGATTTTGTAGCCAGGGGCTTTCTTTTCATGGCGAGATGCAAGAGACTTTCTGGGGAGCGAACGCCAGTTTATAGCAGTCTCATCAGCATTGTACATCATCTCTAGAATACCCCTGAGTATTAACGTATTCAGCAAACTTTACTTTGAATTCCTCTGATGCAATAATATTGCCTGATAAACTCTTGCCTTCAATTAAAAGTTATCTGGTGTCATGACACATTTTGAACTTTTGCAGCCAACCACTGCTAACTTTGAAGACTTTGGGGGGTCATTTAATTTTTTGTATAAATCTAGAGCTTTTTCACAAATAAATGCACCCGATGTTGGTTCTCCCAAGCTTCGTCTTTGTGTGAACCACAAATATACGGCATCTTCAAGGGATGTATTTTTAGCTTGTTTTAAAGTTTTCCTCATTTTTGTACCTTCATCAGAATTCAGTTTAGAAGCAAACTGCAATATAGTT
Source organism: Macrothele yani (assembly GCA_039090855.1). NCBI lineage: Eukaryota > Metazoa > Arthropoda > Arachnida > Araneae > Macrothelidae > Macrothele > Macrothele yani. Next base: position 58,210,522 of record CM077028.1, read on the forward strand.
TCCCTTTCGTTTTTCAAGTCACTTATTGTGGCTTTTCCTACGCCATATATTCTGGCTAAAGAAGCTCCACTTTCCCAATTCTCAAGTAGATTTAAAATCTCTATTTTAATCTGCATATTTAAAGTTGTATGTTTCCTTTTAAGAGATGTTGATGCCGCCATAAGTTTACTCGCACCCTGTTAAAGTACAGTATGACCCCCCCCCCCCCCGAAAAACCCACAAACACACACAGAAGCAGAATGCTGTACAGAAACACACTTAGAACAGGCAACAGAGCAACGTTCATTGTGGCAGACAAAGCCCGACTGAGCGCGGGAGAGAGAAATACCGTAAGGCGGGGCTTGCGAGTCCAGATGGCGCGCTTCCCTCCCCCTCTATTTGTGAAAGTAGCCGCGTAATTGGTTATTTCACTTGCTCCCGCTCTGTAACACATAGCGTGGCAGCAGTGGTGGTTCTTATTTGCCGCAATGTAATGTCTGTCTCTGTATGTTGTAAGTACATATATACGTCAATGTAAACATTTGGCATGTTCGAAGTATGGAGGTTCTACTGTATGTGTTTCTTGGCCACAGAGCAACATGTAACTTACTTACTTCATTGACATTTTTGACCAACTTCAATTTCTCCCCAACATAAGCTGTGACACAGGTATCATAGCCTGTGTATACCCAGTTTGGATGACTAGCCTAAGGCTGGGGAGGGCCAGGATCAAGGTGCTCCCAGGGCTGGCTTCTTCACAGAGAACCGTCCATACATTCACATCCCCACAACCAGGAAGTCTAAAAAACAAACAGACTGGATGGCTAGCAGACTGCAATCAAAATGTATGACAGAAATGCTCCCCTCTCACACTGCACACAGCATGTATTAGCAAACCTGCTATGTTAGTGGTGATATGCATCATATAAAAGTCGATAAACTTTTCCTACATTGGTGCTTAAAATAGAATGAGGACGCTTTCACACAATCTGAATGCATTATTGAGCTGCAACACAGGCACAACAAAAATGCTGTAGATGATTAATTTATCCCATTGTACCTAAAATGCTGAATGTGTGGATATGGTTGCATATTAGCCAATTAGAGTTCATAGACCCTATCAAAAAGTCTGTGATGCACACTGCTTAACTCAACAAGCTATGGCCAATTATAAAAAAAGAGCACAAGGTTCGTACTCTTCCAAGCAAAGTAAATTCAAGCACTTTTCAAGGACTTTTTAAAACCAAATTAGCATGTGTGTGTGTGCTGTCGGTCAGTCAGCACGTAGGCATTTTAGGAAGTTTAAACCATTAAACTTAGCTGGGACGGAGCACACCTTCAATGACATGCCTGTTACCCCATGCCCCTTCCCCTCCCCCGTTGGTTTATTAACTTTGAATCACCCCTCTGCTTTGGTGTTTTTCAAAATCATTTTATTTTGTGGAATGTTTTGAAAGGGTACATTATTCACTATTTTTGTATTCCTCGAGTGAGAATAATTGGCAATGACGTTATGTGTTGTAACACACAAAACATTAGAAAAATTCTTGATGTCGACATATCATACAAAAGTTACGTAAAAATTACAAGTGGTGGGACGTTTCAGTAGTGACTTCTACCTACTTTTTTTTTTTTTGTAATTGGAGGTTTAACGACCACCGTGAGCAACTCAATGGGCTATAAGCAGTCGCCCGTCCCTAATTTAGGGTTACTGGTTCCAGGGAAGGGAGAGAGCCAGTGCCGTTAGACAAACACAACATCCATGCCTCACCGGGATTCGAACCCGGACCCCTTTCGAACGAATGATCAGAGGCCATCGTTTAGATCACTGCACTACTGGGGCGGCGACTTCTACCTTCATCAGCCATGGAATGAAGCACATGGTATAAGCATCAGTTGTTGCCAGATTTCAAAATAGCTTTCCAAATGATAGGTATCTTAAAAGGTGTGTATGTTTTGCAGGTGTTAGGAGTAAGGAAGATTTCAATGCATTCGCGGTACCTGAGTGCTTTCCGATTGCTGAACGGAGCACCACGTTTAACATTTTGCCAATCGAGAATCGCGGACGTATCGCTGATGGTTAAAATTGAAAGGGAGGTTGATGGGTTGCCTTTCTTAACATCAGCAATATGTTCCACCAATCGCCGGTAGATGCTTTGGTAAGTACTACCAATATAATGGGTAACGCCTGTGGAAGTGTTGACAGGGATAGAGTAGACACCTTGTAACTCTAGGGGTTTATTGGGATCTCTGTCTTTAAGGATGAGGTTAAGATTTTTAAATTGCTGTAAAACCACCTCCACATTTTCTTAACCTTATCCTTAAAGACAGAGATCCCAATAAACCCCTAGAGTTACAAGGTGCCTACTTTATCCCTGTCAACACTTCCACTGGCATTACCCACTATATTGGTAGTACTTACCAAAGCATCAATCGGCGATTGGTGGAACGCATCACTGATGTTAAGAAAGGCAACCCTTCCACCTACTTTTCAATTTTAACCGTCCGCGATTCTCGATTGGCAAAATGTTAAACATGTCGCTCCGTTCAGCAATCGGAAAGCCCTCAGGTACCTCGAAAGCATTGAAATCTTCCTTACTCCTACTAACACAATAGAGATGCACTTCTTAACATAGGTACCTATCATTTGGAAAGCTATTTTAAAATCTGGCAAACAACTGATGCTTATACCATAGGCATAGCCAAGGGGGTGGTCCTCGGGTCTGGACCCCCCCCGAGGGGAGATTTAGTATGAATTTAAAGCGATATATATGTATATATGGGGCTTTCACCAATGATCCAAACCCATAGACTGCCCCCTTAAGAAATTTCTGGCTACACCACTGGCTTATACCACATGTTTCATTCCATGGCTGAAGAAGGTAGAAGTCACTACCGAAATGTCCCACTACTTGTAATTATACGTAACTTTTGCGTGATATGCCGTCATCAAGAATTTTTCTAATTTTCATATTCACCCTCCAGCAAGAACGCATCCCTAACCCCAGTAAACAGAAGCCCATTACTATTTGGGAATACATCATTCCACTTATTTTACTCCCATGGCTGATGTTTTAACCTGTTGTGATGTCATAACCAAGGTACCAGCTATCCACGCACTCCCCTGTGTTGTACGCAAGTTCTGCACTATTTGATCAGCTTGAAGTTTTTATGGGAACTACACAGAAATCTCCTATACAACTTTTTAGCACAAATAATCATTTTACACATGCTTTTTCATATTATTACTTAAAAAGCAAAACAAATTTTTTCAAGTAATATTTACGGTCTTAAATTTTTTCAAGTACTTTCAAGGACTTGAAAATGAACTTTTTTTTCTTCAAGGACTTTTTAAGGTTTTCAAGGAGCGTACGAACCATGGAGCATCTGTTAAAGACATAAACACACACAGAGAGATGAAGTAGACAGCTTTATCATAAAAACACAAAGCCTTTTCTTCTCTTATAAAAAAGTAAACTGAAAGTAAAAGCAATCTTGATTAAGATTTTCTTTTATTCTGCTGCAATTTCTACCCAACTACCAAAAGAAGAGCAAAGTTTGTTCATTCTTTCTTTCCTTCATTTACTTATTTGCATAGAAATATCAGCAGCAGGTGTCATTAATTTAATAAATTCCTTAGAACTTAAAAATATCTCCCCCATAATGTGCAAATTGAACAGTATCTTCAGATTTGCATTCGAGTGTGACACCCATTAAGCCATCTGGGACAATGCATTTCAAAACAGCTGAAGTATCCAAAGCTGAGCCATTGGCCAGAAGGCCATCTGGGACAATGCATTTCAAAACAGCTGAAGTATCCAAAGCTGAGCCATTGGCCAGAAGGTCTTACTAAAGGCTTACACTTTTCTGCAGTGGACATCGAGCACTCTGTTAATGTTTTTCATACATTTTCATGTGTGCAAAGCACCAGTTTAAGTAAGAGCAAACAGTCTTTACAGTAATGGCATGAATAAAATAAATATTAACATACATCATTGTAATGTAATTCTTAAATAAAAAAAATAAAAAAAAAAAGCCAGCATCTCACTTGTCCCATCCACATTCTTCAAGCTGTTCCAGCAGCTCCTTGTAGAATCTTAAAGGTGCAGCATCTGCCAACTGTTTTTCCTTTTTATCATGTAGCTGCTGCTCCTGTCAGACAATATATATATATATAAAATAAATAAACGTGTATGACTCTGATTTCACAAGCACTTGGATCATTAAATCTGAGTGTTGATAAAATCAGAATTTTAAAAGTTGATAGAAAAAGCTGAATGCAATAATTCATACATAAAATAAAAAGTACAAAACAACAAATGGTTGCCAATAAATGTGAAGCTTATAATGAAGGAAACAAAAATGCATTGAGTACAGATGTACTTACTGGCCAAGAAAAATAAAGAGTCAGAAGAAATACATATGTAACATGTAGTATGTACTACATATTCATAATATTTACAGAATAACCATATTTGTAGCTACAGCATTATACAATACATTAATACTTACCATACAAATTTACTTTCTCTTCTCTACAAACCTGTAAAGGCGTCTAACATAGTTTTAACCTTTTCTTTGTAACATTATTTGCATCTCTATGGCAATAAATCACCAATTAAGTGCACTAGTTTACGTGCAAGTCTGTAATGACTTCACAATCAGAAAGACCCAACTTACCTCTAAGGCCTTGGCTTCTTTCCTTGAGCACACTTCATGCAATTTAGCCAAACTGACTATTAAGCAACAGGCCTTTTTAGGTTTAAACATTCTTCACAGCTGCACGCAAGTTGCTCTTGTTATCCTTCAGGTCATGAACATTCTTGTTTTCATCGTAGAACACCACAACGTGTTGACTTCTTACATTGTTTGACCTATGTGATACCTCACATATATTAGACTCATACTCACTACACTAGCATTTGAGAGTTGTCACCTTTTTTTTTCTCTTTCCCTTCTATTACTTTCCGTTCCAAACACACACTGCTAAAAACTTTACTCCTTCTCAATAAATATATACATACACCATAAATACCCACTTAATTCACACATATATTCTGTTCTATACAAACACTTTTACATATTATTTACACGCCATTCAAACCATTCAATATAAAATCTCTATCTACATAACTTGTATTACACTGTTTACATCTCACGCTAGTCAAACCTCCATCAAATATGAATCAAGTAGCGCTCCACTTGTCTCATATCTCACAATACTTTGCTGCAAACGCTAACCCTATTCGGCCAATCACAACATTCCCTAAGTACTTTCAACAGTATCGCTGCCATCCTCAGGAGGTTGATGTACATCTTCTGCTCTGCTGACCGCAGACCAAGTGAGGGGAATTCGTAGAGGTCCCAGCCTCAGTCGAGAACTCCACATAGCTTCTTCTCTGGTGTCATCTATTGTCAGTTCTGTTTCTTTTTTTTTTCTTTGATTGTTGTTCAAATTCAATCAAGGCTTTTCAATGGTCATTCAACTGCCAGTTGAGAGTAGCAGAGTCAGTGTTAATAGAAAAAAATAGATCAAGAGTATGTAATATTAATGACTCAAACAGCTTAAATGACCATTGGAAAGCCTTGATTAAATTTGAACATCCAAGAAAAAAAAAAAAGAAACAGAACTGACAATAGATGGCACCAGAGAAGAAGCTATGTGGAGTTCTCGACTAGAGGCTGGGACCTCGACGAATTCACTCACTTGGTCTGCGGTCAGCAGAGCAGAAGATGTACATTAACCTCCTGAGGATGGCAGTGATACTGTTGAAAGTACTTGAGGAATGTTGTAATTAGCCAAATAGGGTTAGCGTTTGCAGCAAAGTATTGTGAGATATGAGACAAGTGGAGCACTACATGACTCATAGTTGACGGAGGTTTGACTAGCGTGAGATGTAAATAGTGTAATATAAGTAATGTAGATAGAGATTTTATATTGAATGTGGTGAGTAAATAGTATGTAAAAGTGTTTGTATAGAACAGATTATATGTGTGAATTAAGTTGGTATTTATGGTGTATGTATTTATTGAGAAGGAGTAAAGTTTTTAGTAGTGTGTGTTTGAACGGAAAGTAATAGAAGGGAAAGAGAGAAGAAAAAAAAAAAGAAAAAGGCCACAAAACTCAAATGCTAGTGTGCTAGTGAGTATGAGTCTAATATGTATGAGGTATCACGAGGTCAAACAATGTAAGAAGTCAACACGTTGTGGCGCTCTACGAATGAAAACAAGAAAATTCATCGCTTGAAGGATAACAACTGCAACTTGAGTGCAGCTATGAAGAATGTTTAAACCCAAAAGGCCTATTGCTTAATAGTCATTCTGGCTAACGTGCATGAAGTGTGTTCAAGGAAAGAAGCCAAGACCTTAGAGGTAAGTTGGGTCTTTCTGATTGTGAAGTCTTTTCTTTGTATTTTTCATCTGTTAGTTTAATGTCTAGTTATCCTCATTCCATGGAAAACATCATCTCCTGATCCTTTGGTTTCAAACAAATATTGAAACTCTTTTATTCACTCTAAAGTTATTGAATAAATTGGTGGTGCTTCTGCATGAAACTCTTTGTCACTATTATCATCCACAGACACACCACTTTCTGCTGCTAGTAGAATCTCACTAACAAGTGCCATCTACAGCAGGTAAATCAGATGTCACCATGTTAATGGAAACATAATTTTCAAATTCAGTAACATCAATTTTGAAGTTTCGATGCAATGGAAGTGGATCGTCAATTTCCTCTTCTCCTGAGTTTCTGTTATCCAAAATCTACAAACCAGCCTTACAGAAGCAATTTCTCATACACTTTTGTCAAATATTCCCAATCAGCCATCAATCTTCAAGTACACATTGTTGTCACACATTTTCCCACTCACACTGGTCATCAATCCTCGAGTACATTCAAATTTACATTTCATGCTGTTCCTCTCTCCCCTTTGTTCAAGAGCATCAAGATTAATTGCTGCTGAATGTTACTCTTAAACCTTCTTACGATCCCCTGGTCCATGGGCTGCACACAGAATGTTGAATCTGTTGGCAAAAATTCAGTCTGCATGTTCATAAGTCCTGGGATGATAGGATGTGCTGAGAAATTGTCTATAAGAAGCAGAATTTTGTGCTTTTATTTCCCAAGTTCCTGTTCCCATTTACAAATGTGCCTTTTAAAGATGTCCAAAGTAATTCATGCCCTTTTACTGCCCTCATAGTTGACTGGAAGTTTTTCTTGCATTTTTGAAAGCATCTTGGATATTTTGACTTTCTGATAATTAAAACTTCCTTTTGTTGGAGCCAGAGATATTAGCACACAGTAACACTGTTAATATATTTTTGAAAGTTTCTGTCTAATGCACTTCTTGCCTTTAAACTTAAAAGTTTTTTCCCCCTTAAACATCAAACACATCCATTTCATCAGCATTAAAATAGGTCTTTTACTTTAGATCATCTTTCATCCAACCAAGTTGAATTATCTTTCATGGTTGCAGACTTTACTTTCCCACAGATTTTTCCAAAAGAAATGATATGAATATCCCAGCTACACAACTTTTTGCCTTGAAATTTCAAGGGGAAGGGAGCACTTACAGGGAAATCAGCATCACATTGAACAGCAAACCACTTTGCCAAAGCTTCATCTAAATCTTATTTTTTACATTTCTTTAGTTGTTTAATTGTAATGTTTTTTTTTTTTTGGGGGGGGGGCACTTTTTTCATGGTGTTTTTGTTTTTCCAAATAACAGGAACAGTTTTTTACCCCTTCTTTTAACTCACGGATAATCTCAGCTTTATCTTTTACAAACAAAACTCATCACTTTGACATTGCAAAACACATAGTGCTTAAACCGATGCTACTTTAAAATGCCTTTTTGGGCCATGATTGAATACAGTGTGAGATTTGACCTGGAAGCAGTGTTTAAGCTGGATTTTTTTCTTTTATAGCAATTTCACTATTTTGTCAGCAAAAGCTGTAGCAAAATGCTATGCAGATTAGCCAAACTTAAGAGGTTCGATATTTTGCTATATTTATGTATTGAAAATACAAGCTAAATAAAATTTTGTACTTTAAATAGAATTCAAGAATAAAAACTAATATGCTCTTTTACATAATTTTAATGGAAGAAAAATACTTGCATTTGCTGATGCATGCAGTTTATGAAAATATATACATAGACCAGGACTGCGCAAAGCCAGAACCAACGACACACCGATTGACCAGTTGACTCAAACAGAAACGGCCCGCACTGCTCCCACTGTTGCGGCGGTGGCAGCGAACCGCCAAAGAAATCCTCTTTCCTTATCCAACGAAAATGTGAGCAATAGCTTAAACACTGCCTGGAAGGACCTGTTCATAAAATAGCGCGCTCTCATCTCCTCTTTCTTGCTCTAGTTTTTACCACTAGTTATGATGCTTGACAGATAACAAGACCTTAATTCTTCCCATGTTACCACAGTGTGAGGTGTGATGTAGCAACATATAGCAATCCCATCCAGCCTTCCCAAAGCCATTTGGTCACATGCTTATCATCATTAAACCAGTTTCCCATTCAAGGTCATTGTCGACAGAATTTTTTGCGTGTAATTCAGTCTGGGACAGCAGGCTCACTGAAAACTGAAGAGTAAGATATCTTAAATTTGCTCATTAAATCCAGCAATCTGTCATCATAAATGGGTTCAACATTTAATACATTCAACCTTTGAATTGCCACCATCATTTATTACATTACCTTATGGCGTTACATCAAGGGGTGGTGTTATATCAAATTTGCCAATTATTTTTAAGTAACCCAAATTTTGTTAATTATGGTTCATCAAAAATCACAATCAGCATTAATTTAAAAACTTGTTAATTACAAAACATGGAGCTATGTACTGTGTACATAGTGCATACTGCAGTTTGAAGTGTCAGTCTCTGTCTCAGAAGCTTCTGTAAGCATTAAATGCAAAAATTTACTTTGCACAGTAGGAACACAAGGAATGAAATGAATAAAAATTCATTTTATGTTACTGAAACTTTATCAAGTGAAAATTAATAGCATTACACAAATAATTTTACATGCTTTAGATTATTTTAAAAAGCTCATCTATTTTCACTTGTGTCTTAGATTTCAATCCAATTATTTCCAGAGCACAATCAAATTTAACAACTGTGTTTGAAATATTGCCCTCCTGCTAGTTTACTTTAAATAATCTTCTAAATGTTGAAAGACACTGATTCACATCTTTGATTGAATTACTGTCTTCAACATTAAGGTATGCCACAATTGAATCATGGTCTGAAAAAAATGGATGAAGATTCTAACACAGCTTGCAAGTGGCAGTTCATCAAGTACGTTTTGTGTTGGGAAAGACAAATTGGTGTAGTAGCACACATTAGGGGTTGGTGGGTGCCAAGGGAATGGTGTATATTGAGGGATCAAAGGATGTGTTATACAGAACACGTCTGTTTCAACCCAAGGAGTGGCATTACGCAAGAGTGGCAATAAATCAAGGGGCAGTACATCGACGGTTGACTGCATTTAGCATTGAACTAGAAAAATCTTTAAAAATGTCCTTGCTAAATGTGAGCTCATTATAAACAAGTTCAATCTGCATTACATAAGAAAAAAGAAAGGAAATCATGACAAAAAAAATGTAAGCTTATGATGAAGTATAAACCAATAAGATTGATATATAAGTTAAAAAACTATGAAAAACTACACAATAGTATAAACAACCACTAAAAAATACATCAATAAAGATAGCAGCCACAGCTCATAAGATAGCAAAATTAGCAAATAGAGAGATCACTCTTAAAGGAACAGTAAACTTAAAAAAAAAAAAAGGCCTCGAAAATACAAATTTTTGCTGTCATGTTATGTTATGCGGGTGACAGGGTGATGCTCATAGAGCCAAAATTTGTTTCCCTACAACCATTGGGAGCTGAGTAAACAGCCAACAAAGTTTCTGGTGATGATGTCACACTAGACAAGCGGTCAGTCAGACCACTTCTCGCACCAGCGGCATCTGTGTATTCGGTGCAGTAGGGGTTGTGAGAGAAAGTACGAGGTAATTAGTGTCAGGAATTTCTCTCCTTGTGTTGCAAGCGTCCTGTTCATTAGTCATAAAACTTTCTGCTGCAATTTACACAACTGGAATGAATTTTAAGCAGTTCATGGATTTTGCTGAAACCCTTGGTTTGCAAGCACTCAGTAACTACTTTTTACAAAGTGGTGAAATTTTTAATTGGGCCAATAATCAAATTTACGTGGCACAGTATGAAAAAACAAATTACTGATGATTTAAAATTATGCGATTCCGAAATTTGGGAGAGCGGAGATGGACAGTTTGATTCGCCAGGTTTTGCACCAAATACTGTACGTATCCCATTATGGATATTCGCAAGGGAAATATTGTAGATTTTAGTGTCGTTCAAAAAGGTGTTTTTGACGGGGACTTAGAAAATAATGTGTGTGATTTATTACTCTCAGGCCTCTATGAAGAAATAAAGATATCAGTTTTTTTATCAGATAGACATAGAAGCATTCGTGTCCTCATGAAGAAAAAATATCCTAAACTGATCATCACATGGCCAAAAGTTTGACTAAAAATCTAAAAGCTGCTGAAAAGAAAGCTCCTTTACTAGAAGCATGGTGGTCCAGTATAACCAACTATTTATAGTGGTCAGCTCAAACGTGTAATGGAGATGCTGAACTGCTGGTAGAAAAATTTCTGTCTCTGACTAACCTGCCATACAGTAATAACAGTAGAAATAACAGTTAGATAAACTGCCTTTTTATCTAACTGTTATTTCTACAAATTTTGAAGATGACAATCCAATTTTTGACGTAAATGTGACAAGGATGGTAAGTCAGATAATATCCGAAAACTTGAAAAATTTCATTGTCCTGGAGCAGGACTCGAACCCACGTCGCCCAGAAAGCGCCCGGGTATGCTAACCACTCCACCATCCAGAGCGACCAAGTTTTAAGTTTCCAGTTTCCGAAAAATTTACGCCAAAAATCGGATTGTCATGTTCAAAATTTGTATTATATGGTGTAATCCTGTATTTCTTTCATGTTATTTCTAGTTCATATTTTTCTTCTTGTTTCCCATATCCCATATCATGTTCAGCTATTGCGATATTTTTTTTTCGTGGAGCGGGGGGGGGGGGTCATTAATGGTTGCACCACTTGGGCTACGAGAAATACTTATAAAGTTGTTTTGTTTTCCCATGACAAAAGGAGAAACTTAAAAAATATATATGCACTTAGTTCAATGAAAAATACCTTTATATACTCATATATAGACAGTAGCTGACAAATATTTAGTGACAGTGGGAGTTAATCGAAATAGTCTGTGTTATTTCCAGGGCAACAAACAAAACCTGAATACTGTTGTTCATTAGATTCAGGAAAACATTCTGACAACATAAGAAGGGATTACTTTTCTGATTTTTCGCCCTACAGGTATCCAGGCATTTACTCAATATACGAATTGTTTGTACGCAACATGTCTCTATAGTTTGCTACATACAAGTTTATATTTCTCTCTCTCGTTTTTTTCAGCCCAAAGAATCATTTGATTATGACTTGCCTGTAAGGTGTGGATGTTTAAAACAACACTGTCGAATGATTGGTGGTTTATTATACATTGGGCACTACCTTTTATTTTCAGCATCTGATCGCTTTCGTTTTAACACAGACACTCAGCTTCTATTGATATTCTCTCGCAGTTATAACACTGGCACCAGTCAAGATTACCTTTTCTACCCTCGAATTTGTTTTCACATTTCTTGTTAAACATTCGTACTGTATCGGCAGAATATCGTGGTTCAAATGAATAAGGATTTACACTAGCCATTTTACAGATTGATGGGATCGACTGCGCTGCACAGAATGGTAAAGAGCACTGACTGGAGCCCTACGCACGCTGAGCGTCCGGTCTCTTATTTAGTGTGACATCACTGCTGATTTTAAAAAATGCTTTAGCAGGAGAACTACTTACGTTAAAGCATTTCTGATTGTGCCAGTTTTCATGTCTCTTTCGACATGATATTTTCACGCAAAGAAAAAAATGCCCGAAATGAGTTTACTGTTCCTTTAAGAAAACATGGAAAAAAAGGAAAATTATTTACCAAATATCCTTTGATACAACATATATTGGATAAACAGCACAAAAATTAAAACCAAGGATCAAAGAGTATCATTTTTATGCAATTTTTTAAACTATAATAAAACAAAGGATCAAAGAGTTTCATTTAAGCAACTTTTTAAACTATATTTTAAAATCAATTTTAATAATTACAGGAATGCACACAGTTGTGCACAATATTGCTGGGGGGCATCAAACTGCGCAAAGCCCAAAAACGTTTGTGGGAACTCCATACAGCACATTCCTGTGTGGAGTTCCCCTGAACATTTCTGAGCTTTCATGAATTCCTATGTGGGTTCACAAATTAAAAATTACCAACACACCATTTTTTCCTACACATGTAGCATCTCTTTACTTCAAAGTGCTCTTACTTCATTGCAGCTCAGAAAAAAAAATGCTTGATAGGTTGTAATAGTTTCAGTTATGACATCAGTTTCCTTATCTCTGTTATCTCCCCCCCCCCCCCCATAAGATCAAAACTGTAACCCTCGTGTTTGGCAAATGGCAGCTGTATCTCAAATACATGCATGGTATAATGTCATACTACATGCATTTAATGTACAATAATTTTATCTTTTAACTGTATCTACAATTCTATGCTACTCTTCCCATTTTCATACACAGCAATGAATACTTGTACACAATAAAGACAAAATTAAGATTACCACAAATTAATCTACAAACTGAAAATAGATTTTTTCATTTTCAATTTAAATGTGTGCCTAAAAATGATAATCTTTTCACAGAACCAGCAATCAGATGTTTACATCAACAATTCTTTTAATATAATCATTTACTAAGGCACTTGTAACAAATAAACTACTTTAAAGATCATTCATGCATGCATATTATTAAGCTGTTCCCCAAAATTCAGTGGTTAAGCTACTCAAGAAAGATCATCTGCTAAATCAAAGTTACTGATGGTGCTACATTTAACTTACTGTTGATATATCAAACTTCTCCATTTACAGCACTCTTGGCACACAACTGAAGTTTCACTAGGGACGGGATTATAGAAATCAGATGTGCCTGGGTAAGATAGCTGTGTTGCCCCAGAGGCTATGACTCACTCGTGAACTTTGAAATTGCACTTAAACTAATACATTTTCAGATATTTCTCACATTCCTGCAGTAAAAATGTGTACTAGTAAGATAAAATAAAAAACCCTCAAATTTAGATAAATTATATAACAAGAACTATAAAGTATTTTTTGTTAACAGAAATGTCTGCAGTTAGAGAACTTACCAGAGTGTTTTGCAGTTCTTGAAGAACATCAAGAAAAGTGTTGCATTGCTCAAAGTGCTATAGTGAAGAACAAAGTGAATTAGAGAAGCATTCTTTTAATCAATGGCCAGCATAATGAAGTGAATGAATGTAAGTGTTTAATGCTTTTAAAACTAACATAATATTAATTGTGGTACAAAACACTTCCAGTATTATATCAAGCAAATAAGTAGCATAAAATGTTTCTGAAAGTACCATTCTACTGATTATGGCAGGAAAATGCAAGTATTAAACATTTTAATCAGAATATTTGCATATCTCAAAAAACAATCAGCATCATTAAGTTCTTTTTTTTTTTTTTTCAAGTTGTGCAAAGTATTTACAGTAATATGTTCAGACTTGCTGAGAAGGGAAAGTTGGAAAGTTCACTATTTTGATTTCAGGAAAAAATGGATTTCCACTTTTCCATTAGAAGCGAATTTGTACTTCCCTCAAAATCAAAAATCCTTTTGTGATTCTAAAACCCACATTTTCTTTGGCACTTGGCACAACTCCACAGCTTACACAGGATCTTATGATAATTTTTTTTTCTTTTTTCTTTTCAGAAAACTGATCATGAAAGAAAAAGTAGGCCGGGCTTTTGGAATCTCTATGCTTTCAAGTAGTTCTCAACTTCACATATATCAGTCCATATTGCTTATATGAAGCTTCCAGTATTAAGGGGCACAGGAAGTATGAAGGGGCACAGGAAGTAGCTCTGCTTCTGAAGAAACACACACACACACACACACACACACACACACACACACACACACACTACAAAAAGAAATCTTCCATTTGGAGCATTTTTTAAACAGAATATATAAAAAACATGAAACATAATTAATCTAGAAATTGTCCCTTAATTTTAAAAACCAATGTATCTTGCCTCAGAAATGGCACAATGACAAAACAGTAGTACCAACAAACAAGAGAAGGTTCACAGTAACTAAATGAAATCAAGTTTTATAATTCCAGAATTTTTTCAATTGGAACAAAAATTAAAAACTTACTTTCCTCCTCATGGATGGTATGGTGATCTCCATATAGAATCCATGCCTTGAACTTCAAACACTGCAGAATCATATACACCCACCGGCCACTGAATTAGAAACCTTTATAAGCACATGCATGTAAATGTCACTTGCACAGCATATATATGCAAAATACAGGGTCCTGTGCAACACAACATGTGATCTCAGACAAATATTTAAGACTGCTGCTCATTGGTAATCACCAGTAAAGTTGATCACAATGGGAAAAACAAAGGATCTTTTGGAGTTCAATAAAGGGCTTATTGTGAGTGCCCATCTGGCTGAAGCGACGATTTTCAAAACAGTAGAGCTGACTGGTTCTCAAAAAGTGAAGTATCACGAGTCTTTAATCAGTGGAAAAATAATTTGCATGGTGCAACAACAATCTGTCAGAAATGAGATTGCCATCATCTGAGAAGGTCTGTATGGGAAACAGGACTTCCTGTGTGTAGCAAATGACTGAAACATTCAGTGAAGGCTGTTTCTGACCCATATCACAGCGAACTATGCACAGGAAATTGAAGATCAGCATTGGCAGTCACATGCCTATACTGAAACCACTGATTTCTGCAAAGAAACAGAAAGTTCATCTACAGTGGCATCAGGAACATCATGATTGGACACTGGAAGGCAGGGAAAGGTCATGTGGTCTGACAAGTCGCAGTACACCTTGTTCTGTACTGATGGTAGGAGAGAGTTTGGCGGAAAACCCATGAAGCAATGTAAACGCAGTTTGCCTTGTAAGCACAACTCAAGGTTCTGGAGGTGGTGTCATGGTGTGGGGCACATTCTGTTGGTACAGAGCTCCTCTGATATCATTGGGAGATTGGGGTCCTCCAAGGATTATCTGAACATTGTTGCTGATCAAGTCCATCCTGCAAGGTTGACTTTTTATCCAGCAGATGACGGCTGTTTCATGGATGACAATGCTACTGTCCATTGTGCAAGATATGTGTTCTGCGTTGGTTCAGTGAGCACGAGAGTGGCTTTAACCATCTTCCCTGGCCACCACAAAGTGCGAATCTGAACACTATTGAGAATGTATGGGACATGTTAGAAAAACAGATCTGGAAGCAAAGTCCTCTTCCGTCAAATCTGAGCCTCTTAAAGAGCTGTCTGGTGAACACAAGGTATGCTGTAGATGTAGATGCGTCCCAACACCTTGTGCAATCTATGACAAACTGCAAACATGATGTAATTGGGGCTAAATGAGCTCCAACCCACTATTGAATAAAAGTTTCTAATTCAATGGCCGGTATGTGTATGAAGTCAAAAGACACCTACACTTTTATGAGTTCTAAGTAACACAATACATTCATTTTGGCATTTTACTTAGATTGGCTATCATAGGTGTGAGAGTTAGTACCCATAGCTGTTATTCTCCTTCCCTCATTTGACAAAAAGTTAACAAAATGATATCACAGCCTCACCTAATTCTATCAGCTCTTCCGACTATGAATGTCACCACACTATTGACTAGGAGGGAAGAAAGGGTTATTTTCATTTTTTTTTTCTAATGAAAACATTTTGGAACTATGAAACCCAATAATTCCTATATGAAATTTATGTGAAACTACCTCCTTTGCTCCTTAATGCTGGAAGTGAACAGGCTGTATGTAAACAAGGTAAAGTGATACATGCAAAGTTGGGAACTACTGGAATGTCTAAAGAATCCAAAGACCACCCCAAAAGCCGGGTGCACATAGTTATGACCAGGAGTGTACAAAGTCCCAAAATTTTCATGAGACAGTCCCTTTTCTTCTGGAGCCAGCCCAGTTTTTCAAGACATGCAAGGAAAAAACCATGATCAATCTAAACAAAAAAAAAAAAAAAACCCTCCCACAGACGGAACTACGATCAGCAGTCAAAATTAATGTATTATTCCTTATATACTGTTCAATAATTTAGTGCAATATCTCCAACTAGAACTACGGAACATATTATATACTTGTTCTAATAGCTGTGTTTCCAAAACAGGTTTTCATTTCAGAAAGTTTAGCTTTGACTTCTGGTGTATAACCAGGGGTGATTGTGAAGTGAAACAAAAACCCCAGAAACTCTGTGCCTCTATATATAAGTAGCGCGATCAAAAAGTTCCGAGACTAGGAATGTAGCGCGCCAACATATGGCAGTACGCGGACGCACAAGCAGTGGTCGAGGGCAGTGACCTTCACGAGTCATTGTGCTGAGTGGCTTCTTTCTGTGAACATCGGGAGCTGTGCTACACGATATTTAGTGACCACGTGCAGAACACAGCTGCGATTTCGGTATGGACTGCAAACTAGAGCAGCGAGCAAACATCAAATTCTGCATCAAACTCGGCAAATCAGGAACGGAGACGCACAAAATGTTGCGGCAGGCTTATGGCAATAAAGCAATGAGTCGTGCAAGGTGTTTTGAGTAGCACTTGCGCTTCAAGAGTGGAAGAACGGCACTGGAAGACGACGAGAGGTCAAGGCGACCGTCCATGAGCAAAATCCCCGAAAATGTGGACAAAATTAGGGAACTGGTGTACGAGGATCGTCGGAGAACCATTTAAGACATTGCTACCATTGTCAATGTGTCATACGGAACAGTGCAAGAAATTGTGACATAAGTTTTGAATATGCACCGCATTGCTGCAAAGTCTGTGCCAAAGATTCTGAACCCCGGACAGAAGGAGCTCCATGTCCAACTCTATCAAGATCTTCGTCAGCAGGTGGTGAAGGTGGTTTTGCAGCCGCAACAGCATGACCACCTGCCTTACTCGCCAGATTTGGCCCCCTGCGACTTCTTTCTGTTCCCAAAGATGAAGTTGAAGCTCAAGTGTCACCGTCTTGAAACTGTGGATGAGATCCAGCGCGAAGCGCAGACAGTGCTTGACATGATTCGCGAACAGGACTACCAGGGAGCATTCCAACAGTGGCAAAAAAGCTGGCAGCTGTGTATCGCTGCCCAAGGAGACTACTTGCAGGGAGAACATAGTCAGACTTAAGTAACGCAAGTACTTTGTTGTATATTGGCCTAGCCTTGAAACTTTTTGATCAGACCTCGTATATATGGAGGGAAAGAAAGTGAGAGAGAGATAATGCATATTATTTATATACCTATTACGCATGTATTAAGTAGCTACACAACACATAGGCACTAGTGTGTGTGTGTGTGTGTGTGTGCAGTTTAACTTTGCATCTTTTCTTGTACCAAATTTTCTTTTAGTGTGCTAAAAATCTTTTGGACATTGCATTGTTGAAGTCATATTTCACACTTCGTATTTATATATTAATTGAGCAGTCTATTAAGATCAATTCTACTGGTAGCCTACAGTTGTTTCCATTTAATTTCTAAATGTATCTCATTGGAATAACTGAATCTAATAAAACCAAATTATTTGATGTAGATGCAACTTCCAAAATGAATAAAAAGCCTTTCTTCCAGCATGCTGTTATCTTGAGAGCTTATTTGATAACAATTAAAATAAACTCTCACGGTGTCAGAAATCGTCTACGTTAACCATCCGCACAAAAATGTAGTGTTTTCAATCAAACACTGTAATTCCGAAAGAAAATGGAACTTGAAAGGAATTTTTAGTGATTTTTAGAAATGAAATGACTGAGGAATCTCAAATTCTTCTAAAACTTAAACAGGGTTCCCACTCAAAAGTAATAAAAAAATTCCTGACTTTTCCAGGTTCTCCAGGTGGTTTTAAGGTTTTCCAGAGCGGCATGTTGCAAAGAATTGTAACATTTCATTCCATTCCATTCATTTTTCTCACCAAAGCACACACTTGTAAATTCTTTACGTAATTTGTCTTTATAATATTACTTGCTTTTCATTAATAACAACTAACTGTGCACATTATTTTCTGTTACCAAAGTTCCATGAACTTTTGTGAATACCACCCACATGGAATTTGTAAATACATTTCCATAGAAACAGGTCATATGTAAGAAAAAATCTGTCAGTTGAATAGTTTCAGTTTTTCTATAACACAATGCAGCTAAGCTTAATGATGGAATGGCTCTGTTCAAAGAAACATGTTTCAAGAGAACCAACAGAGAAAGGACTTTGATCCATCATTTGGTTGGTTCTCTTGTGAAGTGTTTCTTCAAGCAGGAGCCATTATGCCTAATTGTTCCATGTTATAACAACTGCCTACAGAAATTGAACAAAAGCTTAATAACTGGCAATTTTAAAAATTCAATTTGCATCTTTTTTTAGAGGAGAAAGGAAATGCTTAATATAACTGAAAGTAAGATCTACCAAATTCTAGGCCGGCAGTAATTGCAAGCAAAATTTTGAAATCTTGAAAAAAGAAGTTTTTTGGCAAAATAAAGTATCCACTGATTTTCACAAAAAAAAAAGGGGGGGTAATTTTCCCTGAGCTTTCTTTGAGTTTTCCCTGATTTTTACAAAAAAGGGTAATTTTCCCTGAGTTTTCCCCTGATTTTTGGAACTATTTTCAAATTCCCTGAGAATTCCAGGTTTTCCCTGTTTTCCAGGTTGAGTGGGAACCCTGTTAAACATCCGGATTTCCAGGTTCAGAATGTGACAAAAACCAGGAATTCCGGGCTACACCCAGGCTACAAACAGGTCTGGAATAACATTCAGTAAAACCACTAATGAATAAAAACATTTGAAAGTACCCCAAGCAAAATCAATGCCATAGCTACAAACAACTCTCATGCTCACTCTACATGCATACACATATTTATCTTGGGATGCTCTGCAGAACTTCAGCCTGAATTATTACTGCCGATATTGCTGCAAAATGCACATATAACTCTGTTGGCAATAATGGCAAAAGAAATAGATATTGGCATCTTCATTATTTTGATTTTACAATAAATAGTCTAATTAAAGATATTGAAGCTTCATAATAGAAATCTAAATTTTGAAAAATAAAATTTTCAGGATAGAATTTAAAAACTCGGGTACCAGGTGAAATTTTTCAAGCACCATGGCAACTGGGTGCCTGGGATTAATCTACTTTGGTCATCGCCAGTCTTAAAATCTGATACTGTTTAATAAAATTTGCAGTATGTAAAAAGTATTTTTGCATTTGTAAACAAAACTGAAAGACAGAACTTTCACATATCATTGCCACTTTATTTAGTAATGTAGGCACCATTATTTTCCAGATCCTCTGACCATCTGTTGGATAGCATGAGGATTTCACACACCCAGAACTTTGCATGTTTTGGCAGCAAAGAACTGGTCAAAATGATATTTGAAGGCCTCCAAAGAAGTGAAGTTCTTTCTGTTGAGTGAGTTCTGCAGAGACTGAAATAACTGTAAAGCTGAAGGTACGTACACAAGTTGAATGAACAGACTGGGTGAGGCAGCAAACATCCCAGCCAAGCTCCAACAACTTTTTTATTGGTGACCAAAGAAACACGAGGTCTAGCGTTGTCCTGGTGGAAGACAACACCCATCCTGTTGATCATGTCTAAATGCAGCCATCAGCTGGTACAACTGGAAATAGTACCTGTCAGAACTGATAGTTTGGTTGCTTTACGTGAGCTCATAATACAGAAGTCCCTTCCAGTTCCACCAAACACTGAGCATTACCTTCTTGGGATGCAGACTGGCCTTTGAATTAGTAAAGGACAGCTTATCCTGCTTGCTCCAAGATCTTTTTTACTACACAGTCCATTTTTCATTGCCTGTCATAATTTGTTTCAGAAATGGGTCATTTTTATTCTGTTTGAGCAGTGAATCACAAACACGTATGTGGTCAAAAATACTTTTCTCACTAAAATTATGTGGTACACAAACGTCAATGTGATTCACATATTCAAGCCTTGCCAAGATACAGTTGGGTGTTTGCAGTCTCTGCACCAGCCTGAGTCACATTGTTTGGGTTGCTTTCAATTAATACCTTGACTTGGTTATGGTCAACTTCAACGGGTCTTCCACAGCATGGTTCGTCAGTGAATGAATAATCTCCAGGATGGAACTTTGCAAACACTTACAGCATCCTTACTATACACAAAACACACACATTGTGTTTGCACCATTTTTTTTATCCTTGCAATAGAAATACAGCATTAAATGACAAAAATGAACCTTCCATTTTCAAACCAACACCAAATGAATGCACATGAACTGATCATGCCAAACATTGTTTATATAGTTGTCACCTTTCAGGATATGCAAATATGATGTGCCTGCAATGCAAATTTACTTTTCAAATTTGTGCCAGTGACATTGTTTACTACCAAAATGCAAAAGGAATTTTTACACACCCAATAGTTTGTTTGCATTTGATTTCAATGAGCTTCTAGTAAACAGGAGAAGTTTCACACAGAACAAAATTCCAGTTTTTATGTGTCAGAAATGAATGAATTGAAGAATGATCCATGCAACACTTGCTCAACTGAAAATGAAAGAGACATGCACAAGTTGAATGGTCATTTTGATGGGTTTTTTTTAACCCACTTCTTTACTCTTGTCAGCAAGTTCCTGGATCACGCTGTGCAGCACAAAGTGGGTACTTGCAAAAATGACTGTATTGTCAGCAAAAGTGAAGGTGGGTTAAATAATCTCCGCTGATTTTAATCTCTTTGTCATACCAGTTCAGTTAATGAAAGACACGTTTTCTTACTTTTTTTTTTTCATTTTCTTTTTATTTGGAGTATACAACCACCATGAGCAACTCAGTGGGCTATAAGCAGGCACCCATCCCTAATTTAGGGCTACTGGTTCTAGGGAAGGGAGAAAGCCAGTGCTGCAAGACAAACACAACATGCCTTACCGAGATTAGAACCCAGACCCATCTCGGACCAATGGTCAGTAGTCATCACTTAGACCACAGCACAACCGGGATAGCCTATCCCCACTTTCTTTCAAATTTTTATATTAGAGCATATATAGCATCATACACCAATGAGCCATTACATTATGACCACCTGTCTAATAAGCTGTAGGACCCCCTTTAGCCTGCAAAACAGCGGCCACTCAGCAAGGCATTGATTTAACGAAGTGGCGATAGGTATCCTGGGGTATTTGTTACCATAATATCAACAGCAGGTCCCCAGTTCCTGTACATTTCGAGGTGGTGGTCATTTAGCGCGAACCCGCTTTTCCAAGTCGAACCACAAATGTTCGATAGGGTTCATGTCAGGTGAATTTGGAAACCAGGACATTAACAGAAAGTCACCAGCATGTTCCTCGAACCAATCCTTGACGATTCTGGCAGTGTGGTATGGCACATTATCCTGTTGGCAATGGCCATCACCAGCAAGGAACACAGTTGCCATGAATGGGTGAACTTGGTCTGCAATGATGTTCAGATATCTGAGAGCTGTCAGAGATTGTGCTATTGGGATAATGGGGCCTAAAGTGTCCCAAGAAAACATCGCCCACAGTATAGCACCGCTGTTGCCAGCCTCTTTCCGCCCAACAGTGCATCCAGGTGCCTTAGCCTCCATTGGTAATTGGCGCATCTGCGCTTGGCCATCTACGTGATGCACCAGGAATATTGATTCATCAGACCAGGCCACTTTCTTCCAATCATCCATGGTACAATCTGGATTATCTTGGGCTCATTTCATGTGTGGTTGGTGATGACGTGCGGTGAGAATGGGGACTTGGCTGGATCTTCAGCTACACAAGCCCATGCGCCGAAGGCTGCAATGAACTGTGTGCTGTGACACATTGCCCTGATCACCACTGTTGCAGCTGTGGGTGATTTGTCGCACTGTGGCTCTGTGATCATGTGAGCAACGCGCCACAGTCTCCACTACCCTGTGGCATCAATGAGCTGCCGACAATACACGGCTGGACAACGGTTCGTCGTTTGGCCATCTGTGTGCCACTTTTGATACATACGCACTACAGCAGCACATGAACAACCCACTAGCCACACCATTTCCGAGATTGTAGTTCCAAGGTGTCGTGCCTTCACAATTTGTCCTTTATCAAACTCTGATAAATTGGCAGCTTTTCCCATTTTGACTCTGAACACTCTACTAACCGAAAGCTGGTCCTCGGGTTGTATATATACTGGTCTGTGAATTTCACCTGCGCCACCGTTCAGTCTCCAGGTGCGCTCATTTCTCTGGACTGGGGGTGGTCATAATGTAATAGCTCATTGGTGTATATACTCTAATGTGCATACAGCATTTCTTGAGTAAACATATATAAAATTTCACAAAGCTTTTAAATGAGAGATGAAATTCTGACTGAATTATTACAGTGAAACCTGTTTCTCCTTCAAAATCAGCCATAAAGAAATACTTTTAATATTTTTTTGTAATGCAGTAGATGATCCCTTCATGTGATCACTCTTTCAGAACATCTCTTGTAATCACTTGCTTCCAGTTGATTGTAGCCCCTCCTTCCTTCCTTGCAATTTCCAAACACACAAAGCACATAAAAACAGGGAAGACACAATCACTACGATGACAGAGAATTTTTCGTAAACACAGGATAGTTTTTTGTAACTGACTCTAACGCGACGGCTTTTATCTTGAAAATTCAGTTTCTTGTTTGCTAATTTAGAAAACTTGGACCTGTGCAATTTTTTTTTTTTTTACTTATAGAATTGCTTTTTTAAATTGAACTACATTTTATAGAGAAATAAAACTGACATTGGTAAAACCATATTGATATTCACAGTGAGATAGTACAGCCCCATTACACACATATACTGGTCAAAGAAAAGAATAATGTCAATGAAAATAAATATAACTCTGTTATTACAATTCAATATTACTGCACCTGTTCCAAGACTTTTTCAATGGGCTTGATCAGACGTGACAGCTTCCAACTTCCTTTCAGCTTAAATTTTTTAGGAGGGCCTTCTATCAATGTTATTTGCAAATAGAAATCTTCATTCTACAAAACATGAATATAAAACTGGTAATAATACAAACACAGTTTTATATATTCTCTAATTCAGTCTTATTTATGAAAATAGGTTCTATGAAAGTCAGTGATTTTCTTAACTTATTTCTTTCATTGGAATCCTGCTGTTTTTCAAATAAATAAGTTCATGGAAATATTTTTTTTTCATATTAAAAGAAAAAGGACAAAGCCATGGAAATGAAAAAATATTTCACACTCTAAACTAGTAGAATATAGTCTATACATGCATTTTGTTTTGGTAAAAATATGTATTTACAATTATTTAGCCCTGAAGAAAACAGGCAACACATTTTCATTTCCACACAAAATTTTAACACTGTAGTAAATAACAGTTGCGTTTATACAAAAACTATACAATAATTAACTTGGAGGAAATAAGCAAATTATTTGCAAAATAATCTTTTAATTATTTGCCATAACAAAAACCTAAATATATGCCACAAATGCCTGGTACATAGGCAGATCACCATCCTAGTGGCTGGATGAATACGGAAAATTTTGAATTTTTTTATGTGTTTTACAAAGTATTTCAAACATAACAAGAGAGAAAAGCACCTTGAAAACCATGACAGCCGTATTTCACCAAAGAGTCTACAAATTTGCAGAAAAAATGGTGCAGTCTTAGTTACACTTCCACCAAATACAATCCATAAAGTGGAATCATTTAATCGTTGTGTTTCAGGACCATTCAAAAGTCTTCATAATGAAGCTTGTGATGATCTCATGGTCAATAATCAGGGCTTGAAAAATATTTGAGAAGTTTCATGCCCAGCTGGGCATGTGCAAAAATTATTTACCTGCCCAGGTAGCAGGGACGTTGCCAAGGGAATGTGAGGGTGGGCTCGGCCCACCCTGAAATTCTTCTTGCCCGTCCTACCGCCCACCCAGTTCAAGATGTGCTATTTTTAAGTTGTTTTTTTACAACTTTAAAATATAATCTGGACTTTGCCAAGTAATATTGAAACTTGTGTTTTTCATTGGGGAGCCCTATGTTTTTCCTCCTAGGAAGTGCATTGTTTACTTCTCCAAGAAAGATTATCAAAATAGCCTCATCAGGGCCAGTTTAAGCCTTCTTTTCAAGCAAGTAGACATTCTTTTCATATTTGTATGGCCAGAGGAAAAGGAGGAGGGTGGATAGTAGTCCCTGCGAATGTCGGCAACCAGTGGCCAAATGGCGACCAGATATTTTGTAGTGGCTAGTAAATTTTTTAATATAGTAGCCAACGATAGCCTGTAGATTTTTTCCCCAAGTAAGCAACTATTTTGTCCACCTTTTCCCTCCACTTGTGAATGAATGTCAAGTTCAGTTTTCTCACCAGTGTTCCTGCAGCTGCTTCAAAAATGAATGGAAGTGAAGGTGGGATTCGAGAGAAACTCAATCAGCTGACAGATCAACCTGGAACGACCAAAGGGTCAAGGTTACTAAAGCAACCAAAGCTCAACAAAACCCGGGCGCCAGTTCACCTAAAAATTTCATGCTGCCGACAAGAATTTTTTTTTTATTTAACAGATGTGATTTCCCTATTCTGAAGTGGAAAAATCTACTTTGTCAATGGTTTTACTGTAATTAAATTAATGAAAACGGCAAACAGCTTTTACGTGAAGAAGGAAGTCCCGCCATTTACCAGTGACTAGATCGCCGCGTTTGTATCTGTCGCATACAAAAGCTGCTCCTTAGTTAGGGTGCTCAAGGCACCAGCTGTTATCAAGGTCTCCTCTGTAGGTCGGGTCGTGACCTTCGGTTGAGGTGATCTGCTAAAGTAGGAGGAGCTTGCTCCCAGCAGAGTTAGTGGAGTCTGCCGCTGCAAGCACTTACAAAGTGCGTATTCTGCTATGATTGTGATCAAAATTATTAGAATGTCAGAAAGGTGCTTTATGACAACTACACAGGGTCAGAATAAAAATAATTATCCTTTCTCTTTGTAGTATACTCCTATAACTCCAAATTATAATTTTTCTCTTTAAAAACACATTTCAATCGGGGCTCGCTTCTAATATATTTAATTCTTCAGACTTATAAAACTACATGTGAAATAATTTGTAAACCTACTGGATTATTTTATTTTAATCTTTTTAGCATGTATAAGGCTGTGTGAAAGAGAAATTAATTCTCCAGTGGCAATAACTCTACTTTTCCCCAGTTGCTCCGTAATGGTTTAGCAGAGAGGGACTGTGTTATTTCCTTCAGTGCTATTATCGATGCTGGCTTAATTATTATTACTAGTCGTGAATCCCATATTCATACATGAGATTCTTCCACATATTCGTGGAATTCTGCTTTTGCCATCATTTGGGTCATTCTCCAGACCGATGCAAAATTGAAGAGAATTTCTTTGGGGATGGGGGTCTTTTCTGTTTGGGGACGGTATTTCGTGTTTCGAAACTTTCGAAAGGGTAAGTTAACGGAGTTAAATCCCCCCCCCCCCATAATTGTGATTTTTTTTCTGGCGATGTTGCCTCTGTACAGTATTGTTAAATATCATTTTATGGCAAAAATGTTTGTATTTCAGCTTAAAACTGTAGACAATTTGCGAAAATGGAAGTTAGATGGCGTGTAAAATTTCCTGTAATCTTCAGGCACGAGATTCTTCCACAACTTGTGGAATTCCGCCTTTTCTGTTATCATTTTTTGTTATTCAAGAGATCCATGCACAACTGAACAGATTGGGGGGGGGGGGTTCCATCTTTACGAAACTTTTAAAAATGGAAGGTCAAAGGAGTGAATACTTTTTCCGAAATCGCAGCTTTTTTTCCCGCGATGTTTATTATACCCAGTATTGTTGTTAAATATCACTTCATTCCATAAATACTTGTTTTTTAGCTTGAAATTTTTGCCAAAAACGGAAGTCGGACAGAGTAAAGTTTTCTCCCGTAATCACAATTTTTTCCCAGCGATGTTTCCCCTCTCCTGAATTGTTAAATGTTATCCCCCCTTGTGTTGTATTTAAGCTTCATAAGGGAGGGGGAATCTCCTAAAATGGAAGTGAACGAGTTGGATAATTTGTAAAAAATAAAGCATGGTGTTCAAAAGCATTTATGTTCTCAAAGTTACACCATTTACATGATATATTAGCTTTGATATCATGCAGTCGTGGAGGAAAGTTTTCAGCATGATGAATGAAATTGTCATTGGAGGAAAAAAAAAGAAAAGCGACAATGAAGAAATCAGGACAAAATGATAGCAGAAAAAAAATTACGGAATGAATGCTCTGCAGCTGCAGAGTTAACAAAAGACAAATGGAAAGTAGTTCGCATTCTTGCCATGAATTATGATTTTTCACCCTGTTAAAAAGTTCAGCTTTTTTTTTATCCTTCGTCGGTCTCATATGCATATTATTTCCCAAATTGCACAGTATAAATGCTTGCCTTTATACTGTATTATTTCTCCATTTGCTCCTTATAAATCCATACCTCAGGTGGCTTATATTCGTCATAACTGTTATTTCCATATTTCCAAAAACAGCTGTTTAAATGCACTTTTACATCTTGCTATAATTTTTATAATTGTCACCTCTGCTTTATTTGTGAGTAATAGTTGTGATTATATTTTCAGTACTTCTGAAATTGCTCCATATTAAAGCATGCGGATTGGCTTATATTAGAAACTAGATGCCTTCAACGCAGCATAGTGAAAAGTTGAAGTGGAGTACGTTCCTCATTATAAATGTAAAATAATGAACCACAGAAGTTAGTACTATAACTTCTGTGGTTTATTATTTTATATGAAACTGATTTCTTGCCGGATCGTACTTTGATGTATTTGTTCCGCAGGCCTTTTCTTGGAAGTTAATATTTGAAAGTGCAACTGCAAATGGCTTTTCATTTTCTGCTGGAACTGCATTTAATTTTTCTGTTAAATATTTTAATGCCATCCAAAAATAAAGGAAAGCTGCTTCTCCTGCGCCACTTGATCCTGTAGGTGAGACATGCGCGTCAGTAACAGCAAATGTGCGTGCTCAAGACAATTCCTCCTTCAGTGGAGAAGCAGCACACTCTGCGCTTGTAAGTGGGAACTTATCGGGAGTGAACAGGCTGACGGCTGAAGCTTCAGTGGTTATGCTTGCCGACAACTACTGCCTTTGTTCAGCGGATTTAATTTTACATCACCATTTCTGTTACTTCGGGTTCTGTATGTTGCAACAGAACTTTTAAGCTTCAAAGTTAGCTGAAATTCAGTGGCGAGTTTTGACCTGGCCCGTAACCAGTCAGAGAAGTTGGGAGGGGCGGCAAGTGATTGAGATTGGGCGGCTCTCCCCAAGCTATGACCTGGTTTTGACCTCTGCCCGTCCGGTTTCTTTTGCACCCTTTCTCTCCCGCGTGCCGCAAGTCGGCAAAACAAAACATGTGCTGCTCCCAGCTGGGGTGAGTTGCAACGGAAAACATTCCATTTATTTCTCTGGCTTTCATTGTTCTTCTTCTACCTTACTCTCCCCGCAGACAGATAGCGTCATGAAAGGTCGCATACCTACAAACTGGTTCTCCTTCTACCTTACTCTCCCCGCAGGCAGATAGCGTCATAAGAGGTCATGTACCTACAAACTGGTTGTCATTAACAGAGAACCCTTCTGTGGTGACAGTTCAACTTTAGTTGCATGCTTACACATTTTATTTTATTTTGGTTTCAAGATTCTGTTGTGTTTTTTAACCTCAGCTTTGCTTGTCTTATTCATTCCAAAAAATGAAACGAGCAGCTGCAAGCAGAGATTTGGAAAATGGGAAGCAATCCCGTTTAACAAGTGTTTTTGCGATTCCATAAAAAAGGAAAGATTCTGAGCCTTCCATTTCATTAGAAGAAACTGAGGTAGAAGTTAGTAAAGAATATCTGAACCTCCATTCCCCTTCACTGAGTCAGGCATACAGTGGAAAAAGAAGGAAATTTCAAACAGCACGGTTAAAGGATTTGCTGTGGCTTACTTTTAATGAAAGAACAGGTATAGCACAATGTGAAGTATGTGCTGCATTTCCTCGGATAGCGGATGTTAGTTCTAAAGTGGTAAAGGGTTTTGTTGGACATTTCAAACTGGAAACATTTAAAAAACATTAAAAAAAGGGTTTTGTTGGACCTTTCAAACTGGAAACATTTAAAAGTTGTATCAGCATCAGAAATGCATGGTAGCACAAAATGCAGAATTATATCCAGAAACTATCCCTATTGCAGGGAGTGTAAAAAAATGGAACAAAAGATGTTTGAGCACATGAAATCTGTTTTTAATATTGCCTATTTCATTGCTAAAAATAATAAACCTTTTAGGGACTTGGAAGGGCAATTGTTATTGGCTGAAAAATTAGGTATTGAAGTCAGAAAAGAATATATGAATATAACAGATGTAAAGAACATATTGAGAAATGGCTTCCTAGTTTAATTGAATTAATAATCTAAAGCAACTTATGGGAATTTACTAGGAAATTTTTTCATTTATAGCAAATTTTCGGAGAAAACTCTTCTCCTTCTTCAGGCTCTCTTGTTGTTGTCACTTTTTGCTTGTCACTATCATGGTTACGGTTTACCTTGACGGTTACGGTTAACCTTGACGGTTTAGGTTATTTTTCAACAAATCCTGCCAGATGTTAGGCAAGGAAAATCCTTTGCAGTCATTGATGATGGAATTTTGATTTTTCTCAATCTCTATTCCTTCTTTCAGTTTTCTTTTTTGGAAATTGCTTTGGAAACTGATTACTTTAAGGGAATTCCAATCCATGCTGTGCCCAGTTTCTCTAACATGCCTATCTAATCCAGTCTTGTTGGAGCAATTTTTTATAGCTGCTTTATGCTCAGCTATACGAGTTTCTAGTCTGCGACCTGTTTCACCTATGTAAGATAGTCCACAACTACAATTTACTTCATAAACTACTCCTTGCATTTTTAAAATATCTTCTTCTCTTTGAACTATTTTAGGGAAAATTTTTTAACTTTGTTCTCTAAACTTGGAGCTAGCCTAATATTGTATTTTTTACTAATTCTCTTTAAAGCCTCAAATAAACCTTTGTGATAAGAAATTTTTCTAGTGAATTTTACTTCTTGCTTTTGTGGGTTCTTCTTACCATTAAAATTCAGAAGCTTCTCAATTTCTTCTTTAGGATAGTTATTTTCTGCAAGTATGACTTTAAGCTCTTCTTTATGGGCTTCTTTTTTATCTGCAGTAGAAACTATTTTATTAATTTTTTCTAAAAACTGACTTGCTACATTTTTCTTAATAGAAACTGGATGATATGAATTGAAATCCAGTAGTCTTTTAGTATTCATTGGTTTTTTATACCAACTAGTGAGGAATTTTTCATCTTCATAATAGATAGTAATATCTAAGAAGTTTATTCTTCTTTCTTTTTGAAGTTCAATAGTGAACTTAAGGGAATCATCTAATTCATTGAATGAGTCTAGAATTCTTTCTGGAACAATTTCTGAGCTATCTATTATAAATAAGATGTCATCCATGTATCTGCTATATAAGCAGAAGTATGTGGGTTGTACTAGTATCTTTTCTTCTAGTTTTCCCACATAATAGTTAGCTAAGAGTGGGGAGAGTGGGGAGCCCATAGCTAGCCCCGATTTTTGAATGAAAAAAGTTTTCCCAAATTGAAAGTAGTTGTTCTGCAAAGAGAAAGTAAGCATTTCAAAAGATATAGTGTCTATGTATACTCACATTAATATAGATCAACTTATAGACTTTATAGCGGAAGACTTGGCAGACCTAATAGTTTTTCACAACAAGGAAAAAAACATATTAGTAGGAATTTTTGAAATGCTTACTTTCTCTTTGCAGAACAACTACTTTCAATTTGGGAAAACTTTTTTCATTCAAAAATCGGGGCTAGCTATGGGCTCCCCACTCTCCCCCTCTTAGCTAACTATTATGTGGGAAAACTAGAAGAAAAGATACTAGTACAACCCACATACTTCTGCTTATATAGCAGATACATGGATGACATCTTATTTATAATAGATAGCTCAGAAATTGTTCCAGAAAGAATTCTAGACTCATTCAATGAATTAGATGATTCCCTTAAGTTCACTATTGAACTTCAAAAAGAAAGAAGAATAAACTTCTTAGATATTACTATCTATTATGAAGATGAAAAATTCCTCACTAGTTGGTATAAAAAACCAATGAATACTAAAAGACTACTGGATTTCAATTCATATCATCCAGTTTCTATTAAGAAAAATGTAGCAAGTCAGTTTTTAGAAAAATTAATAAAATAGTTTCTACTGCAGATAAAAAAGAAGCCCATAAAGAAGAGCTTAAAGTCATACTTGCAGAAAATAACTATCCTAAAGAAGAAATTGAGAAGCTTCTGAATTTTAATGGTACGAAGAACCCACAAAAGCAAGAAGTAAAATTCACTAGAAAAATTTCTTATCACAAAGGTTTATTTGAGGCTTTAAAGAGAATTAGTAAAAAATACAATATTAGGCTAGCTCCAAGTTTAGAGAACAAAGTTAAAAAATTTTTCCCTAAAATAGTTCAAAGAGAAGAAGATATTTTAAAAATGCAAGGAGTAGTTTATGAAGTAAATTGTAGTTCTGGACTATCTTACATAGGTGAAACAGGTCGCAGACTAGAAACTCGTATAGCTGAGCATAAAGCAGCTATAAAAAATTGCTCCAACAAGACTGGATTAGATAGGCATGTTAGAGAAACTGGGCACAGCATGGATTGGAATTCCCTTAAAGTAATCAGTTTCCAAAGCAATTTCCAAAAAAGAAAACTGAAAGAAGGAATAGAGATTGAGAAAAATCAAAATTCCATCATCAATGACTGCAAAGGATTTTCCCTGCCTAACATCTGGCAGGATTTGTTGAAAAATAACCTAAACCGTCAAGGTTAACCGTAACCGTCAAGGTAAACCGTAACCATGATAGTGACAAGCAAAAAGTGACAACAACAAGAGAGCCTGAAGAAGGAGAAGAGTTTTCTCCGAAAATTTGCTATAAATGAAAAATTTCCTAGTAAATTCCCATAAGTTGCTTTAGATTATTGATGTAAAGAATTTGTGTCTTATATTGCAGCAGGGATAAAAATGAGCTGATTTGTGAACTAAAAGATCATAATTTTGTAAGTTTATTGCTGGATGGACCAACAGACAAAGGCGGTGTAGAAGAACTTATATTATATGCAAGATATCTGAAAGACAAAGGAATAAAAAGAAGTACTTTTATCCATCATTCCATTTGAAAGTGCAACGGCAGATGGATACATGAAAACAATGTATAGTGAACTTCAAAGACTAGAGCTGTCAGAATGGTTAAGTTCCAATCATCTGATTGGTATTGGGACTGATGAAGCAGCCAGAATGATTGCTGAGAACAGTGTAGTTCAGAAGATTTGTCAAAAATTGAGTCATGTGGTGGGTGTTCACTGTATTGCACAAGATTAAACTTAAGTGTGTTGAGTGCTGTGAAAAATGTAAAATTAATTGATGACATTGATACAGTTCTAAAGAAACTTTACAAATTTTATCGGTCATCACCAAAGGAATGCATCAATTGAAGCAGGTATATGAAATTTTGCAGGGCCAACTTTTAAAATTTCAGTTTCTCTACAAAGTAAGATGGGTTGCCAGTAAAGTTGGTGCACTTGCTGCTTTGGTAAAAGATTGGAAATCTGTGGTGGTACATCTTGAAGATATTTCTAATGAGAAAGGTGATGCTTCTGCAGTTGCAAAGGGTCTGTTGAAGGAAACTGAAGGACTTCAGGTTTGTCCATATGCTACACTTTATGTTAGATTATCTTACTATATTTAAGAACCTGTCTCTCATATTTCAAAGGCAAGAACTTTTTATGAGTGCTGTTGAACTGCACATAAAAAGTACTGTAACAACACTCACTCCATTGATTGATGTTCCTGGTCATTATGAAGACATGTTCATCAGTAGCACAACACTGAAAGGCATCTAAAGGCATCTACCAAGAAGTGCAACTGCATGGACTGAATGCCAGTTCAAGTACCGTATATCATCATCATCATCGTCAACCATTATAAATCCACTGCTGGACGAAGGTCTCCCCAAGTTTCCTCCACAACAGTCTGTCTTGTGCCAGTCTCCTCCATGTCACTACCGCATACTTTCGAATTTCATCCACCCATCTTCCATGTGGTCTTCTTCTGGGTCTTTTCCTGTCCCTTGGAATCCAATCTAAAATTTCAGCTGTCCATCTATGGTCTGTTCTACTGGCAGTATGTCCAGCCCATTGCCATTTCAGGAATTTAACTCTGATCATGATGTCTTCCACTCTTGTCATTTTTCGGATCCACGAGTTCCTCTTCTTATCTCTCCTGGTTCAACCAAGCATGCACCTCTCCATTCTTCTTTGAGTTGCCTGCAGCCTTTGTATGTCTCTTTCAGTTAAGGTCCACGTCTCTGCACCATACGTAAGCACTGAAGGATGCATTGATCAAACACTTTTCTTTTAAGACATAATGGCATATTGCTCTTGAAAATTATGCTGTTTCTTCCAAAAGCTCGCCAGGCAAGTTTTGTACGCCAATTAATTTCTTCATCAATGTGACCCTCACTTGATATCTGCTGTCCAAGATAAACGTACGTGTCTGTTATCTCCAGCTTTTCTCCATCAATCGATAAATCTTCATTTCTTGTAAAAGCATTGAACATCACTTTTGTCTTCTGAAAGTTCATTTTTAATCCCACTTCTTTACTCTTGTCAGCAAGTTCCTGGATCATACTCTGCAGCTCTGATGGGGTAGTTGCAAAAATGACTATGCGTATATACTCGCGTATAAGTCGAGAAATTTGGGACAAAATGAGAGCTTCAAAGTAATGAGGTCGACTTATACGCGAGGTCTAAAAAAATCGCAAGTCCAAAAGTTCTTCCCGTGAGGCAAAAGGCAATCCATCCCAAAAGAAATAAATATGCTGATGCGATATTAATTACAAAATCGCAACCCTCCGAAAGAAAGAAAAAAACACCGATGTGGTAGAATTACGAAATCGTGACCCTCCGAATTTCTCCACGCTTTGAAAAGTCTCCTCTCTCTCCTGGCTTTGCGTATCCACAGCGCAGTCACAGCAGCGCATAGAAAGCTCCGCCCTTCTGACTACCAGTTGATTGCGCTGACCTTCGACGTAACGGAGCCATGCGACAGCCAGTGTTAGGTGTTGCTTTTTCTTAATCGCACGTGTCTCGCTTCTCCTATTATGGGTGACACGGATTGTGTAAAGAAACGGATGTCCTATAACGCAGGATTCAAGTTGAAAGTGGTTTCTTTTGCAGAAAATACTAACAACTGTGCTGCTTCACGTCAATTTGACATTAACGGAAAACTAATTTGAGATTGGCATAAAAAAAAAAACGGACTTGGTGAAAATCCCAAAATCGCAAAAGGCGCTGCGCCGTGGAACGACATCTTTCCCAGAGCTGGAAAGTGTCTTGAATGATTGGATTGTGGGCTGCAGACAAAATAGTTACATTGTAACGCGAACTGGTATACGTTTGCGAGCAATGAAGCTCGCAAAAGATGAAAAAGTTTGCAGCCGCAAATAACACTTTTCGTGCCTCACCAGGTTGGTGCACAAGGTTCATGAACTGCTATGGGTTGTGTCTACGCCAGCGCACCAAAATTGCACAAAAAGTTACCTCGTGACCTTGAAGCAAAGATAATGGAATTTCAAAAGTATGTAATTCAAAAGAGAAAAGAGACTGCTTTTGAACTTTCCCAAATAGGGAACATGGATGAAACCGCCATGTGTTTCGACCTTCCTGGAAATAAGAAAGTGAACCAAAAGGGCGAAAAAATATCTTGATCAAAACGACTGGCCACAAAAAATCCAGTTTCACGGTTGTTCTTTCCTGTTTGGCCGACGGCAGTAAGCTACCTCCGGTAATTATTTTCAAACGCAAAACTCTGCCGAAAAGCGTTGTCTTTCTGTCTGGTGTGCTCGTTCGTGCCCATGAAAAAGGATGGATGAACGAATCCGGAACAATTGACTGGTTAAAGAATGTGTGGAACAAAAGGCCAGGTGCACTTTTGAGGAAACCTTCTCTTTTGGTGTGGGATATGTTTGTTGCACACCATTGTGCAGAAGTGAAAAAACTGCAGAAAATTCAAAAACAACTCTTGCTGTCATCCCAGGTGGGTTGACATCTGTTTTTCAACCACTAGATGTCTGCCTTAATAAGCCCTTCAAGGACAATGTGCGAAGGTATTGGGCAGCTTGGATAAGTTCCGATTTGCCGACTGAAACCAAGGGCGGAAATCTAAAGAAGCCGGATATCGTTTTGATTGCGCGATGGGTCAAGGATGCTTGGGATGCGATACCTGCGGAAATGGTCGTGAAATCATTCAAGAAATGTTGCATTAGTAACAAACTTGATGGCACAGAGAATGATGAGATTTTTATGAGTGATGATGACAGTGATTCTGATGACACAGGCATAGATGGGAATACTGATGTTTATGATGACGCGCCGATGACGGAGGAAAACTTTTTTTAACTGTTTGGCGAGTCTGACTCGGAATCGGATTTTGAAGGGTTCCGATGAAGTTTTTGGGTAAGCAAATTAAATTTAGTATTATATATATATATTTTTTTTTTTCGTTTTCAAATGTTTTGTAATAAATTCATTGAAATTTTTTTTTCTCATTCCGGGATTGACTTATACGCGAGTTTCCGATTTCTTACGATTTTTTCCTCTGAAAGTGGGGGGGGTCAGACGACTTATACGCGAGTATATACGGTACTCCCTTTAAAGTTGACAAAAAACAAAAAAACCTGGTGCAATGCGGGAGCACAATATTTACAGGAAAGATTTCTGAACAATCATAACATCATTCAACATTGCAGGGTTTTTGATACCTTTACATGTGGCCAACAGGAAAGGATCTGGAGAAGTTTGGAGTTGATAAGATGAGAGCCCTAGCTCAACATTTCAAAAAACAACTATCATCTCCAGATATGAATAGCAAAACTTGCATAAATCTTCTCCAGAAAGAATGGTATGAGTTTAAGGTGCTTGGACAAGGAATGAAGCTCAGTGAATTGTTGAACAAAGTACTGTCTAACAGTGACAGATTTCCAGTCTTAGGGAAACTCTTATCAGTAGTGTCAGTATTGCCTGTTTCCACTGTAAGTTGTGAAAGAGGTTTCAGCTTAATGAACCTTATTAAAAACAAATTTCGATCATCAATGGAAGCGGAGAGCTTAAATGATTTAATGATGATCAACTTTAATGGTCCCTCCTTATCTGAATTTGACCCTTCAAAGGCTATTGACAGGTGGTATTTTGGCGCTAAAACCACAAGACATATTCATGGCCATAATAGAGCATCTGGGATTTAGTTCCTGTGCCCTATTTGTTTTTTTACAATTCACTGTTTATGGCTTTTACTCAGTAATTTAATTCTGTCTTATTTGTTTAAAAAGTTTCCACATTTCAACCCTTCAATTGCCGCACAATATCAGCTAATATTAATATAATTTAATTGAAAGCAATATCATAAACAGTCTCCATATTATAGGAATTGTGAAAAATCACCTGCTTTATGTTCATAAGTGAATTGAAAGACATATAAATTCAAAGACATATAAATTCATAAGTGAATTGAAAGACATATAAATTCAAAGACATATAAATTCAAAGACATAATTCTAAAGAAATTATGAGTCATGCAGCAAACTTACTGCACATTGTAGTTCTGGAACTGAAATATCTTTGTGATTTCAACAAGCACCTAGTTGTAAGGTATGTTTTTTATCGATACGTTTCATGTTATTTGTCAATGGTATGTAAAATACATTCTACTCGATTATATATTTTTATCCTGTCCAGATTTCTTAAAATTGAGAGTAAATAAGAGGTAAAAATTATAAACCTTATGTCTTCCCTTTTCAGTTTATTGATATTTCATCAACTTTATAAATGAATACCCCACCAACACTGCACGCTTTTTTTTTTTTTTTTTCCGCTACAACCCTGGCTCTTAAATTTAGGAGGTGGCTCCTAAATCTGAATCATATTTGTCAAGGCCTGAAAGCAACCTTTGCCATGGTATACTTTGCACAAAGTATAATGTCATCTACAGTAAAGATTAAAATTGGCGATTTTTTCGAATGTGGCCAAAATCTAGTGGCTACTTTCCTTACGGCTATTTCGTGCTGTATACACATTTTATCACTGCACTGTATACCTTTCATTTATTTAGACATAGTTAAGTTTAAGCTTAGTAGTTACAAGGGCCCACTGTCTATTGTCCATGGCAATTAAATGAATAAAAATAATTTTAAAAGTTATATTTTTCTTCAACCACGTCAACCAAATTTTCTGGACACTTTTTATTGGAAAGATAATTTAATCATTTTTATTAGGTCTCTCGCTAT
This sequence comes from Macrothele yani, assembly GCA_039090855.1. Classification (NCBI taxonomy): domain Eukaryota; kingdom Metazoa; phylum Arthropoda; class Arachnida; order Araneae; family Macrothelidae; genus Macrothele; species Macrothele yani. Next base: position 58,247,099 of record CM077028.1, read on the forward strand.
GTTCACAAATAAAATCTCTCAATCTCTCCACCATAAACTGATAAGCAATGGATGGGTCAAAATTTTCAAGCAGTACTTACTTTTGCTTACTTTATTTAATTTGCTGTATTTTCTAAAGTCATTCTTTGCATGAGCAATAACTTGTCATCAAGAACATTGCCCACAATGCTTTCATTCTCTTAACTTCTGCATTGCTTGGCATAACAGTCAGCAGTATTAAGTATTTCAACAATTTGTGCTATGACCTTCATGTACTAAAAATTGCTTGTTTTTAGTTTCTCTAGCAGTTTTAGTGAGTTATTGATGGTCAAAAATGTTCAAACATTATGTTTCAAAGCTGCTTTCATTCTGCTAAATTTTTCTTTTCATTCCATTTATTTTTGGTTAAGGTTCTTCTTGGTGTCAAAATGAAAACTGCCTGTATAGCTTTCAAAAATGATTTCATATCTTATACCAGAAACATTTTGTGGTACAGCTGAGATTGGGAGAAATGTGATGCCAACCTGGTCACTTTATTTTACAGACTTGCAATGATTCCTGACCACTAACGGAAAATATTCAGTAATTTCCTGGGTTGTTCTAATAAATATTACATTAAAAACATTGATAAACCTTTGCAAGTGTTGAAAAAATAGTAATGACGAAATAAGAACACTTGCAGAGTATCCTGATTCCATCAGATTCTGTCCGGTTTTCGAACCCAGTGTCAGTTTTTTTTTGTTTTTTTTTAGAAAACGTTTAGTTTTGGTAGAATTTTAATGATTTGTCATTTTCCTGTTTGCCCACCACAGACCTTCCAAATATTACGAATTCTTCATAGTCATTACGAAAATCATAGATTGCTGCGGAGTACGGGAAACATTGAATATACTACGAAAATAAAAAATCTGGTTGTCGGGTTTTTTTTTTTGCTTTCTCCCTTCAGAAAATGTTGTTTTGTTAGAATTTTAATGATTTGTCATTTTTTCCTGTTTGCCCGCCTCAGACCTTCCAAATGCTAACGGGAATCATCGAATATACTACGGAAATAAAAAATCTATGAAATAATGTTATTCAATCATTTGTTCAAAGTTTATTTTCATGTTTTCAAAATTCTAACATTCATCAAACATTTTTGGGACTGTTTATCGGATGTTTTTAATGTCGTGACTTTTGTTCGATATAAATTTGAGCATCTTCATGCCGTTCGTTGCCTGAAAATGATTGTTTTAGCACGGATGAAAATGTTTTGTAGTTTTCTAAATTTTGAATTTTTCATGCCCCAAGATGCACTTTCTTTTCACTTTCTGGTTATATTCTTATGTTGTATTTTTCTGATTATATTTCTCGTTTTAAATAGCTCCAGTAATAGTGGGAAAAGAAGAACTTCGTATTTTAAAAGTGTTTTCTAGTGAAGCGCAGTTTTTGTTATTTCTAACAGCCTGTTATTTAAAACGAATCGATATGGAAAGTATTTTTTTTTCTTTTCCACTATTTTAAAGTTAAATTAAATTTCAAAATCGGTACTTACTCCGCCCATGATGGAATCACCTATTCTGTGACCCGTAAAATGACCATATCACGGCAGTGTGAACACAGTACTGATTTTTGATATATAATTTCGCTGAAAATTTGTGTTTACCCATTCCTTAGTAACATTTTACTGTAGTAAGGGGCAGACAAGAGTTTTTTTAAATTTTGTTTAAAGCCCACTTCACACGTGCAAAGGAAACGCGACTCTACGTGGAATGAAAGACGGAGCACAGCGGCGGAAAGTGAAGTCCCGATTTTCTCCTTTGATTTCTTTTGTAAACAAAAGGGAAAATGCTTGCCCATTTTGTTTGATGATAAGCAAGAAGTGCCTAAGCAATGGAAAATCGTGCATTTCAGAGAAACCAAACTTCAAAAAACGAGCTGCTGAAGACGAGTTTGTGATGCCCCAGTTCCATCTAAAGCCACAGGTGTCCATTCCCGATATGGTTACTTTGTGCACCAACTTAAGTGGAGAAACAAACAGCTGTCCCCATTCTTGAAAAGTGAATCTATAAATAGATCGTACCCACTTATTTGTGGAGGAAAGGGCTGTTTTATAAAAGCACGTGAGTTGGATGATTTGAAAATGCATTTCCTATAACAGGAGCGTTTTAAAAATGCAAATTAATTCTTTAGCAATGAAAAAAGGCAAATTTTTGAGTGTGGTGACTAAAGTTACTTTTTCTACAGGACATTTTATTTTATCCAGTCGCCACATGGCGAGTGGCGACTGCTAATTTTAATCTTTAATCTACAGGTAAAATAATTATATTTGAAACTCTTCTTAGCCACATATATGCTGAACAAGAATAAACAAAAGCAATGTTTTTGAGATGATGCACCTGCTACATCTAATGCTATGCAGTACTGCTCCTTTGAGAGTGGCTTTTCAGAAATGAACCTCATAAAAACGAGTAATCAGGCATGCCCGAATAGTGACACTTTAATGACTTAATGATGATTACAGGGTTCCCACTCAGTTAGTGAAATCAAATTCTCTGACTTTTCTAGGTTTTCCAGGTGGTTTTGAGTAAAATTCCAGGTGTTTCAACGGCATTTTGAAAATATGCTTAACAACATATAATGAGAAAAAATACTGGTTAATTAGATACTTCCCCAGATTTGCATGCAAGATATTAAAATATTGTTTTAGTTAGCTGAGCAGAAGCTTGTGAATAAGCAATTCCATAACAGGATATTGAACTAGCTTTAACTCTTGTAATGCAGTGTTTTGACATGCAAGACAGTGATAGAGGCTTTGGTTTGATAACGAAGTATTCGACATGGGGTTCTGATACTGCGATAAAAATGTTGAAAATATGTTTTTGCAGATTTTTCGCAAAACTGACTGAACCTTTAATCAACTCTATAAATCACTAACAGGAATGGGCCCCTTAAATTTCAAGCGAATCGGATAAAAGCTTAAAAAATTATTTTAAGCTCGTCATCCTGCAGCAAGTTTCTCGCGGAGAGTGAATTCATAACTTTATTATGCAGTTATAATAAATATCAAAATAAAAAAAAATTGAAAAGGAATAGATGTAGTCATTGAAATATTTAGCACGCAAACTTAAAAGTCAAACATTGAAGCAAAATCTTTTCTTGCAGAGAAAAGCTAGGGGAAAAAAATAGAATATGAACACTTCATCTTCTTCCTAAATAGAAGTAAAAAAAAGAATGAAAAGCATTCTGCAACATATTCAGTGAAACATAAACATTTACCCGAAAAGAGTCTCGGAACGTTAAAGAAGGCAATAACTCAGTTGGCTCCTGTTGGCACACGCAGTCATTGCGACCGCTCAAAGCCCGTTTAGTGACCCTTCACCAGTAAGCTCCCCAGCCTAAAACGCACTGAGATATGGGAAAGCTCACCAGAAACCCTCAGTAAGAGCGCTACATTAAAGATTTATCCCATTAAAAATTTTAAAGGATAATTTCAAAAGTTCTTTACCGATTCATGCGAAATTTTAGAGGTCAGCTTCTGTTAACCAATTATGGTGTATGTAAAAATTTCAGCCAGTTTCATGAAGAATAGAAAAAGTTAGTTTTCACCATTTTTATCCCCAGTCTGGCAGTCAAACAAAGGCATGAAGGGGGCAGGAAGTGCTTTGGTCACTCCATCGTAACTCCTCCACAGGCTCCACTCTCACTCCAACACTATGCACCCTTTTCATTTCCTAGTAGCCACCGTAGGGGTTTCCTTCCCACGTGGCTGCAATGAATTCCTTTTCTAATACTCAATGACGGAGAACTCTGCCAAATACATTAGTTTCACCCCCTTCACCTTTAACCTACAGTTCGGTCCTTGAGAGTGAACTAAACGAAATGTTAAATACGGAGAAAGATCAAACACAGAGGAAAAAGTATTTTATTTTAGAAACTCCCCAAATTCCCTGATTTTTTTACGAAAAATTCATGTTTTTCCCTGACTTTTCCCTGACTTTTTGAGCCAATATTTTTTTCTCTGTCAATTCCCTGATTTCCAGGTTTTCCAGGTAGCGTGGGAACCCTGTGATTAGATGCAATCGCTTTTCAATTGAAGATTTTGATCCTCAAAATGCTATTCAACTGTGGTGGGCTGGTACTTCTGCTGGGAAGATCAAACACAGTATATATCAGTGGTAAACTGTATCAACATTATTTGTGCCACTTCATGCATATACCTAGTTTTCGTCCCTTTGTTTTAAATATTATTAAAGAAATTAGACATCTAACTTCAATAGCCTCTCCAAATTAAATAATGTATGTGTAAATTAAGATAATAAGAATAATGTTGTTACAGCACTGAAAATAAATTGTCAAAATATCAAACAAAAGCATATGCAATATTTGCAGTCAATCTAATGATGCTATGCAGTAACTGCTCTGCATCTGTTTTTATGAAGTTAATGGGGAGGGGTTTCTCATTAGAAATAAAAAAAAAAAAAAACATTCGCCCATTTAATTTCATAGAAACGTAAGTAGAGAGGTTACTGAATTATAATTTTCAACGTTGCACGGCCAGTAGATTTTGTCATTTGGCTAGTAAAATTTTTATTGCACTAGCCACATTAGCTAGTAGAAATTTCAGCAGTTTCGCAAAGGTTGGTGGATAGGAATTCACTGAGAGGGTCATTATTAATTGCTCTGCTGTTTGTTCTACTAAGTAGGGGATTTGAACATAAAATATGGAGTCTAAAGCTAAACTAGACCTCTCAAGCCTGTGCTGGGGCAGTGAGGGAGCGGGACATCACTGACGACTGCTTTGGAGATGAGAAGTGCAAAGTAAAGTCGCCGACTCGAAGGAAGGGAGTTAAGGGGGGGGGGGGTGCGTGTGTTGTGTCCGCATGTCATGACGTTAAAATTCAATTGAGGTAAATAAAAAGAACATTTTTCTTTAAAAGAATTGTTCAAGTACTGTACTATTTTCATAACAAAAATGCAAAATTTTGAAAAGCAATTAAGACAATACATTCGCAGCAAGAAAAATGCAGAACGCGACATTCTAACACTTATATCTTACACTGCTAAACCACTAGTGATTGTCATGTTATCCTGTTGGTTTATCACTGGCATAACTGGCCAGATGCAGGTGTGTGTGTGTGTGTGTGTGTGTCCGAAGGCGAGAGGGTGGGTGCCAATTTCCTTTGCAGCCAGAAGTAAAAAGCATTAAAAATTCTTTTATTCAGTGTTTTGTAAATTAAGTTGCTATGAAACCTGCCCCAGCAAAAATAATACTCGCCCACCCGTCGCCCATCTTGATTTCGAAGTCTAGCGACGTCCGTGCCAGGTAGTAAAAGCTAGGTGCCCAGAAAAATTTATCTTTTAAGATAAATCAGAACTCTCGTTTTTTTTAAGTTAACAAATATTAACTTTTTTTACATGTTTTGCATTTCTGTTTTAAGGGTCTATATTTCAAAATGTTCAATGCACAAAAGCATGTGTCTCAAGTTTTATGATGATGCTGAAATTGGTATGATGATGAAATAGGTATTTGAGAAATTTAGCGACTCTGCCATGTTATTTTTTATTAAAGTTTGTGCCCTTTGTCACTAAACACCAAAGGCTAGTTCCATCAGAGGTATGCCTCCCATCGCCATCTATAAACATTTGCAGCAAAATTACATATGGTTCCAATATCTGGACCTAGAGCATAATATAATTTTAAAAAGTGATATTTTCCTGATTTTGGATCTCTGTAACAATAATGCAACTTCCAGTATTAGCAGTGAAATAAAACACAATGAGCGACAACCAGCCCTTGCAAAACTGCTGTAATTTCTACTAGACAATGTGGCTAGTAGAATAAAAATTTTACTAGCCAAATGACAAAATCTACTGGCCATACAAAATTAAAAAAATAATAATAATTCAGTAACTTCTCTACTTACGTTTCTATAAAATTAAATGGGTGCATGGTTGTTGTTTTTTTCTAATGACACCTCCCCATTAACTTCATAAAAACAGATGCAAAGCAGTTACTGCATAGGATCATTAGATTGACTGCAAATATTGCATATGCTTTTGTTCCAAAATGATTGATTTTTTGATAATTTATTTTCAGTGCTGTAATATCATTACTCTATCTTAATTTACACATTCATAATTTACTTTTGAGAGGCCATTGAATTTTGATGTCTGATTTCTTTTAATAATATTTAAAACAAAGGGACAAAAGCTAGGATATAATACATAAAGTGGCACTAATAATGTTGATACGGTTTACCACTGGTACTGTGTCTGATCTTTCCATCAAAGGTATCTGCCCACCACAATTCAATAGCATTTTGAGGATCAAAATCTTCAATTGAAGTGCCATTGCATCTAATCATTATTAAGTCGTTTAAAGTGTCACTATTCAGACATGCCCAATTACTGGTTTTTATTAGGTTTATTGCTAACGTCCATGGGCTCATGTGTCAATGCCGCCTAAGTGCTCGCGCGCTGCACTGCATCAATTTTCTTTTCAAGTGATACTTTCTCATGCGTTATGCCGCAGACGTTGCGGTTTTTATCGAAATCTGATGAGTTACTCTTCTGCATAGACTATGTTTGATGTATTTCTACTTGGCTTTTCAATGAGCATATGCCGACAGTGGAAATTTTTTTAAATTTTTCAACTGCAAACTAAAGTTTCACAGCCAACACTGTATTTGATTTCACTCTAATGTCTTAAATCGACAGATCTCGACATTAGCTTTCATTTGAGACCAATTTCGACGTCATAGCGCTTTGCAGTGCCGAGTTATACTGATTAGAAGTTTTAGCGGCACAGCACCCTCCCACCCACCCACCCCCGCTTAACACTATGTGGTAACTCAAGGGTCTTTGTTTCCTTAGCTATCGAATGACACTAGGTTGGTTTTTTGGTTCGCGTTGATAATATAGAAATTATTAGACCGAACTCTATGCCCATTTTTTTGTAACGCTCAACTTTCCGTACTGGCCACCTAGTACTGGTCTGATTTTAAAGACGTATTCACGTAAAAAAAACCCTGCCACATATTTCCTATTGTTCCTAAGCTGTGCTGAACTTCCGATATCCAACGCATGGATAATGCGGCCTCCTGATAGCATCGTCGATGCACGGAGGCCCGATAAGAAACCTGTTTAAACATTGCGTCTGCATGGTGATGGGACTCCGGATGGGATTGCTCGTGAAGCTACGATGTCCATGATTACTCGCCTGGCAGGCAAATTTTCGACGAGCAATCCCGCGATTTAGCGTCTGGAACGAGACACCACGAGAAACTACATCGGAGACGTGCGCGTGCATGAGGATCAGCCGATATTCACGTGTGTCGGACTGGGAAAACCGGTTTGGACAACAGTGCTTTGTCACTGCCACCAAGCCATGACAAAGCACTGTTGTTATGGGAACCGTGGGTGGCCTAGTAGGCAACGTTCGTGACTGCCACGGAAAGGACCCCAGGTTCAATTCCAGGCAGTTACGAACGCTCGATCCACTAACCGCCGTGCATCGGATGGGCACGTTAAGCCGTCGGACCCCGGGTACTGGCCCTCCAGTAATAAATAAGGGCATCTTCCTCCCCGGTTTCTAATTCGCTTCCGTGTCACTTTCATATCGGGAACTCTAGCCCAAATCTTCTAGCTTCCTATTTCTAAGGGTTGTTTAAGACCTGGGGTCAGGCACTTCCTTCCTAAAATCCTCTACATATGATCTGATGTGATGGCAATTACATCGGGAGCATTTACATCACGGTGGCGATGAATCATAGTTTCGTCAGTCGAAACACTGTAACATCAATATTAAATTCACATTGGTTTTTCTCGATTTATCAATACATTGCAGAGTCCTAGTGGGGGAAAAGTTGGACAAAGTAGTTGCTCACTTGGGGGGGGGAAAATCTACTCGCCATCATCAACTACTATACTAAAAAATTTACAAGCCACTACGAAATATCTGGTCGCAATTTGGTGACTGACATTCGCGAGGCCTGGCGACAACTGCCTTTTTTCTTGTAGTAGGAAATTATATTTCAAACTTTTTCATTTTTAAATTTAGTTGCCCGGTCAGGGCAATAAATTGCTATCTTACTTGCCCAGGCCAATAATTTACATGCCTGGGGTAACTTGAGCATGGTATTTTTCAGGCATTGATAACCTTCAAAAACCAATAAGACTATATGACCTACCTGCATTGATTGGTAAAGCTTTCTATAGAGCTTTTAATCCAGTCAATAACCAAAAAAAGTTTTGTAACTATGTATTATAGGAATATTTCCAGAAGTACTTCCACAGTGCTACGTGTATCCTTCTGCTGCAGTTGCCAGTGGGTTTGTTTATGTCTGAGATAGCTGCTCTCCATGTGCCACTATGTGATATAAATTACTCCACAATGAAAGGCAAAAGAGGGTCAGATTTTTTTTAAATATATATGTTATCATCATCATCATCATCATTCCACTGATGGACGAAGGTCTCCCCAAGTTTCCTCCACAACAGTCTGTCTTGTGCCAGTCTCCTTCATGTCACTCTCGCATACTTTTGAATTTCATTCACCTATCTCCCATGTGGTCTTCTTCTGGGTCTTTTCCTGTCCCTTGGAATCCAATCTAAAATTTCGGCTGTCCATCGATGGTCTGTCCTTCTGGCAGTATGTCCAGCCCAATGCCGTTTCAGGGATTTAACTCTGATCATGTCTTCCACTCTTGTAATTTTTTGGATCCACGAGTTCCTCTTCTGATCTCTCTTGGTTACACCAAGCATGCACCTCTCCATGCTTCTTTGAGTTGCCTGCAGCCTTTGTATGTATCTTTTAGTTAAGGTCCATGTCTCTGCACCATACGTAAGCACTGGAAGGATGCATTGATCAAACACTTTTCTTTTAAGACATAATGGCATATTGCTCTTGAAAATTATGCTGTTTCTTCCAAAAGCTCTCCAGGCAAGTTTTGTACGCCAATTAATTTCTTCATCAATGTGACCCTCACTTGATATCTGCTGTCCAAGATAAACGTACGTGTCTGTTATCTTCAGCTTTTCTCCATCAATCGACAAATCTTCATTTCTTGAAAAGCATTGAACATCACTTTTGTCTTCTGAAAGTTCATTTTTAATCCCACTTCTTTACTCTTGTCAGCAAGTTCCTGGATCATACTCTGCAGCTCTGATGGGGTAGTTGCAAAAATGACTACGTCATCAGCAAAACGAAGGAGGGTTATATAATCTCCATTAATCTTTATCCCTTTGTTTTCCCAGTTCAGTGATTGAAAGACATTTTCCAATGTGGCATTAAAGAGCTTCGGAGATATGGTGTCACCTTGTCTCACTCCCTTTCCAATTTTTATGTGTGTTGTATTTTCACACAGCCGAATCTTTGCACTTGCATTTTCATAGATGTTATTAATAATATTTATGTATGCATCTTCAATACCGCAGGATTTCAAAGCCATTGTTTCTGCTGATGGTTTCACTGAATCAAAGCCTTTTTCATAATCAATAAAAGCCATGCACAATGGAAGTTCATATTCCCTCACTCTTTCAATTAGTTCTCTCAATACGTGGATATGATCTATTGTGCTGTAGCCACTCCTGAATCCAGTTTGTTCTCTCGGTCGAGCCTGCCCAGTGTTGCCTTCAAGCGGTGTGAAAGAACTTTAGTGAAGATTTTATAAACCACTGATAGGAGGCTGATAGGCCTGTAGTTCCTGAGGTCCTCAGTGTCACCTTTTTTATGAAGCAGGATCATTGTAGCGTTGTTCCAATCCTCAGGAATCTTCCCTTCATTAAGGCATCGAGTGAAAATTTGGGCGAGTACTGTTTTGATTTCTCCACTTGCTTCTTGTATGATGTCTACAGTAATTCCATCTTCTCCTGGAGCTTTTCCACGCTTCATGTTCTTGATTGCATGTGCAACTTCTGCTGGGAAGACTGGAAGAACTCTGGTACTGGTACCTTTCATGATGTCTGGAGTACATGTATCATCCCTTTCATATAATTTGGAGTAGAAATCTTTCACTCTTGTCAAAATTTTGCCTCTATTTCTTGTTACAGAACCATCTTCTTTTCTCAGTGCCATGATCTGTTTTCTTCCCTTACTGAGATGACCCTTTGCTATCTTTAGGCTTTGGTTGTTTTCTATTGCTTTCCTCACTAGTTCACAGTTGAATTTCCTTACGTCTTCAGTGATACTTTTTCGTACTGTCTTGCATAGCTCTATATATTCCACTTTGGAAGCCACATCTTCTTTAGTTGTCCTCATCTCTCTTCTTTTTTACATCAACATTTTGGTTTTTCCTGATAATTTGTTCACACGCAACTTGTTCTTAGACCCAGCTAATTTTGTTGCTGTTTCCATAAGAGCTTTGCTTACTTGTCTGTTAATTTCAAAAATATCTACTTCTTCCGATGTTAGGCCTTTTAAAGCAGAGAATCTGTTCTTCAGTTCCAACTTGAAGGTATTATGGTGTTTTTTAAGGTTGGTTATGTCAATACATTTTGTTTGTCTTATGAGCTTGCCACGTTCGAGTTTAGTGTTGAGGTGCATCTTACATCTCACCAATCTATGGTCACTACCTATGTTGAACTTGTTTAGCACACTGCAGTCTTTTATGACGAATTTTTTGTTATGCATAATAAAATCAATTTCACTTGTCATCCCATTTGGATGTCTCCATGTCCATTTCCTGTGTGGCTTTTTCTTGAAAAAGGAGTTCATGATGAAAAACCTTTCTGCTTCTGCAAATTCTACGAGAGTATTTCCACTTTGATTTCTGTTGCCGTGGTCGAATTTGCCTACTGAAGTTTCATTCTGTTGTCGCTGCCCTATTTTTGCATTGAAATCTCCCATAATTATCTTTAAGTGCTGCTTACCTTTATTATTTAGATGACGAATTTCCTCATAAAATTCTTCAATTTCTTCTTCAGGATGACTTGTGGCGAGTGCATAGGTTTGAATAATCTGAGCCTGGTATCTTCTGGAGAGTTGAATGATGAGTCGTGCAGCTCTGTCAGAGGAACTTTCAACTTCTACAACTTTATCCTTCAGTTTCTTGTTTATTTAAATCCAACACCACTAGTTCTGCCAGTATCTGTCCCACAATAGTAGAAGAGATGTCCACTTTTCAGTTCAATGAGATCTTCTCTTTTTCTCCTTACCTCACTTAGCCCGACGATGTCCCACTTGATCCTTTGTAGTCATTCTTCCAATTCAAGAAGCCTTGAATCAGAAGATAGGGAGCGTCCATTATACATAGCCAAGATCAGCATCAGATGGCAGCCTAGTCCGGTCCTCCGGGGATTCTTAGCACCCTCTGCTTTCATGTCGCACTGGCCACTGCTTTGGCCAGGTACATTCCAGCTGCCGGAGACTGAGGGCCAAGATTTAAGTTGTGGAGTCAGTTTGGCAGGGTTTGGCACATTGCACATCTATCATTTAAGCGTTCATGATCACCTGAAGAAGCTGGGATATGTAAGCAAGCACGATGTGTGAGTTCCTCATGAACTCAAAGAAGCTCAATTGACGACGCATATAAACATCTGCGATATGCTCATTAAACGTGAGGAAACCGATCCTTTTTTTGAAGCGACTGATAACTGGTGACGGAAAGTAGATTGTGTACAACAATGTGCTATACAAACGGTCTTGGTCCCGACATGCTGCTTCTCCTCAAACGACATCCAAAGCAGACATTCATCAGCGGAAGGTTCTGGTCTCAGTGTGGTGGGAATTTAAAGGTGTCGTGTTTTTTGAGCTCTTACCATTGAACCAAGCACAATCAATTCGAATGTATACTGTCTGCAATTGGACACTTTGAACGAATCCATCATCCAGAAACGTCCACAGCTTGTTCATTGCAAAGGTGTTGTGTTCCATCACGACAATGCAAGACCACACACAAGTTTGATCACCCGCCAAAAATTATTGGAGCTTGGGTGGGATGTGTTACCACACCCAGCATACTCGCCTGACCTTGCGCCGTCAGACTTCCACTTGTTTCGCTCTCTTCAACAGTCCTTGCATGGTATAACGTTCAATTCAGACGAGGCTATAAATCAGCACCTTGTACAGTTTTTTGTCATGAAAGACAGGTCCTTCTATGAACGAGGCATTCTGCAGCTCACTGAAAGATGGCAAAAGGTTATCGAACAAAACGGGCATTATATCATTGATTGATCTTTGTTCTTTCTATCAATAAATGACCTTTGCAAAACATGGCGAAAATATGTCATGACTTTTCCGACAACCCAATATTTGTCTTTTGTTGATACTGCAGCTTCACAGCAATCTTTGCTTAGTTTTTCTTTCTGTTGATATCATTTCCTTCGCATTTCTTCATTGTCACATTTCTTCTTCTTCTCCCCCTTTTATTCTCTCAGATGACAATAATTTATCCATCATGCTGAAAGAACTTTCAGTCTAAGGACCATGAATGCAAGATATCAAAGTTGTCACTGCTTTACATAAATGGTGTAATTTTCAGAATATGAATACTTATGGACACCATACATCAATTCTAACAAATTTTCGAACTTCGTCACTTCCGTTTTTGGAAAATTTCTCCTCCCTTATCAAGCTTAAGTGCAGATATTGATGGGGAAAGTAATATAACAACAACACAGGATAGTGCGAACGTCGCGGGAATAAAAAATACAATTACAGGAGAAATCTTCGCTTCCACCGACTTTCGTTTTTGGAAACTTTTTCCTCCACTTTTAAGATGAAATGCCGTATTTGTGGAATAAAAGCAAATTTAGAACAATACTGGGCAAAAGAAACATTGCGCGAGAAAAAAAAAATGTACAATTACGGGAGAAATCTTTGTTGCATCTAACTTCCGTTTTCTAAAGTTTCGAAGGACATAATTCTGTCCTCAAACGGAAAATAAATCCCCCTTCTCCACCACTCTCCCAAAATTTCTGTTCAGTTGTGCATTGATCTCTAGAATACCCAAAATAATAACAGAAATGGCTGAATTCTTTGAATTCATGGAAGAATCTCATACATGAAATACTACAGGAAAATCTTCGCCCAGTCTTAATTTCTGTTTTCGGAAATCGCTGCTCACAGTTTTGTGCTGAAAATACTAACATTTATGCACTAAAATGATATTTAACAACAATACCAGACAAAGAAAAAAGAGAGAAAAAAGAAATTACGATTACAAGAAAAATCTTCACTCCGTTTCCGTAAGATGAAATACCGTCTCCAGACGGAAAACGACCCATCCCTACCCTCCCAAAATTTCTCTTCAGTTCTGCAACAATCTCAAGAATGACCCAAATGATGACAAAAAAAAACAAAAAAAACAGAATTCCGCGAATCCGCGGTAGAATCTCATGTCAGAGTGTAACAACAGGCTTGTAGTATTCTCCAAGATACTTCAACATGTATGCAAGTGTTTATGAGCCAAACTATGGTACAATTAACTGTGGAACATCTAAACAAGTTCAAACAGTTCTCAAACCTCAGAAAACTTGCATTTAAAAGAAAACAAGCAAAAAAAAAATCTTATGTAACTCTGCAGTAAAAGCTTAAAATAAGCACACCATGAGAGAGTTAAAACAGAAGAAAAAAACTTCCACTGGTGAGCACAAATACTAAGAGGAAAGTCAAAAGATATATGTCAATTCTGAGATCTGACTCACATGGCAAGAATAAGGAAATGCTAACCCCACTTCCAAAACAAGGACATTTTTTTACTTTCCCATTATATCAAACTAAGACATTCCCATTATACTGATCTTATTATACACATAACATCCAAATCAACGAATTACTATATAAACAAAAGTAGATCAGTAAATATTATGATTTATTTTATTAAAATAAAAAATAATAATAATTTTTTTTTATTTAGAATTGCAACCTTTCAACACACAAACATCAGAATTGGTTGATATATATCAGGCCTTAAAATTCAAATTTGAAATGGAAGGGAGTCTCCCTACTAGTGTTTGTAAATGGAGGGGATTGAAAATTTCAGGTGGGAAGTTTTGAATATGTGACTTAATAATATTAAAAGACTCTGGGAAAACAGTAGTAAATTTTCAAACAATATAAGCTACACTCGGTTTTTAAAACAAACAGGTGAATTAGATCAAAATATTTACTACATTCAATCTAATACAAATTACCATGATTCATTTTACAAAACTAGAGTTGTTCTCACAGTACATTGATATCATAAAATTGCACCTGAAGTATGTATGTCTGTCTTTCATTTCTTGCCACAGTTTGGAAGCTTTGATCAGCAGTTGTTTTATTTCCGAGGGTTTATCTGGCCCAATTTCAGAAAATGCATTAAGATTTTCGTTGCTCACTGAATCTTTAAATTCTGACTGAATTATGTTTAATTGTGTGCTAAAGCCACATTTACATTCATTTGTTAAAGGCAACACAAGACTTACTTGCAAAAGAACCTTTTGACACTAATGGAAATGTGTGCAGATGGTTGCTTATAAAACTCTTAGAAAACACTTTGGACAATGGCACATTTACTCTTCATTTTTTACAGCTATGTTTGAATAGTGAAAATTCCATAACTGCAGCTTCATTTATTTTCAAAAAAAAAAAAAAAAAAAAACTGGTTTGCCAGGCTTTTGAAAGACTGTACCAAAACTTGTGTGTGTATGTGTGTGTGCTGCTACACAGATTCAGATTCTACATGAACTTCAAAAAGTGTTACATTGTGGGGGAAGGAAATCTGCAGTCTATCTCAATCGCAAAAGATAAAATAAACCTTCACTTGACATTGTGATGTGCAAGTTTAGTATTACAAGGGTCAACTAATTTATTATTTTTGAACATGTTGCCCTTCAGCTCTGAAAAAAAAGCATCTTCTTGATTACTATGTATGAGATGTTTGCAGTTCACATAACTAAAACTTGGTTGATTCAGTCATTCTTCTGATATGAGGAATGTCCAGTTTTTTACTTTGCATCTACTTATGGAAGGAAAATAACATTTAATAATAATTCAAGACAGTAGGAACATAGCGAAAAAAAAAATTACAATTACAAAAAAATCTTCGCTCCGTCCAACTTCCGTTTTCGGAAATTGTCCCTCCATTTTGAAGCTGAAACACAATCAGTTATTGGACAAAATTACATTTTACAATAATACTGAGCGGAGGGAATATCACAAAAGAAAAATTATGATTACAAATTCAATCTGCAGTTCATCTAACTTCCGTTTTCAAAAGTTTTGAAAGAAGAAATTCCATCCCCAGGCAGAAAACACTCCCTCTCCCCTTCGCCACACACACACACCCCACCCCCAAAAAATCATTTTCGGTTTTGCATTGTTCTTGAGAACGACGCAAATCATGACAACAAAGTCAGAGTTCCTCGAATCCGTGGAAGAGACTCGTGCCTAAAATTTACAAGGAACTTTTGCTCCATCGAACTTCCGTTATCGGAAATTGTTGTCTACACTTTCAAGCTAAAATACAAACATTTATGCAATAAATTTATATTTAGTAATAATACTGGACAGAGGAAACTTTGCGATAAAAAGAAATCACGATCGCAGAAAAAATTCACGTCATTTAACTTTCATTTTCGGAAATTTTGAAAAATGGAATGCCGTTCCCCAGATGAAAAACGATCTCCTCCCACACACTAATCCTTCGAAAATAAAACATTATCTTCAGTTTTTTTTTTTTTTTTTGCATCGATCTCGGGTACAACCGAAATGTGGCGAAAAAGCGATATTCTGCAAATCCGAGGAAGAATCTCGTGCCTGATTTGTAACAGTCCACGATATGCAAAATGAACTGCTCATGCGGCTACATATGGAAGCCGATTCACATTGTCCATAAACTGATTGTTCTACGTGTCTAAAAACTGATTATTTCACATGTCCATAAACTGATTATTTTCCCCGACATGAACGATGTATTCAATTGTAATTTTTGAAACTCTGAACAGTCTGTTTCTAACGCACATATTTTTATGAAAGATACGTTTTAATGTGCAAATTTCAAGAGTGGTCTAAAAACGGACCCAAGATTTTATATTTACACGTATTTTTTTTTAAATTTCGTTAAGGTAGGAGACTTCCGCCTAACTTTATTTCAGAGGAAATCCCTCCCTTAATCTTAACCCCTGTATATATATTAAATATAATAAAATCATTATAGTATTTATTTAATCATTATAAATATAATGATTTTATTTATTAATTTATTTTAATAAATTGAATCATTATATTTACTGATGTACTTTCGTTTATATAGTGATTTGTTTTACTGTTATGTGTATAATACCCAGTTTTTTCCCAGCAAATGAAATAAAAAAGTAAATTTTGTTTCAGTCAAATTTTCAACAAAATCCAGTGTGCTCTACTATGTAGAAAGAGAAAGAAGAGGAAGGAAATGGGTTTCATGTAACATTTCTGCAACTAAAAATTAATATTCATATTCATTTACCTATTCACAGTAAGATTTTTCTGCAAATGATGTCATGAAGTTGCTAAACCCAATATCTGGTGGAGGAACAGCATGGGCTACATTAAAAAATGCACTTTGACTTTCCTGTGTTCAAGTGCAGATTTAAGCTTTCAGCAAGGCATAGATATTAGCAAATATGTTATACAAATAAATTTATGAATTTTCATGTTATTTTACGTTAATGTTACACTTTGTGTATGCTAATATGAAGATGAATCATAGTAGGTTAAACCACCCTCACTGTTGGTGAACCCTCCCATATATGGAGAGGTTTGACCCATAAATCCTTCATGGAAAAAAAATCCAACTTATTATTCAGTAAACTGAAGCTTCATTTCTTTTACTTTAACCTGTAACTTTACGAATATTTTTGTCCTACAGAGCTATAAAAGAACTGAATTATATGGCCTCAAGAATGTTGGTTCCCGACTAACACATGCATTAACAAATATATTTGTCTTCCATTGCAGAGTAAAAAATTTTAATATTAACTTAGGAAATCTTGAATTAATCTGTAGCTTTATGGTGCACAAAACTTTTAAGAAATGCAATACAAAAATTAAACTTTTTTTTTGTTTTGAAAAGGTCAACTCTTTTCTACTATAAAATTCACAATTGCCAGGTAGAAGAGATTTTACATTCTTAAGCATAGTCACAAAATTTGGTAATCAATTTGATATATTTTGTTTTTACATAACATGGAGTTTTGGGTTACTTATGTACACCACTATGGATATCAGAACATACAAGGGTTAAATGAACTTGGTATTTAAATGATCTATTCCAGATTCAAAGCAAAAAAAAAAAAAAAAAAAATGTGATTCAAAAGAAAAGTTGTTAGTGATTCCTGATTCTTTTTGCAGTTGAGATTGAAATTTACCATATAGTTTCATTAAGATGGTTATGTACAAAATATTTGAACATAATCAAATTATATAAATCTTACTACACAGGTGATAATTTTGACTGCATTTCTGAAATTAATCCAACAATTTAGATCCTGAAATTTTGGAATGGTTTAAAGGAGCAGGGATGTAAAATTAAAATGCTCTTCACTCTATCTGCACAGAATGTTCTACAAAATAACATTATCTTATTTTATTAGCATACACGAACTTGTGTACTTGCTATGTACTAAGATTAACTTTTCATTAATTTCTGTAATATAATAAGCAACACATATAATAAAAACTTATACTATATTTTTTAAACTATAAGAAACTTCCCTATGAGTGACTATATTGGCTAGCCTTCAGATTATCAGCACAAGTATTTCAGTACATTTCGTGCAAATGTTTAATTGGAAGGATAATAAGCTGCAACTACTTTGTAAAGAAAAAGAAAATGTGATTTATAGAGAAATGAAGCGTCTACTTGATGCGATGCGCTAATAATCGGAAGGCTAGCCACTATATTTAAATGGAAACTATCAAAAGCTGTCTTATTTTTTCGAATTAAAAACTTTTCTCACCAAAACTTGAATGAAACCTCCCACTTCTGTACCTGCAGAGTTTAAAGGCAATATCTGATCGAAATACTGATTCATGATACCCGAAAAAGAGACGACAAGACCAAAAATAATTCTGGAAACATTATACAGAACATAACTTAAATTTGTCAATATAAAACAATAATATCCGAAACAATCCCTGGAAAGGATCTGGCGGTGAAGGACAGGGTTGTTAACGGGTCAAAAAGGATCCGACCCGAACCCGCACAGTTCTAACCACTTTTCAACAAGTTAAGTAACATTTTAAACACATGCGCTGCCGCCAAATGAGAATCACACTAGTGTTGCCAAACAGGGCTAATAAATGTTATAATCCGCAGTTTTTCACATGCATATATCTCAAAATTTTAAGGGTTTTATTTAGCCTTTGCTATAGCGTCTACCTTTGCTTTACTCTTCGTGAAAAAAAGAAAGTTTGTGCAAGGTTTTTTCCCCTCTTGAATTTTTGCTAACAGTGCATTATCAAAATTCATTTTTAGTGACGGATAGGCAAAGTAATTTGGAAGTCGCATTTTTTTTTTCGTGTCAACAAAGTATAGCAAAAGTCAAAAGATTTATAAGATTAAACAAATTTCAAAGAGTGCAACATTTATTCGACTCTACAGATCAATTAAAGAAATCATAAAGCACACAAAGGATCGTATCTCTTTTTTAAAAAATCTGGAATATTTATCAACGCATCCGACAGATTAATGATTATTTTGTAAATCATTAAAATTAATAAAGTTTTTTAATCGTAATTTTATCACTTCTGCCAACGAGGGACTTCTGCGCATGCTTATGCGGAAATTAATCAGTTAGATTTGCATATATTAAGAAAATACAACGTTTCTCACAAATATTTAATTTTTCATACTTGAAAAAAGACCATGGTTTCTCTGGGCGATACTTAACTCCCTCAGACTCAGACCATTCGTTCTGAGGAAGCTTGGCCAGAGCCCAGCAAAACCATGGTCGACTTGAAAAATAAAATATTTCTGAGAGACGTTGTATTTCCTTAATCATCACAAAGACAGTAGTCTCTGATTCAAGTTAGTTTAGATATAGACCTTGATATATCGCATCATTATCGTATCAATCAACAAAAGCAAAAACAAAACAAACATAGTAAAGTGGCTGACTGTCTGCTAGGTTGACGAAAATTGTGCGAGGTATTTTGTAGAATTCCTCGCAATTTGCAGATTGCTGTGCTACAGCTTGTAGTTTCCTTGCACGAGTCTGACTGAACCTTGCATTGACTTATAAATATAATGCTTTTGGCGCCCTGTTTACTAAAAGTAAGCGAATCAAAATGGTGGCTGGAGCGTTTCCTATTGTGAAATTAGGAGCTTTGGCACTTCGTCAAATTAGCAAGCCGTTGGCTAATAGATTAAAGACCAGAGCAAAAAATAGTCATTTTTTCAGAACATACATATGTATGCCGCCTGCACAAAGTAAGTCGCAGTGCAAAGCATGTTGACAAAAAATATATAGTGCCCTCGTTTAATGTAATGATTACGTAACCAGTGCTTTAGCATGATTTCATTTTCGACAATTTCCCACTTATTCTTGAAAATTTCGTATCTTCACGTTTTTTAAAACATTCAGCACAGCAAACATTTGTTCAAAGCGATAAAGCATATAGCCTGGAAATATTGTCTTGTGTATGCTAGTATGGTAAAGCAATATGTTTGGGATAATACCTATTTACTTTTACGTGGTAATAGATACTTGGTGTGAGTTTTTAGATGATGTAGGTTCTTTAGAAGCTTATGAAGTTCTGCTGTCATAGAAATATTACTATAGATAAGGATATCCAGATTAAATTCCGATCTTAGATTTTCTTTTTTTTTTGATTGGTCGCAATTTGCAGATTGCTGTAAACCATGGTCCGTGAATGAGCAACTCAATGGGCTATAAGCAGTCACCGGTCCCTAATTTAAGGTCACTGGTTCCAGCGAAGGGAGAGAGCCAGTGCCGCAAGATAAACACGACATCCATGCCTCACCAGCATTCGAACCCAGACCCCTTTCGGACGAATGATCAGAGGCCATCGCTTAGACCACTGCGCCACCATGCCGCCGCTTGAATGTTCCATTGCTTTATGTACCAATTTATGAAGCATAATTTTAACCCCTCGTTGGTCACTCATGAAAGTTTATTTCACTCTACCTTTTTCCGCTGTTTTAAGTAATCTACTTGATAATAATATCAAAATTCTTTCATTGCAAGGAATATAGTTAAAATATCATCATCATCATCATTGTCAACCATTATCAATCCACTGCTGGACGAAGGTCTCCCCAAGTTTCCTCCACAACGGTCTGTCTTGTGCCAGTCTCCTCCATGTCACTCCCGCATATTTACGAATTTCATCCACCCATCTCCCATGTGGTCTTTTTCTGGGTCTTTTCCTGTCCCTTGGAATCCAATCTAAAATTTCGGCTGTCCATCTATGGTCTGTCCTTCTGGCAGTAGTTAAAATATATATAGCTACAAATCAAATTAGACAAAAAAAAGCACTCATAACATTGCATTATCTATCAAACTACAAAACTCAAATGCCAGTTGTTCGCTTGATGAGAAAGCTCTCACGTGACATAAACGCCAATAGTCGCTTGATTTGAAAAGCTCTCGTGTGACAAATGCTAGCAGTTGCTGGACAAGAGAAATGTTCACACCAAGGACATGGGAGCAAATAGCAGACTGTTTATAAAGGTCAAAGACACACCAGTTCTTATCAGAACTGTTTTACAGACTGCAAAGATTCTAAAAGTCAGCTAGAGCAGGAGTAGTGCCCCCAGGATCACTTCTAAATAAGTGGTGCTCTTAAATAATCGTGAGAGAAATGTTCTTAGGGTGACCAACGACAAGTTAAGGAAAATGGAAGTGATTAATATGTATAGGGTTTATGTAATTCCATACACAAGATTCTTCTGCGGAATTCCGCTTTTTTGGTCATCATTTGAGGCATTCTCGAGATCGATACAAAAGTGAAGAGAAATTTTGGGAAGATTAGTTGGGGAGCAGGGTCATTTTGTCATCCGGGCACGGTAATTTGCCTTTCAAAACTTTCGAAAATGTAAATTAAACGAAATGAAGATTTTTCCGGTAATCGTAATTTCAGTTTCTCACGATGTTCCATCTTCCCAGTAGTTATAAAACATAACCTTATTCCATAAATATTAGTATTTCATCTTGAAAATCATGGAACAATTTTCGAAAAGGGAAGTTAGACAGCGTGAAAATTCTCTTTAATCTGTATAACTATACCATCGGGATCAGAGGAAATTCTATCCCACACTCACCAACCCGCTTGGCCAGCGTGGTGAGCTATGGCCAAACCCTCCAAAATGACTCCACAACTTAAATCGTGGCCCTCAGTCTCCGGCAGCTGGAATGTACCTGGCCAAGGCAGCGGCCAGTGCGACATGAAAGCAGAGGGTGCTAAGAATCCCCGGAGGACCGGACTAGGCTGCCATCTGATGCTGACCTTGGCAACGTACAATGGACGCTCCCTATCTTCTGATTCAAGGCTTCTTGAATTGGAAGAGGAACTACAAAGGATCAAGTGGGACATCGTGGGGCTAAGTGAGGTAAGGAGAAAAGGAGAAGATCTCATCGAACTGAAAAGTGGACATCTCTTCTACTATCGTGGGACAGATACTGGCAGAACTAGTGGTGTTGGATTTATAATAAACAAGAAACTAAAGGATAAAGTGGTAGAAGTTGAAAGTTCCTCTGACAGAGCTGCACGACTCGTTATCCAACTATCAAGAAGATACCAGGCTCAGATTATTCAAACTTATGCACCCACCACAAGTCATCCTGAAGAAGAAATTGAAGAATTTTATGAGGAAATTTGTCATCTAAATAATAAAGGTAAGCAGCACTTGAAAATAATTATGGGAGATTTCAATGCAAAAATAGGGCAACGACAACAGAATGAAACCTCAGTAGGTAAATTCGGTCACGGCAACAGAAACCAGCGTGGAAATACTCTCGTTGAGTTTGCAGAGGCAGAAGGGTTTTTCATCTTGAACTCCTTCTTCAAGAAAAAGCCACACAGGAAATGGACATGGAGACATCCAAATGGGACGACAAGTGAAATTGATTTTATTATGTGTAACAAAAAATTCGTCATAGAAGACTGCAGTGTGCTAAACAAGTTCAACACAGGTAGTGACCATAGATTGGTGAGATGTAAGATGCACCTCAACACTAAACTTGAACGTGGCAAGCTCATAAGACAAACAAAATCTATTGACATAACCAACCTTAAAAACACCATAATACCTTCAAGTTGGAACTGAAGAACAGGTTCTCTGCTTTAGAAGGCCTAACATCGGAAGAAGTGGACATCTCTGAAGTTAACAGAAAAGTAACCAAAGCTCTTTATGGAAACAGCAACAAAATTAGCTGGGTCTAAGAACAAGTTGCATGTAAATAAATTATCAGGAAAAACAAAAATGTTGATGCAAAAAGAAGAGAGATGAGGACAACTAAAGAAGATGTGACTTCCAAAGTGGAATATATAGAGCTATGCAAGACAGTACGAAAAAGTATCACTGAAGACATAAGAAAATTCAACTGTGAACTAGTGAGGAAAGCAATTGAAAACAACCAAAGCCTAAAGATAGCAAAGGGACATCTCAGTAAGAGAAGAAAACAGATTATGGCACTGAGAAAAGAAGATGGTTCTGTAACAAGAAATAGAGGCGAAATTTTGACAAGAGTGAAAGATTTCTACTCCAAATTATATGAAAGGGACGATACATGCACTCCAGACATCATGAAAGATAACAGTACCAGAGTTCCTCCAGTCCTTCCAGCAGAAGTTGCACATGCAATCAAGAACATGAAGCGGGCAAAAGCTCCAGGAGAAGATGGAATTACTGTAGACATCATACAAGAAGCAAGTGGAGAAATCGAAACAGTACTCGCCCAAATTTTCACTCGATGCCTTAATGAAGGAAAGATTCCTGAGGATTGGAACACCGCTACAATGATCCTGCTACATAAGAAAGGTGACATTGAGGATCTCGGAAACTACAGACCTATCAGCCTCCTATCAGTAGTTTATAAAATCTTCACTAAAGTTCTTTCACACCGCTTGAAGGTAACACTGGACATGGCTCAACCGAGAGAACAAGCTGGATTCAGGAGTGGCTACAGCACAATAGATGATATCCACGTGCTGAGAGAACTAATTGAAAGAGCGAGGGAATATGAACTTCCATTGTGCATGGCTTTTATCGATTATGAAAAAGCCTTTGATTCGGTGAAACCATCAGCAGTTACAATGGCTTTGAAAACCTGTGGTATTGAAGATGCATACATTAATATTATTAATAACATCTATGAAAATGCAAGTGCAAAGATTAGGCTGTTTGAAAATACAACACACATAAAAATTGGAAAGGGAGTGAGACAAGGTGACACCATATCTCCGAAGCTCTTTAATGCCACATTGGAGAGTGTTTTTCAGTCACTGAGCTGGGAAAACAAGGGGATAAAGATTAATGGAGATTATCTAACCCACCTTCGTTTTGCTGATGACGTAGTCATTTTTGCAACTACCCCATCAGAGCTGCAGAGTATGATCCAGGAACTTGCTGACAAGAGTAAAGAAGTGGGATTAAAAATGAACTTTCAGAAAACAAAAGGGATGTTCAATGCTTTTACAAGAAATGAAGATTTATCGATTGATGGAGAAAAGCTGGAGATAACAGATACGTACGTTTATCTTGGACAGCAGATATCAAGTGAGGGTCACATTGTTGAAGAAATTAATCGGCGTACAAAACTTGCCTGGAGAGCTTTTGGAAGAAACAGCATAATTTTCAAGAGCAATATGCCATTATGTCTTAAAAGAAAAGTGTTTGATCAATGCATCCTTCCAGTGCTTACGTATGGTGCAGAGACGTGGACCTTAACTAAAAGAGACATACAAAGGCTGCAGACAACTCAAAGCAGCATGGAGAGGTGCATACTTGGTGTAACCAGGAGAGATAAGAAGAGGAACTCGTGGATCCGAAAAATGACAAGAGTGGAAGACATCATGATCAGAGTTAAATCCCTGAAATGGGAATGGGCTGGACATACTGCCAGAAGGACAGATCATCGATGGACAGCCGAAATTTTAGATTGGATTCCAAGGACAGGGAAAAGACCCAGAGGAAGACCACATGGGAGATGGGTGGATGAAATTGGAAAGTATGCAGGGGTGACATGGAGGAGACTGGCACAAGACAGACCGTTGTGGAGGAAACTTGGGGAGACCTTCGTCCAGCAGTGGATTGATAATGGTTGACAATGATGATGATGATGATGATGTGCTCCAGTTTATTATTTACAGACATAAGTTTCAGTGAACATTCTGTCTTGCTCATGTTGTGTCATATTCACACTGTTTCGCAGTGCGTTCTGATTTTTCACCCCGGTCCAAAAGTTCAGCTTTTCTTTTTTTTTTCTTCAGCAGTTTCATGTGAGTTCTAGTGGCCTCCTGGTAGCCAACTTGTCAGAGGTGCTGGGTTCCGGCTAGCCATCTGTTGGGCCTGGCTGAGGCATGAATAGTGTTTTCCCTACGGCACTGGCTCTGTCCCATCCTTGAAACTAGTAGTCATAAATTAGGAATGGAAAAATGTATATATCCTCTTGAGTTACTCATGATACCATAGTCTGGCATATAGTAATATACTGTCTGTAAATACCTGTTTATCATGTAAATGAATTACTCAGTGTGTCGACATTATTTGTCTACTGCCAATATGGATGGGATGAATTTAAATGGTTATTTAAACTTTTTGTTTCTTCGTTGCAGATTTCGAAGGTTGTTCTCCAGTGGAATCAATCTTCTATAATCTCTTGTGACAGTTGAAAATCACTATTTCTATGTCCTAGGACATTGTCCTTAATGACAAGAAATACAGTAAAAAGCACTATTTTACGTTATCTACTCAAATCAACACAAGATGCTGAAGCGAGCATATTTTTACGTGGCTCAAAAGTATTACTATATTAGCGTATAAACGTATGCTGCTCATCACGATTTCCTTGGTGTAAATATAGCCCTCCGAAGTGATGTCCAAGATACTGTATAATGCGCCATAAAAGTTATTCATATCGACATACACTGAACATTGTACGAACCGTAAAAGTTATTCATATCGGCATATAAAAGTTATTCATATAGACATATCAAGCAGCTCACTACGAATTACATATATATAAAAAAGTGCTCTACCTGCGATGTCGATGAGTATGTTCCAAAAAACATCCACGGCCAGTGCTCAATGTAGGCCTAGTCAAATATTCCTCTGTCTTTCAACACCCAGGAACGCTGGTGGTGAAATCGTACGTGTGATAAAATATGCGGTCCTCCCACTGGACGAAGTCAGAATTAAAACAAGACACTACAAATGACCACAAGACAAACAAAGACTTAACAATATAAAATGGAACCAAGATTAAAATGAATTAAAAGCAGATGGACAGTCACAGTTGTCAAACCACATCACCAGACTGGTTTCATGCTATCCTCAGTGGTACTCCCAGCAGTGCTTCTTCATCGTATAAACGTGCACACATCAATGCCGAACTCTAGACATGGAGGCCACACCCTTGGTCATCTAAACGCAAAGTATCCTGGGTTCACGAGAACACAACACCCATGGCGCCATCTATGGTGAGATCAAGGACTTATTTTCTTCTGGGTCTTTTATTCTGTCATGCTGTATTTTCTTTCTTTTATTATAATAATGTTTCTTCATTTTCTTTTCAATTCCTATCAAGTACTTCCAGGCGTATAGTAATTAAACTGGTACATTATTGTTACAATTCCTATTTTTCATTTTTTTATTACAACTGCTTCTGAAATAAACTGCTTGTCGTATTTTTTATGTGATGTTATTAATTTGATATTTGACCAGTCTGGTGAAAAATTATTTTCAGAGCAATACTGCATCAGAGACGTCTTCATCTCCCCTTTGCACCAATTTGAAATATGTTAGTTCAACCTGCATTGTAATCGTCTTTTGGTGCTGCCTATATATGATTTCATTTGTACTCCCTCTTTGTTAATCGTTGGAATAGAATATATACCTGAACTTTCCAGGATGGAAGTTTTATTGGCAGTCAGTAATTTCTCATTCTCAATTACCATCTCTTATTATCAGTTAAGTTGGCAGAGACGGTAACTGACAATGGGAAATTACTGACTGCCAATAAAACTTCCATCCTGGAAAGTTCAGGTATATATTCTATTCCAACGATTAACAAAGAGGGAGTACAAATGAAATCATATATAGGCAGCACCAAAAGATGATTACAATGCAGGTTGAACGAACATATTTCCAGACGTGCCAATTCTCCGGATTTAGGCGGGAGACTTCCGATTTTCAGCCATTCCTCCGGATAAATGTAAAATTCTCCCGATTTTTGCCGATAATTAGCTGTTACGATGGTCAAAATAATGAAATTCCATCAACCACCGCCTTGGATCGACGCAGAAGAAAAAGATTTCGAACCACTTGTGAAATCTTTTTCTTTCTGTGTCGAGACAAGATGGCATTTACAGTCATCAGTATCGTACTTTCCCTTTCCTCATATCTGCCAAAAGACAGCCACCACCGGTGGCACAGTCATCTATTTTATGTTGGTTACAAACACACTCGCGCGCCAGCTGTGACCTACTTATCATTTCATGTCTCCCCGCTCTTAGCTGTGAGCTCTGTTTATGTTTTTTTCAGAGTTTTGAGGAGTGCTTTTTGGTTTTGCTTTACTGTGGAGATTTTTATTTCTTGTTTTGCACCACGATTTTTATTTTCTTGTTTTGCACCCTTCTTCGTCGCATTTTCGTAGAAGATTAATGTGCTCCTTTGTTCATCTCTAATTGTGAATATGTTATTGTCAGCTTTGTTTTATCTTCTATTGTAGTATTTTGTGTACACTTAGTTTGTGGATTTTATTTTTTTCTCATTCCTTTCGCTTACTTTTTGCGGGAGATTTTTCCTTTTGCATTACGCCACTTTCGCAGTTTTTAATGTTTTATTTTATGTCATATCTTTGGCAGTTTGTTTCTTCTTTACATATTAGCTGTCATTGTCTTTGCTGCATAATGAAGTTGTGAAACTGAGCGCCGGCTTTCGGCAAATTGTCTGAGATGGGTCCGGGTTCGAATCGCAGTGGGGCATGGATGTTGCATACTTCCTAACTATTACGGATTTTTGCTTAATTTTACTGATTTATGATTAGTAGTATTTTTTATGGATTTTTTAATATTTCAATTGCTCAATCGAAATATTTCAATCCCCTGCAGGCTGCAACCATCCATTTAGATTTTCTACTGGACCTTACGAGTGGCATGTTACGCGATGATGTCATCTTTGACTCGCCGGCTTCATGCCGATGGCTCCACGTCATGCTGTAGCTCTCTCCACAGGAGTGTTCAAGTGACGTGCCGACCAGAGTTCTCCAAAATGCGTAATCTAATTAAGCGTCTAGTACGCATTGAAATTTTCTCAACGCATAAAAATATGCATCGAGAATTTTTCTCAACGTGTAAAAATACGCGTCTGGAATTTTTCTCCCCGCGTAAAAGTACGCGTCGGGAATCTTTCTCGGGGCGTAAAAAATATGTCTCGGGAATTTTTCTCAGGGCATAAAAAATATGCATCGTGCATTTTTCTCGGCGCGTAAAACTACTCATCGAAGAATTTTACCAATTCGTAAAAATATGCATCGGGACAGTATTTCGTCTTTTAAAGACGGAAGTAAACGAAATAAAGACTTTTTCCGTAATCGTAATTTCTTTTTCTTGTGATGTTGCCTCAGTCCAGTATTGTTGTTATATATCATTTTATTCTGTAAATATTTGTATTTCAGTCTGAAAATGGAGGAAAATTTTCCGAAAACGGAAATTCGAGGACAAAAAAAATGCTATTAGTTGTATCTGGTTGACAACTATTTTCACTGTGCTTTTTATTTTGCATATAAACATAACAGTCTGCATTTAGAATAACTTTTTAAACATTAAAAATGCTATGTACCAATAATACTACTTCTGGAAAATTGCTCCCGCACCTGAAAAATGTCGATAAAAAATAGCGCTCATGTGATTTTATGAGCTATAAAAAAATCTCCTGATTTTTAGATTTTGAAGGTTGGCACATCTGTATTTCAAATTGGTGCAAAGGGGAGATGAAGACGTCTCTGGTACAGTATTGTTCCAAAAATAATTTTTCACCAGACTGGTCTAATATCAAATTAATAACATCACATAAAAAATACGACAAGCAGTTTATTTCAGAAGCAGTTGTAATCGAAAAAATGAAAAATAGGAATTGTAACAATAATGTACCAGTTGAATTACCATACGCCGGGAAGTACTTGATAGGAATTGAAAAGAAAATTAAGAAACATAATAAAAGAAAGAAAATACAGAATGACAGAATAAAAGACCCAGAAGAAAATAAGTCCTTGATCTCACCATAGATGGCGCCATGGGTGTTGTGATCCCAGGATACTTTGCGTTTAGAAGACGAAGGGTGTGGCCTCAATGTTTGACGAGTTCGGCATTGATGTGTGCACGTTTATACGATGAAGAAGCACTGTTGGGAGTACCACTGAGGATAGCATGAAACTTGCTGAAACCGGTCTGGTGATGTGGTTTGACGACTGTGACTGTCCATCTGCTTTTAATTCATTTTAATCATGGTTCCATTTTATATTGTTAGGTCTTTGTTTGTCTTGTGGTCATTTGTAGTGTCTCGTTTTAATTCTGATTTCGTCCAGTGGGGGAGGACCGCATATTTTATCACATGTACGATTTCACAAACCAGCGTTCCTGGGTGTTGATAGACAGAGGAATATTTGACAAGGCCTACATTGAGCATTGGCTGTGGATGTTTTTTGGGACATACTCATCGACATCACAGGTATAGCACTTTTTTATATATGTGTAATTCGGAGTGAGCTGCTTGGTATGTCTATATGAATAACTTTTACGGTGCATTA
Source organism: Macrothele yani (assembly GCA_039090855.1). NCBI lineage: Eukaryota > Metazoa > Arthropoda > Arachnida > Araneae > Macrothelidae > Macrothele > Macrothele yani. Next base: position 58,276,010 of record CM077028.1, read on the forward strand.
TATGTTGGACGTCACATCGGAGGGCTATATTTACACCAAGAATAACGTGATGAACAGTAAACGTTTAACGTTTATACGTTAATATAGTAATAAAAAGCACTATTGTCGAAGGGTCCACAGTTTGCATCATAATAAAAGATTTTAGTAAATAATGCAGTTTAATGTGGAAACATCAATATTTAAAAGTCAAACCAGAGGATCCAAAACAGAAGACTAATCTCAATAAAAACCCATGCAACAATATATTCATGTCTTCAAAAAAAAAAAAAAATAAGTGGCTCAATGAAAATTACTTGGAATAAAAACAAAGGGGTTTATTCCTAGTATTTTTTTTTGGGGGGGGGCACTAATGTTTGTTGAAGACATGAATATATTATTATATCTCATGTGATTCTATCATAAAGTTCACATATAATTACGTGACCACAAGGTTCTTCAGGAAGACGCTTTGACGTCTGTAAGTTCTGTTTTACACGTTCTGTAAAGTGAATACAGTCTGCGGTGGTGCATTAACTTATTCAATTAAAATATAAATCGGTTTGAATATATTGTTGCATGGTTTTTTTATTGAGACTAACCCTCGGTTTTGGATCATCTGATTTGATTTTTAAATATTGACAACATTTCCACATTAAAGCATTATTTACTAAAATCTTTTATTATTATGCTATTCGCGAACCCATCAAAATAGTGATTTTTACTGTACTTCATGTCTGTCCCAATGATGTCCTAGGACAGTGTTTCTCACACTTTGGTAGCTCATGAACCACTTTAAGCATTTCTTTACTTATCACGGACCACCAAGCAGGGGAGCCTGGGGAACTAACTTGCCTGGGAGAAATTTGAAATTAAAAATATATTGTCAGAAACTGAGATTGCCAACCGTGGTTAATAATAATGTTAGGACCTACCAGCTATCCTCATCGGCCATTGTGTGAACTCCTCCCTTCCGCTCCAAGAAAAGACACAATCAAAGTATTCCCGTGATGTATGTGATTTGTAGACGGGCTTATGAGCTCTGGCTTGAATCCCCCCCCCCGAAATGTCATTTTTAGTTAATTTTAGTTTCTTTTGCTAATTTTTTAGCATTTTTCAGCAAATATTCAGCTCTTTTTTACTTAAAAATAATACCGTCCACAAATAGGGCTCGTAACCAATTGCCACCCCTGCCTTAGGCAGAAAATCACCAAAAATTCCGACTAGGTGCTTAAAATACCGGTTGGCTGACAACACTATCTGAAACAAAGTAATTTTTATAGTACCTATATTTCATAAAGAAAGAAAAAAAGGAGTTTGGTTAGTTATGATTTTATTTTGTCAGTTGTATAACGAAAAAGAGATCATTCGCTTAATTAAATAATTGGCAATGTAGTCACAGCATGGGTGTAGTCAGGGAAGGGGGTTTTGGAATTCAAACCCTCCTCAAAACGCCAAACAGTAAGATTTATAACAGGTAATATTTATGGGGAATTACTTAAACCTTCTCTGAAAATCACAACCCCCTCAACCTAAATTCGACCCACGGCAAAAAAAAAAAAAAAAGAAAAAAAAAACATACAATTCAAGTTACATCATATGCAATATGTGATATCGACAATTATACTTTGATTTTCTCTTTTTATTTTAATACTTTTCTGAAAGTCCATGTGTAAAGATTCAGTAATAAATAACAAAAATAATAACTACAATAATAATCATAGCATCTATGAGAAGGATGCTGCTGCTTATGATCTTTTACCAAGCTATCAATATCCGGTTCGATGATCGATAGTTTGAGTAGTAGAATAGTTTCCACATCTAATCTGTTTCTTTTCTTGCTCTTAATTTTAACTAAATCTGAAAATCCAAACTCACAGTTGTAAGGAAAATGATTAATGGCTCTATCTGATATGATATCTCTAGATATTTGGGTCAAAAATGCGCTCAAAATTTAAGAGGAGGGATTCTCAGATTTTTCATTCATTTTTCTTCTGAAATTTCCTGCGGACTACCAGTGGTCTGTGGACCACACTTTGAGAAACACTGTCCTAGGACATAGAAATAGTGATTTCCAACTGTCACAAGGGATTACAGAAGATTGATTCCACTGGAGAGCAACCTGAAAAAGCTACAATGAAGAAACAGGTAATCTAATTTTTTTAAACATATTTGAAAAGTTTAAATAACCATTTAAATTGATCCCATCGATATTAGCAGTAGACAAATAATGTTGATACACTGAGCAATTGATTTACATGATGAACTGGTTTTACTATATGCTACACTATATTACAAATCATTAATGTGTTTGTTTGCTGATGATTTTGTTCCTTGTATAAATAGATTTTATGAGGAGTCATAAATCACGTGAATTTAGGTACTCGTGGTGCTTGTTGCAGTCTGAAACAAGAAAAAAATAGAATAGTTCTCATATTTTTTTTTTCAGGCAACTAGACTAGATGTGTGAAGCCCAGGAATTCAAATAGAAACTTAAATCAAGAAGCAAATAAATGTCTTTAATTAAGAGGATTGAATCTCTTAATCAGTGGCCTCAATAAAACTTCTAGTGCAGTTGTCTCCTATGCATTGTCTTTGCAGGCTGACTGAGAACAAACAACACTTCCAAATTAACAGTTTGACTAGCTCTTACAATGTTAGGCAAGTCAGGTACAGGATTGCAGGCAGGGCATAATCAGCCCATTTCCCAGCCAATTAAGTCTGAGGAGATCTGGAAATGTCATATGATTTGAAGATTTTTTATTTTTTTAAAAATAATTTTCTATTACAAGCTATTTATTTGACTACTGCCACAACTACATTTTTCTGTTTGTAGCAAAGCTATGTCACATTACTATAAAAGTAGCATGTTACGGTAGCAGTGCTGCTTCTGATTACTGGAGATTGGCAAGAGGGATAGCAGGGGAAAATTGGTGAATTTAGTGGTAAAACGGAATTTCTTAATGTAGACATTAGATCAGAGCTGGGTTCTTTGTTGAAAGGAAAAGTTAGAGAACACATTGAGATGGTACAGACAGTGATTGAAAGTAGGCCACTACCTTTACAGTAGCATGGCATGTAGCATTACTACAAATAGAAAAAATGTAGTTGTAGCAGCACCATGCTACAAAAGAGTAGCTTGTAGTGGGAAATTATACTACAAATCATGCTACTTTTTAAAAAGTGTAAAAATTTTTAAATCACATAACATTTCTAAAAGTGTTGTTAGCTGGGATAGGAGGCTGAGTGTGCCATGCCTACAATCATGTGCCTGACTTGACTTACATTATGAAAAGGCAATGTATCTCATGCAACCATAGAATTAATCTTACATAAAGCTGTCTCAGCACGATTTAGAACACTTCCATCTAATACGCGCAAGCCGCAGAAGTATAAGATATTTATTTACAGATAAAAGCAACTTTAAAAACAGGCAAGATTTTTCAAGTCTTCACAAAATTCATTATCAAGCCAAAGTGCAGTTAATAAGACCATATACTGTATGTACAAACAAGCGACCGTCATGCATCTGTAACTATAGCAATGTCTAGGTGTACATGTACTGTAAACATATAAATGAACTTTCCTTGACAATTTATCTAAATATCCGGTGGTTTTAATGTCCTAATGTATTGATGCCAAGGTAATGGTAAGTTACTGGGCAAGTCTTCATTACAACATAGATCGTCAAACCATGTAATAAATAATGATTCCGTGAAAAATGTATCTCGTTTATTTTTGGTAAAAGCCAGATGATTCACGTTTTCCCAACGTGGGGTATATTTGCCTTCGGCTGCCAAACATGCAATGGCTGTAGTCATTGTCCTAGTTTTGATATCATACTTGTGTTCCGAAACCCGGATACTTATCGTCCGAAGTGTAGAGCCAATATATGTCACAGTTTGGTCATTGGGAAGCTCAGGTTGCAATGGCATACAGTATATACCATGTTTTTGTTCTGCACACACCCGATCACGGTCTTGTTGTATCATTTTGAAGATGTTTGAGGTCCGTATTCCAAAACTTATATGAAGTTTGTTACAGAAACGCTTCAAAGAGTTAATAATTCGCTGTCCAACACACATATTGGTGCCTTGAAAGTTAAACCTATTCTTGGATATATTTGGGATGCTAATTCCAAAAATGGCATCAGTTTTGTCCTATCAGCTCTAGTTTTGGAGGTAGGGAATACCCGAGGTAAGTAGATAGTAGAGGTAGGTCCATAAGCTGGTTGAGCAGTATTGGCTACTCGGTACCACACCCCTGTGACGTCAAAGGTGCAAAGCAGCTAAGGACCGAAGTATTCTGTTTAGCATTTTACAAGCTTTTGAGAGAAGACTTTGGGTGTAAAACTTCAAGACTTTATGGAAAACGCTTAAGTAAAATATTTCAGAATATTTTACACTGCATTAATGGAGAGTATCCTCAAATACAAGGCAACAAAATGTATTTCGATTTCCAAAAAAAAAGTATTAAATATATTGAAAAAAATGTCAAAAAATTAAAATTTGCACTTAGAAACTTTTTAAAGTAAAAACTAAAATCGTAATAAAATTAATTATCTAAGTAGCTAGTACTTTAAAAAGAAATACTGTCGTTTACTATAAACCATACAAATACCTTCGCCATTTTTTTAAACTAAAGATTAAGAGCTATGAAAGTTGATAAATTTTGTGTTTGATTTTCAGGTGTGTACATGAAATTTATAGTTATTTTCAAACTTTCAGCTGGGCGCTGGGTGTTGAATATTAAAAAAAAATTAATTCATTCCGTGAACGCGTTATTCTAGTTACAATAAATAAAAGATCAAATGTGGAGTGTTATCATACAGATAGCTGCAAAGAGCGAGAAACAAGATCTGTACATTCCGGATAAAAAGAAATTCCCATGTTTATGTTAAGATGCTGTATGATATGATTTGTAACATTTAACAACTGTGCGTATACTTCTTCATTTTCAGAAAAAAATTGCTACATTTTAGGTAACAGAAATGCAAAGAATATACCTTTTTGAGTTTGAAGTACCTCTCATCACGAGTTTGTTTTACTTTTGAGAACTTTTGACCACTTTTACTTTTGAGAACTTTTTGCCCACTGTTTATTTTTTATTTTCATATTAATACTGAAGTTTTGATTGTAACTCAGTCATACAATCACTAAGGAATTTAATCCTAATAAAAACGCTCAATTTTGGGTGAAGATTACGATTTTTTCATCCACCTCTGGAAACACTTTTTTGAGTTTCAAAGATAAATTATGTTTCGCAAGTTGTTCTCCGTGGGCTTTCAGGAAAACACTTTCAAATTTTTGAAGAATTTCCATACAAGAACTTGCAAGATACGTATGACCACCTCTGCTGATATGCTTTTTGAAAAAATTCTGCTCAAAGTTTCTTTTGCTTTTTTCACCATTTACCTCAGCAATAACAGAAAATCTTTTTTTTTTTTTTTTTTCAGCAATGCATTTTCAGATTGTACATTCTAGCTTTCAAATAATTGATTTTAGCTTTGGTTTTCCAATACTGAAGTTTCGATCATAACTCAGAATTTATTGTATTGAGCTTTTCTACTTATTTTAATGGTGCAATTTTCTTTCCTTATTCTTCTATTTCGATTTTCAAGCTAAATGAAAGAAATCACTTTCAGCTAGTCATCAACAGACTGAACTTGCAAATCTGGACTTAATCTGGCATTCTTTGATATAAAATTCTGCATTACTTCTGACAAAAACTGCTGAGATTTTTTTTCAGCACAATTTGAGCTTTCTTGTTTTGTGCTTGAAGCACAACAACCAAATACACTGGCGGAAAGTGAAAAAAGAACACCAAGAAGAAGACGTCTGATACCAACGAAATTTATACAGCATATACAGAGGATAACGTGATCAAAACATTTTGGCAAAATACAGCTGTATTTGCTGGTAAACTGAAAAATAACATTTCCATGTAACATGGTTAGTACGAGGTTGAACCGCCATGAACTGCGTCACACTGTGCAATTCTGGCATGGAGTCTGTCGTACAGATGTTGGATGTAAGTTTGGGGTATTGAGTTCCAAGCATCCTCAACCTGGGCGCGTAAATCGGGGATGGTCGTGACTGGCCGTGGAGACCGGATAAGTCATTGTCCCATAAAATCCCACACGTGCTCAATGGGGGACAAATCCGGTGAACGTGCAGGCCATGGAAGTTGTCTCACACCCTGAAGTGCATGTTGCGTAGCACGTGCCATGTGTAGGTGTGCGTTATCTTGCTGGAAAACACCACGATGGACCGACCTTACAAATGGCACAACAACGGGCTGAATGATGTTGTTGATGTAGGAGGTGCTGTTTAACGTACCCGGAACAAACACTAGTTGTGTCCGGGAGTGATAGCTGATCGCTCCCCACACCAGGAGACCAGATGTAGGCCCTGTGTGTCGCTGGCAGATGCAAGAAGGGTGGAGACGCTCCCCTGTGCGTCTGCGAACACGCATACGGCCATCGGAGGCTCCCAAGCAGAATCTTCTTTCATCGCTGAACACAACAGATTGCCATTGCTTTTTCCAGTGCAGACGTTGGCGACACCACTGCAGCCATTCCTGATGGTGGGCTGGAGTCAGAGGCACACATGCACATAGTCCTGCATCCAGTAGATGGTTGTGGATTGTTCGCACAGTCACCTCAGGTGCAACGGCAGTTCGGATTTGCGTCACAGTAGATGTTCTGCTTGACAACGCCGCTCTTCTTATGCGCCGATCGGTTCGCTCATCAGTCCGTCTGTGACTCCCGGTTCCACGTCTTCTTGTGTGGGAATGTTCCTCGGACCATCTACGCCACCATCGTACCACCACCGATACTTCCCATCCAATTCGCTCCGCAATACGACGATGCGACCACCCGGCCTCGCGGAGTCCGACTAGACGACCTTGCTCAAAGTCCGATAACTGCTGAAATCGTACACGTCTTCCATGTCCAGGCATTGCAGCTTCTTCAGGGTCTTCGCACGTGTCCATACGCCGACGACTGATTACATTCACTTCGCCATACTCCTTAAATACCACCGACAATAATTTGCATATTATGCTGTGCTGTGGCGTAAGCGCTCACCGATTGGTCCCGAAATTAACATCACACCTACGTAAACTCGACCCCATTAACATATGTAAATTTCATGATCATCCGCCTATTCCTTCTTGGTGTCCTTTTTTCACTTTCCACCAGTGTATATTAACGTGAGGAATCACACCTGTTTTCAGGCGAGGCAAGAATTGCAGCATATTAATGCACTTCTTAAATCTCTTTCAAAATCCTCATCAAAATTGGCACAGCATATTTTGGCATTGTCAGCGTTAAATGCATCTTTTCGTTGACATGAGTTCATCCAGGCTTTTCTCAAACTGCCCTTTGGAATCCGATGAAAATTTAAGTTGAAATCTTTCAATCTTTTGCTGTTGCCACAACATGCGACAGGGCATCCAGGCATATCTATTAATGCACAAAAAGCTGCTTTGACCAAATATATTAATAAAAATATTTATAAACTGATTATTAACTCACTGCAAAAATGTGTATCATTTGCAAAATACTGTACAAAAGTCGCTGTAACTTGGCATAAATTCTAAAAAGCACACGCACCTTAGGCAGGATGTCAGTCTCAAATTTTACCCATTGCTAACTCCGTTTGCACCTTTGACATCGCAAAACTCACCCCGCCTAAGGGTTTAGATCTACTAGCTTCGAAAACCTGCTCGCGAACCTACCTTCTGTAATCTACTTACCTTGGGGCATACCCATCTTATATGCTGATTCCACAGGTCATCCATCAAAATTCGGGATCCTACATTGCATGATCTGCTATTTTTGACATGAATTTGACAAATATTGATGCTATTAATATTACATACTATTTAAACAAGTGCATATTACAAAATCTTGGATATATTTGGAAATATTTGAGGTGCAGAGTCCACAAATAGCATCAGTTTTGCCCTATCAGCTCTAGTTTTGGAGATAGGGCATACCCACCTTATATCCCCGCACAGGGATGAATCCGGTTATTTGGGGAACGGCGCCCCCACGGCCCAAGCTGACCTTGTGACGGAACATCTTACTTTTTCGTCTTGCACGATTATGTTACCGAAGGGACAACAGCTGTTCATACAGCTGCTGAGGGATGGTGTCCCCACGGCCCGAGCCGACATGTACTATATGTGATGATTTTCACATTTTTTATGTTTTTTTGTTTACTTGACACGCACCCACCTCAGTTGTAGGTTGCTGAGGTTGTGATTATGCGCCAGCTCTGGATTTTAGTTTCTCTTGTTCTTTTCTGTCATCTCAGTTTTCTGTTCCTTTCTTCGTTTTTCCGAGCTGGTTAGCTAGACCTACCTGCACGTTTGCAGTGTGCGGTGACCCGTAAGGTGGAAAAGGGGATGCTGGAGGCTGAGGTTTCTGGAGGCCAGGGTGTTGTTGTCGCCAGTTGCCAACACTCCTCTTTGCCCCCTGCTTCACCTTAAACGGGCGGCTAGGAACTAACCCACTCCTAGTCAATGATGTCTGTGGCCGAGTGGAGCCCAGACTTCTAACGGCTTATCGTTTTGCACGACAGGGTGAGTCTGGGGAGAGGGTGGGCATGCCAAAGGTGTGATCCCCAGTCATGGGAAAGTCTGGGTGCACGCCGAGCGCATGTCTGCTCTATCAACTTGCTATATCCTCTACCTATCCCTAGAGCCGTGTCCTGCGTCCTCTTGGGCTTGCGGACCTCCGGCTCTCCCTCGTTGGGCTCGATTGTGGGTGAGAAAGTCAGCGGATGAATTATTAATTTTTTTCATGGATGAAAATAAAATTTCCCACGAACCAAAAAGCAAAAGAGGTATGGAGGAAGGCTCATCCCCTTCCGCAAAAAAACATGTGCCTGATTGTTCGAATGCTCGTTTCTTTTGTGCACTCATTGGACCCTTCAAAGCCTTTGAGTGCCAAAAGTCCATTTTGGATAAATAAAGCACTTCAATCCATTGCAAGCTCTCCTAAGAGCGTAAAGAAGCTCCAATCTGGAGATCTTCTGGTAGAAATGTCCACTGTGGCCTACTGTTCCATACTTATTAACACCACCACGCTGCTTGAAACTCCGGTCAAAATAACACCCCATGGATACCTAAATTCATCTCGAGGTGTTGTCTCCTCTCAGGACCTCGTTGAGTGTGCTGAGGAAGAACTACTTGAAGAACTGAGTCAACACGTTACGGGTGTGCGACGTATTCTCTTTAGGCGGAATGGGCAGTCTGTCCCATCCCGGAACACCATTCTAACATTTAATAGCCCTTCCCTGCCTACGTCCATCAAAACAGGGTATCTTCACCTTGAGATACGTCCGTACATCCCTAACCCTCTGAGATGTTTTAGGTGTCAGTCGTACGGCCATTCTCAGCAGTCGTGCAGGAGCAATCCTAGGTGTGGTCGCTGGTGCCACAGAGCATTTTTTATCAGAATGTGTGGCCGAGGCCAAGTTTTGTGTGAACTGCAAGGGTTCACACACAGCATCAGCCAAAGATTGTCCCAAGTGGAAAGAGGAGAAAGAAATCCAAAGGCTGAAAACAGTTGAGAATATTTCCTATCCTGAGGCTAGAAGAAGAGTAGTTCCAGTTTCTTCTGATCGGCGATCTTATGCATCGGTGGTGGTTGCCAAATCTACGGTTGCTATTCAAACTAACATTCAGATCCCTGTTAAATGTCCCTACAAGCTGGATGATATCATCGCAGCCGGACTGGAGGCACTCCAGTCTCGAGCTAGGGGTCTGAAAGCGCCACCCTCCACTTCGCCGAAGCAGACTCATCCCACCAACAACAAGGGAACTCAGGCTACTCCTTCTAACAAAAAGCCAAAGCTCAGGATAAGAAAAAGCATTTCTTCTCCTCCAAAATCTGAGCAAACGACTCAAAGTCGTGCGCCTCCCGTTAAGACACTTGGGACAAAGCATGCTCTCATCTTGGCCCCTGGTCACACGCCTCCAGATCTGGGGGAACCCCCATCAGAGGTGATGGAGCCTGACTTCGTTTGATCATTTTCATTTCACTTATAACCATGGCTTCAATCATTCAGTGGAACTGTCGAGGTTTTCGGACGAGTTTTGATGAAGTGAAACATCTGCTTTCATTTTACTCTCCGGTGTGCCTTTGTCTACAGGAGACGAAGCTTAAACCATCAGACCTGCTTTCAGTTCGGGGCTACAGTGCATATCGGACAGATAATGCATCGGGAGACATCGTCTGTGGTGGAGTCGCTATTCTTGTCCCTCACAGTGTTCCGTTGTCTTTCGTTGCGATATCCACAACTTTGCAGGCCGTGGCAGTGCGAATATCTATCCCTGGGCCTCTTACTGTCTGCAGTGTCTATCTGCCGCCGGACGAGAACGTAAGTGTCTCTGTACTGGAGAGATTGGTTGATCAGCTGCCTTCACCCTTTATTTTACTGGGTGACTTCAATGCTCATCATCATTTGTGGGGTAGTGTCAGCATCAGCACGAGAGGTCGTCGCATAGTCTCTCTTCTGTCCTCGGCCTCTTTGTGCCTTTTTAACACCGTTGCTGACACGTACTTCCATGAGCCGACAAGATCCTTCAGTGCGATCGATTTGACCTTGGGATCACCATCGATTATTGCTGATTGGTCGTGAACGGTGTGTAATGACCTTCACGGGAGCGACCATTTTCCAATTGTCCTCACACATCATGCGAACATGCCATCTTCTGCCTCCCGCCCTCCTCGGTGGAGGATGGAGCGTGCGAGATGGGCGGTCTTCACATCATCCACAGTAATATCTTCTGCAATGGTGACCCAAGAGTCAATCGACACAGCTGTTCTTGAAGTCACAAATTGCATTCTTCAGGCAGCTGATCTTTCTATACCCAAAACATCTACGACACTCTCCAGAAGTCCGAAGCCTTGGTGGACCCCTGAATGCGCAGCGGCTAGGAGAGCTCAACATAAGGCCTGGTCTACGTTTCGGCGTTATCCGACCGATGCTAATCTCGTGACATTCAAACGAGCAAAATCCTATGCTCGTTTGAATGTCACAAACGAGCATAGGATTGGTGCGTCGACGTAGCAAGAGGGAGTCTTGGTTCCAGTACGTTTCATCTCTCACTTCACGTGCCAGTTCGAAAAGTGTGTGGGACAAGATTCGTAAGATCCGGGGTAACTACAGCTCTCACCAGATCTCCATTCTCGAGAGTAACGGCTGCACATATGCTGAAGTTGGGGAGATTGCTGACTGTTTGGGGTAGGCGTTTGCCTCCGTGTCGAGTGACCTGGCGTATCCTACTTCTTTTCAAAGAATAAAATCCACTGTGGAACGCCAGAGAATCTCCTTTGCGCCTTTTCTCGACACTGGATATAACTCCCCCTTTAGCATGGTTGAACTCAGGGTGGCTCTGCATCGGTCCAGCGCTACATCTGTCGGTCCCGATGGAATCCACTTTGACATGCTCCTTCATCTCTCGCAGTCGTCTCTCGAGAATCTCTTAATCTTGTATAATCGTATTTGGTCAGAGCACAGTTTCCCGGAATCTTGGCGAAAAGCTTTTGTTCTGCCTTTTCCCAAACCTGGCAAGGATACCAAGTCTCCCTCTTGATATCGTCCAATTGCTCTTACTAGCTGTCTGTGTAAAGTTCTTGAACGCATAGTTAATTCCCGGTTAGTCCATTTTTTAGAGTATCGTCAAATACTTTCACCATCACAATGCGGCTTTCGCCGTCATCGTTCACCTCACAATCATCTCCTGCACCTTGAGACATCTGTGCGCGAGGTGTTCGTGCGTAAGCAGCACCTGGTTTCTGTATTTTTTTATATTGAAAAAGCTTATGATCGAGCGTGGTGGCACGGTATTATCCGTGACCTCCACGCATGCGGATTGCAAGGAAATCTTCCGACTTTCGTCGTTAATTTTCTTCACAATCGGGTGTTCTAGGTGCGCCTGGGTACGACGCTCTCGGCACCGTTTCATCAAGAGCAAGGTGTTCCTCAAGGTTGCATTTTATCTGTCACATTGTTCATCCTCCGCATTAATTGTCTTTTCATAAATCTTCCTTCTGCGGTTTCGGCTACTGTTTATGTCAATGACTTGCACATTTTCTGCTCGTCATCAAGCATGCATTTTATTGAAAGGCAGTTGCAGTCTGCAATTAATCAGATCTTTAAAGCGGCGAATAGCAATGGTTTCGTTCTTTCTCCCGACAAGACAGCGTGTGTCCATTTCTGCCGGAGGTGTGGCCTCTATCCTGACCCAGAGCTGCATTTAGACCGTGCAGCCATACCAGTTTTGCCGGAGACCAAGTTCCTTGGTCTGACCGTCGACCGTGCGCACGTTCGGCTGCTCAAGATTTCCTTTCTGCGGGTTCTATCTATTCTTAAGATCCTTTCGAGAGTCTCGTGGGGCGCAGACAGGATGTCTGTTTCGAATTTACCATTCATTAATACGGTTAAAACTGGATTATGGTTGTATTGTGTATGGCTCTGCTCGTCGTTCCGTTCTCCCGCCTATGGACACTATTCACCATCAAGCACTGCGTCTTTGTTCGGGAGCATTTCGAACATCTCCAATTCCCAGCCTTTACGCTGACGCGAACGAACCATCGCTTGAATTACGCCGTCTGCAGCTGTCTATTCAATTCTACCTGAAATTTAGATCTCTTCCAGACCATCTTTTATACGATACAGTTTTTCATCCCCAACATGCTCGTTTATTCGGGAACCGGCCCTCATGCATTTCAACCTTCGGTCTTCGTATGGCGGCCGTAGCCCGTGATGTAGGGCTCGACTTGTCACTTGTTGGAGCGACCAGTGGCTTTGGGGATCCTCCATGGCACCCACTTGGTGTCATGGTTGATACCACCTTTACATCTTTCGATAAATCCTCAACCCTTACGTCAGTGTACCAGCAGCTCTTCGCTGAGCACCGTGACCTCAGTTCTGACTACACTCCTATTTTTACTGATGGCTCCAAGATGCATGGAGTTGTTGGATCCGCGGCTGTCTGTGTTGATGACGTTTCAGTAGCGCGGATCCCAGCTGAGGCCACAGTGTTTTCGGCGGAGATACATGCTGTGTATCTCGCCCTTCTCCATGTTCAGTCGAGTTCTCATCATTGTGCTATGGTCTATACGGATTCTTTAAGTGTCTTGCAGTCCTTATCATCTGCGGATTGCCGTGACCATCCTTTTTCTTGGATGTGAGACGGTTGCTTCGTTGTTTGCTCGAGGCGGGTTTTCAGGTTCAGTTTTGCTGGATTCCTGGACATGTTGGAATCTCGGGTAACGAGTGTGCTGATGCGGCTGCTAGATCTGCTTCCTCTTTGGTCGTCACACCCTTGCCACTGTTTCACCGGGATTTCCGCTTTCTTGTTCGCGACCATATCAAGCGAACGTGGCAAGGTCTGTGGGACCAAGAGGTGGAAAATAAACTGCATCGTATTAAACCTAATCTTGAAATTTGGAAATCCTCATATCATCGGAACCGTATGGAGGAAGTGGTGCTTGCGCGTCTCCGCATTGGGCATTGTCGTTTCACTCACCGCTTTTTGGTGTGTGGCGACACTGTGCCGATGTGTGAGACGTGCAATTGCCGACTCACCGTCACTCATCTTCTGTGTACCTGTGTTCGTTTTCATGATGTACGTTTTCATTTCTTTCATTCTCATTTGTTGAACGAGGACGCTGCTACACTGCAGCGGCTCCTAAATGACCACTGCAATACTGTTGCTGTTTTTTCATTTTTTAAACAAATTGACTATTTTAAACATATCTAGATTTTAGCCTTATCATCATACTCATTTCTCAGTTTTACTGAATCAGCTAGATTTTAATCATTGTATCATTTTTTTAATACTGTTTGTTTCATTATCTTTTTTAGCCCTTCCATCGTTCTCATTCTTCAGTTTTATTTGATCAGCCATATTTTAAGCTTCATAGCACGTTTTTAATACTGTTTGTTTGTCTGTCTTATGTCTGGCGCTCTTTGGCCAAACATGGCCCTTGCGCCATAAAAATCAAACAACCAACCAACCAATCCACCTTACATGCTGATTCCACCGGTCATCCGTCAAGTTTCGGGACCCTACATCGCATGATCTGCTATTTCTGACATGATCTTGACAAATATTGATACTATATACATACTATTGAAACAAACACGTATTACTAAATCCGTATATTTCAACACAAGAGCATATAAAATGATCAGTCATTCAACATATGAGAAGCGTCTTTTATAGGACTATTTTTGATATGATCTTGACAAATATTGATACTAAACATACTATTGAAACAAAAACATATAACTAAATCTGTATATTTCAACACAATAGCATATAAACTGATCAGTCAATCAACATACGAGAAACATCTTTTATAGGACTTTCTAGAGTGAGATCTATGAGGACAGTCTCACTGAAGGTTCCAGCAGTAATCTGCCATCATGTGGGTATCCCACCTACCCTGGTATCTGTCTTCCATAGTTTTTATGTCCTGGTGAAATCTTTCACCTTGCTCTTTGCTTAAATCACCAAGGTTTTCTGGAAAGCGATCTAGGTGGCTGTGCAGGTAATGGACCTTGATGCTCATATTACATCCAAGCTTAATAAAATTGGAGATCATGTCCTCAACTAATTCAGAGTAGTTGTATGCCTTATGTTTGCCAAGAAAGTTTTTGACTAGAACAAATGAAGTCAAGGCACAGGACTCAATGCTGTCCATTGAATCTATGAAATATGTATTGTTTATAAGCTGCCTTATCTGAGGACCATTGAAAATCCCTGCTTTCAGTTTTTCAGTGTTCAGTCCAGGAAATGTACATGATAAATAGCCAAAGCACAAACTTTCTGTGTTCAACGTCTTTACAAATTGTTTCGTTAGGCCTTATTGATACGTAAAGGTGGCAGGATGATTTTGTCTCTGCTTACAAAGGTTCCTTAATGACATTTTGTTCTTCAGCTACCATATGTTTTCTGAGAGGCCACACTTTTCTTATTCAAAGCACAAACCTTCTTCAACACCTTTACAAATTGTTTCATTAGGCCTAATTTGATATGTAAAGCTGGCAGGATGATTTTGTCTTTGCTTACGAAAGGTTCCTTAATGACATTTTGTTCTCCAGCTACCATATGTTTTCTGAGAGGCCACACTTTTCTTATCCAGTGGTCGTGTTTGGCTCTGCTATCTCAAAGACATAAAGCACAGATATTTTGTGTAGCCACTTTGCTGACCAAGAAGAAAGTTCGCCATCTTTAGGTCTACACAAATCATCCATTGATGTTCTTGATACTTCAGGTTTTCCAAGACTAGATAGATTGTCTCGTATGTCTCTATCATACTGGATGAGTGACTAATTGGAATTGAGCCATATCTGTTGCCGTTGTGTGAAAGAACACATTTTAAACTCTGCTTGGAGCTATCATTGAAAAGGTACCATTCATTTGGCATGTACAATGATAGACCCATTTTCCTCAGAAGGCCACTGACATCATTGCAGAACACTAGGTGGTTGTCCTTAGAGGAAAAGGGCAGCAAATCCTTTTCTCTGCTACTGTAAAATGTAATGTTGGTTCCAGATTAAAGTAAATTAAGTGACCTCATAAGGGATCTGAACCTTTGAGAGGTTCAGATCCCTTATGAGGTCACTTAGTTCATGTTGGTCAAAAGGTTGAGCACTTGATGAAGTTCCTACGAAATCACAGTCACTTTCCCCACTGCTGTTATCTTGTATGTGAT
Source organism: Macrothele yani (assembly GCA_039090855.1). Lineage (NCBI taxonomy): Eukaryota > Metazoa > Arthropoda > Arachnida > Araneae > Macrothelidae > Macrothele > Macrothele yani. Next base: position 58,291,728 of record CM077028.1, read on the forward strand.
AAGACATGCTTGATTCCTCATCCTCTGGTAGGTGGATGAAAGATGGAATGTGTACCTCATTTGAATGTGGGTGCAGTCGTCTTGCTGAATCGAGGTCAGGATGTGTCCAACTGCTTCGATTGATGCCCTTGATGTTGACAAGACAAAAATAACAGTCGTCATGGTGGTTTTTAGGTTCCCTCCACACCATTGGTATTCCAAATTTCAGAGAGCTCCTTTTCCCATTTGTTCACTGCCGTAAATGCTCCTTGCAAATTTTGCATACAATATGGGGAGCCCATGACTTATCTTGGTCTCCAAGCTGAACACCAAAATAACCAAGATATGCCCTCTTCACAAACGCAGAAATAGGTTTCCTACTTTCTTTAAGGGTGTACTCCCCACAAATGTAGCAAAAGACATCTGGATGATTCAAGCAACTTCTTCGTGGGGAAGCCATGGCGTCTACTCAATCTGCAAACAAAATTAGATCACATTACATTATCTGGTTGTATAGTTGTTCACAAACTCCCAATTAGACTAACATACACTGGCTTTACACTCATAAAATAACAATATACACTAACTTTATGCACATAAAATAATATTTTTGCACATCAGCATATAGGGCGGGTATGCCCTATCTCCAAAACTAGAGCTGATAGAGCAAAACTGATGCCATTTTTGGAATCAGCACCCCAAATATACTCAAGAATAGGTCTAACTTCTGAGGCACCAGAAATTTTTTGTTGTTGTTGTTGGGCTGTGTAAATAGGGTACAAAAATTAAGGACGAGACGGTTTTTTAGAAGTGCTCCACATCGACTCAAATCATACCATAAGATTCCCAAGATGTAAGAATATGGGACAAGCGAGCAAAACCGTCCAAACAAGGAATCCAAAGGATACAAAGGCACTTTATTGAAAAGGTAGCTTCGAGCACAACTGGACAGAAGACAGAAACGTCCATGTGACAGGCGGCTGCCAAGAAAAATCCAGTCTTTAGTAATGGATATGATCACCCCTGACTGCGTTGCAGGATTTACAACGTCTGTCCATGCTGAGGACGAGGTTGTCAAGGAGCTGTTGAGGCATCGCGGCCCATTCCTCTTGTAGCGCCAATCACAGCTGTGGAATCGTTGCTGGCGGCTGGTGACGTGCTGCCAAGCATCTCTCGAGAAGGTCCCACACGTGTTCGATTGGATTTAGGTCCAGGGACTTTGCGGGCCAATCCATGCGTTGAATATCTTCACTGTCCAACAGCTCTGCGACAGCCACTGTACGATGAGGTGTAGCGTTGTCGTCCATAAAGAGGAACTCGGGACCCACAGCACCTCTAAACGGGACGCACGTGATGCAGGAGAACCTCGGTACAATAGTGGACACCAGTGACTGAACCTCCTTGGAAGATGTGGAGGTCAGTATGGCTACCAAGCATGATACCGCCCCAAACGAGAACTCCACCACCTCCAAACCGGTCCCTTTCGATGATGTTGGAGGTGTGATTACGTGTTCCCTGCTCTCTCCAGATGTGTATACGTCCAGAATCGCTCATCAGACTAAATCGGCTCTCATCCGTAAAGAGAACTCGACCCCATTGCTGATGTGTCCAGTTCTTATGTTCTTGGCACCACAGAAACCGCCGTCTCTGATGAGCAGGCGTTAATGGCACACACCGTACTGGTCGTCGTGCAAATAGACCCACCTTTGTGCAGCCTCCTGGCCACAGTAAAACACGATAACGGACGTCCAGTTGTCTGTTGCATGTGTCTTGCGATTTCTCCCACTGTCTGCCGTCTGTTTCTTTTCACCTGTAGGACAATATACCGGTCGTCCGCCGCCGTGGTTGCTCGTGGACGACCACTGCTAAACTCTCGGACAGCTGTTCCTGTCGTTTGAAATGCTCTCCAAGCTTGTGAAGCGATGCTGTGAGCGATCCCGAACTCCTCGGCCATACTAGTCACACTTCGACCTTCTTCCAACTTCCCAATGACGCGACCTCAGATAAAGTCATCCACATGTTGTCTACTGGATTGCCTGTTGGCCATATCACACGGTGGCAGCAACTCGACGTCGTTCAAAGCGATATACATCGTGCAATAGCTTTCACCGAATTGCTGAGCGTACATCGCCGGTGTGCTTTATACCCTTCCGACACTCCCCCCTCCCTGTCATGCTGCATATATGCGCATGCCCTACCGTACCGGACCCTAGTCTATCTCCAGAGTGGTCTTTCGGTCCATTCTGCCTGCTCGTTCCGCTGTTATGCTAATTTCTCCTCTTCATCCTTAATTTTTGCACACCAGTGTAGTTGGGTGGTAATCCACTGAATCAACAAAACATCTAGTAACTTGCTCAAGTTGTAATTGTGTGAACGACAGTCATTGAATTTAGTCTGTTGAATTATTTTATTAACACAGTTCGCAGGGTAACCAAATTGCTTTGCAGTTTTGATTATGTAATAGAGTTCAATACATCTTAAACGTATAGTTGAAGAGTGCATGAAAGCTATTTTGATATTTGATCACAACCCAGCAAGTTTATATTGCATTGGGTGAGATGAATAGAATGGAATCAGGGTCGGAATATGGGTAGGCTTCCGGTACATGGAGTGGGTTACGACGTTCTTAACAGGATCTCTGGTAAGAAGGATATCAAGAAACACGTGTGAAAATCCTTGAGGTTCTTGATAATATTTCCCATAGGATTATTTTGTTTGATCCAACTGCAGCTACTATAAAATCTCTGAGCAAATTGAGAAATCAAGGGCATCTACCTGTTTCTATATCTTCTGATATGCACCCACCCAGTGGACCTAGAATACCACAGGTACTCGGAAAGATCAAGATTCATAAAGAAGACTACCCAGTGTGCCCTTTGGTATCCAGATTCAATGATCCCACTTGGCCCCTGGAAAAAGCACTTGCAACCTTTCTGGCTCCCTTCTTTCAATCATCAGAGTGTGCCGTGCAGGGAACCCTCCAAGCTCTCAATATTATCAGGGATTTTGATCCCTGTGGCCAACATTTCATTATAGCATCATTAGATGTCTCTTCACTATTTCGCAGCGTACATTTGCTACAGGCTCAAGAGATTATCGAAGAAAGACTAGCTTCAGTACTGGGCATTTCTCCAGTTGAAAATCAAGCTATCATTGCAGCCTTAAAATTGCCAGTCAAATCACTAAACTGGGTTGATAGGGTTAAACTATGGGAGGGAAAGGTGTATAAATTGGTCAAGCAACCATTTAATTAAAAAATTGTGTAATATCATGTTGGAATGTTCCACATATAAAACACATTTTGGATTTATTTGTTTTCCTCGCCAAAATTGCGAATTTCCCTAAGTATTTTTTTCTCCTAATGAAAAGATAATACACACATGAAAATATTTTTAGCAAATTTGAAGTGGGGGCTCATTTTGAAAAAAATTGTTTTTGTTTAATAAAAATATGGCCTCATTTTCTTATGTCTTTTGTCATTAAGTAAAAAAAGTGTTCTTTTAATTCTGAAAATGTGCAGAAACAAGTTGTTCCCAAATGTATGGATCATGCAGATCATTTAAGAAAAAATTATGTGGCTGCAACAGTTAGTTGTGAAATTATTAATTTTTTTGTCCTACAGTGTAGTTGTGAAAGCTCTTAGTGCGAAAACTTCAAAGGCAGAGCTACCCAATTTTTAAAGTGGTATTACTCAAGATCTACTGGACCCACTAACTTAAAATTTTAACAGGTTTCATATCTCACCAGTACAATACTTTGTACCAATTTTCACAAAAATCTGAGATGAGTGGGTGACATCTCGTGAAAATGCTGGGTGATTTGACATGGAATGACCCTGTTTTTATTGAAAGTTCTACATCAGAAGACAAAGCTGAATTTTCTGAAATGAAAACCTGTTTTTAAATGCAACTATTAATACAAGTGTATATTATGTTGGGATGTAAGGTCAGGTGATGCGTAACATCACAGCCTCTCCTTGACAAATGTCAACCCCGCCTTCTCGTGGTACATCCTGTTCCCACTAAAGGGGCTCTGACGACCGCCAATAGCGGTATAACTATACCATCGGGATTAGAGGAAATGCTATCCCACACTCACCAACCCGCTTGGCCAGCGTGGTGAGTTATGGCCAAACCCCTCCAAAATGACTCCACAACTTAAATCTTGGCCCTCAGTCTCCGGCAGCTGGAATGTACCTGGCCAAGGCAGCGGCCAGTGCGACATGAAGGCAGAGGGTGCTAAGAATCCCCAGAGGACCGGACTAGGCTGCCATCTGATGCTGACCTTGGCAACGTATAACGGACGCTCCCTATCTTCTGATTCAAGGCTTCTTGAATTGGAAGAGGAACTACAAAGGATCAAGTGGGACATCGTCGGGCTAAGTGAGGTAAGGAGAAAAGGAGAAGATCTCATTGAACTGAAAAGTGGACATCTCTTCTACTATCGTGGGACAGATACTGGCAGAACTAGTGGTGTTGGATTTATAATAAACAAGAAACTGAAGGATAAAGTTGCAGAAGTTGAAAGTTCCTCTGACAGAGCTGCACGACTCGTTATCCAACTCTCGAGAAGATACCAGGCTCAGATTATTCAAACTTATGCACCCACCACAAGTCATGCTGAAGAAGAAATTGAAGAATTTTATGAGGAAATTCGTGATCTAAATAATAAAGGTAAGCAGCACTTGAAGATAATTATGGGAGATTTCAATGCAAAAATAGGGCAACGACAACAGAATGAAACTTCAGTAGGTAAATTCGGTCACGGCAACAGAAACCAGCGTGGAAATACTCTCGTAGAGTTTGCAGAGGCAGAAGGGTTTTTCTTCTTGAACTCCTTTTTCAAGAAAAAGCCACACAGGAAATGGACATGGAGACATCCAAATGGGACGACAAGTGAAATTGATTTTATTATGTGTAACAAAAAATTCGTCATAGAAGACTGCAGTGTGCTAAACAAGTTCAACACAGGCAGTGACCATAGATTGGTGAGATGTAAGATGCACCTCAACACTAAACTCGAACGTAGCAAGCTCATAAGACAAACAAAATGTATTGACATAACCAACCTTAAAAACACCATAATACCTTCAAATTGGAACTGAAGAACAGATTCTCGGCTTTAGAAGGCCAAACATCGAAAGAAGTGGATATTTCTGAAGTTAACAGAAAAGTAACCAAAGCTCTTATGGAAACAGCAACAAAATTAGCTGGGTCTAAGAACAAATTGCATGTGAACAAATTATCAGGAAAAACCAAAATGTTGATGCAAAAAAGAAGAGTGATGAGTACAACTAAAGAAGATGTGACTTCCAAAGTGGAATATATAGAGCTATGCAAGACAGTACGAAAAAGTATCACTGGAGACGTAAGGAAATTCAACTGTGAACTAGTAAGGAAAGCAATTGAAAACAACCAAAGCCTAAAGATAGCAAAGGGACATCTCAGTAAGGGGAAAAAACAGATTATGGCACTGAGAAAAGAAGATGGTTCTGTAACAAGAAATAGAGGCGAAATTTTGACAAGAGTGAAAGATTTCTACTCCAAATTATATGAAAGGGATGATACATGTACTCCAGACATCATGAAAGGTACCAGTACCAGAGTTCTTCCAGTCCTTCCAGCAGAAGTTGCACATGCAATCAAGAACATGAAGCGGGGAAAAGCTCCAGGAGAAGATGGAATTACTGTAGACATCATACAAGAAGCAAGTGGAGAAATCGAAACAGTACTCGCCCAAATTTTCACTCGATGCCTTAATGAAGGGAAAATTCCTGAGGATTGGAACAACGCTACAATGATCTTGTTACATAAAAAAGGTGACATTGAGGATCTTAGGAACTACAGACCTATCAGCCTCCTATCAGTGGTTTATAAAATCTTCACTAAAGTTCTTTCACACCGCTTGAAGGTGACACTGGACTGGCTCAACTGAGAGAACAAGCTGGATTCAGGAGTGGCTACAGCACAATAGATCATATCCACGTACTGAGAGAAATGATTGAAAGAGCGAGGGAATATGAACTTCCATTGTGCATGGCTTTTATCGATTATGAAAAAGCCTTTGATTCGGTGAAACCATCAGCAGTTGCAATGGCTCTGAAATCCTGCGGTATTGAAGATGCATACATTAATATTATTAATAACATCTATGAAAATGCAAGTGCAAAGATTCGGCTGTTTGAAAATACAACACACATAAAAATTGGAAAAGGAGTGAGACAAGGTGACACCATATCTCCGAAGCTCTTTAATGCCACATTGGAAAATGTCTTTCAATCACTGAACTGGGAAAACAAAGGGATAAAGATTAATGGAGATTATCTAACCCACCTTCGTTTTGCTGATGACATAGTCATTTTTGCAACTACCCCATCAGAGCTACAGAGTATGATCCAGGAACTTGCTGACAAGAGTAAAGAAGTGGGATTAGAAATGAACTTTCAGAAGACAAAAGTGATGTACAATGCTTTTACAAGAAATGAAGATTTATCGATTGATGGAGAAAAGCTGGAGATAACGGACACGTACGTTTATCTTGGACAGCAGATATCAAGTGAGGGTCACATTGGTGAAAAAATTAATCGGCGTACAAAACTTGCCTGGAGAGCTTTTGGAAGAAACAGCATAATTTTCAAGAGCAATATGCCATTATGTCTTAAAAGAAAAGTGTTTGATCAATGCATCCTTCCAGTGCTTACGTATGGTGCAGAGACGTGGACCTTAACTAAAAGAGACATACAAAGGCTGCAGACAACTCAAAGTGGCATGGAGAGGTGCATGCTTGGTGTAACCAGGAGAGATAAGAAGAGGAACACGTGGATCCGAAAAATGACAAGAGTGGAAGACATCATGATCAGAGTTAAATCCCTGAAATGGCAATGGGCTGGACATACTGCCAGAAGGACAGATCATCGATGGACAGCCGAAATTTTAGATTGGATTCCAAGGGACAGGAAAAGACCCAGAAGAAGACCACATGGAAGATGGGTGGATGAAATTCGAAAGTATGCGGGAGTGACATGGAGGAGACTGGCACAAGACAGACCGTTGTGGAGGAAACTTGGGGAGACCTTCATCCAGCAGTGGATTGATAATGGTTGACAATGATGATGATGATGATGATGATATTATGTTCACTAGTTTTGGTTATGGATTTTGCACTGAATTATTGAACAATATCTAAGGAATACAGTACATTAATTTTGACTGTTGAAAATCACAATTCTGTGTATTTTTGTCTTTGTTTAGATTGTTCGTGGTTTCCTCCTTGTATGATTTGAAAAAAATGTGCTGGCTTCCGAAAAAAAAGAGCTAGTGACTGAAAATTTTTGGGTTTTGTCTACCCATGTATGTCATATGTAAGAATGTACATGAAAATATCATCTGTGAATGTCATATGTAAGAATGTACATGAAAATATCATCTTCAGAATTTGCACTTTTAACTTAAGCTTTTTGAAAAGTTAAAAAAAAAAAAAAAAAAGGAGCTAAAGAGGAATGTAGCTAGCTACTTTTTTAAAAAAATAGTTGTTGGTAGCTACTTTTCAAGAGTAGCTTTCCAGTCATTGGGTGTGCATAGACATGTGTTTCAAATTAGGGATGAAAGATTACCTAAACTTAAATACATTATAGGTGCCAAGCCGTAGACTGAGACATACACCTAGAACAAGATGGATTGAAGGTGTGAAATCAGCCATTAATGAATGAGGGAGTAGTATAGCAATAGAGATAATTCAGAAGAATATCCTTTTTTTTTTTTTTTTTTTACTGAGGTCAGCACTTAAAAGCACATCTTAAATGACATGCAAGTACACAACTTGAAATAATGAATGAATGAATAAAAATCTGAGTACCTGATGAATTCTGAATTCTATTACAGGAAATTGAAAGTTTGTTGTGGTATATCGTTGTTCAATTTTCGCCAATTTGCGATGAACATACTGTTTACGTGTCTACAATATTTTAATTTGATTGACATTAAATGTCCGTAATTACTGTTTCACACGTTATGCAATTTCAGCAATCGGGAGATTGTTAAATGATGTTAACATAGTATTGGCAATTGAAATCAAGAAAAATAATAAGTATCTGTACTTAAAATATTCGTAGTGGCTGTCGGGGCTTCATATGTACGTCTTCAAAGAATCTGAACTTTTTTCAATTGTGAAGTTTAGGTTAAAATTCATGATATTGTAAAATCTGCACCAGATAAAATTGAACAAGATGCATTTTTACAATGCAGGTAAAAAAATTTCCTTAATAACAACGAAATAAGAAACTGAATTAAAATCTTGTTGAATTTTTTAAAAACGAACTATAATCCCAAAGAGGAAATAATCTTGACTGCGAAGCCCCTCGATAACAACGAAATATGAAGACGAATTATAATTTTGCTGAAATTTTAAAAACGAACAGTCTTGAAAAAGAAATAATTATCCTGATTGCAAAGCATCCAAAAAATAAATCTCCCGACTGCGAAGCACCAAACTAGTTTCTGCTAACACTCATAGCCATCATCAGTGGTAGCTGCACGGACATTGGAATTACCGCACTCACTCGCTCAGGTATGCTGTTGTTAAGGATTTTTTTTTACCTGCATTGTAAAAATTCATCTTGTTTAATTTTATCTGGTGCAGATTTTACAATATCATGAATTTTAATCTAAACTTCACAATTGAAAAAGTTCACATTCTTTGAAGATGTACATATGAAGCCCCGACAGCCACTACGAATATTGTAAGTACAGATACTTATTATTTTTCTTGATTTCAATTGCCAATACTATGTTAACATCATTTAACAATCTCCCGATTGCTGAACTTGCATAACGTGTGAAACAGTAATTACGGACATTTAATGTCAATCAAATTAAAAAGTTTTTGTTGTGGTGTTGATGGTTGAGAGTCGCATCAGAAAAACAATTTCTTATTGTTTCTGTTTTACACATTGTATTATTTAACATTCTTACAAGGAACAAAGAGTGTCCTTAATATATAAATTAACCTGTTTCCTAAGGATTACTTTTGGTATTGTATTATTCTATTGTACAGCTGCAGCTATCCTGAGCTAGTATTAATGTTATTATTATGAGTAAAAAATGTTAGACTCTACCCAGGGATCAAATTATCACATGAGTAAAAAAATAATAGCCTCTACCCAGGGCTCAAAAATTATATTGTCCAACATGCATGAAGCATGTAAAAAACTAGCTTAGTACACAATAAAAGGTTAAAAAAAAAGTAATGTTTTTTTTAATTTCCCAATCGGTTTTCTTACTACTCAAAGACTCCCTCCCTTCCTCTGCTTTATTTAATAAAATGTATCGGGCGTGTTTTGAGAAATTAAATGCCAAACAGATAACTTGAAAAACTAAACTGCCGATAATATGATTGTGCTTTATCTGAAAAGAAAGCTCATGTTATAATAAGCTTTCAAATGGGCTCAATATGAGCTCTGTTAAGCAAGTAGGTCTACAGTTACTGTCATTTTTGATAGACATGGCACACACACAAAAATGCCTTTTTTGTAAATCTCAAAGTCATAACTATAGAAGTATTGTATGTAGGAAGCTAAAATTTTTCACTGATTAGTTTCTCTATAAAGCCTGCAAGTTCACAGAAATTCATGAGAATCAAAAAGGTTCAGGTAAAAAATGTTACTTTTTTGTGTTGATTTGACATAAGACCCATAGGTGAGTTCAAATTTCATTGCTGGGGGACAGTTTATGAAATGCAGTAAAAGTGCTTTGTTTCTTACATTGTATCTGAAATGTTCAGAAAAAATAGTACTGTGTGTGTGTGTGTGTTCAGGCCGGTGGTGCAGTCCTGAAAAACGAAATGGCCTGGCTCTCTGAAGACTAGCCCAGGCGTCATTGATTCCAGCAGATATGGGTGGGAGCCAAGAAACCTTTGAAATGGAATATATATATATACACTGTCTGGTACCCACTTCTTTGGCTATTTCTGAGGTAGTTTCGGTAAACAAAAGGTCTACAGATCTGTGCATACCCGCCATAAAAACAAATAAATAAATAAAATAGAGTGTGAAGAAGAAGAGAAAACATGTGGTTAAGGATTATTTGTATTAAAAAATGTTGATTTTCAATGGGCAATCATTGAATAAATAAATTTAAAAAATGTCTGATTTAGTTAGGTAAAAAAGTAGCCTGGCTTCTTCAAGCTTTGAAAAAAAGTGGCCTGGCGATCGACTGCACCCGATTCAGGCATGTAAAATTTTGGTTCGGGCATGTTACAATTTTGAAATGTTTCCAGCCCTGCCTCTATCTGATGCAGTGTCCAATTTTTAAATTCCAGGAGAAAGTTTTAAAGAAGCAAAATAAGTGCTGCCCCAAGGTTTTTTAAGGTATTGATAATAATATGTCATTGATTTTTTTTCCTTTTGGAACATGTTAAATTCCGTGCCTTTAAACTAATATTTTCCAAGGTAATTTTTGAAGATTGAGTTTTTCATTACAGTTTTGTAAGATTTTTAACTCTGCTAATTTTCAAAGGTAAATTGTCTTCATTAGGCTTGCATCACTGCAATTTACTGTTTCTGTAATAGCTATGGTTGATCCTGTTGGGCCATACTTCTGGTAGTGAAAACCCATGGGTTTATTGTTGGTGGATGCCCCCTTTTCCAGAATTTCAAGCTTTTTTCTTAATTTGCTTTTTATAATACCTTGTCGGTATTCACCGTCCCTTCAATTTTAAGTGATTCCTAGCTCATTTAGTGACCAATTTCTCTTATATGTGTTCCCAACTGATCTGGTTTTATTACTCCTGTATTTTATTGATTAAAATCCACCACATGAGTTTTCAGTCCTGGCTTTCTGTGGCAAAAGATTCCACATATGCATTTTGTTTTGTAAATGACTCTTATACACTGAGTGGCCACTTTATTATGACCACCACCTCAGTACTTCATTGGGCCACCTTTTGCCTTTAATACTGCGTCGATTCTTCGTGGCATGGACTCCACGAGATGTTGATAGGTGGTTTGTGGGATCTGAGACCATGCTTAATGAACAACACTTTCCAGGAGTGTGAGATTGCAGGGCTGTGGATCCAGCTGTCTGATGGCTCGTTCAACTTCATCCCACAAATTCTCAATGGGGTTCAGATCTGGAGATTGTGGGGGCCACCTAAGCAAAGTAAACTCACCGTCATGTTCCTGAAACCAATCCTGTACAATACGAGCACTATGGCAGGACGCATTATCTTGTTGAAAGTAGCCATCGCCGTTGGGATAAACCATCCACATGACAGGATGCACTTGGTCCGCAACGATGTTTAGATATGATGTGCCAGTCAGACATTGATCAACACAAATTAAAGGGCCCAAAGCATGCCAGGAAAACATTCCCCAAACCATAATGTTTCCTCCACCAGCTTGAAGGGTTGTAGCAATGCATTTGGGGTCCATGCTTTCGTGCTGTTTCCGCCAAATTCTCACTCTGCCATCGGCATGATGCAACTGAAAACATGATTCAATGGACCACATAATTTGTTTCCAATTATCGACTGTCCAATCCTTTTGTGAACTGGAGACGTTTTCTTTTGTTAACTGCAAACAGCAAAGGTGTTCGAACAGGCCTTCAGCTGCCATATCCCATCCGATGCAGTGTATGGCGAACAGTGCATGCAGATATCATTTGAGGGGATCCTTGATTAAGATGGTCTGTAATTTGCTGCACTGTTGCCCCTTCTGTTGTCTGTTACCAGTCTGGTCACCCTCCGTTCCACCCAAGCAGTCACTAGTCGATGACCACCACACGTTGCACGTAGAGACCCAGTTTTTTGGCTGACAGTCCAGTCTTTAAACACTTTAACAACAGCTGCTCTGGAACATTTCACAAATGCGGCGGTTTCGGTGATACTCGCTCCATGGCTCCGAGCTCCTACAATCATCCCACGTTGAAAGTTCGTCAAATCGCATTTTTTACCTATCTCGTCCACCAAAACTCACTTCTACTACTGTCGCAAGCACTAAGCTTTCCCTTTTTATACTAGCCTCGCCCTCTGGCGGCAACAGCGTGCAGCCATATCTCATTTGCTTAAAACTGTCAGGTGGTCATAATAAATTGCCCACTCAGTGTATATAAGTGAGGTATCTTTTTAAAATTGTTCAACTTGAGGGGACAATTTTTTGCATTTTTTTTTTCTTACAGCAGTATTCATTCACAGAAACTCTACCTTTTAACATCCCCAAACAGGCATCCTTCTTTCTCTTTACTGCCTCTTCAATCTCATTATTCCACCAAGCATCACCTCTATTGTAGTGCCACAGACCTCCTCAGTAGCAGTGACAACACAGTTCTTAAAACATTCCCACTTCTTTTCTATATCCCTCTCACATGACTTCAGCTCCTTCAGTCGTTCTCTGAGTAAGTTAGAATAACTCTGATATTCAGGGAGCCTTTCAATCTTTATTCTTTCCATCCTAGGCTTCTTCTTATTCCTTTTTTTCCAACCAACATTCAGTTTTACTCATGACACTACCAAGTAATGATCAGAGCCAACATCCGCACCTCTCATCACACGAGTGTCAACAACTAAGTGTTTCAGACGCTGATCATGGACAACAAAATCTATCAAACTCTTTTAACCAAAAGTACGATTTTCCCAAGTATGACACTGTCCTGTTAGCAGAGAGCAAAAGTGAGTTGCAGAGTATGTTGTCCCGGATGTACGAAGTTTGCATGAAATTCAAACTGAGTATAAATAAGGGATAAACTAAAGTTATGGTTTTTGAGTGAGGAACTGGTAGTACTGAATGTAATAAAAGTCTAAATGGCACAGTGATTGACCAGGTGAATGAGCTTGTGTATTTAGGAAGCATGTTTGACAGAAAGAACAAATTGCATGGTGAAATTAGTAGGCAGGTGAACTCGTCATTGAAAGTCATAACTGCTGATGGGTTCTCAAGAGAGTCCCACATGGTTGTGTATGAAAGTGTAATTGTTCCTACTCTGATGTATGGTAGTGAAACCTGGGTACTACAGAAGAAACATAAGAGTTGTTTGTGTGCTGGAGAAATGCGTTACTTATGGGGGGTTTGTGGCAAGACTCGTTCTGGTCGTGTGGGGAATGAAGATGTGTTGCAGATGTGTAATGTCAAGCAAAATGTTGTTAGCAAGGTGGAGACTAATATGCTTTAGTGGTTTGGGCATGTTGAAAGAACGAGTGACAAGATGCTTACTAAGAAATTTTTTTTAGTCCAAGTGACAGGAAGGAAAGGCAGAGGAATGCCAAGGAAATCATGGGAAGATCAGATTCAGGAGTGTCTGCATAAGAAAAAGATCATGAGTGTGAAGTACAGAAGATCTTGTGTGTGTCGTGTGATGGATGTCAGTGAAGCCCGAGTTTTATGTCAAGATCGCTGTAAATGGAGAAGTTTGATACCGCAACAATAAGTAAATAATCAGTTAAAAATTATCTGGTAGTTTGTTTTTCTTTGTGGAGCTAACCTCTGAATCCCAGAGAACAGCTTAGTGATATCAGTGGCAGCTTTTGGGTGGAGACAAGGGAGGCAGTGCCTTCTCAGAATTTTAAGACTATTTGTTAGAATTATTTGTTTTGTTCATTCAGTACTTTTGGGTATAGGAGAGCAAACATTTATGCTAGTTAACTCTTTTGAAATAAATGTCGTTTATGCGTTCATTAGGTTTTTTAAATTGATGCTTTTCGAAAACAATTGGTAACGCGTAGTTGCGAATTGTCCTCAGCTTGCGATCTCCGTCCTTGAGGCAGAAAGCGAAATGCCTCTCGTACATTTTGCGCCAAACCTATTTATTCCCACTGAATCAGTAGATATGAAGGTAGGCGGTGGAACTGCGAACACAAACAGCGCATGTGCACCGTGGACTTCCTGTGAGGCAGATGTCATCTTGCCTCATGGGAACAGCTGTTTCCCTGTAGGCAGCTCTGCTGTGTTAACTCCTCATTCTGACAGCTTCGAGCGTCATTACATAGTGTCTTCTTCCTAGTTGCTTTTCTTTCACACTAATGTTTGTGTAACTAATTTTATTTATGTTTTATGAAGAGTTGGTTATCAGACCATGACCTCTGCTTCAAACATATCTAATATGGTGGATAGCTTACCGGAAAAGCCTTTCAGTAGAAGAGATTTTGAAGAACAGAATCAAATTAAAAATGATGGTAAGCCTACACCTGAAATGAAAAAGATGACTTCAAAAGGCAAAACTTCAAACAGAGGTTTTAATACTGACTGGTACAGAAAAGCACAATGGCTAATTGGTAGTGAGTCAACGAACAAACTATATTGTTGCCCATGTTTGCTGTTTCCTGTGAGTGGCAATGAAGTCTGGCAAGAGAAAGGCTTCAATGATTTAAAAAATTTATTACATGCTTTGGACAGACACAAAAAGTGTAAAGATCACATTCTGGCAGTTGTTAAATTAGAGTTGCTAGGCAAAATAAGGATAGACTACTCTCTCAATGAAGCGAAGAGAACAAGTGACTTACGTCATAATGAAAAAGTAAAAAAGAATCATGATGTAATGAAGAAGTTGATTGATATTACAACACTACTGGCCCGGCAAGAGCTCCCATTTCGTGGACACGATGAGAGCGAAGTCTCTGAAAATATTGATTTACTCTCCAAGAGTGACGAAACATTGAGAGTGTTTATGGAGAATATTACATTTTCAGGAACTTCAAAAACAATACAGAATGATTTAATCGAATCAGTTGCTCATATAGTTTAGAATGAAATCAATGCAGATATTGAAAATGCCCAGTTTTTCTGTTGGCAGACTGATGAAGTGACAGACATTAGCTCCCATGCACAAGTATCAATTATAGTTCGATTTGTGAAAGATGGAGTACCAGTAGAAAGATTTTGGGGATTTTTGGCGTAAGTTCTGATCAGTGTGCTACTTCGCTTAAAGAATTACTGCATCGTGAGCTGGAAAGATTTAGCTACAAAGAAAAACTAGTTGCACAGACATATGATGGCGCAGCAGTGATGGATGGCATCAGAGCTAAATGGTTTGCAAGCAAAAGTGAAGTGTGATGCCCCTCAAGCATTATTTGTTCATTGCTACGCACACAGGCTGAACTTAGTTTTAAGCAGAGCAGCGTCAGTGTTGAAGGAATCACGTATTTATTTTGCAAATTTAAATGCAATTTGTGCATTCTTTTCCAAATTGACAAAGTGTTCTTTTCCAAATTGACAAAGCGTGTTCATTTACTAGAATCTGTTGGTGGATCCAGACCACTTCGTGTATCTCAGATCAGGTGGAACTTCAAATCTCGTTCAGTGTCTACCATAGCTGACCACAGGTGCCTGCTAATTGAAGTATTTGAAAAAATTGAGGATGATTCCAACTTTGATGATGAGACAATTCACGAAGCAGCAGGACTAAAACGGTGGCTCCAAGATTTTAATTTCGTTTTTCTTCTCTTCTCATATAAAAAAATATTTGATTTAACTGAGGTTACTTTCTCTGTACTGCAATCAAATAGTTCCCATGTTGCTTATGTGAAAAATTGTTGTACTTTCAAGAACAGAGACAGTTTGATGATCTCTATTATAACGTGTGCAGTGAGGTTGGTTCTCCAAATAAAAGATTTAAAGGAAGCAATGATATTCCACCCACCGTGCAATACAGAAGACTGTATTATGAGGTAATAGACAATGTTACAACTCGGTTAAACTGCCAGTTTTTTGACATTGAGAAATTAAAATTTCTTCAGGTGGTTGATGTACACTGCTTTGAAGCTCAATCTAGAACTTTTCGTGAATACTGTTTTAAAGCTCTGCTTCAAACTTATGAAAAATACTTTGACAGCACCAAACTGCATAGTGAGCTACAGCTTCTGTATTCAGACAGAGATCTGTGGAACAATGCCAAAAGTACAACAGAACTTCTATCTGCCATATACAATAATAATCTAGCACAGGCACTACCAGAGCTATTTAGACTTCTTTCCCGCGTAGTAACAATTCCTGCAACATCTGCCTCTGTGGAATGCAGTTTCTTGTGCCTGAAGAGGATAAAAAACTACAAGAGAAACTCCATTGGGCAAGAAAGGTTGTCAAGTTTATCAGTGTTTTGTCCATCGAGAAGGCACTTGTGAAGAGGATGGAAGCAGAACAGACATGGTGTGACCATATAATAAATCACTTCGCCAAACAGAAAGAATGAAAGATAGACCTCATATACAAGACAATATAAGTGTAAGGTAAGCTTTCTCTCTTGCTGTATAGGTAAACGCTGTGTGCAAAAGTCTCAAAACTTTTTTTTTTTTTTTTTGGCGTCAGTGAAGGTAGAGGTGTACATAGAATTTCATTTGAGATGAAAAATATGTATAGTTCAGTCTTGCTTTTTATCTTCTGTTGATCTCTTTAATAAAAATCTATTTCGATGCAATATACTTCATATTCAAACTGGCTAAACAGTTCCCAAATAGTCCAACAGGGCAATTCAGACTGAACAAAATATATTTAGGTGAAGGCCCAGAGTCTTATATAAACAGGTTTTGTGTTGGTCTTAAAGTCATGTAAAACATGCATTTCCGGTAAAATCTTTATGAATCTTTTCACGGGTCACGTTACTTATTTCATACTTCGCACGAGAAAGTAAATAAAAAAAATGGCATTAAATTGAATAAATTTATCATGAAAGAAATACGGGATTACACCATATAATACAAATTTTGAAGATGACAATCCGATTTTTGGCATAAATGTGACAAGGATGGTAAGTCAGATAATATCCAAAAACTTTAAAATTTTCATCGTCCTGGAGCGGGACTCGAACCTGCGTCTCTCAGATAGCACCCAGGTATGCTAACCACTACACCACCCAGGACAATGAAAAGTTTCAAGTTTTCGGATATTATCTGACTTACCATCCTTGTCACATTTACGCCAAAAACGGATTGTCATCTTCAAAATTTGAATAAATTTATTTGAATCCAGGCTGAAAAGTAGTTTGCCTCCCCAGCAATTTTGGCCACGGGCCACCACTGAGTGATATGTATGTATGTATTTTTATTTGTTTTTAATGGAGCAAATTTGATGATGTACTTTTGTACTAATTTTTTTTTTAAAGATTCAAATGGACCATTATGGTAGGTAGTTTTTCTGGTGAATATTACTTCTTTACTAGGTAAAGTATTCTATTTAAACCTGTACAAAAAAAATGTAAAAAGTACAACATACAACTTGCATCATATCTTAACAACACAGTTAAAACGTTTCTTCTGAAAATTAAGTAATTGTGTGTATTCATGTAATACACTGTCGGACAATTGCTAAGGACGGATGACAATAGCAACCATAAAATGCAAGGCAGGAAAATGTGGAAATTAGCATAAGTGCGGGATACAGTAAGACGTGTTGTGCATATGCAAATTTTGGATTGCCGAACTTGTTCGTGACGTCATAGCGCTGATAAGAGATATAAAGGATTTGACGCGTATTGACCGTTGTTGTTCAAACGCAAAGTTGAAAGAGAAAGAATCAATTGACGAACTTGCAATTTTCAGTATGTCTTCCCGACATCACCTAGATGATTTTACGCGTGGCCGTATTATTGGCAAGATTGAAGAAGGGCGAAAAATAACAGATGTTGCCAGGGAGTTCGACGTCAGCCACAGTGTTGTTTCAAGGCTTTGGTAATCATTTCAAACAAATGGAGAGTGTAGCAAACGTCACGGGGGAGGTCGTGTTCGCAGTACGACACCTGCAGAAGATTGGTACATAGTGCTATCAACAAAAAGACACCGGCGCAGCACAGCTAGTGAGGTAGCCAATCAGTTTATGGCTGCTACTGGCAAGCGGATCTCCCGAAAAACTGTCGCCAGACGTTTGCATGAAGGACTATACGCCCGCCGCCCTGTTGTGTGCATCCCATTGTCCAGACATCACCGTACCTCCCGTTTGCAATGGTGCCATCAACATCGCAATTGGACTGATAACGACTTGTCTGCTGTCCTCTTCTCAGATGAGAGTAGATACAGTCTATCCTCTGATTGTCGACGACAACTGATCTGGCGTGATAGTGGTACTGCATATTGTCCAGCAAACATACAGGAAAGGGACCGATATCCGACATGTAGTGTCATGGCATGGGCTGGCATCATGATCAATGGCCGTACGTCCCTCTATGTGCTTCCAACTGGGACTATGACTGGCCAACAATACATTAATGATGTTCTGCTACCTCATGTTCGCATGTTCCGTGGTGCTGTCGGTGATAGATTCATTTTCATGGACGACAACGCAACATGTCATCGAACAGTCGCTGTCCAGGGGTGTCTTGAGAGCGAGGATATTCAACGCCTCGTAGGGCCAGCACGTTCTCCAGATTTGAATCCCATTGAAAATGTGTGGGATGTTTTGGGGAGGAGTTTTGCTGGTCGCCAATGCCCTTCAATAAACAAGGACACCCTAATCCGTGCACTGACAGAGGAATGGGATAAATTACCCCAACAGCTGCTTGATAATGTTGTGCAAAGCATGACACGACGTGTGGAATCTTGCATCGCCCTCCATGGTGGCCATATCCCGTATTGACATCTTACGCCGGAACGCCTGCGGACGGTAATTGCATTTTTTCACGTTTACGTATTCTGCACAAAATGGCCTGTTTGTCCCTTGAACACGTTCCAAAGCCTTCTGGATTTCAGAGCACAATAAATTGTCTTTCTTGTAATGTCCTGGCATTCTGACATTATTTTATTTCACTTGGCATCAAACCACGCTTACTTTTTTATGCGCTATATAGCCGTTTATGATCCGTCCTTAGCAATTGTCCAGCAGTGTATTAAGTTGTACTTAAACAATGATGTACTAATTATAACTTTTTCTGGGATTAACTAAGGATTTGCAGCACAAGCTAAGTAAAAAAAATCACATTGAAATAATGCTTTTGCACTTTTTATTGAAATCATATTTCAGTTTTAATAGTCTGCTGCTCTTGTAAGCTTATTTACAAATGCTGATTTGTCCCTTTTCTTTTAATTTTTCCAGTTTATCATTGGATGGAAGTTAATGTGAAAATGCGCCTGTTAAACTTAGGAAAACCATCTGAGGTTACAAAGCTTAATGAAACTATGGCAATTGAGCTAGGAGCAGAATTATTAGGTGAAGCAACGATTTTTGCTGTGGCTGTATTTACACTCACAGCTGAATATGTCAGGTCATCCCGTAGTGAAAAGGCTAAACTTGCTGCTACAGAAGATCGTTTTAAAGCATTAGAAAATGACGTAGAAGAGCTGAGATTTATTGTTGAAAAGCAGGAAGTGGAAATTAAACATCTTCACAGGTTGCATTGTGCCTTAGAAGATAAATCAAGTAAAAAGAAATAATGAATAGTAGAATTTTGTTTTCTGTATAAATTATAAAGATGTAGAATGAAATCATGGAATGTAGATACAAAAGCAGAAAGGAAAATTTAGCTGAATATCATGTTGTCCAAAGCATATGTGTAGACCGATTTAACTGGCAAAATATAAGTATTATGTATAATTTTGTGGTCCAGTATTTTTTGTAGGTGTTTAAGCCTTCATAGAGTTAATTGTGTTCATGTATATTACAACTTTGTGGCAAATGTGTGTTATTGATTATGAAAGGATCAATGGCAGAAATTTAGTTTTGACTTAATTATTTAATGAAACTGCTGTTCATTTCAAGAAAAGAAATATATAATGTAACAGTCACCATTTAAATAGTAACACTATACTAGTGATACGATTAATTGGCGTAGGAAATAGACACATAAGTGTTTCCAAGCTTTCGCACAACAACCACATGGCTTTTTCAAGGAAGTTTCTGTCTAACTTCCTTGAAAAAGCCATCTGGTTGATGTGCAAAAGCTTGGAAACACTTGTGTGTCTATTTCCTACGCCAATAAATCAGATCACTAGTATAGTGTTACTATTTACTACTTAATTGGTGTACTGTACCTCATTATCAATTAGTCTCCATTTTTTTTTTTTTTTTTTTTGTGGTACTTTCTGATTAACAGCACCTACGCTAGCTTTAGGTACAAAAGTGACCCACAGATAGCAGCATGCCACAAATGACTCATTTTTTTTTATACTAAGAAGATATAAGCTTCTTGTTAAAATATAAACAATGCTTACTTACAAATACAAACATAAAGCTTTGAATTTGTGAAATGTAAGGCTTTCATCATAGGAATACAAGTTCCTTAGAACCAGTTATAAACTTACAAATAAATATTTTGTTTGCAAGATTTAACATTACACTTCCAGAATGTATGGGATCCAAAATACATCATTTCATGGCTATCACTACAATAATGTAGCAGTTGAATAAATGTTTTTTTTTTTCTTCTTGAAAGAAAGAAATGGATTACTTTTCACTTCTAGGTATTTTCTAGATTTTTATGACAGAAGCAAAAACATGAATTTAAACAAATCAAAGAGCTAAAAGAAGACAGCTACAACACCGCACAACCTCCCTTCAAATCCCACAATCCCACACAAAACAAAATGGTGTTTCTACAAACAGTTGCATGTCATCATTTTCTGTTTGTTGTGATGTCAATTTTTGGTGTATTGTCCTTTGTGGGTTGCTTTAGCAAATTGGCCTCATTAATCCAAAAGTACCATTTTTTTTTATTTAATTTATTTCCAAAGTTGTATTTTCAGCACAAAATCCTTTCTTACTTGTTTCACTGAAAGTTCTGTTTTTCACAAAGGAAGAATTTCAATTTAAATTACACCATGAAATCCATATAAAATAATTACCTTTTATTATACGTAGTTTCTTTTCCAAACCACTAAGGAAGATTACTTTTTTTCCACATAATGTGGTGCAGAAATGTCATCCTTGCCTTATGTTCATTATATTCTACTGTGGGCCTTGCCTTCTATGGATTCCAGGAGGTAGTTTTTCTCTTTATAATGCAAATCCATTATCTCAAAAACTTTTAAATGTTTCAAGATTTTGCAATATTTTCTTTTAATTTTTCAGAGATAGGTGTTAACTATTCTAATGCGTTACAGTTGTTTGTTATAACCTGATTTTTGATGAACAAAAACAGTAAGATGATTTAGCAGCATTGGAACAGTGTGCATTTTTATAAACCCATCTTTAAAAGCAAAAAGGTAAAAAATGCAAGCCTAAAAGTGTTTTAAGATGTGGGTTTTGCATTTCAAAGAACAGCATTACAAGTTGAGGATTCCTTATCCAAAATGCTTTGCAGCCAGAAAAATTTTGGATTTTTTCAGTTTTTGGAGAATTTGCATACAGTATACCTATATAATGAGATTTGCTTGGTGATGAAAATTACTTTTCACTGGACATCAAATTTTCAAGTCTAAACACTAAATCCATTTATTTTATTTCAAGAAATTAAAGTTAACAATACATTCATTCAAGAAATAAAGTACTTACTTTCATTCAAGAAAAATGAATCAGCAAACTGAGTCATTTATGAACAATTTTTCAATTAAAAGAATCTATTTCTGCCAAAGAGTTGATTCTTTCACATAATTGGTCAAAATTACTTTTTACTAGACATCAAATGTTCACCAGGGCATTTTGGTTAGGTTCATGTTCTGGTCAGAAAACAAGCATATTCAGAAGTGTAAAAAATACACGAAATGCCAGGAATGTTTTCAAACCAACTTATCGAATAACCAAGAAAAACTTTTTTCCATAAGATTTAAAACTAAATTTAACTTGAAAATTGTTCACTGAACTAGAAGAGTCAATGAATGGCACAAATAGATCTGACTCTGAATAGTTTTGCAAAAGTAATTCCTTGTGGAAATCATTCACAGAAGTCAACGAACAACACAAAATAATTCAACTCAGAACTGATTTGCAAGAGTCATTACCTGCAGAAATTGTTCTTCAGAAGTGTCAACAAAGGATTCAGTGTGAACAAATTAATTAAATTGATTTAGTGAGTTGAACAGAAAAAATCTGTTTGGGCATCACTACAGCAGAAAAGAGCATCAGATACCCACCCAGGGATCTGAGATCATGTGTTGTAGCCGTCAGAGTGTACAGAGACCTGTGCAATGCTGGGAATATTCCCAGAACCTTCTTGAATTTTTCATTTGTGACGTCATATCAAAGTTCAAAAAAAAAAATGTTGAATATTACACTTTTTGGTTTTGGGTTGTTGTTGTTTTTTTTCAGATAAGGGTTCCTGTTTTACAGGGTGTCCAGATAGAAGGTATCCAAAATAAAAAAAAATTACATCTCAGAAAGTATGTATTATATTCACTTTTGGTTTGTAGCATGACAGAGGTAATCATTCCAAGTTTTTACTTCATGTGCCACTCATGTGCATGAGTCAACTGGTATCCATGCATGCACCAGTTCATGGCGGCATCCTGACTGACAAGCTCAGTCAGAATGTCAACACTGCAGGAGAAGGTTACATGCATGTTGTGGCTTGCTGAATTAAAGTCTGTTGCTGTTGTTCAGCATCGTTTTAGAATGCAATATGGACGAAAACCTCCAACATAGAAAGGCATCCAGTTCTGGGACAACAAACTGAGGACTTCCAGAAGTCTGTTATGTGAGAAGTCTCCTCGAAAGCCATGGACGTCTAAAAAAAATGTCAAACACATCAGAAAGGCATTCCTGCAAAGTCGGCACAAATCAGTTTGGGTAGCTTCCTGCAAAGTCGGCACAAATCAGTTTGGGTAGCTAGCTCACAAATAAACCTTCCATGTTCAATGGTGCACAATGTTGTACACAAGCTGCTTCATCTAAGGGCACATAAGATTAAAATACTTCTGGCACTGAAACTGAATGACTATGTTGCATGCACAGACTTCGCTGTAGACATGGAATTAATAGACATAACGCTCAATGTCCTCCACCAGGTGTGCTTCTCAGATGAGGTGATCTTTAATTTTAGTGGGTCTCTGAATCAGCACAACTGTAGGATTATGGGTAATGAAAATCCACATGTCAACTAAAGACAGGCAGCACCAAAGTTGATGTCTGGGTTGGCTTGATGCACAATAAGATGATCAGACTTTCTTCTTTTCGAAAGAAACTGTCCCTGGGATCTCGTACCTAAGCATGCTGGAACTGTTTGCGCTACCACCTCAAACCATATTTTAAATCACTTACTCAAGGCTTTACCCAGATATGTTTATTTAATTATAGTTCCAATTGAAGAATCTTCATTTAATCTTCCTTTCCTCTGAGTTTCTATGCGTTTTTTACAGACGTTTCTGGCCCCTGAATTTTTGTCAAGGCCGTTCTCAATATATAGAAGGATCATCAAAAGTTTTTACATATGAAGAATTTAAATTTTGTTACCAGGTTTTTTAAAACCTGGCAACAAAATTTAAATGTTTTTAGACATGGCAACAAAATTTAAATTCTTCAGATGTAAACAAAACTTTTGATAATCCTTCTATACATTGAAAACAGGCCTCGACAAAAATCCAGAGGCCAGAAACATTGTAAAAAAACCAAAGGAACTCAGAGGAAAGGAAGATTAAATGAAGATTCTTCAAGTGGAACTAGAATTAAATCAAACCATCTTTCAACACAACGGGGTGCTGCAACATTTCAGCCTCATCATTAGGGATCACCTGGATTGCAAGATGCCTGGGAGATGGATCGGCACAGGAGAACCAATTGCTCGGCCTCCTCAGTCACCAGATTTAACCCTAATGGAGTTTTCCCTGTATGGTTATGTCAGAATTTGCCAGATCAAGATCACCAAACTTCAGCACCTGAAAGCTCACATAACTGACACTGTGGCTACTGTTACACCAGCCATACTTCAAGCAACATGGAATGAGGTTGACTGTCATTTGGATGTTTGTCAGGCCACCAAGGGTGCCCATATTAAAATTCATTGAGACAATTATAGTGAGTTAAACTAAAAAGGTATTTTCATATTTGTAGTCCCTGCAAAGCATAAGTAGTTCATTGAGATGGATAAACCTCACCTAAAATGATAATGTTTTATTTTATTAAAAAAATATATAAATAATAAGTAAATGAATCATCATATTGAATTTTTATTGAAAAAAGTACGTATGTTTATATAAAATTGAAAAATGCAACAACTGATTGACAATTCATGTAAAATTTACAAATATATAGTTGAACATCTCTGTCAAAGTACCACGTATGCATGAATACTGTTCAGTTCTTCGTGTTCTTCCATTTCCAACAGGGCAATGGGATCAGTTATGAATATTGGTCTGATCCAGTTAATTACATCCACTCCAAACTGAAAGATAACAGCAAAATGTATCAGATATGCAATAAAAGTATAATTTGGCAGTTTATAATTCACAAAACACAACAAACTTGAACATCCCACTGTGTCCCAACTTTAAAAAGGGCTGTTTTTGAGGGAAATTTTACATAAATGCAAAAGTTAATTTTGTGTGCTACTACTCTACGAAATAAGTCATCTCCCTGCATAAAACCACATAAATACTTTATAGATTTATCATGAGATAGCTCTGTTGACGTATTCAGTACAGGTTAACATAGACAAAATCTAGCAGTAGGCTACCAAACAAACAGAAGCACCCAAAATCAACAAAGCCCTACAATGATGAAGTTTACGAATTTGAAGAACTTTGAGAACGTTTTGTCTGTCTTGAGTTGGAAACCTAGTCAGGGGCAGATCCAGAAGTTTGATTTGGGGTGCAGCGGTATCAGTCAAAGAAAAAGAGAGACTTTCAAACAGAAGTCATCGCTCTTTCCACATTTATAAGTGAGTCACTGTGGAAAAACGTTACAAAATGTCTTCAAGTTGAGTGCACATGTCTCGTAATTCCTGCTATAACATAATTATTTAAGGATGTGGGATATAAAATATTTCAATTATTATAACCTGTTCAAAATGATTGCACTTACCTAATATGACACAATTGGGAAGGTTATTGTTGGCGTTTTTACTCGCAGGTATCCATCTTGGGCGTTCAGGAGTTGGCAGTTTCGTGCAGACTAAGTTCATAGAACGAAAAACACTCGCAGGTTCATATGAAAACTTACAACCAGAGTCGAGATTCAAATAAAAAATTAAGACGAAGTGTACACTGTATATAGCCTTTTATGTCATTGATCATTATCTCTTATCGACGTCATCTTCATGTAAAATCAAGCTATAAAAGAGCTTTCATAGTTACACCAAGACCAAGAGATTTGCATAAAATTTGGATAGAAAGCAAAGAATTACTTGTAATGAGCACTCACTACTTAAACACTACCAGACTAGTTTCAATCCGTTTACATCACAGTCGTCTTCAGTGGTACAACTATCATCGGTCGATGTTAAGCAAGGTTGGTACTAAGTGCCAACTTCCACGTATCATTCCTGACTTGGATATTCCACGTCGACAGATCACATCTGTGTTCCCATAAACGTCTGCATACGTGACTATGTTGCGATGCGCCATCTATCAGGTTGGCTATAAATTACAATTGTTATCTTTCTAATTATTCAGATTCAAATTTCTCCTTGACTTATTTTATTTTTTACTTTTTTCTTTTCTTGCTCAACTAGATATTTCCAAGGGTATGGGATTTCCATTGGTGTTTACGAATTACAATTCTCGGGTCTTTTCAGTAGTAATAGCCTTTGACCATAGAATCTGATTATGTTTTTAGTGTGTTGTCAGAATTTTGATGTTTTCCCAATCTGGTGTTAGTTCCTTATCCATGCAGTGCTGTATTAGTGAAGTCTTTACTTCTTTTCATGTCCAATTTGTATAATAGACTTGCAAATCGACTGAATGAACATTATACAAATTGGACAAGAAAAGAAGTAAATACTTCACTAATACAGCACTGCATGGATAATGAACTAACACCAGATTGGGAAAACATCAAAATTCTGACAACACACTAAAAACATAATCAGATTCTATGGTCAGAGGCTATTACTACTGAAAAGACCCGAGAATTGTAATTCGCCAACACCAATGGAAATCCCATAACCCTTGGAAATATCTAATTGAGCAAGAAAAGTAAAAAATAAAATAAGTCAAGGAGAAATTTGAATCTGAATAATTAGAAGGATAACAATTGTAATTTACAGCCAACCCGATAGATGGCGCATCACAACATAGTCACGTATGCAGACGTTTATGGGAACACAGATGTGATCTGTCGACGTGGAACATTCAAGTCAGGAATGATACGTGGAGGCACTTAGTACCAACCTTGCTTAACATCGACCGATGATAGTTGTACCACTGAAGATGACCGTGATGTAAACGGATCAAAACTAGTCTGGTAGTGTTTGAGTAGTGAGTGCGCATTACAAGTAATTCTCTGTTTTCTGTCCAAATTTTATGCAAATCTCTTGGTTTTGGTGTGATTATGAAAGCTCTTTTATGGCTTGATTTTACGTGAAGACGACGTCGATAAGAGATAATGATTTTAATTACACTGAATATAGCTGTGATGGCCGGCCAGGAGAATGCCGTATGCCGTTCTTTCGTTACTTTTCCGCATTCATGATTCTTACTTTACCCTTACATTATCCATCACCTTTTTCGTAAAATAAGATGGCTTCATTCTTTCATGACAAGAGCTTTATTAAGAAATCCTATCAGAACATATATATATACATTTATTTACAAAGTGATTTTCACTTTCCGTGGGTGACCACGAGCAGCGTCCATTGTGCCTCCTACTCTCTCAGTGTCCTGCCATCCTCTCCCGCTTTTTACAACCCTCTTCCCGACCATCCGCCTTCGGGCACGTCCAACCTCACCAACCTTTGGCGATTCTCCGAAAAATCCCTTTTCCCATCTCAATTTTTATATTGTCCCTAACCTCGCTTTACCCTTCTTAGAGCATCGTGGTTCGTGGTCACCCGGAAAAGAAATTTACATCATGAGTGGCATTACAGGAGTTTTACATTTTGGAAGGATCATGACAACAACCCCTTCCTTCAAGGTTTATTTCATAACTTCTGGTTATAAAAAAATCAACTTTGAGATCCTAAAAATGTGTAACAGAGTATATAGTATTACTTGGTTAATTATTATAGCATGTAACAGTATTATTAGTCTTGAATTTCAGTTTCTCTTTCTCTCCACATATATATACACATTTGCATCTCGCATTGCTCTTCATTTTAAATTTCACTTTTTCGCTATATACAGTACATGTACTTCGGAGTAATATGTCACTCCCAATTAATACTTCCATGCAAGCAAGTACCTTTACCCTGCACAAGTATTGCTGTCCGTAAGTAATCTGGTAAGGCTATCTGCATTACAGTGTAACTTGCCTGCCCTGTGCGAAATACTGATATCGTATCTTTGCAAAGCTAATGCCCACCTCTGCAACTTC
The DNA here is from genome assembly GCA_039090855.1 of Macrothele yani. Lineage (NCBI taxonomy): Eukaryota > Metazoa > Arthropoda > Arachnida > Araneae > Macrothelidae > Macrothele > Macrothele yani. Next base: position 58,319,011 of record CM077028.1, read on the forward strand.
GGTCCCTGAGGGCATCCATCTGTCAGGTACGATAAGGGATTATGATCGGACCTTATATTTACCCTTGTACCAAAAATCCAATGCTCAAATTTCTTAAGGGCCCAAATAATTGCATATGCTTCCTTTTCTATCGTACTCCATCTTACCTGAGTTTGAGTTAGTTTTTGGCTGATGAATGATATCGGTTGATACTTACCTTCCGCATCCTCTTGAGATAAGCATCCTGCAACCGCAATGTTGGAAGCATCAGTATCCAGGTAAAACGGTTTTCCAAAATCGGGAGCATACAAAGTTGGTGCTCTGCATAATTGCTCCTTTAATGACACAAATGCGTTTTCTTCACTTTCCGACCATGGAATTTTATTGGGTACTTTCTTGGCTGTAAGGCAAGTTAAAGGATACGCTGTTTCTGCAAAATTCTCTATATGGTCCCAATAATAGTTAAAAAGACCTAAAACAATTCTTTCTTCGTGGTTGGTCGGGCTATGTCTTCTACTGCTTTCAATTTATTTGGGTCAGGCTTTATTTTACCTGATCCCACCAAATGACCTAAAAACAATACTTCTTTCTTTCTAAAACAACATTTATCCTTATTAGCAGTAAAACCTAAATTTTCTAATTCTTTCAGAACTAAGTCCAAATGTTTGAGATGCTCCTCATATGTGGTTGAGAAAACAGCCACATCATCTATATACGCACAGGCGTATGGTTGATGTTTTACCAATGCCTTGTTCATTGTTCTTTGAAATGTAGAGGCAGAATTTTTTAAACCAAATGGCATTACTGTAAACTGGTACTGACCATTATGCATCGCGAATGCAGTAAAATGCTTACTTTCTTCAGCCATAGGAATCTGCCAGTACCCTCTCAATAAATCGATTGTACTAATAAAGTTAGCTCTTCCAACTTTTCTTATCATATCAGATGCATTTTCCATGGGAAAGGCATCTGCTATAGTACCTTTATTTAATGCCCTATAGTCCACGCACAAACGAAGCTTCGAAGTCTTCTGTAATACACAAACCACGGGGTGTGCAAATTCACTATTACTTTCTTCAATCATACCATTCTCTAATAATTCCACAATTTGCTTATTTACTGGTTCCTTAAAGGCTTCTGGTATTTTGTACAAATGCACCTTACTTTGCTTAAAATGTTCCTCCAACTTTATCTCATGCTCCCCAATTGTTGCTCTTCCAGGTCTTCCCGAAAAGAAAATCTGTCTTTTCTTCAAAATATCCTGCAGTTGTTTCTTTTGTTTATTTGTCAACTCTTCCATGCCAGGAAGTTTTACTTCACTAATAGATTTTTCAACTTCAGTAGAACCAGGTACATGATTCACTTCTCCAAATAAACAATCTTTAAACATCACCCCAATTGCTTGTACTCGGGCTTGAAAATGACGTATTTTATTAATATGCACATGTCTTTTCGTACCATCCGGACATTCTACCAGGAAACTATGTTGGGATTTTTTTCAATCACCGTGGCAGGTCCCGTCCATCGTGCATATAATTTATTTGTACTATCTGGAATCAATAAAATCACTGCATCTCCCACTTCGAAATTCTTATCTTTAGCTCTCTTGTTGTACTGCTTTGCATAGGCCTCCTGTTTTATTTCTGCAGAAATTCCTGCCTTTTCAACTGCCCTCTCTAAATTTTGTTTCAATTTTTCCAAATATTCACATGTTGGGATTGCCAGATCCTTCGGGATGTACTCATCACCCTCCCAATTATTTTTCAAAGTAGAAAGTGGTCCAGTAGGTTGTCTTCCGTACAAAAGAGTATAAGGACTAACTCTGGTTGTTGCATTAGGCACTTCCCGATAAGCCCATAATAAATATTGCAGATGTTTATCCCACTGTTTAGGGCTGTCTCTTATCACATGGTGCAACATTTTCTTCAGGACGCCATTCCATCATTCACAACATCCGTTGGCTTCTGGATGGCCAGGTGTAGACATTCTCGGGGAAATCCCCATTATTCTTACAAATTCGTGCGTCATTTGAGATGTAAAATTGGTACCTCTGTCTGTCACAATAACTTTCGGAACACCCGTCCTCATGAATATTTCTAATAGAGCTTCACACGTGGCTTTCGCTGTGAGTGATTTTATAGGAATCGCTTCAGGCCACCTACTATGCATATCTATAGCACAAAGAATGTACTTATGCTGTCGTGCTGATGGTGGTTCTATTGGACCAATTATATCAACATTGAGCACCATGAATGGATGTTCTGGGCGCTGTATAGGTGTTATAGGTACTCTATCTATTTTTTTCACAGGAGCTTTCAGCTGGCAATTAGTACACGAATTACAGTACTCCCTTACATCATTCTTCAATTTTGGCCAATTAAATGAGTTTCTAATTCTTTCCGAGGTTTTCCTTACTCCTAAATGTGCTCCAAATATTGATGAATGCGCCAACTGTAATATTTCTTTTCTGCGTGATTTAAGAACAATAAGTTGCCATACCTTCTGCCCTAAAACTTCATCTACTTTATAAATCACTCCATCTTTGACCTTATATTTGTTTTTTCCTTTTCTCGTGTCTTCCCAGGCTTGTTTTAAAGTTTTACATGATTTTTGTTCTTCTCTAAACATATTCGACTCCGACATGTGTTCTTCAATATCTCTCTTCTCCTCACTCGAATTTCCTAATTCTTCTTTTCCCTCCTCCTGGGTTTCGCTATTTCCATTTTGAGTATCCCCATTTACTTCCGTCGTGCCTTGTACTTCATTTACTCCTCCTCTAATTTCTTCATTCATTTTTCTTTCATCCCATTCCTTGTTTGTTTCCACGGCCATAGCTTTGTTTTCTTTTATCCTCTCTTCAGCTAAATTATCCTTATTCATCTCATTTTTCCCCACTTTGTTTCCATTACTTTCCATCTTCGTCGTCTCCTCCACATCTAAATTCTCATCTTTTTGTAGTTCCTCATATGCCTGTGGTGTTATAAGCATATCTACATTTAATGCTTCTACGGCTGCACATAGAATATCCACTGCCTTCCCTTCATCATTAAACTTTCTTTCATTTCTTTCTATCAATTTCAGAGGGAGTTTCACCAAGTTTGCTTCCATCTCTTTCCCAAAAGCTGGAATCAAGCGAATGGTTCCCCTAGGTTCTCTAAATGCTTCTGGAACCAGATCATCCTTAATTACTGATATTTGTGCACCTGAGTCAATAGTAGCCTTTCAATTAAAATTTCCACAACGAACTTCAACTTGCGATAATTCTTCTATCTTCAAGTCTGTTCTTTCCTTACGAATATCATTAAAAGGGGAAATTCTCGCCACTACAACGTCGTCATCTCTTCTTCTCTGTGTGTCATCATTTTCCATATGAATCAATTGTGCTCTTGCATTCTTATTGTTTACAGTACTCTTGTGGCGTTTCGGGCAATCTTTTGCAAGGTGTTTAGTACTGTCACAAATGAAACATTTTTTTATTTCCATTCTACTCTTGACTCCCGTTTCCTCTCCATATTTTCTGCTATTCAAATTTTGACCTACTTCTCTAGAATTTGAAAAATCTTTCCTTCCAAAATTATATTTATCAAAATTTTGTATTCTATCCCTCGCCGATCGGTAGTTTTTAGAATTTGACTGTGCTTCCATGAAAGCATCTGTTAATTCACCAATTTCTCTTGCACTTTTCCAGAAGTTTCCTTCTTGTAACATAACATAATTTCTACATTCATCAGTCAAAGAACTCCTCACTTTATCAGCGACAATTAACTCGTTCAATCCTTCAAGAGTGTCAACCTCCCTACTCTTTACATAATACTTCCATAGCCCATTGACTCTCGTTACATATTGATCCCAAGTCTCTGTTGGTAATTTATAAACTTGGTCAAACCTTCTTTTATATTCGGCTGGACTTAACCTTGAATCTCTTAAAATAGTTTCCTTTATTGTTTGATAATCTGCTAGCCCTACTATATCTAACTGTGCTATTATCCCTTGTGCTCTTTCACCCAATATTGGTAATATCAATGATCCTTGGAGCCTCTCCGGTATACCATATGTAATAAATATCTTTTCCACACTAGAAAAGTAAACAGGTAAGTTACTAGGATCGCTAGGAATTTTAGGTACTGTAGCTCTTAGTATCTTGTTATATCCCTCTAGGTTATCATTCTCTGGCATACTTTCTCTCTGGTTATTCATCCCATTTCCTAATTTAGCCTGTTCTAAGTTAATCTTAGCTATTTCTAACTGAGTTTTTAATCTTAGTGTTTCTAATTCCATCTCTTTCATTTTGATATTTACTTCTACATCTGACATCCTATCACTATTTGTATTCCCCTCCCTATTATCAACTTCATAAATTTCTGTATCTTCTCCACTTCTATCACTCAAGTTAACTTCTTGATTTATTGAATTTACTCTATTTCCTTCTGTTAAAATATTAGAATTACTCTAATTTTCTAGGTGAAACTGCTGGCTTTCACTATTCGCCATACCCAAATATTACTAAGGTATTTGCTTAGCATGCAAGTTCAAAAGAGAATGACTTACCCCGCCTTCGTCTTCTATCCGTCAATGTGTATCCTTAGTGTTTCTAGAACTATATGCTGCCAGTCACTATTTATATTTGCACTTTGTCACTTTGTCTTCCTTGGATTTTTAATTTCCATTTATTCCAGTTCCACAGACTTGTGCTGCCGTCCACAAAGTTCTTTTTAGGAGTTCTCACCTGTTTATTTTTATTTATTTTTTTTCAGTGTCCTTTTCCTATAATCGTACAGTCAGTCCTCAGTAGTTCCCGTCTTCTTCTTCGCTCCAAATCAGGTAATTTCCTTAATCACCTTCGTAGTCGATCCAATCCTTTTCCCTCTTGGTCCGGAATATCAGCACTCTTTTTTGCTGTTCTTTCGCCTTAAAATCCCCTTGGCCGGTCCTTCATATTTCTTCCTTGAGCAGAATCATCTGGCACTACTCGTTATCTGATCATAGATCGTTACTGGAATCCCTGGTTGTTCCTTCCGAATTAGCCTTCTTATTCTTACGGAATTATCCTCCTTGGATATTCTTACCGAATGAACCTATTTAATTTTTTTTCTTCGGAATTACCCTCCGTGGGTATTCCTTCCAAAATTAGCCTCCTTGGCTTCTTCTGAATTATCCTTATTCTGATCTTTTCATTGATCAGAGTCCTTTAGAACTGTTGTCCAATTCGTTAGTAGCCGACTTTGAATTCCATCTGTTCCCAGATCCGATATGCTGTCGTGACTGTGCCAATGTGATGGCCGGCCAGGAGAATGCCGTTCTTTCGTTACTTTTCGCATTCATGATTCTTACTTTACCCTTACATTATCCATCACCTTTTTCGTAAATAAGATGGCTTCATTCTTTCATGACAAGAGCTTTATTAAGCAATCCTATCAGAACATATATATATACATTTATTTACAAAGTGATTTTCACTTTCCGTGGGTGACCACGAGCAGCGTCCATTGTGCCTCCTACTCTCTCAGTGTCCTGCCATCCTCTCCCGCTTTTTACAACCCTCTTCCCGACCATCCGCCTTCGGGCACGTCCAACCTCACCAACCTTTGGCGATTCTCTGAAAAATCCCTTTTCCCATCTCAATTTTTATATCGTCCCTGACCTCGCTTTACCCTTCTTAGAGCATCGTGGTTCGGGGTCACCCGGAAAAGAAATTTACATCATGAGTGGCATTACAGGAGTTTTACATTTTGGAAGGATCATGACAATAGCCTTTTATGTCATTGATTCTTTTAAACTTCATCTAAATTTTTTATTTGAATCTCAACTCTGGTTGTAAGTTTTCATATGAACCTGTGAGTGTTTTTAGTTCTATGAACTTAGTCTGCACGAAACTGCCAACTCCTGAATGTCCGAGATATATACCTGCGAGTAAAAACGCCAACAATAAACTTCCCAATTGTGCCATATTGGGTAAGTGCAATCATTTTGAACAAGTTACAATAGTTGAAATATTTTTTATCCCACATCCTTAAATAATTATGTTATAGCAGGAAGTACGAGGCATATGTGCACTCGACTTGAAGACATTTATAATGTGTGTAACAGTAATAATAATAGTTATACAACTATTAACATATTATATAGCCACATAAACCAAATGGGTAGTTGTGACTAACTAAGTTATATTATTGTTTTTATAATGTTTGTACTTTTCAAGAAACATTTGTTTCTAGAAAGCAGTTGTTCCTTTTTGTATGAGCCTAAAATGTTCCAGATGTGCAAATGCAGTGGCACTGTACAATTGACACTAAAACATTCAAAATTTTTCCACTAGCAAGTTTTGCTAGAACCACTTTTTATCACTAGCAAAATGCATTTGCTTGCTAGCAATTTGTTACTAACTACTAGTCGAAATCAAGCCCTGGATCCAACAGAAAAACATTTGCTGTTCCTTTTTCCACGGTTCCTTACCCCCCACCCCACCCCCAATACTAATGCATATCCTTTAGTTGGAGCCACTATTTCAGGTGTGTTTTCAAAAATAAACATTCATAAAGAAAACTCCCCTCTTGAAATAATAGTGTCTACAGAAAATTTACCTCTAATTAACTTAGAAAAAGTTACATAACTATTTGGTACCTTTGAGAACGAAAAATCAATATACTTTTAAAAGTCTTTTGTTCATTATCAGCTAAAAGAGATGCAGCAAGATCTTGCTCAGTATACAATGGCAAGTTTGAATGTTAATATTCTAATACCCTTGTAACTTTTGGCTATAAATTTAATAAGAGTTGAATTATTTAAAGAAAACCAGCTGACTGAACTGCAAATAGGTAGAAATAGCCAAAATATTAACTTATATCTATGAAAAAATTGTTTTTACTTTTGAGGATAAAATCTTTAGACAAAAAACAAGCGGACCTATGGGTTCACCATTACCAACCTTATTTGCTGAAGTAATAGTGAACTACATTGAGAATAAAGCTACCAATAGTTTATCTGAACCTTCATTGATGTATTAATGATATGTAGATATCTTTATTCTGTCTAAATTAAAACTACTTGAACTTGAAGAGAAATAAAATCTACACAATTCTTGTTACCTTGTCCTGAAATATGTTAAACCACTGAAATAGAAACAGAAAACACACACCTTTTTGGACATACTGTTAATCAAAGATAAACAAAAACGAGTTCAAGCTATGTAGAAAAGCTTCATTCATTCCAAGTTTGTTACCTAACAATTCGGCACATCCCTTGTCATATAAAATCTATAGAGTAAAACCTTTATTTTACAGAGCGATAACTCATTCCTGGGCTGTAGAGCATCCACAGCTGCTGGTAGGGGTTGGCAGGCTTGAACAGATTTTTTTAATTCATCCCACAAATTTTCAATGGGGTTTGAGGTTCAGAAATCAAGGTGGCCATTTTGAGTGTAGTAAACTCACTTGAATGCTCCCGAGGGCATTTAGTTTCTACTTTGGAAGTATGGTGTTGTCCCGTTGAAAAATGGTGTCATGGTATAGAAAGAGAATTGTTAGAAACAGGTGGATGGATGGACACATACCTTGTGCAGGTGACAGAGGTCTTTATGGGTATGAGGAGCCTTTGTGTGGTTTATGCAACACATGCACCCTCCCTTTGGCATGATAGAGTTAAAATCGTGATTCATCAGACCAGATGACATGTCTGCACTTCTCTGCACTCAAGTTGCGATAGGCCTTTGAAAACTGCAGCCTAATTTTTTGGCACCTTGCAGTCAAGGTAACACGATGTGGGCACTGACTGCCATAGCCTATTTTTTTGCTATGATTCAGCAAATAATCTTTGCGCATTAACTTGCGGATATGTCCTCATTAAATTCCGACATCTGCTCTGCGGTAGCTGTGTGCAGTTCCTTGCAAGGATGCGGAACAGTCAGCACTCGTGCCGAGACTCGACCGCATGTTTATGGCGACATTTCTGTTGGTTGGAAGTTGTGCCATATTTCATGTAGTCTTGGTATACACATGTGACAGACACCATGGTCAAAACTCACACGTCATTGCCTTTACCCAGGGTTACTTTTCTGACTGGTTTCCAACACATCGAGACAAGCTCTATTATAGGTATTGCTAGTTTCAGCATCCCACATGACTGGACATGAAACTTCTGCTTTGCACATTGTTATCGAAGTGTATATAATAATTTGCCCATTCAGTGTGTATTCCTGCTCATCTTAACATGCATGATCCTGTGTTTTGCTGTTCTTTCCTATTAATCTATCATGTATTCCTAAATGTGTGTACAGTGCAATTTCAGGACCACCACTTACTTCATTTGTTTCAAAAAATGATATGAACATATAAAAGTATGTATTTACAATAATTTAATTTATTAACACATACCTCTAATTTTTGAAATATTTCTTCCAAACCTGGAACAGTAATTAGTAAGGCTTGAGATTTGAGGTTATGCCTAAGGAAACTCCATATTCTTATCTGTTCCTCTTTGGTTTGGAAATACTCAAATACATTATTCAACACAATAACATCAGCATTCTGGACCACTTCTGGAATACTGCGTACATCATTGCAAATAATCTGAAAAACAACATACACAGCTAATCATTTAAATCGTTTTTGATATCCAGTTGGCATAGCTTAGGTCAAGGGTGGTGAACCTTTCTGAGAGTGTGTGCCCAAATTGGCAATTATCTTCTAAAATATTCTCTTGCATGATCATGGTAATTTTCAGCAGCAGATTATCATTCATTCTCCCATGATTCCATAAAGTGTCACAGGAGATTTGCCTAGGTTTCTTACTGACACTGTGTGCTTGCCGCTAAACTAGCACAGTGGCAGTGAGCGTGTTAAAGAATTAAGGGGCAGCACAGATGCCACATGCCAGGAATTTTGTTTGTGTGTGTCATAGGTTTGCCACCCCTGCCTTAGGTTTTCAAAAACATGACAAAGTTGGAAAGTTTTGCTTACTTCCTACTAAAATGAAAGTGATGAGCATTTATTTAATTCAAAGTACTATTTGTTAATTCATTTATATACTGTACAATAGCAATTTATATTCAAACTGGAACAGTACACAAGTAAACAAGAACATGTATGGACTGAAGTAAACAAATATTAAAGGGCAATACACACCTGCAGAATTCAAACATTTTTATTAGAAAGTCAAAAGTTTGAAACACAAGAGTTTATTTAGAGCACAGTTAAATAAAGGTAACTTATTTATCATCATCATATCACTAAGCTTAGTGATATGATGATGATGAGGTGGGCATTGGCATCATGTGAATCTTTCACAGGTACCATAATAAGGATTATTCTGGACATCAACCTGGCCCTCTTGCAATTTTTCACTATACCAGAAAAAATATGGTCACCCAACTTGTACTTGTCTCTCTCATTTTCAGTTCAGCAAGTGTTGTATTGATCATTTTCTAATTCATTCATTTCAGTCATGTCAAAACTGGAATTTAGTGCCGTGTGAAACTTCTGTTTACTAGAAGCTCATTGAAATCAAATGCAAACTATTGCTTACATGCATACATATCAGTAAGCTGTTCTCTGAGATTCAGAGGTTAGCTTCACAAAGAAATACAAACTACCAGATAAATTTTTAACTGATTATTTACTTACTGTTGCCATATCAAACTTCTCCACTTATAGTGATCTTGACACACAACCACTAGGGCTCTGCTGACATCCATCTCTCGACATACACAAGACCTTTTATACTTCATACTAATAATCTTTTTCTCATGCAGATACTCCTAAATCTGATCCTCCCATGATTTCCTCTGCCTTTCCTTCCTGCCACTTGGGCAAAAAAAAAAAAAAAAAATTCTTAGTAAGCATTTCATCACTCATTCTTTTAACATGGCCAAACCACCTAAGAATATTAGTCTCCACCTTGCTAACATCATTTTGCTTCACATTACACAACTGCAACACATCTTCATTTCTCACACGATCAGAACGTGTCGTGCCCCTCCCCCCATAAGTAACGCATTTATTCAGCACACAAACGACTCCTATGTTTCTTCCGTAGTACCTAGGTTTCACTGCCATACATCAGAGTAGGAAAAATTACACTTTCGTACACAGTCATGCAGGACTCTTGAGAACCTCCCAAGGCAGCTATGACTTTCAATGAAGAATTCTCTCGCCTATTACTTTCACCATCCGATTTGTTCTCACTGTCAAACATGCTTCTTAAATACACAAACTCATTCACCTGGTCAATCACTGTACCATTTAGACTTATATTACATTCTGTACTACCAGTTCTTCTCTCAAAAACCATAACTTTGGTTTTTCACTTATTTATACTCAGTTTGAATTTCATGCAAACTTCATACATCCTGGACAACATGCTCTGCAACGCACTTTTACTCTCTGCCAACAGGACTGTGTCATCAGCATACAGCAATCTTCACACACAGATATTACCAAGACATAAACCAGTATTGTCCAAGGTATGCTCAATGATGGGGAGCTTTTTTTTTTTTTTTAAATTGAAAAACCTGTCTTATGATTTTTTTTTTCCAATTTAAAAGGCTGTTACGAACCCATGCTTAAGTATTGAATTAATTTATTCAGACACAGCTGTGCCTTTTCTTCTGTTTTCCATTTAAAACACATTTGGATGTTTACCTAAGACAAAGGAATTACTCGACTCGATAGTTGTATAATTTTGTGAATATTTTATTATCATGAATATTTCTGTAAAAGTAATGATAAGATATTACTGAACATTGTTTCTTGTAACATAAGCTACTCAATGCAGAAACTGAACAAATTTTCTTGGGTAGCCATTTATTGATATTTAAGTCACTACAAAACTAAAAAATTGCCTGTGACCACACCATCACGGTCATAAGCAATTTTTATGACAAAAAACCTAAAAAAAAAAAAAAAAAAAAAGCGTTATTCTAATTTTCTTTCACAATAAATTCACAATTTGTGTTGTCATTTAAATAGTATGTGCTGTCATTTCCAAAGGGGCACAAATTTTATGACTTTCCAACCTGTGTTCTAATCATCTTAAGTACACTACTGAGTCCTAGTTACTTCTTGCTGGAATCTTTATATGTTTGGTTGAACTTAATTTTTAGTCTTAAGTAAGCCAGAGAAACCACCATCATGGTCACATGAGATTTTTATAACAAAAAGCAAAACAAAAACATTATTCTAATTTTCTTTCACAATAAATTTGCCATTTGCAACTCCATGAATGATTTATTGTCATAGACAACACTTTGCACAGTTTAAGATGGCAACATAATAATGACTACAAGAAAACAGAATACACCAAATCCCAAGGTCTTTAGATGAAGGATCTCTCTCTCTCTCTCTCTCTCTCTCTCTCTCTCTCTCTCTCTCTCGCACACACACACGTATTTGCTGAATTTTTTACAGAAGGAATGTACTCATATCTCCACTGGATATTTGCAGTTGCTGAATGAATGTGCATGGTACAGTGACTGACCATGCTAATGTCATGACTGTGAAGACAATTGATGCTACCAAAATATCTATATTATAGGGCCACATACAGATGGCATACAAGAGTTGGGTTGAATATTTACCGGGGTTTAAGATTGGATATTTTGTGGACTCTATTTTGCATTAGATCCTAAAATAGCTTTCACTTACATGATTCAATGTTCCTCACCATAACCAGTATGGACTCCCTTTTTTTTTTTTTTTTTTTTTACAAATGGATTTCTCACTGTAGTAGTTACTTAAGTTAATAAAAACCAATTACATAAACTATAAATTCTGGCAGCCATAAAAAAAAAAAAAAAGGCTTCTTTTGTTTGTGAAAAAGAAACGTGTAGTCAGTGAAAGCATTGAGAGGAAATGTGATTGTCATCTGATGATCAAAAATGTTCATTAATCTTAAACAACTTTGAAAATAGTGAAAGCATACACTGAAAGGACAAATTATTATGTACACTGGTAAAAATACGCAAAGCATCAAATTGCAGTGTGCAGGAAAACCAGTTGGCTCTATAAATAGAGTGGGTTAGTATGCACAGGAATACATTCCATCATGGGTTGAGGATGAGACTTAAGTGAATTTAATTGAGGTCAAGTCATGAGAGCCAGGAAGGTCAAATGTTCAATCAGCACAACGGCGAAACTGTTAGGAATTCCGTGACAAACTGTAGCAAGTGTGTGTCACGAGTACATGAAATCTAGCAAAACCGCTGACAGTCAGATGGAATGTGGCCATAAAAGTGCATTGGATGATCGAGGGCGCCGACAATAGGCCCGCATCGTACAGACGAATCGGAAGGCTTGTTTGCAGCAAATCAAGTCACAATGTAATGAAGGAGCATCCACAAGTCTATGCTCAAAAACAATCCGTCGACACATGGCACAACTCTGCTGGGACAGTCGATGACCACATTGTGTCCCAATGTTAACGGCACAGCATCGCATGATTCAGCTGCAGTTTGATAAGGCCGATTGAAACTGGAGCATGGATGATTGGAAACATGTCATATGGTCTGACGAATCCCATTTCACACTGTATCGCGCAGATGGCAGGCAGCATGTGTGGCGTAAACCACATGAAGCTATCGACCCCGCATGCCAAGTTGGGGTTCTTACACACCAGTGGAGGGGGTTTAACTGTTTGGGCAGCTTTCATGTGGTCTGGCCTGGGTCCCTTGGTACATCTCGAGTCTTCCCTCACTGGTTCTAGCTGCGTGCAGCTCCTGGCTGACTATCTCCACCCTTTCATTACGTGTCTATGTCCGAAACAAAGTCCAATATTTCAACAGCAAAACGTTTCACCCCATAGGACCCAGCTAGCGACCGACTGTCTCTAAGCATAGCAGTGAGCTCACCACATTCGCATAGACCTCTCGCTCACTGGACATCAACACCATAGATAATTTATGGGATGTATTGGAATGAGCTGTTCGTGATCAACCAACCCTACCTACATCTCTGCCTGCTCTACGCCTAACACTCTTAGATTGGTGATCAGCGATACCCGAGTGTGTTTCAAAACCTCATTGCATCCGTACCATGATGTTTGGATGCTGTCCTGCATGCAAAAGGTGATGCCACACGCTATTTGTAAAACCTTTCTACGGCTATTAGGTGGGGGTGTACGTAATAATTTGTTCTTTCAGTGTATATTAAAGTTTTCAATTGCCAAAAGCTACTGAACACACATATCTTGCTTTTGATTCAAACCCAATGTTAATAGAACATTACCGACTATTTCTGCACGCAACTTATTGTGTGCAATCATACAACCAACATTTTTTCCCTTACTAACCAGCCGAATGATCAGCAGGGTGAATAATTTCTCACACAATTTTGCCTTGAAGGTTATTTGATTTGAGTGATGAATTCATTTCCATGGAACCAACATCTAAAAATTTATACTTTGCTGAACAACAAAAACAGAATCATATTTTGCATCATTCATAGTTTTTTTTTAAATATTCAAAATACCTAAATTTTGAACAATCCAAACTACTTTGCCGTGGATGAGCAGTGCTTACCTGAATTCTGTTGTCCATGTGATATTTATTGCATATAGCTTGCTGCAGCTTACACCAGTCCTCATTCATTTCGACACCAATAATTCTCTCACATTTTGTAAGGTGATAAGCCTGTATGGAAAATATGAAGATATCCACATTAAAAAGTTCAGTGCTTCAATGGGAAGAGTTCATAAAGAAGCAACTCATATATATATGTATGTATGTATGTATATGTTTATACACTGAGTGGCCACTTGATTATGACCACCTGACAGTTTTAAGCAAATGAGCTATGGCTGCACGCTGTTGCTGCCAGAGAGCGAGGCTAGTATAAAAAGGGAAAGCTTAGTGCTTACGACAGTAGTAGAAGTGATTTTTGGGTGACAAGATAGGTAAAAAATGCGATTTGACAGACTTTCAATGTGGGATGATTGTAGGAGCTCAAAGCCATGGAGTGAGTATCACTGAAACCACTGCATTCGTGAAATGTTCCAGAGCAGCTGTTGTTGAAGTGTTTAAAGACTGGACTGTCAGCCAAAAAACTGGGTCTCTACGTGCAACGTGTGGTCGTCATTGACTAGTGACTGCTCAGGCGGAACGGACAGTGTCTAGACTGGTAACAGACAACAGAAGGGCAACAGTGCAGCAAATTACAGACAATCTTAATCAAGAATCCGCTCAAATGATCTCTGCACGCACTGTTCGCCGTACACTGCATTGGATGGGATATGGCAACCGAAGGCCTGTTCAAACACCTTTGCTGTCTGCAGTTAACAAGAGAAAACGTCCACAGGAGCACAAGGATTGGACAGTTGATAATTGGAAACAAATTATGTGGTCCGATGAATCACGTTTTCAGTTGCACCATGCTGATGGCCGAGTGAGAATTTGGTGGAAACAGCATGGAAGCATGGACCTTAAATGCATTGCTACAACCCTTCAAGCTGGTGGAGGCAACATTATGGTTTGGGGAATGTTTTCCTGACATGCTTTGGGCCCTTTAATTTGTGTTGATCAACGTCTGACTGGCACATCATATCTAAACATCGTTGTGGGCCAAGTGCATCTTATCATTTGGATGGTTTATCCCAATGGCTACTTTCAACAAGATAATGCGTCCTACCATAATGCTTGTATTGTACACTGTACAGGATTAGTTTCAGGAACATGCTGGTGAGTTTACTTTGCTTAGGTGGCCCCCACAATCTGGGGATCTCAACCCCATTGAGAATTTGTGGGATGAAGTTGAACGAGCCATCAGACAGCTGGATCCACAACCCTGCAATCTCACACTCCTGGAAAGTGCTATTCATCAAGCATGGTCTCAGATTCCACAAACCATCTACCAACATCTTGTGGAGTCCATGCCACAAAGAATAATCACAGTATTAAAGGCAAAAGGTGGCCCAACGAAGTACTGAAGGGGTGGTCATAGTAAAGTGGCCACTCAGTGTATAAATGCACAAATAGCTGCAGAGAATTCTCATGAAAAATAGCTAAAAAGCAAAAATGCGATAAAAGCCATTTTTACTTTGTAGCTCTTTAAAGCCAAAAAAAAAAAATAAATAAATAAAAAAATACAGAGTTTTACACACACTAACAACACAGGCATAAAAGTACTAACCACAAACAATGTAAAGTACGTTGGGAACTTCATAGGGAACCATCCACAGATTCACATCCCTATGCCAAGGGAGTCTACACACACCATCCACTGAATTAGAAACCTTGATGCAAATGTACATAAAACGTCACACAATGTACAGTATATGCACAATATGTGGTCTGGTGCGTCACCACAAAATCGAGGCAACTATTTAAGACTGCTGCTCTTCTACCTCGCTTCCATGTGACACTTTCCTATCAGGCACTCTAGCCCAAATCTCCTAGCTTCCTATTTCTACGGGTTGTTTAAGACCTCGGGTCAGGCACTCCTTTCCTAAATTCCTCTACATGTGATCTGAAGACTGCTGCTCATCAGAGTGTTGACTACAATGGGAAAGAGAAAGGATCTTTCAGATTTGATAAAGGGCTTATTGTAGGTGCTTGTCTGGCTGGAGCGACGAATATGGAAACAGCAGAGCTGACTGGCTTCTCAAAAGGTGAGATATCCCCGGTCTTTAATTAGTGGGAAAATAACTCACATTGCTTGTCTATGAGGTGTAACTATGATGCGATGACAATCTGTCAGGAATGAGATCGCCGTTGCCTGAGACGGCTTGTATGGAGAAACAGGATTTCCTGTGGACAGCAATTGACCAAAGCATTCAATGAAAGCTGTTCCCACTAAACAGCACAGTGAACCGTGCACAGGGAATTAAAGAGGATCAGTATTTGCAATTGCATGTCTATATAGAAACTATCGATTTCTGCAAAGAACCATAAAGTTTGTTTAGAGTGGTGTCTGGAACACCATGACTGGACAAATGGTCATGTGGTCCAACAAATCACGGTACACCTTGTATGGTACCAATGGTAACCAGATAGTTTGGCAGAAGCACCATGAAGCAATGCACCCAGCTTGCTTTGTAAACACAACTCAAGGTTCTGGAGGTGGTGTCATGGTGTGGAGCACATTCTGTTGGTACAGAAGGTTGGGTGTCCTTCAAGGAGCATCTGAACACTGTTGCTGATCAAGTCCATCCTGCAATTTTGGCATTTTATCCAGCAGGTGACAGCTGTTTCATTGATGACAATGTTACTACTGTCTATCATGCAAGATGTGTTCAGTAGTGGTTCAGCGTGAGCATGAGAGCAATTTCCACCATCTTCCCCGGCCACCACAAAACCCGGATCTGAACTCCATTGAGAATGTATGGGACATATAAGAAAAACAGATCCAGGAGCACAATCCTCTGTCAAATCTTGGCTAGTTAAAGGACTGTCTGGTGAACACTTGGTATGCTTTAGATGTACATGCACTCTAACAACACCTTGTGGAATCTATGCCAAACCACATGTGTGCTGTAATTCGAGACTAAAGGAGGTTCAACCCAGTATTGAACGAAAGTTTCTAATTCAGTGGCCAGTATGAGTACAAAACAAATGGCAGACCCCCACCAGAAATGTCCACCTTCTACAATGAAAACAGATCATGTTAGCTGCCCGCGGAGTTGTAGAATATAGACAAACGTGTGAACGCCGTTCACAGAGAGTTTTCCGAATTTAAAGAAAAATTTTTGGAAGTAAAAAAAAATTATTTTTTTCACTGCAGGAACTAGTTACAAAGTAAATATTAAAAAAAATGTCACCAGATGTCACTATCTCGGTAAAAACGTTTATATTCACGTTAGTAAACATAACATTCACTATACAGTACAAAGTCCGAAATCCAGACATTTTTCTGTGGCTGAGAGCAAAGTTGTCACCATCTATCGGCAAAAAAAAAAAAAAAACAGAAGGCACTTGGAAAATTCGGGCAATCTGTGTTTTCTTTAAGCTCACATATATATTTATACATACAGTAAAACCTCAACGAACGGCGACCAAAAAAAATATGCTGGTGAGTGCCGGAATTTTGGGGTGAAGAGCCGCAGCTCTTACGTTACTAAAAGTGAAATTCTTCAGGTGTGCGACCCTTATGCTGAATTTGTTTTTGGTAAGACTTTGTTTCTTTTATTTTTCATGCAGATGTAAATTTTTTCAAAGAATGTTTTTTTGTTTTTACAAACTGGACTGTGATCCCCCCTTCCCCTTTCTGTTCATACGTAAATGAACACGGAAAGCAGATGAGAGACTCGGTCAGGATTAATTCGTAAAATAAATTTTGTTTTTTTTTTTAGCCGGCCATTCTGCGATGCTCAAAAGCCCTCAGGTGCCCATAAATGCAACACCCACGGGAGAGCAGCCAGAGAGATAGGAACAGTCCTTTAAAATAATTAAAAAAAAATGCCTAAAAGTTTTCATCGGATTTTGACGAAATTCCACATGGAAGTTTATTTTGACGTGGCTTGGTTACTGTAAAATTTGCATTCAGTTATTTAAAAAATTGGAGAATTTTTTTTTAATAAAACTTTCTCCCAGTACAACTTCCACAATGCAGACAGTTGAGCTATCCACACGGCAAGGAAGTGATTCATTGCCAAAGGGAAAAAGCTTTCACCCCCCCCCCCCGCAACCTTGCAAACCTCAGTCCCCCACAATGACCCATCACAGTCGCCTGTAAAGACATTCTCTGTGATCAAAAACCGACGCCCTCGCCTCTTTTATAAACTTTTTTAATCTTTTCTGCTGAGCAAGCTGAAGAAAACACAAGAACCTCTCCTTCTTCATGTTTAAATGCAGAGTTTTAATGTATCATTTTTATCGTGTTCAAGCAGAATGAAAAAGATGATGGCCGACTTCCGTACTACTCAAATTTTGTGCTATTTCGTGCAATTTCCGTACGGAAATCGGAGTACATTTTTCAACAACATGCAAGTTCTGCAAGTTAAATTTTCCCCCCGTACAGTACAAGTTACCTTAATTTTTTTTTTTTTTTTTTTATGAAATCATTATGTAGTTAATAAACTTAGTGATGGCAAAATTCGTGTTACAATTTTGAAACAAGGCATGGATGACAGCGAGTCATAAAATGATCGCGAATGTGAAGAAATTGAGGAACAAAAAATTCCTATTGATAATCTGGTAGACCTTTTGAACAGCACAATTAAAGGACTCGAGCAACAAAGTTTTATAACAGAACAAGAGATTATGTGCATGTATAGAATCAGAGAAACTTCTGAATGAAAAGCCTACAGGCTAATAAAGCAACACAAGCTGACTGAAATGTTTAATGTAAACAAAGCAAGCATTTTGAATGCGTAATGCATTTTGTGCTTCATGCTCATTACTTTTATATTTATTTTAGCAATATTTTTAATTTTCACTGTACTATAGATTGTTTTCAATTATGATAATTCTCATATCAGCTTTGTTTCTCATAGTACAATTTTCGTAACGAATCCAGTGCGTTTTAAATTAGCGTTTTGCAAAAAGATCTAAAATCTGAATTTGTCGAAGTCCCGAGGAGTTCAGATTTTGGACTTTGTACTGTATCAAGGCTAACTGGCAGCTTCGATGGGAGTCGAGAGGTGAGATACTTTCGGCACTATCAGAGATTCCGCTCTAGCAAATATCCGCCGTCTAGAATAGCCCACAGTCGGAAAGGTAGCGGAATGACGTCATTCTATCTTGACCATTATATTTGTCCACAAGTGAAATGATTCTATGCTAATTCTATTGTGTGCCATCTGAGAAAGGTTATGAATGAACGACAAATTCAAACTGGATTTCAGCCACCGTTAAAAATAATAGCAGACAAAGCGACTTGGTAACACTGTACTCAACACTTCGTTATGGCTATGACTGTCATTTCAGACTCCAATCAACTTATTCATGCCATCTATTTGGGACACCCTGTGATCAAAGTGCACAGCGGTCAAGCTGTGGCAGACAGTATACTCTCTTGCATTTCTCAGTGGGGTGTAACAAAGGAACAATTTATTGGAGGTAGCTTTGATGGCCAGTATTTTAATTTGGGTGTGCCTAATTATTTAAATCAACATTTTGCAACTACAAAAGAAAATAATAAAACATTTTATTATGACTGGGACCCCATGCATAAAGCAGGTCTAGTCGATGACCATATGGAAAAAAAAATCTAAATTTTCATGGGTTGTGATGATATCTCAAATAATAACTTCATTTTTTAATGAATTCAATTTTGGAAAAGAATATGAGAATTTAAAAATGTCAGTTCCCAATTAAATGTACAAGTTCCTAATGGAGAACAGGACAAATTTAAAAATCCATGTTTCTTTAGTGAAACAAGGTTTGCAAATCACTGCAAAAAGATTTATAAGAATTTTAGAAATGACTTTAAAGCTATTATAACCATCTTAGAAGAACAAGTGGAATCTATTGATGGAAATTCTTAAATAGATTGCCCTCTCTCTTTGAATAAGAGAGAGGGCAACAAATGTAAATTCGCAAATGAATAAAATTTTCAATTTTAAATTCTGCCTTCGACTCTCTGGGTTATGTGATTTATATGACCAGTTCAGCAAAATTATATGCATTTTGCAGAAAGTAGTTATTCTCCATCATGACCGATATTACAGCTTTATTCGTAAAGTTAATTATTTAAAAGCAATGTCCTCTGCTGTTGATTTAGAGAAATGTCCTTGCAGTAACAGTAAGACTTCAGAAAAATTTTAAGATGAATTTGATCAAGTGGTGTGTTTTTGGCCCACTTACCATGCAGACTCTGCATCTTTAGACACTGTTGGAGAATATCAAGATGTTCCTCTTTTTTTACAGAGCCTGAGTACTTAAATAATACCCACAGTAAAGCAAAAACTGATTCTAGTACCAGTAAATTGGTAGTTGACAGTGAATTGTGTGATCTTTCTTTGCACACAGCACAAGAACTGTTAACAAATGTGTTTACTAAGGATGATGTAATGATATTTGAACATATAAAAGTTCTGACAGACTTAAAACTCCTAGCTACAAAAATAAAACTGAAAGGAGTTCCTTTAACAGCTGCATCTCAAATGGAGAAGTTTTTTATTTCAGCACAAAAACTGGTTTATGACTTAAAAGATGTATCCCCATCTGAGCTGCAGCTTCAGTATAAGGGGTTTTTAGTTAAAATTGAAGATATTGTAAAACACATGCCTGCAAAACAATTTAAAGAGTTGACCAGCCTGGATCTGATAAAAAAAATTCTCTACAGTAAGACAGCTTTATATAAAAGCATTGAACAAATAATACACTCAATATCTGTAGCTTCAATTATATCATCAGTGGAATCTGTGTGCGAATCTTTAACATCCATCTATGAATATCATAATAATAAGAGACGGCCTGTTAGTAAAGAAACAGCCCACCATGAGATGATGATATCAGTGAATAGACCTCTACCCACAAAATGTGATTCTATTATTTCTCAGGCAATGAATGAATATTTTTGTAAGCAGAGTGACTGGCATTTTGTGCGAAGTGGTCACAATCTTAAGGATTGGCCTATTTCTACATCAGTTGGTAAACTAATAGATAAGAATTCATCTCTTCCTTTCATGGATTTGTAGCTTTTCTTTTGGCAAGTAAAGTAACTTTTTAGACAATTTTAAAATCAAATTATTTTTTAAATTTTACGAGTTATAAAAAATAAATATTGTTTCTGAAATTCGTTTGTCTATGACTCAATGCATTTTTGCAGAAAATGTTTGGTCAAATATTTGTGTTTGCAGAAAGTTTTTGGTTTTATACAACTCTGGCTGACCGTGCTATGCTGGTGGTCATTTGCATCTACTAGGACAATAAAAAGGGAAGAATGGAGTGATGATAATATAATAATGAAATGCATCATTTCTAGTCCATGCCATTCTTAATAGACAACATCAAAGAACACAGATCTGATGTAAAATGGATGGAGGATGACAGAAACCTGAATGGATGCCAATTCGAATGTGACCCAGGGAAAGACAACACAGTCAATAGGAAAATAATATTCAAAAAGACTTTGAAAAACTAGGTATCTAAGACTGGGGAAAAGAGGGTACTAGAGTGCGTAGTGGAAGAGGATGGTGCTTGCAGCAAAGAGTTTGAAGGCTCAAAAAAGTCAACACAGAAGAATTAATTATTGTTCATTATAAATTTCTTCAACCTCATGAAGGTCATAACTAACTGAAAATAATTATCACTAAAAATTGATATTCCTAGAGAAGGCCATATCTTCCATACAGCAAACATGAGCAATGGGTCTCAGTTTTATTTTTAGTTATTTAAAAAAAATGGGAACATCAAAACTTAAGAAAAGTCACCCATCCTGATTTAGATATGCTAGTTCTAGGAATGGGAAACAATAAAAACCAAAGAACACTTACATCAACCAGTAGTTGTGAGCCCAGTCCTTAGTCATGAAGAACTCACGTAGTAATTGTTCTGCCACCAAGTGACTAATATGTTGTCTTTTCTTTTTGTGTTGTTGTTTGGGGGTTTGACCGCTGTGAGCAACTCAGCGGACTATAAGCAGTCACCCGTCCCTAATTTAGGGCCGCTGGTTCCAGGGAAGGGAGAGAGCCAGTGCTGGCAGACAAACACAACATCCATGCCGCATCAAAATTCAAAACCAGACCCATCTCGGACGAAAGCTCAGAAGCCAGCACTTAGACCACTAGGATGGCCAACTTTAGCTTCTGTAAATGAAATTAACCTCATCTTTGCCTGCAATGAATTAAAAATTTTCTATGATGTTCCCTCACCACTGGCATGTATACCTAAATCTTAATCCACAAATGATAGACCTATACACTTAACCCTTGCCACCATAAAAAGAGAGTAGGTCTAAATACTACATGGTGCAGAATAAGCTTTGTTAGGCCAACTTTTCCTCAATGAAAACATTTTTCTACAGTTAACAACATACACCTGCCAAATAAAGGTAACTTGATCACGCTAGTTACGTTACAAGAAAATAGCTTTTACAAGAAAGTTCGTAAGTTGGGAGCTTTCGACCTTATCTTAGGTCTTCATCACGCCAATGGAGGGCTAAGATTGTTGCCAAATTCTACATTTGAATTTTTTCTATTTTTTTCCCCAAAACTTAGAATTGATCTCCAGATCATCGGGATGTAGAGAGGAGATTTGGAATTGCAAATCATTGGGTTGAAAATAATTTCCAGGCTTTCACGGTAACGGAGGGCAAAACAATTGTCAAAAGAAGCAATTCGTTTTGCTTCATTCCAGCGGGGAACTGCAGATGTGCCTTCCATTTTCAAACTGAAAACCTAAGATAAGGTCGAAAGCTCCGAACTTACGAACTTTCTTGTAAAAGTTATTTTCTTGTAACGTAACTAGTGTGATCAAGTTACCTTTATTTGTTATTATTGTTGCATGTTTTGCCCATCATCGTCATGATACACCTGCCACCTTACTAACTCAGCTGTTTAATTCCATACCAAGTTTTCTTGATTCACCAATTATTACACTTCATTAATGAAATTCTGATACAGTTTACCTTTAAGAATTTGATTCAAAACCACTGTTTCATACGTTTCAATGTTTATTGTCATTGAACCCTAAAAGTCACATTCTGATTTTTTTAATTCAGCAATGCTATTTTGTATTTCAAATATCTTTAAATGCACTAATTATAAATTCATGTCAGCGCCAAAACTGAAATGCGGCTTTTAATACCATAAAATTACGAACTAGAGAATGCATGAATGTTCATTTCTTTTCTTTTTTCAAGAACTGAAAGAATTTCTACTGGTCTAGCAGAAAATCTTTTCACAGAACCTACACACCAATTAAAAGTTCTTCAACTTTCAGTGTTGCTAACAATATATATGGCTGCAGAAAAAATTGATGGATAATAAAGTGCATACTTCTCTCAAATGCTTTCATCTGAAAAGAAATTGGAAAAATTTTTATAGTGATAAATTTTAGTAATAAGAGTATAAATAAAAATTTTTAGGTCTCTAGTTTACACTTAAAAGTTATAACTAATGTATTATGGCCAAGTGAAATGTACAAATATAAATAATGTGCTAACAAACATATGTAATTGTTGTAAGTTAGATCAAAAGAAACTTGCCTAACCTGTAACAATTCAGTTAAAACATAAACACATATACTAAACTCTGATGGTCTTCCAGGGAAAATATAACCCCCCCCCCTTCTTAGAAACATACAACTTTGCAATAATTTAAATGGCATTTGAATTATAAATATGTTAGCATTAAAACCCTGCCACTAACTTCTGAATTCTCAATAATGACCATCTGAACACCTCTCCAATAGTTAAATCTGTTCTTGAATATGCTGGACAGCAACATCAGTCAGCTTCTGTCTTCTCCTTAAAATATCATAACAGACATGAAATTATGAAAATAGATAAATAAAAGCAAAACTGCCATTTATATAATTCTAATCCGCCACCCCGGTGCACAGTGGTCTAAGCGATGGCTTCTGATCGTTCATCCGAAAGAGGTCCAAGTTCGAATACCAGTGAGGCATGGATGTTGTGCTTGTCTTACGGCACTGGCTCTCTCCCTTCCCTGGAACCAGTGATCCTAAATTAAGGATGGGTGACTGCTTATAGCCCAGTGAGTTGCTCATGGTGGTCATTAAACCTTCAATCAAAAAAAAAAAATCTAATCCATAAATTTGTGACCTTTTTTTATAAAACTTCTTATTCTGATACAGCATTTTAATAATTTATCAACCATGAGTTCCAATATGCTAGTATACAGTATACTGTACGTACTATATACATACCTCTCAAGAGTTACCATACACTGAGCTAATTACTTTTACACCAAAACCTATGTCCTTGAAATACATATTTACTGGAATCAAGACAACTGTCAGCAACCAGGTGCTATACCTGGTTGTCTTTTTTTGTTGTTGTTGTTGTTGTTGTTGTTTTCTCTCTCTCTCTCTCTCAGTTTGTTTGGTTTTGATGCTAGGAAGATAATAATCAATTTAACAAGCACAAATTTAGTGTTCAAAGAACTCCAAGGAACAAAGATATGTTAAAAATACATACTCCATATAAAAATGCCCCAAGTCTTGATCCAACATCTAAAAACGTTTTGTTTTGTAAACCACCAATATAGTACTTGAAAGTGAATTGTATCTGCTGTATAGATGCTGAATGAGATATAAAATCTATTCAAAGAAATAAAAGAATGACAGTAAGTATTTATTTAATGCTTTCAATTTTTAGAATGCAATAATAAATTTCTTTCTTATTGCATCTAAGACAAGTATATCTGCATATAATGAAATACTTAAAAAAATTAGAAAAATACACTTCTTAAAAAATCATTACCTAAAATTATGTCATTTAATGCACAAACTAAGTCATTTATGTTCAGTCCCTAGTTGCCATGCAAGGATGAGTTCTGTATACAGTATAATATTGTTTTCTGCAATTTCCACTAATGAAAGAGCCACTTCAAATTACTGGATTTTAAATCAACCCCACATTATTGATGAAATGTCTTATTTTAAAGCTTTGTCAGAACATGGCTTTCATAACTCACTGATACAAATAGTGCATATATCATCACCCTGTTGAAGAAGTCAATCAACTCATTTTGGGCATGTCTTTTGAAAAAATGAACACTTATATGAGTATTATCACCATATCAGTCTGTTATCTGTTTGTGGATACTGTATTTCTGCACTTTCAATCCAATTAAAAATAATTTCATATGGAAAGCCTGAACTGTGAGAGTGACGATTCATATCTTTTTTGTTGTTTTCTCGATGCATAAACTATGCCACCTGGGAGTATAAATTTAGAAGCTATTGAATTCAAAATATATTTTATTCCATACCATTGCTTTTAAGAATCTAACTGAAACAATTCCTTTCTGTGGGTACCATTTTCAATGAAGATCCTTTAACACATGGGGAGTTGGGTGGTCCATCAAATAATGCACATTTTTCCTGCTAAGGGGTGCAAATGCATATTGTAGTTTCCCTTACATCCCTGCTATGAAAATTTATTTTTGCTTCATCAGATACCCTTTGTAGTGAAGAATGTTTTGAATATAATTTTAAAAAATTATAATTCATAGTTTGGCCACAAGGAGGAGTAGGTGCATATTTCTGTTTTGGGTATATTTGCAGAAGTATCTGTCAATCAAATAACTTGAATGAAAAAATTATTTTCAGTCAGTACTACTCATGATGGAGAACACTTTGTGCATGTTTCCTGCTCAAAATAATATGCAGTTTTTCCACTAGGGGCATAAATACATGTCATATTTTCCTCAATATCTCCACTTTTGACAGTCCAATTAAAAAAAATGTGTAGCCCAGTGTTAATAGGAACATTCTACTTGTAATTTTTATTAAGCTGGTTCACCAGAGTAAGGCAAAAGATACAAAGGAGAAGGTGGAAAGGCATGAATTGGCCTTTTGGAAAGATAGAAAGACTTTCTGGAAGTAGACTCAGAAAAAATAGGGGAAACAAAGTTGTAAGCTGTGTGAACAATAGGATCGGGGAAATGATATGGGAGCCCAATGAGTTAAGTGAAAGATGGGGTGAATACTTCTGTGAGTTATTAGATCAAGAAAGCAAAGGTGATTCTGAGGCAGAAGCAGATGCTGTCACAGCAAAGGATGGAAGCTCAGGAGGGATCTCAAGAGAAGAGGTGTGTAAAGCTCTAAAATTTCTCCAGACTGATAAAGGCTCTGGGAGTTGAATGGCATAACTGCTGAGATGTTGAAATATGGTGGTGACTCTGTAATTGACTTGTTAACTGAAATTTGCCAGTTGTGCTGGGAGTTAGGAATGGTCCCTCAGGATTGAAATGATGCTTTCATTGTTCCCTTGTATAAGGGAAAAGGTGATCAGACTGACTGTAAGAACTATTGTGGTATTAGCCTACATCAGAGAAAGTGTGGGATGTTCAGAGTGGTTTAATGCCTGGTAAAGGCTTCACTAACCAAATTTTTGCATTGCACATGATGATTGAAAAGTATCTGGCTGTTGGTAAGAAAGTTTTTGCGGCTTTCATAGATTTAGAGAAAGCTTATGACCGAGTAAATAGGACATTTTTGTGGAAGGTATTGAATAAATATGGTGTTACTGGAAATCTACTTAATAGTGTAAAAGCCATGTATGCTGGCAGTAGAGCTTGTGTACAAGTGAATGGTGTTTTATCAAAATGGTTTTCTATTGGTGCAGGAGTCAGACAAGGTTGTGTAATGTCACCATGGCTGTTTAATATATTTATGGATACATGCAAATGTGATGCAAAATAGATTATACTGGTTTATGTCTTGGTGATATCCATGTGTGCAGATTGCTGTATGCTGATGACACTGCCCTGTTGGCAGAGAACAAAAGTGAGTTGCAGAGTATGTTGTCCCAGATGTACGATGTTCGCATGAAATTCAAACTGAGTATAAATAAAGGAAAAACTAACATTATGGTTTTGGAGCGAGAAACTGGTAGTACTAAATGTAATATAAGTCTAAATGGCAAAGTGATTAACCAGGTGAATAAGTTTATGCATTTAGGAAGCGTGTTTGACAGAGAGAACAAATTGGATGGTGAAATTAGTAGGCGAGTGAATTTTTCATTGAAAGTCATAGCGGGTTTGGGAGGTTTTCACAGGAATGATGGGTTCTCAAGAGAGTCCTGCATGGCTGCGTATGAGAGTGTAATTGTCCCTACTTTGATGTATGGCAGTGCAACCTGGGTACTATAAAAAAAACATAGAAGTCGTTTGTGTGCTGGAGAAATCCTTTACTTAAGTTTGTGGCAAGACACATTCTGATTGTGTGAGGAATGAAGATGTGTTGAATTTGTGTGATGTGAAGCAAAATATTGTTAGCAAGGTGGAGACTAAACTTTGAGACACAACTTCAACACATCTTCATTCCTGACACAATCAGAACGTGTCTTGCCACAAACCCCGTGGGTGGTGGTTTGGCCATGTTGAAAGAATGAGTGATGAGATGCTTACTAAAAAAAAATTTTTTAGCCCAAGTGGCAGGAAGGAAAGGCAGAGGAAGGCCAAGGAAGTCATGGGAGGATCTGATTCTGGAGTGTCTACATAAGAAAAAGATCATGCGCATAGAAGGTCTTGTGTACGTCGAGTGATGGATGTCAGTGAAACCTTAGTTGTGCATCAAGATCACTGTAAATGGAGAAGTTTGATACGGCAACAGTAAGTAAATAATCACTCAAAATAGTATAACTATACTAAAAATCCGAAAATTCTTGGCGTAGAATAGAAATAATAGTTTCCAAGCTTTTATTTCTAGTCTACCTTCCTTGAGAAAGCCATCTGGTTGATGTGCGAAAGCTTGGAAACTTTTATTTTTATTCTACGCCAAGAATTTTCTGATTTTTAGTATAGTTATACTATTTTGAGTATAATTTGGTGTACAGTTCCTACTTTTTGAAGTAAACAATCAGTTAAAAATTTATCTGGTAGTTTGTATTTCTTTGTGGAGCTAACCTCTGAATCTCAGAGAACAGCTTAGTGATATGTATGTATGAGTAGCCATATTTTTGGGTACAGCATGTCTGCAACTGTATCTGCTTGAGTAAATTTCAAATTTAAAAAATTATTTCCAAGCAGATATTGCTCACCATAAAAATATTTTATGTGCATTTCTTGCCCCAAATAATACAAAAATTTAGCTGCTGGAGGGTGTAAACTTCTACTCTAGTATTCTCAATACCTCGGTTTTTAAAAGTCCAATTGGAAAAAAAAATTTAATTGGATATAATTCACTTCATTGAAAATTTCATGTATACTCTTAGATTTTTCATAAAGTATAAGTTTGATGCTAGGTGGCATTGATGTGTGTTTCTGCTTGCAACTGTATCTCTCCTTCTAAGAATCCTATTGAAAAAAAAATTATAATAAAATATTATATGAATATATTAGTTAATAAACAAATTGAAGTCTATACATGGTTGATATGCTTTTTCAATCACAGAATTCCAGGACTTTTCCTTTTTCCAGGACATAGAATCCAAATGCTCCCACTTAAAATATAGTGAAACCATAGGTCTGTTCAACCTGTAACATACAGCAAACAACTCCCCACATGCTGGAGCAAACTTAACGCAGAATGTTGAAAATGATATCTGCTGAAGCTAATAAGAAATTTAGAATCACAGATAAATACTGAAACACCAAAACTGTCACTGAAAATGTAACCAGGTTTATTTCTACAAAACTTATATCATCATCATCATTGTCAACCATTATCAATCCACTGCTGGACGAAGGTCTCTCCAAGTTTCTTCCACAAAGATCTGTCTTGTGCCAGTCTCCTCCAGGTTACTCCTGCATACTTTCGAATTTCATCCACCCATCTCCCATATGGTCTTGGTCTGGGTCTTTTCCTGTCCCTTGGAATCCAATCTAAAATTTTGACTGTCCATCGATGGTCTGTCCTCCTGGCAGTATGTCCGGCCCATTGCCATTTCAGGGATTTAACTCTGATCATGATGTCTTCCAGTCTTGTCATTTCTGATCCACGAGCTCCTCTTCTTATCTCTCCTGGTTACACCAAGCACGCACCTCTCCATGCTTCTTTGAGTTGTCTGCAGCCTTTGTATGTCTCTTTTAGTTAAGGTCCACATCTCTGCACCATACATAATTGACCAAACCCTTTTCTTTTAAGACATAATTATATACATTACACTATACTGTTTTTGAAAAAAAAAATATATTTCTACTTTGCCTTTAGTTCAATTACTGAAGCAAATTATAGAATAAAAAAAAATAAACTCAAAAATATATAGGTATAAAATCTGTAGTTAGAATATAAATGTGGCATTACTCTTGAAATGCTTTCACATGCCACACAATCAATATATAAAATGTTATTTATATTTAATTATTTTGAAATAATGCTTACATTGGAAATTTAAGGATAAAGAAAGGTGAAATATTTGAAGCTTTTTCAAAGGGGAACAAAGGGATTATTATTTCTTAAACAAATATTCATGGAAGCAAGGATTTGTGTTAAATTTCATTTCGAAAGGAATTTTCAACATAATATATGCTTCTAATATTGAAGCTCTAGCTATAATTTAAATTTGTATTCACTAACACACAAAGTATTCGTGAAAATTTCCAAAATGAAATGAAAGAGAATAATGGGAGAACCTTGAATCCAAGGGCTATGTGTACAGCTGCATACATCAGTGATCAAGTTAATTTAACTGGGCATGATTACAAAACCAGTTATAGAAGACTGAAAAGTGATTTGTTAGCTCAAAAAATTCTAAGAAGCAACTAGATTTAAATTTCTGATATTAGAAAACAATCTGATTTTATGGCAAATTTCTACATAAAGCATTCATTAGCTAATTTCAGTAAAGGTCAAAATAAGCTACTTACTTCCACCAATGGCTAAAAAGTATGTATTGAAAATTAACAAATGGTGCACAAAAAATTTCTTATAGCAGAAAAAAGGTATCAGACACAAAGAGATTTTCAAATTGACAGTTAAAGGAAGAGAAATAAAAGGAAACATGGTATATAACTCTATGCTTCTAGCAGAAGAATTTTGCATAATGGAAAAGTTGCAAATAGGCAAAAAGTATTCTTCATGGCAAAAGCTATGCTAAGGAAAAAGGACTTTTCAAATACTTCTCCCGGAAGCAGAGATATCACAAAAAAAAAAAAAAATTAAAAAAAATGGGGTTTTACCTTTATACCCCTTACAGGAAAAGTTGTGCAATATTTAAAGAGGATGGATCTTAATGTAGCAAAAATCTTATTTGATCCCCATCTTTATTGTAGCGAATGGCATACAGTAAAAAAAGAAATTTCTCAATAGCAAGTTTTGAAGTGGAGACACAGCTGCAAACAGAAGTACACAAACACCACCTAGTGGCAGAACTGTGAACTACAAACCTCCTCAAATACGAACCTAGTGTTCCATAAAGTAAATGGTATCCAGTGTTAAAATATTTTTTTTAATCAGAAATTTAGAAATATAGCTATTGAGATAAACAGATTCAATATTTGTGCCCTCTGATGACAAAATTGTGAGCTGGCGCAGTGGTCTAAGCGATGGCTTCTGATCATTCGTCCGAAAAGGGTCCGGGTTTGAATCCCAGTGAGGCATGGATGTTGTGTTTGTCTTGTGGCACTGGCTCTCTCCCTTCCCTGGAACCAGTGGCCCTAAAATTAGGGACAGGCAACTGCTTACGGTGGTCGTTAAACCTCCAATAAAAAAAAATGTGCATTATTTTGGGAAGAAAATGCTCACAAGGATTTTTACAGTCAGTAGTATCAGATCTGATCGAAAAAAAAAAATTCACACAGGTCCTGCAGATGTTGCTGTAAATGGAAGCACGAACTTATGCCCTTTAGTGGCACACTTGTGCATTAAAAAAAAATTTGAGATTATATGAGAAACATTTCACCCCAAAAATGCTCTCCAACAATGGAAGAATTTTTCAAATCAGACTCATAAAAACAGAGATATCGACAAAAATAAGATATATACAGCTACGCCACCTGGTGGAAAAGTTATGAACTATTTTAAGCAGGAGGTATTCCCAAAAGCTTTTCCAAGGTGAGTGGTATCAGTCCATGAAAGAATTTTTTCAATTGAGTTTTCAGAAGCTCAGGTTTTGTTGCAAATACATCAAAAGCAGAAATAAACTCTTGCCCCTGGTAGCCACCATTCTTTAACAAAAATGAAAAATTATATGCAAAACGTTCCCATCAGGATCTGTATCCAACGCAGGAAAAATATTTCAAACTGAACTTTTAGAAGCAGAGATATCGGGAAAAGCACAATTTACCTTTATGCCCTGTAGCAGAAATTATATGCATTTCTTAAAAATGCAACTGTAACTAAAATAGTTTTCAATATAAATGACATCGAAAGGAAAAATAATTGTTTCAATTGGATATTTAGAAGCAAATATATGAAATAAAATATATTTTGAATTTGATAGGATCTGCATTTACACACTCTATGGGCAAAGTTGTGCATTGGGGGGGGAAACGAAATACAAGGATCATGATTCCCACATTGCAAGCTTCCCAATGCAAAAAGAATTTCACATATCGAACTAATAGTTGTAGAAATATGGTGTCCCTAGCCGAACAGACAAAGTGATAACATACGCATGATCTTTTTTTTTTTTATAAAAGATGTGCTGATAATGCAGCTTCAGTACTGCTAAGAGACAAGAAAACCAATGCCCCCCCTTCCCTCCACATTTGCTGGAGGTGGGGAGATAAATTTCTCAGGCATAAGTTATATCAGTAGAAAAATCCACAGCTACGAAACATCGTGCAGGGACAAAAAGGTGGGAATGGATAAAATTCCAGGGCATGTAACAAAATTTTAGGACATTTTCAGGTCAACATGGAATTACAGGATTTTCAGGAATTCCAGACCGCGTATGAACCATGTGTATACTACTCTTTAAATAACGTACAGTTTTCCTATTACGGAAAGTATATGTAAAAACTTTTCCTTTTTTTCTTGCTATCTCTGCTTCTAGAAGTCACACTTAAAATTTAAAATTTTCCATTGCATAGCACCCTCTGTGAACAAAATTTGGATTCACCACAGACAACAAAAGAGAATAGAGTGGTGATGGTACAAAAATGAAATATATAATTTCTAAGTATTGCCAATGTTAACACGATAAATTTTCCCCAACCATTATTAATAAACAAAATTAAATCACACACACAGTGGCATCAATGGGTGCCTCTAGTAGTACTTTGATAACAAACATAGCAATATGCTTCACACTGTCTAATCTGCTCACTCGGATAATCACAGTGCATGTAGGGAAAGGAATCGCCCCCTTATTTCTACACCATACAACAGAGGGGCATTTAGACGAGCCCCCCCCCCCGCGTTTCATTTTTTGTTAAAATGTGACTTTACATTAGAAAAAATGCTTTAATTAAATAAAAATGCACCAACTTATATTATAAAATAATGCTTTAATTTAAACTTTTATTTTGTCCTGACGGATTTCAAAAGTTCCATCTTTTTGTAGCGCCCCCCCTCCCAATTTTTTTTATATATAAACCCTGCATCCAACATACATTACAAAAATATACATTTGGTACAGCTCAAAATGGTCCCAACAAAATTAAAACTAACTATATTTGTTTCACACACCAAATAATAAGGCAGAAATGAATTTAAGTCATAATCTTTATTACACACAGGGCTTTTTCTTTTCTTTTTCTTTTTTTCTTTTTTTTTTTTCTGGCAGAACGTATCAAAACTTCACTCGGGCATTTTTTTTTTTTTAAACACAGAATTTTTGGTTTTGTGTTTCGGAACAATTATTTAAATAACATACTGTAATAACTTTAACATGTGATAGAGAGGGATGTCAGGAGAAGTCTTGCACTTGATTTTTTTTTCTTTTTTCACATTGTACGTGGAAACATTTCTTTCCTGTATGTAAAGTATCACTGCATAACATTTGTACAGTAATACATTATATATATAATATATCATGAACAAGAAATTCAGAGTTATTTAACAGGCTTCAGCTTAACGGATGGCTTTAAAGAATACCTGCAACTTCAAAAAAAAAGAAAAACCTAAGCAACTCTTACAGTTGACATTATTAGCTTTGCAAATCACTGCTGTACCTTCTAGTGAGTGTGAAAGCAGTTTTCTCAGGCAAATTCGATAATCACTCGAGCTGGGTCTTTTTCAAGTTACACCAATAACCTCACTGTTATTCATAAAAATTGTTGGGCCTCCACTAACCTAGTTTAATCCTACAAAATATGTCCTACCTGGCTCTTTCAAGGACATCATTTGGCAGTGGGTACGAAAATAAAGAAGCGGACGAGAACAGTAGAAATATCTCAAGAGTTGAACAAAATTCTTACTGTAATTTACGATGGAAATATATTTTTTAGTATAATATAATCCTTTAACGCAAATTTTGCTTCATTTGTGGGTAAGCTTGACAGAGATTTTAATTTCAGTATTTGTTATGCATTATAAAACTTATGGAAGAATGCTGGTTTTTTAATATAAAAATTCACATGTAAATTATGTTTTTGCATTTCATAAAATGCAACAGTAATTAGGCTTAAAGAACAATGTTCAAGAAATTAATTTGCTCTTTATTAGATCAACCCTCTACCCTTTTTTAGCAACTTATGCTTAAGAATACTGGCACCATTTTCTCCAGAAAAGAAGCATTGCTTACACATACTAAATATGCAGTGTTTCAAGAAAGTATGTATAAACAATTTTATAGAACTACTTACTTAATGGTACAACATTCTGAGAATGACAATTTTTACATATGTTTCTGCTAAATTTTCCTTCCTCCACAAGTTGATCAACATCATCATCTTCATAAAGAAATGCATCAACATGAACAGATGGTATTTCACCAGCAGACTAAAACAAATAATGGAAACTATTAAAGAAATCACAGCATCCAAAATTCAGAGCAGCAGCAAAACACACTTTTTGCATTTATTACACATTTTTGTGGATATTAAACAAAGTTTTTTTTATTAAAATTAAACTTCTAATATGTTTTTTTCTTTCTAGGATTTTTTTATTTAAATTTGCAAATTTTTTGAGAAAACTCTTCTTCATCAGACAGTTTTTTGTTGTCTCTCTTTTTTCCCTGTCACTATCTCGGTTACAATGAAGGTTAACCTTGATGGTTATTTTTCACCAAATCTTGCTAGATGTTAGGCAGCAACAAGCCTGTGCAATCATTTATGATGGAATTCTGCTTCTTCTCAATTTCTACTCTTTTAATTTTCTTTTTAGAAAATTGCTTTGAAAACTGATTACTTTAAGGGAATTCCAGTCCATGTTGTGACCATTTTCTCTAACATGCCTATCTAAACCTGTCCTGTTAGAGCAACTCTTTATAGCTGCTTTATGTTCTGCTATACAAGTTTCTAGTCTGCAACCAGCGTTGGATTTACTTTTTTCTTTTTGCATAGCAGTACTGCTATGCATAATTTTTGTGTAGCAGTTTTTAAATATTGTGTAGCACTGGCATGTACGTGCAATATATCATGGGGTAATGAATTGTGATGTCATTGTAGAGAGTTTGTAGATATATTTTATTCCACATTTCTACATATTAATGACAGATGAATATGTAGAATAAAATATTACATTAAACTTTACTGTTAATTACAAAACCAAAACAAAAGTACATATTAGATTTGAATTACCTTTGTTGATGTTGCACTTTCATTTAAATTTTAGTTTCCAATCCACCCAACAAATTAGTCAGAATCCCTCTTTCTTTTTCCATACCTTAAAGTGTTAGGCCATTGGGAAGCTTGGAAGAAAATATTTCTAGCCTCTTCCGGTGAAAAGGCTTCAATAGCAGGGCCCTCAATACTAATGAGAGCCAAGTTTTCCAATGCCTCTTCTTGCAGTTTATTGCAATTTGCAGTCTTTGGATATATTTGGGTGTTTTTATGTGACAAGTTTGGTCAGCCAAGAAATGTTGTCCCTCTGCCACCAGTTATCTTATTTCAGGGGCAGATCCAGAGGGGGAGGGCTCCCCTCAGGACCAAGGAATACCTTCAATATGTTAGGTTTTAATAACAAATTAAATATTTATTTGTGAAAGAAAGTATAACTTAAAAGTATATTACTTTCCTTAATTAATTGGAAGAATTTATAGACATACTAAGAACACTTTTTCATTTTGAGGAAAATATCAGAAAGGTCTTCGGTTGTTCCCGACACTTACGCCCCGCTGTCTTCTAAGACAGCAAAGCCACATTGCTGAACGCTGAGATATAACGGTCAGCACGCGCACAGAACAGCAGACTTGTATGCCAGCGGTGCCAGGATCGGGTCGTGTGACTTCTGTTTGCTCCTCGGGAACCTGGTTGCGCTGAAACGCTTGTCTGGCGTAACACCGGGATCGGGTCACGTGAGTTCCGTTTGATCCTCGGGAACCTGGTTGCTCCGAGACGCTTGTCATTCCCAGTCACATAAACAACGAAAGCAAGTGATCACAACCGGTTTGACAGCTTTTGGCTCTTTGTCAACATGGAGAAGGAGCGAAGGAAGTGGTTTCCGCATTGGAACATGCCGCTGCAGGTCTGATTTTTCCCAAAAAAACTTTGTTCCGTATATTTGGTGTCGAGTCCATGTGAGATTCCAACAGAACTGCAGACAATTGGGGAGGGGGATGCGTCGTATGGATTAGATTGGTTGCAAGTACTGCGATGCAAAAATTATTTCATTTAGCATTGATCTATTTATGCATCGCAAACTGCGATGTGATACCGCTTAATTCCTACGCTGTCTGCAACCTGTCTCTTCTATGTAAGATAGTCCACAACCCCATTTTACTTCATAGATTACTCCTTTGCATTTTTAAAATATTTTCTTCTCTTTGAACTATTTTAGGGAAATTTTTTTAATTGTGTTCTCTAAACTTGGAGCTAGTCATATATTATATTTCTTGCTAATTCTCTTTAATGATTTGAATAAACCTTTGTGATTAGTAATTTTTCTAGTGAATTCTATTTGCTGTTGATGAGTGTTATTGTTAACTGAATTTATACACTATAGTAGGTGTTACCATTCATTAGCTAAATTCTAACCTTTCACATCATTTAACATTGTACCCCTTCTTCTCTTAATTGTCAGAAGGACTGGAAATTGAGAGAAGAGATACAACATTAAATGATGTGAAAGGTTGGAATTTAGCTAATGAATGGCAACACCTACTATAGTGTAGTCCTGAGGAAGGGTAGGGGTGCTACCCGAAAATTTGACTGTAAGTAATTTCCTTTATTCCTGTGTAAAACTCATAATTTAGTTAAATTTATAGTGTATTAGAATCATGACATCCTCATTTTCTCTAAGAGCTAAGCAAACAACCCTTTCTTTGTTTAATAAATTTATTCTACTAAATAAAACATTCTGAGTTTATTCCCTGGAGAAAATATTTACTCAAATACTTTCATTTACAAGATTCACTCTTAAAATGTACATTTCAATAAAAATATAAACATAAAGGCCATTCGATAAAATATAAATACCTGTGTAGGAGCTTCAATACCTTCCGTCGGAAGTACAGCACTTAAAGGCACCATGCTCTTGATATCTTCAGCTATAGTACGCAAAGCACAGTATTTTTCAGCATCTGTTACATCTGAAACTGACACACAAGAAAAGGAAGATTTTTCAAAAAATTTAGAAATCACATTCAGTTTGAACAGGTATAAAAGCATATATAAGTATAATGATGATTGCATTTTACAAATACAGCACATATGCATTATTTAATAGCAGAATCACAACTGCCCATAATTTCTGTTCAACACATTAGAATTTACCTGCGCCCAACGTGCTGGTGTCTACCCGCAAAGTTAGTCTGCTAGCACCTGTTTGACTTTATATACATTGACACAAGTAGTACATCAATAATATTCAAATTCTTATCTTTTTTCTCTGTGCACTATGTCCCTGGCTTTACATCACCATGTTTCTCACTTTACCATTGACAGTTTGTCCTTTTTGCTCTATCGATTTCAGCCTTGAGGATACCTATCTTTATTTATACTTTTCAGCTATTTCGTAACGGTACCGTTGATATCAGACTTGTATAGATCTTATGCTTGATATTTATAAACTAGCCTCACATCTTCTAGTTTATAAATATCAAGCATAAGATCTATACACGTCTGATATCAACAATACTGTTACGGAATAGCTGAAAAGTATAAATAAAGATTATAGGTATCATCAGGGTATGAAATTAATGGAGGCCATGAGCGAAATGTGACTGCATTTTTGCATTGGGCGACCAGTGATTTAACATCAGGGGCCAAATTATGACTACATGTATTTTCTACTAAATTTTATAATGATTTTTTAAAATCTGAATGACTTTTTGTTCACGATTCTTAGTGGTTTGCAAGAATTGTTCCTTTTCACATACTGCTCAGTTTCTTAATTCATCTTCAAAATGCACTTACACGTAAAACTGTTCATAAATCGTGCGCGCTCGCATTGCTGACTTCTTCTTCTTGCCCGCACTATTATCACATAAGCAAGTTAAAGAGATGACCTTGAACAATGAGCAGGATCTTCCCACAGTGATCACTGGACCTTTGCGAGCACCCCTCTCAACCTGAAGCTGAGTGGAACCACGGATTGCCTGACATTCAGTAACCGCAACAAAAGAATTGTATCGATTATTATTTGTTCATCGCTTTACACATCGGTTGTCCTTTGAATCGATTCATTGTAAATCTAGTGTCAATATAACTTCTTGGCTTATGGAGCATCATTTTTTAGCATGTTGCACTCACAAATAGTTGGAACCATTGTTAATTTTACTTAGTTATGAAAGTTATCTTACATTTATTTGTACGAGTTATGTTAATCGATCGATCACCATAAAGATAACGGATTTTTTAAATCCGCCTCAAAAACGGACATCTCTCAATTTGGATGAACATATGTACACTTCAAATATGGATGTTGCACGTGTGCCGAATGTCAGTCAGCTCAAGGTTTCATGGGAATCTAATAATGAGCCAAGCCTGGATGTTGGTGCTACTCTTTTACTACCGTCGACTTCAGACATATTGCAATCTGTTGTTGATACAAGCATGGATATTGCGCTTACACCACCATCGACTTCTCAAAGCATGGGGGGAATCAACTGGGGGAAAATTTAAGTGACAACGTATTTTTGTCAGTCAAGGGACCCAGCAAAAGTGGAAGAAAAAATTGTGTGGTTACGATTGGAATTCGTTGATGGTGAAAAGAGGATGTACTGTCAAGTGAGCCGTGACAGGAATATCAAAACAACTCATATGATACTATTGTTACAAAAACATCATTTATTAATGGCTGTGGCACTTATAAACATGAGACGCTAGTGAGACACAGTAAGTCTAAATTCCATAGAAATGCACTTGAGATAGTCTGTTAAAGAAAATCCTTTGTCATCTGTGTTAATTAAGTGTTTCTACTATGGAGGAATCAGTTCGTGAGAAAATGGTATTTCTTTTTAACACTGCATATTCTGTCATTGATGGAAATCTTTCCGTCTGCCAATTTGAAAGATTATGTCAACTGCAGAAGAAAAATGGAGAGAATATTATTAGTGATGCATACCTAAATGATAAGTCATGTTCCATGTTCCTTTCTTACATTGCTAAAGCAATTTGCAAGCAGCATGCTGAGATTTAATCAAATTCGAAATTTATAGCTGCAATGTTTGATTCTTCCACTGATGTATCCATGTGTGAATTGGAGATTATTTATGCTACTGCTGTTGATGGTGTTCGAACAAACTTTATGTAATTGCAACAGCTTGTAAGTGGAACTGCAGTGAGAGTTGTTTCAGCGATTGATGAAACCATGCCAGAAAGTCATATCCAGTAGAAAAATAAACTGGTAGCAGCTTGTTTTGATGGGGCAAGTGTAAATGTGGGTAAACACAATGGTGTTGCAGCACATTTATTTACAGTCTACTGGAATTGTGTCTGTACACTGCATTGCATACCGATTAGAATTAGTAATTTCTAACACATTACAGGATATTCCATTTGCTTTAAAATGTGAAAACCTCTTAAAATATATCTATAAAATGTATCATAAGAGTCCAAAGCTTTTGAAAGAACTGAAGGAAGTTGCTGAAGTATTTTCAGAAACAATATTAAGAAATACAGCTGTAATTAAAGTTAAATGGGTAGCATCCAAAAATGAAGCACTAAAGGCACTATTAAACAACTTAGTCATTACAGTTTACCACATGGAAAGTTTCTGTTTAAATAATGAAAATGAGAAAAATAAAATATTTAAGATGAAAGGCCTACTCAAAAGCTTGACATCTGTTCGCATGATTCGGTTCATGCACTTTCTGTTTGACATA
Source organism: Macrothele yani (assembly GCA_039090855.1). Classification (NCBI taxonomy): domain Eukaryota; kingdom Metazoa; phylum Arthropoda; class Arachnida; order Araneae; family Macrothelidae; genus Macrothele; species Macrothele yani. The sequence goes on from CM077028.1 coordinate 58,357,857, forward strand.
ACTACAACCTTAAAGAAGCTTTCAGTCTTTTCAAAAAGACCACATTTCATCAGATATGATGGAGACATGTTTAATGAAAACCAAAGTTTTGCTAAAGGGTATGAAGGGAAAAGATGGAGAACAACTATCAGCCTTCGAACAGTCTTATGATGAAACAAGCAACTTATTTAAGAGTATATAGAGTTACATAATGAGATCGCCAATCACAGTTCCTTAAAGCAGGGTTGCAAAAATAAGCTCCAGATCTAAGAGCCAGCTCCAAAATTTATGAGCCAGGTGAAACGAAAGCAAATTTCAAAGTATCATGCACAAACGTAATGCATGGTGATGATGTCGGTACAAAGAGTAATAATATAAGTGTATTAAGCACTGCCTATTACCCAAACTACTTACTGCTAAATGAAATTCAAATTCGGTCTATAAATCTCAGGATTCTATAGTTTTGATAAAATCCAAACATAAAGAATAGAAGGGGAAAAAATTAAAAAACATTTAACCTCATCAATCTGAGATGAAACTATTTGGAGGCAAATAATAGCTAAAAACAATTGTGACCGTCAGCTTCCGGAGTAAAGGGTATGAAGGAAAAAGATGGAGAACAACTATCAGCCTTTGAACAGTCTTATGATGAAACAAGCAACTTATTTAAGAGCATATAGAGTTACATAATGATGTAATACAGCTTTGGAAACGAAGCAGGGGGCATTAAAAAATGTGTAAAGATGTGGTTTTAGAAAAAAAAATCGAGAAAAGGCCATCTGGAAGTAAAAAATAAATAAATAAAATGCGACCGTCAGCTGCCGAAAGCTGCAGAAATGGAAGAGAATGTTGCAAACACTTAACAAATATGGATTTTGTAAAAAAAAAACCCAGCAACAATCTATCTTACTGAAATGAAGCTACCTGAAGCCAAAAATCACAAAAACTGCGATCAACTTTCAGAATGCCTCGTAATGCGACCGTAAAAAATGGAAGACGGGCGATAAAAATGCGTAAAAATATTGTTTAAAAAAAAAATAAAGAGGAAGAACAAAAAAAGAAATCTTATCAATCTAACTGAATACTGAAGTGAAGCTATCTGGAAGCAAGAGGCAAGAAAAAAAAATTGCGACGTCAACTTACGGCCGTGGAAACAGAGAAAACGCTTTAAAAATATGATATGGCTCTCGTAAAAAAAAAAAAAAGGAAACAAAATCACCTTAATTTAACTTTCACTTAGATTAAAATTTAGGCCCCCATGCCAAAAAAAGAAGAAAAAAAGGAGGAATTGCGACCATTAGCTTCCGAAAGGTTTTTATGCCCTTTTAACCACCACACGCATCAAACATGCATAAAAATATCGCTTCCAAGATTCAAAGCTCAAGGAAAGCAATTACTCCTCAAGTTGAAGTTATCTGTTTGAAAAATATGGAAGAATGAAAGTTAAAATAAAATGAGGGAGGGAGCACCTATCGATTATAGTTGTCTGTGTGATGTATCGATTACAGCTTTACATCTTAAACGGGAAACAACGTTTAAAACGCATGAAAATTTCCCTTCCTTTGTTTTAAAATTTAAAGAAATCTTAAAAAGAATGAATGTTAAAAAAATAGAAAAACAGTCTGCAAACCTTTCCGAGAATCTGCGACGGGCTTCGCCGAGTCTCGCTGTTTCTGCTCCCGGACAGGCAGCTTAAACCAGTGTGATGATCTTCAATGCTTCAGCGATCTGACAGGTTAGTCACGTGACTCAGAGGATTTCATCACGTTTCTCTGCTTGAAACACACAGTTCAGGATAAATGCTGACAGAAGTTATAAATGCGATCAAAGCAAAAAATTTCAGAGTTTGATTTTATTAAATTACAATTTGTTGAAGTTACATTTTGCATCTATGAACTCAAAGTAGTGACTGCAAATTACGAAATTTGAAGTAAAAAAAAAGTTGGGTGCCAGGACCAAAATAGGCGCCAGGCGACCTGGTGCCCGGTAATTTTCCAGCCCTGCCTGCCTTAAAGACAAAATAGCCATCTGTGATAAATTTGTTGAATATGTAGAGAAAAGATATAATGCCATTACTACTAACCCAATTTTAAGTAATCAGCATATATTTGACCCAGTGAACTTATCAGTTCCAATGCTTAATTGATGGTGAAACTGAAGATATTGACGATTTGCTCATCTGATATGGTGTTAAAGAACTTGATATTATTTTAGCAAACTTACCAGAATGTGTAAAGGTTTCTGCTGATGAAACTAAAGAGGAGTACTTGTAATGGAAGTTGTGGGTGAAAGATAAAATTTCTCAAAAGTCTGAGATTCTGTGGGGCAAACTGTTCATTGAGACAGAGTCTTCTGATGAATTTAAGAACTTGTTGACTATCATTTCATTGTTACGTTGCATTCCATTTAGCACTGCTATTTGTGAATGCGATTCAGCACAATGAACCTTATAAAGACTGATTTCAGAAACAACATGAAAATTAGTATACTTTAAATGATTTGTTGACTGTTAAAATGTCTAGAATACCTTTAAAAGACTTTATTCCAGACCAAGCCAGTGTTAGAATTAGAAATAAATCTTCTACTGGCCCAGCGGACCATTAGAATTTGCCAACCAGTAGTCCACCAAAATGCCCACTGGTCCGTAAATAAATAATAATGATAATAATTATAAACTTATGACATTTACAATGTATGTAAAAAATAATGTATCATTTCAATGGAATTATCTCCAATATTTGTTTTTAAACCTATCATTAGTTTGCAACCTAAAAAGAAAACCATGCAGCATGGTAAAAGAAACTGAAATTCATTTTTTAACTAGCGACAGATTAGAAAAAATTATTACTAGCCATCTGGGCCAGTAAAGTCAATGGTTCAGTGGTCTGACGGAAGTTTTACTGGCCAATGACCAGCGGACCACTGGGTAATTCGAACGCTGCAAGCTATCAAAATATGGTGGGGGGATGTGAAAGCTGGGTGAAATCACATTCCAGAATTTTACTCTTCAATTGTGTATGTAAAAAAATTAAATTTTGGCACCTAAAAAATTGTGAATGGCTCCTAAATATTTAGCTGCACGGGTCATTTAGCACATGGCATATTTTTTTCATTTCATACCCTAGGTATTGTCAAGGTTGAGACTGATAGAGCAAAAAGGACAAATTGTCGATGGTAAAGCCAGGGACATAGCGCACAGAGAAAAAAAGGTTAGAATTTTAATATTATAGATATACTATTTGTGTCAACGTATATAAAGTCAGCCAGATGCTAGCGGACTAACACGCTGGATGCAGGCAAATTCTAATGTGTTGAACAGAAATTATGGGCAGTCATGATTCCATTAAATCATGAATTAATCTTCCACATATTAAATGTGTTCATATGTGAAATTACTACACCTTATGAGACCTAAGAGATCCACCTTATGAAACCAAAGGGATTTATTTCTAAAAAAATAATAAATAACAAGTAAAAACTTTTTCCCAAATTCAGCATTGCATATGTGATAAGAAACTGGATTGATATCCCTGTATCGTGTTTGACATGTTCTCATGATATGTGCTAAATGTTAAAAACAATTATCAAACATAAAATAAATAAAAATACAGAAACATATAATCTCTAGTACCTTTCTTTATCCATTTTTTGGGGGGGGGGAAAGAGCTTCTCATTCTTTGAGAAACAGTGCGAATTTCTCATATGTTTTTATAGATGTTTGGAAATAAAATCTCTCTGGATGTTTCTATAAAACCACATGCTGATTTTATTTTTAAAAACATTAATAATATTCAGCAAAAGAATATTTGTTTCTTTGTTCATTTTTGATGAGCAATTACAATTGCTTTTTAAAATACACTACTGACCACCCAAAATGCAACACCAAGAAGAAAGCATCCGATTAGCCTGAAATTTGCAGCATGCATCGCCCGCGAGAGGATATGCAAAAAATTAACATTGTAGGGCATATGCAAATCATGTGCGCCCCGCATGCCACCGAGAAGCACTATAAGAAGGGTGCACAGAAGGCGGGGTGTAAGTAGTGGAAGTGTGTTGTGCTTCCGGACCTGTGCGTGGGAAGCTTCCTGATGCCTCGTCGCAGAATACGGCAGTCATTCCAGTACGTTTCGGAGTTCGACAGAGAACGAATAGTGGCTTATCGCGACAACAGTTTATCGTAAGGAGACATTCGCGCCCTACCCTTCTTTTGTAAACTTGAAGTAAGCACTAGGGACTTTTACTGTTGTCTGCCCGCCACTGTTTGATTTTGTTCATTGTTATGTAAAATGATCCTATTTGACTTCCGAATAAGAATGCTTTCAAGATGTTTGCGGTTTTGAGTGTATCGTTCCACTTTGTTTACATGAAACCTGATCACACTCAACATGAGAGAAGGTAGTTCACAATAAATGTTATGGGAATTGTTTTATTGGTATATAAAATGACACTATAAATAGCAAAAACCTACTTATTCACTTTTTAATAAAATTTTAACTGTTTAAGATATATGCAAAAGAAAAAAATTATGCAGTATAAAAAAAAAAATGAAAACCAGTAGGTACAAATTAGGTACCAATATCATTTCCGGGAGGGGAGCAATACGCTACAATATATTTCATAATTTAAAAAAACGAATCGTCATTAGTTTTCAGTCTTTTTCACCACATAAATTCACAATTCCAGAGCGCAGACAAAGCTTAAAAGAACATTCCTTCCGAAAGACCAGACATAATTCCAAAGCGCAGACAAACGATCAAAAGAATGTGATCACTGCGCATATGTAGTACACATAGAGAAATATGTGATCACTGCACATCTGCTGCCAAAGGATCTGCGTTCTACTTTCAAAATTGGGAATTACTTGAATGCGTTCTTATTCGGAAGTCAAATAGTGGTGGGCAGAAAACAGGAAAGGTCCAGCACTAGTAACAATTTTTATGGTCCATCATCCCCACCCCTTATCCACGTACAGATATAGAGCACAAAGCAATTCTCCAGCAGAAATGTTCCAAAATCATTATCCTACCCACATTTATCTTGCAAGAAACAATGACTTACTGGCACTGGTTCAAAATGGTAGTTCACAAGTCAAAATAATGGACAGACAAAAAAAAAAAAAAAAAATGCATCTATTTAGGAAGGTGGTACGAATACTGTTGTTCGGTAGGCAATCCACCAAATATATAAAATTATTTGGTACAGCATCCCATTCTGAGCATAATTTGATATGCTACATTCAGTCATGAGTAAATTTAAAAAAATATTTCACTCTCAAATTGCTGTTTAAATTTGTTCATGACTGAATTAGTTTTACAGTGCATATTTCAACAGTTCTATGTCATCCAGGAGTTAACAGAATTTTTTTCATGAGGAAATTTATAAAGTGTTTCCCTGTGGGCATGTGTTTCTGCAGTAGACCACAAGACTAAAATCCTCGGCATAGTTTCCTCGAACCAATCCACCCCTACAAGAAAGTGTACATTTCCAAATTCATAATATGTTATGCTCTGAATATTGCCCACATTTTATAGTTGTCTCTCTCCCACTTTCATTACATTGGCTGACTTCTTTTTTGAAAATGTTCATCAGTTCCTTTATATGAAAACAAAACACCTAGGTATCAACATTCAGAAAAAGCACAAGAGAAATCTCAAAACAGATCTGAAATTAGAGAAAATTATAGGTCAAAAGAAATCTCTATTTTTGGAGTATTTGTAATTAGTCTTTCATAAAGATTGAAAATATCTACATGAAACCCTTCTTTTCATCAATGCTCTTTTCCTGTGCTCAGTACCAGCTAGAAATGGACTGCTTTTGCGGGGGAGAAGAGGCAGTTTAACAACCACTATGAGGGCCACAAGCAGTCTTCCATTGCTGATTTGAAACAACTAGTATCAGGGATAGCTAGCCAGCACAATAAGGCAAACACACCATTTCTGCCTCATCTGGGACTTGAACCAGCATCCAGTAGTCAGAAATCTATGCCTCCATCACTGACAAAGGAACAAAAAGGACTTGTTTGTCTATATCCAGCTGGAGAAGTGGAAGTAGGATAACATTTTCTCATATCCCAGGGTTACAACCATAATGCTACCACATAGTCACAAAAGTCCCTTCTGAGAGACAGCAGGTTATATCTCATAAATATGTTCACTGGTGATATGGAAAGTACATATTTTTATTTACATTTCATTCAGAGAACTGTGTACATAAAATTTCACAAAATAAACCCTAGCCAAAAAGTTGAATTATTACATCTTGTGACATCTGTTGGTAAAACATTTGGCCAATTTTCATTTTAAGATCTGGCAGAATTATCAGTCCGTTTACACTTCACTTTCAATTTAATACACCTAGAGAACTTTATATTTGCATCTCAAAGTGCAACTTTTGCGAGATCTTTGCACATGAGTTACATAAGTTTTGCTGGAAAATAATTTATTACGGGACGTTTGTCGCTTACTGATAGACGGTTGTCATACTGACCTTTCGAACAAAATTGTTTAACAACCCACGAGAGGAACACAGACTGATTATTCACATCAAGGCTGTCAACAAGTTTGATGAACTCTGTTTGGGCCAATGATAAATCCATAGTTAACGTTATACTACGGTTGTGGCAGGTACAAGGTGAAAACCTTCAAATCCCGATCATCCAAATAAAAAAAAAACGACCTGAAATTATTAAATTCCTTTTCGATTCTCCCACCTATCATCCACATGCAAAGGAAAGCTCATGTAAACAACATAAGCCCAACCTAGTTGGTGTCACACGTGGTTCCTGGATATTTAATTAGCAGTTACGGATAACGTAATGTATTCAATAAAGCGCAACTAAACTCCTAAAGGGCCGCCCCGGTGGCGCAGTGGTCTAAGGCGTTGGCCTCTGATCATTCGTCCGTAAGGGGTCCGGGTTCGAATCCCGGTCAGGCATGGATGTTGTGTTTGTCTTACGGCACTGGCTCTCTCCCTTCCCTGGAACCAGTGACCCTAAATTAGGGACGGGCGACTGCTTATAGCCCATTGAGTTGCTCACGGTGGTCGTTAAACCTCCAATCAAAAAAAAAAAAAAAAAAAACTCCTAAAGGGCCGCCCCGGTGGCGCAGTGGTCTAAGTGATGGCTGAATCCCAGTGAGGCATGGATGTTGTGTTTTGTCTTACGGAACTGGCTCTCTCCCTTTACTGGAACCAGTAACCCTAAATTAGGGAAGGGCGACTGCTTATAGCCCATTGAGTTGCTCACGGTGGTCTTTAAACCTCCAATCAAAAAAAAAAAAAAAACTCTTTAAGGTGCAGCTACCTAAAATTTTTGCCTTGTATTTCCAATGGGTAAACTTCTGTAACCATTTTCTTCACAATGAATGCGTTCCCAAAGATGAAAATTTGATCATCGATAAAAGTAACTTAATATTATGGTCTACTATGCTTAATATTTTCTAACTTTTAACTATAATTAAGCAATCCAACATTTGTTTGTCTACTGACGTCATAAATGTACAGGTAGCACCATATATATTCTGGTCTCAATACCACCAAAGGAAAAGTTATTGATTTTTATTATAATGATGGTTAAGTTTTAGAAAATAGTAAGTATCTTAGGTTTTCTTTACTAAAGCTCAAATTTTTATCCTTAGAAACGCATTATTTGTAAAAAAAATGGCTACAGAAGTTTGCCTATTGGAAATACAAGGTAAAAATTTTAGGTGAATCCACCTTAACATTTTTCTTTCATCTACTGCTATAAACCAGAAGCCGTTCAAAATCGATGGAGTTCACCACGCCGCCCCGGTGGCGCAGTGGTCTAAGGCGCTGGCCTCTGATCATTCGTCCGTAAGGGGTCCGGGTTCGAATCCCGGTCAGGCATGGATGTTGTGTTTGTCTTACGGCACTGGCTCTCTCCCTTCCCTGGAACCAGTGACCCTAAATTAGGGACGGGCGACTGCTTATAGCCCATTGAGTTGCTCACGGTGGTCGTTAAACCTCCAATCAAAAAAAAAAAGTTCACCACCAGACTCGCCAAGAAGTTCTTCAGAAAAGCGGCAGCTCACCCTAACGGACATGTTAGGATTGCGGATGATTACGATCCCATCGAATTCCATAGATATCCCAGAACTAATGCGGCGATCGTTGTCTCTCTGACCAGAGACCGCGCCATATGAGAGGGCAGCACTGTCTCCTGGAGAGGAGGCCAAAACTTATACTCGGATCGGATGGAGTGTAGGTGTGTTTGAACATTGGTGGATGTTGCACAACTCTCTCCCCCTTTTTTTTTCTCTTGGGTTATTTTTTTTTATTGAAGGTTTAACGACCACCGTGAGCAACTCAATGGGCTATAAGCAGTCGCCCATCCCTAATTTAGGGTCACTGGTTCCAGGGAAGGGAGAGAGCCAGTGCCGTAAGACAAACACAACATCCATGCCTCACCGGGATTCGAACCCGGACCCCGTTCGGACGAATGATCAGAGACCATCGCTTAGACCACTGCGCCGCCGAGGCGGCTCTTTGGGTTAGTATGTGTCGGAGAGTACTAATTGCTGCTCCGGATTCTGAATGTGGTTTTTGTGAGTTTCGGGTCCCCTCTCCTTGGGGGTGGCGGCAGCTGACTGTGGTTGTAGTGCGCTGGATCATGGCATGGCTGGATGTAATGCCCCTGTGGCGGTTCCTTCCTCCTCCTCCTCCTCCTTCCCTTTCCCCTTCTTTTTTTCCGACTGGTGAGGCAGTTTGCTTCTGAGATAAGTTCTGTTTTTAAATCCTTCTGTTTTTCTGTCCTATTGAGTTCACTTATCTCCTTGCTTCTAATTTTTTAGGGCAGTTTTAGACCTGGGGTTACACACTTCCTTCCGAAACCACTTCAATCAATCAATCAACTTCGATGCCACTTGTTCCAGAAAAGGAAATGAGCAAACCGTAGTACAAATACACTGCCATGCCTCATCCGATATTTCAACTAGGGACCCATCTTAGACTTATTAGCCAAAATTTCTCGCTTCTGCCACCAGGACGGCCCCAAAATGTTTTAACCATATTTGAAGTGACATATTTTGCGTTTATTCCCAGGGTAGATTTAATAGTTCCGATTTCCTTTATTTTTTGGAAATTTTGATGTTGCAGAAATCGAAATATTGATACGAGACAGAGAGACTTGACTGAAAAGTGTTGAAGCACTGAAAGCAAAGCAAAGAATATTTAGAGCTTTTTTTCTGAAAGCAGTGTTCGTTGAACTTGTTTAAAACAAGGCGATTGTCATCGGCTTAAGACCGAATTACGCACAGAGAAGAGATCTCTACTCTGTGGAATTGCGGACGAGAAACAGAGCTTCCTTTTTTAATTTACGCACCAGAACTACTAAGCCACCCGCGGCAGTTTCTAAATGGTGCATATCCCAAATTGATCGGAACTTGTTGCCGATGTGTGAGATAATGCTGAATTTACAAAATTCTGAATTATTTTGAGGCCCCTTCCCATTTTTATTTTAAGTTGAATATGCAAACGCTAGTGCGGATTCTAAACAAAACATAACGTGACAATTGAAAACTTCACTCGTGTATGAAGTATAATTCATTCCGGTTTGATATTAACACGATTTCTGCAACCAGAAACTACGCAATTCCAAAATACACACCCAATTACTTTCCATTTCCACCCATTATTTCGTCCCTTACATTGGAACAACACATGCACTAAAAGATCTTAGCAAAAACCTTTAAAAGTCTTTGGTTATTAGTATAATATTCGTTAACAATCTGAACACCATGCATGTGATGTCACATTATCACATCACACCTAATTAATGCCAATCGATTGTAGTTTCATTTTAATGTTTTTAGATGTCAATTGATATTTCGAAGTTTCGTTTGGCAACACTTAAGACAGCATGGCGAATGTGTGTGTTTACAGAATGATGAAGCGGGTTAATTTATGGTTGTATAGGAGCAATCAAGTTATAAAAAATAATCGTTTTAATATCAGATCAAACTGTTACTGTACTTTAAATACAACCACCGGTATGTGTTTCTTTAAATTATGAATTTGATTGTGAATAATGTGGGCACCTCGTTTCATTAATTTAAGATTGTAGCTCATTTCTGATACATGTAGTATAATTACGACTTTAAAATAAGATGCATGTAAAAATTCATTCCTTACCTCAGAAGTAAGACCGAAGTTTGTTAATAATTTTAATTGAGAGAGAATTCTTTGCCCTTAGAGTCTGTGAGGGAACGGTTGAGATACAAGCTTCCAGCTCTGGGAACAGGATTCCACATCCAGGTGATCAATAGGTGTGGTTGTTTTATGTAGATTTCCGTCTTTTTTTTTTTTTTTGGGGGGGGGGGGGTGAGCAAACCCATAATGAGAGAGAAAGAAACTCTTATTCATAGTCATTGCCAGTGCAGTTGACCATGTATATACATGATTAAATACGAAAGGAAAACTATTAATAGTTTTCCTTTCGTTGTTCTATGTAGGTCTGTTATAGCATTGCAAGATAGTTAAGTAAATTGACCATATTTATAAGTTCTCATCACTACATTCTGATAATAGTGTTTTGATATTATACAAACAAACCTCTTATACAGGGTGTCCCCATTCTGGAAAGTCGGGGAAAATCAGTAATATTTAAAAAAATTCAGGGAAATTTCAATCGCAGACTACAACTAGTTTTAACCCGGCGTCAGGGAGTGACGCCCTCATCGCCCAACACACTTGTACTCGGTGTTGCAGACAGTGACTAACTTTCCCTTCCTACTAATGTAACCTTGTATTTCCTACCTATTATTGTAAGTTGTGTTACATTACTTGTTAACATTTCTCTTTTTGTTTTAGGTCAAAGGAGTAGAAGAAAATTTGTGATATAAGTTATACCTTGTTAAAAGACAATTAAGACTGCAGCAATGTCAAAGCGTTGTGTGTTTAATGAACAATGGTTGGACGAACAATTAAATCCTGAGTTTTCTGGTTGGATAGCTGCTGTGAACGGCGACAATGAATCAGCATTTTGTAAAGTGTGCTCTAAAACTTTCAAGCTTAGCAACATGGGGGCGTCGGGCAGTCTCCAGCCATGGAAATGGCCCTAATCATTTGAAAAACATACGCGCTAAAATGTCTCAGCCCAGTCTTGCTTCTTTCACTTCCTCTGTGAAAAAGAACTCTCTTTGCAATAATGAACTCTTGCCATCAATAAGCCCAGGAAATGTGGAATCAGTACTTCTAGAAAATTTCAAGTCTAATGACTCAAATACTTATGTTGTGAAAAATGATGTGAAGCCCAGTGACCTTAATGCTTGTGTTGTGAAAGATGATGTAACAAAGTCGGAAATAATATGGGCCATGGAAGTGTTGTCCAAGCGAATGTCTCTGAACTCTTGTACACAGATTAACAAAACATTTCAGTTAATGTTTCCTAACAGTGTGATAGCTTCAAAATTTACTTTAGGCAAAAGGAAAGCATCTTATGTGATAAACTATGGATTGGCACCACGTTTCAAAGAGTGTTTAATGGACGATCTGAAGCAGTGCACTGACTTTGTAATTTGTTTTGATGAATCACTAAACAAAATTGCTCAGTGTGGGCAAATGGATCAGTTTGTTCGTTATTGGGACGTCAATCTGCAAAAAGCTTCCACTAGATACTTAAGTAGTGTGTTCTTAGGACGGGCAACAGCTAATGGCCTTTTAGAGAAATTCATTACAGGTTCATCTCTTCCCTTGGATAGCATGCTACAAGTGTCAATGGATGGACCTAATGTTAATCTCAGCTTTCTTCAAAAGCTGAAAGATAAACTTAGAACTGAAAATCCAGATGGTAAATTATTAGTTGGCATTGGAGTATGTGGTCTTCACGTGATCAATGGAGCTATGAAAACTGGACTTGAAGCAGTGAAATGGGATATACATCACTTTCTGCGTAACTTGTACTACCTTTTAAAAGATAGTCCTGCTCGCCATGCAAATTATACTATGATTACTGGATGTAAAGATTTCCCTTTGAAATTTTGCACTGTAAGGTGGTTGGAAAACGTTAATTGTTTGACTAGGGCATTGCTTGTCTATGATCATATAAAGAAATATGTTCAAGAATCATCGGTTTCCAGCAAACAGCACACGTTTCTTGCAGCATTCATGGAAAGTCCACTGTTGAGATGCAAATTGGCTGCATTTAGGACTATAGCTTCAGAGTGTGAATCTTTTTGAGAAGTTTCCAGAGCCCAAAGCCTTTAATTCCTTTCTTACATACTGATTTGCTGAATCTGATTAAAAATTTGATGGCACAAAGCTTGAAGCCTGACAAATTAAGTGAAGTTGATAGTCTCTCAAAACTATTAACTTTAGATGTATCAAAAAGTGAAAATCTTCTCTCAATTGAGAAAGTTGATATTGGATTTAGTGCTAAAAAGCTATTAAAAAAAGTGAAGTGCTCAGAAAAGAGAAATTAGAGTTTAAGCTTGAATTTAGGAAACTTGTGACCAGTATGATTCTAAAACTTCGTGAGAAAAGCCCACTAAAATTTAAGTTTGTCCGTGTGGTAACTTGTGTGGACCCAAATATTATAGTGCAGCAGCCAAGTTTAGGTGAGAAGAAAGTGGAAATTGTGCTTGAAATTTTACTTAGTGCAAACAGGATTTCAAATGACTGTGCTGAAAAAGCTAATAAACAGTACGCTTCAATGTGTGTAGAAGCTCAATCTGCTTTAAAGTCTCAGTTTGATGAATTTTTAGACTGTCATGATGATTCCATTGGATTAGACTAATTTTACAGTGCCCTATTTGACAACCAAAAACATTTCGGTGAACTTTGGGATATAATAAAAATTTGTGTCATTGTCTCCTGGAAATGCTTCAGTGGAAGGTGGATTTTCTGTCAATAAGTCTCTTCTTGTGGAAAATCACCGGGAAGAATCCCTGATTTGTCAGAGAACAGTTTTTGATGCCATTAAAAATGTGGGAGGAGTAGAACACATTGCCATCAATAGAAGGCTTCTTCTTTCTGTAAGAGCCTCCAGACGAAGATATCAGGATTATCTTGAGAAAAAAAGTGTTCTTCAAGATGAAAAGAAAGAAAACTGAAGGAAAAAAGAAAAATTGATCATGAAATAAAGGAATTGAAGGAAAAAAAGACAAAGAGTACGGAAGGAACTAGAGTTGGAAGAAGCAGCATTGCAGGCGAAGATTTCAGATTGGGAAAAGAAGAAAAGTGGTGTGTAATATAAAAACAGTGACTGTGTTCCTACTGTAATATTTTTATAGTAACTGTTTTGAATATTGTGTATGGGTTTGTTTGAGTGTTTCTTCAATAAATGTAAAACCATGAAAAAAAGAGTAAACTTAAAATTAAAAAGGTTTGGACTGCTATGGGGAAGGTGGAGGCCAATTAAAAAATAATTATTAAATGAATCAATTATTTGGGAAACTTTATACGTCAAACAGAAACAATTTTAAATAATATAAGTTTCTCAATTATCCAATTCAATTTTATTTATTATCATGGCACATACATTGAGAAACCCAAATAAACCTATTTGTGTAAGGTCAGGGATTTCTTATATATTTGGTCAGGGAAATCAGGTTTGATAATTCTGTGGACACCCTGCATATATTTGCTTTTGAACAACCGTTTAAAAAAATTAATTTACCTTTTGATTCCATTTATGTCGAAGAGTATGCTACGTATAGTCACGTTTTCAAGTTGCGCATAGATTTTCCGCTAGGGGCGTAAAAGTAAATTGCGTTCGCTTCGATATCTCTACTTCTAAAGCTCTGATTTGAAAAATTCTTTCTGTACCGGAAACAACTTTTGGTGGGAAATCTTTTGAATATAATTTGTAATTTTTGGTAAAAAATGGTTTGGCTATCAGGGGGCGTAACCTTACCTTCCGCTTCTGATGTATTTGCAGCAAAATCTGAGCTAAAATCTCGATTGAAAAAAATTTATTTGTGGACTGATACTACTCACGTTGATTAACCTTTTCGGAATCTTTTCTGCTTAAAATAATGCATGGTTTTTCCGCCAGGGGGCGTAGATGTGTATCTTATTTTTGTCAGTATCTCTACTTCTAAGATTCCGATTTGAAAAATTCCTTCTTTGTTGGATAGCATTTTCAATGCAAAATATTTTTCATATGATTTCAAAATTTTCAAGTAACTCATTGACATTCCGCTAGGGAGCGTTAATGAAAATTGCGTATTTCTGCTTCTAAAACTCCGATTTGAAAAATTCTTCCTTTATCACATACAGCTCCTGATGGGAAATGTTTTCCCTATAACTTCTTGTATTTGGTAATGGTTTGGCCACCAGGGGGCATAAGTGTTAATTTTGGCCTCTGGTGTATTTGCAGCAAAATCTGAACTCCTGATAACTTGATTGAAAACATTTTTTCGTTTACCTATACTGCTCAAATTGAAAAACCTTTTGAGAATATGTTCTTCTTAATGCATGTTTTTCCCACAAAGGGGCGTAGATTCATATCATATATTTGTCTATATCTCTGTTTCTAAGAGTCCTATTTAAAAATTCTTTCTTTGTTGGGAGCTTTTCCACTGCGAAATGTTTCTCATATAATTTCAAATTTTTCTTAACGCAGAAGTCTGCAACCAGAGAGCATAAGTTTTCGATTCTGTGTACAGCAATATATGCGGGATTAAATGCCTGATTGAAAAACTTCTTCAGTCAGATACTACTGTTTTCCATACCGGTTGAAATGGCTTTGAATAGCTTTGATAAATTTAATTCGCATCAGAATGAATTCAAAAGACATGCTCATTACACCCAAAAATTCGATGTCATCTTTCTTGTTTCCCTTTGCTTTTGTAATGAACTTAGACACTGAGTTTTGACACCCTTTCTAGAGACAATGATAAATTTAGAATTATTTTCTATAGTAGTACAAATTTTGAAGATGCCAATCCGATTTTTGGCGTAAATGTGACAAGGATGGTAAGTCAGATAATATCTGGAATCTTGAAAATTTTTTCATCATCCTGGAGCGGGACTCGAACCCGCGTCTCCGAGAAAACGCCTTGGTATGCTAACCACTACACCACCCAGAATGACCAAGTTTCAAGTTTCCGATCAATTTGAATTTAACCATCACTTGTCACATTTACGCCAAAAATCGGATTGGCATCTTCAAAATTTGTATTATATGGCGTAATCCCGTATTTCTCTAATGATTTATCTGCTTCTCCGGGCAATCATGGGATAGGATTATTAACCTCCAGATTCGCTAAACATGAATGCCGGTTGCTTCGACTAGCGAATCCTGTGATGGTTAAATTCAAATTGATCGGAAACTTGAAACTTGGTCGTTCTGGGTGGTGTAGTGGTTAGCATACCTAGGCGTTTTCTGGGAGACGCGGGTTCGAGTCCCGCTCCAGGACGATGAAAATTTTCAAGTTTTCAGATATTATCTGACTTACCATCCTTGTCACATTTACGCCAAAAATCGGATTGTCATCTTCAAAATTTGTATTATATGGCGTAATCCCGTATTTCTCTAATGATTCTATAGTAGTGTTGATTGTTGTAAGATGCAAAGGTTCCTTCCTTCTGTCTCATAGTTTATCACTCATAAAATGGCCACTGTAGCATCTTACAACGTTTGCTCTGGAACAGAATTCTAAATTTATTATTATTTCTCTAGGAAGGGTGTTAAAACTTGGTTGCTAAATGGATTACAAAAGCAAAAAAAAGCACAACTGTTACTTTGTTTTGGTGGAGGCTTTGAGGACGCCACTGCAGTGCTGGGGTTAGGCTTCCTTTGCATCCCCATGCAGGCAGGTAAATTTGACAGTAAAAATTTTAAAAATGCGTTGTAGAGCTGAAATGTATTCACCATTTTCTGCCAAATTACATCTTTTAAAATATGTATGTAATTTTTTCACAATTTTTTTAGCTGAATAATTTAGAACCTTACCATTTTTTTAGTTAAACCATCCAAAAATCATTGTCAATTCGCGAAGTTTACGCAGTATTTTCTATTTTCACCTCTTATTAAAACAGCGATGCACTGTTGCCAAAATTTACTTTCGGTAGTTTATTCCAATCTTCTCCACAGCTTTCGTTCCTTCCAGTCATTGGATAGCTAACAGAGAATCCCCCCATCTTTAACTGATCTATTTTTAGAAACCAAAATGGGGGTAGAAATAAAGCATTTGCTGAGCGATGTAGGAGGATTTCATTACCCTTGTAACAATAGAGGTGAACAAGTGAGAGAGGGCAGAGAAACTCTTCCTACCTGCAAAAGGGGGAAGAAAGTTGATTTGATTCAGCTGGAGTTGTATATAAATCTGAATCAGATTGAAGTGTATTCATATAGTATGAGGATTTATAAGAAACTCTTGTTAGAAACAGTCATTAAACGTGTCTAAGATTCTATTTATTTTAAGAAAAGGCAAGTCAAAATATTTGTACATTAAAATTTCTGTGTAAGTTTGTTAGAAAATGGGTTACTAGGTAATTCAGTTTTACTTGCTAGTCATGCAGATGTTTTGCTAGCAAACTATTTGGTCACTAGCAAAATTTGCTACTGAGCACAAAAGATGAAATCTTGCCCTGTCACCGAGTGCTAGTGGAAGGGGGGGGGGTTGAACGAAATAGTTGCTTACTTGGGAAAAAAAAATCTATATGCCGTCGTTGTCTGCTGTACTAAAAATTTACTAACCACTACAAAATATCTGGTCACCATTTGGCGACTGGCGACTGACATTCGCAAGGGCTGATTACAACCAATATGTATATTAGTAGCTGCTGAAGAATGTATTTAAAGTACAATTTTCACAAGTAAGTGGTAATAAATCCGAGATGTACCGGTGAATCTGTCCTGAATTTTAAAGCAGTAGAGACCGTTGCCTGGAATTTCCTTTTTTGTGTGTTTCGTTGCTGAGAGGTAAGTAAATGACTGGCATTGCACTATTCTATTTCCAGATGCGTTGGACAAAATTAGCACTGTTCAGAAGTAAGGCTTTCTACCCCATATTTATCTGTAGTTCTGGAAAGGAAATAAGGCCGTTATGACAACAGAAATTAAATAAAACTTTTTGGAAAGATAGGTTGCCACGTGTATTACTGCAATCATTACATGTGCTTTCAGAACTCCGCTCACATACATTACGAAAAACACATCCTCGTTTGGGTGGTCTCCCTTGAACTCTACTCATAACAGAACCCTGTTTCTGTCCTCACTCTAACACAGTTTACAGTTGAATAGCAGTGGAAGCACATGTAGTTGATTTGTCCTTGATAATAGCCAATCAGCTCCTTGCTCGCTGGCTCCATCTCCCAAGGCCATACGACTACCCATTTGCCCTGCGTTACGATGATGAAGTCAGACTAAGTTCCGTGACATGTACAGAAATCATCTGATTAAATTTAGATGGAAATCCCCCCCATTTTTGGGATCAAGATCGCTAAAATGAGCCATTTCTCAAGTTCGTAGACATACCTATGTCCCGCAATTTTGTGCCACACGTTGGAATTATATGTAAGATAGCACTTGTTTTAAGTTTTAAAGCAAGTGGTATTTGATTTCTGTATCACCCTTAGTTCGGGAGATAACCCTTGGTATCAGCTCATTTGCATACATTGACCACTTGCTTTTCCCATTTGGGCTCTCGCTCATTTTCCTGCTGCACAACTCCTTGGAACAAGTTGCTTCAGGCTTCAGCATGCATGCATTTGATAATGATTCATGCTGCCTTTGGTATTAGTGTATTATACCTATTTGTGCTATTAGTGAGGCAGATAAGTGATCAAATCATTCACATGTGGATATGTGGTTGACTTGTCTCAGTTCGAATGTTGGAGCTTCTTTTTCACATAGGAAGCACTGAGATTCTTGTCATTCATGGCTACATCTTGGGAGCTTGCTGCTCTCTGCATATATTTTTCACTTTCTTGCTCGATCAAGTTCGGTGTTGTTGAACAGAAGATGGCAGCTCTTATGGTACTGGGCTTTGTTCCTTTTCAGTGTTTCTTCTATACCGCCACCTTCATCCGGTCTTCCAGGATCCAGAACAATGGGTAAATCATGTATGGCATGAAGGAGACGAACATTGGTCGCAGTCATGTTGTATCCATCATTTTCACAGTTATAACATGGTGGTGATTTCAGTTGTTCGTTCTTGTTCTTTTGGTACAAACAGCATTTGGTCGACTCAGTTCGCCATGTTTGTAGGTAATGGTGAAAAATTCACCATGTTCTTGAATCGCACATCTTTCACTGTCGAGGATTTATTCTTTCACTACCTGGAATGCTGCCTTTGATCATAATTGAAGTTTCTAACTACACTGCTGGCCACCCAAAATGCAACACCAAGATAGCAAAGCCAGATTTACTGGGCACATAACAACAGATACAAAGATTAAATGATTGAGCTTACAGGGCCGTGCGACTTGTGGAACATGCAGACATCAGTAGTTCGTGTGGCCCCCATGGCTGGCAATAACGGCCGCTACACGCCGCTGCATTGAACGAAAGAGGCTTTGGATATAGGCTTGGGGTATGTCAGTCCAGGCTGCTTCCACACATTGCCACAGTTCATCAGACGTAGCCGCGGGTGGTGCTTGCCGGGCCACTCGGTTGACGATCAGCGACCAGACATGTTCGGCGGGCGACATATCAGGAGAGCAGGCGGGCCATGGCAGCAGTGACACCTGGTGGGCCGTGAAGAATTATTGCACAATATGTGCAACATGCAGGCGCACATTGTCCTGTTGAAACGTGGCTGCTGGCAAGTCCTGCAGGTAAGGGAGGACTACAGGCTCCAAAACGTCGGAGATGTAGCGGTGGCTGTTGAGTGTACCGGCGATGCGTACAAGAGGGGTGCAGGTGTCATATCCAATTGCGCCCCAAACCGTAACGCCAGGTGACGGACCGGTGTGGCGGTGCAGAATGCAGGCGTCATACAGTCTCTCGCCACGGTGCAGGCAGAAGCGGGATTCGTCGGAGAAGACATTGTCGTGCCATTCCGTAGTCCAAGTGTGGTGTTCAATGGCCCACTGCTGCCGCACTCGCCAGTGGTGTAACGTCAATGGTAATCAGAGCAATGGGCGCCGTGCTATAAGTCCCCGCTCCTGCAGGTGACGTCGAACGGTATGTGCTTATACAAATTGTTGGGGCAACAGAACCTAATTCCTGCGCTAATGTTCACAATGTGGCGGTGCGAGCCGTCAATGTCCGCCGCACAACATGCCGATCCTCTCGTTCGGTGGTATGCCGCACAACATGCCGATCCTCTCGTTCGGTGGTATGCCGCAGCTGCGGTAATCGCTCACGTCGGTCCATCCATCCCTCCTGCACCTACCAAATCCATACTCGCCTCACTGTGGCTGGATGTCATCCCACATGGGCGCCAATGTCTCGGTACGATAAACTGCTGTCGTGATAAGCCACTATTCGTCCTCCGTCGAACTCCAAAACGTGCTGGAATGAGTGCCGTATTCTGCGACGAGGCATCAGGAAGCTTCCCACGCACAGGTCCTGTAGCACAATACACTTCCACTACTTACACCCTGCCTTCTGTGCACCCTTCTTACAGTGCTTCTCGGTGGCGTGCTGGGCGCACATGATTTGCATATGCCCTGCAATGCTAATCGTTTGCATGTCCTCTCACGGGCGACGCATGCTGCGAATTTCAGGCCGATCGGATGCTTCCTTCTTGGTGTTGCATTTTGTGTGGCTAGCAGTGTATAAACAGAAAAGTAATAAAAGCATTTATTGTATTGTTCAAACATTAAACATGGGGTACTATCCTCGTAAAGGTGTTGGCCGTATTGGAAAAGGTCGCCATCTTGAATTTTTTTTATTGGCTAATGGTCCACATGAAAAGTGTGATTTTCAATGATAATGTTGGGTCATTCCATGTCAGGTCACCCACCCATCTCAGATTTTTGTGGAAATTTTTACAAAATATTGTACTGGTAAAATATGAAACCTGTTAAAATTTTAGTTCATTGGGTCCAGTAGATCTTTAGTAATGCCACTTTAAAAAGTGGGTAGCTTCTGCCTTTGAAGTTTTTGCTCTATGTGTTTTCACAACTACACTGTAGGACAAAAAAAAATCATAACTAACTGTTGCAGCCAAATAATTTTTTTTTTCTTACATGATCTGCATGATCCATACATTTGGGAACAACTTGTTTCTGCACATTTTTAGAATTCAAAGAACACTTGTTTTTTAAATTTAACAACAAAAGACATAGAAAAATCAGGCCACAATTTTATTAAACAAAACGATTTTTTTTTTCAAAATGAGCCCCACTTCAAATTTGCTAAAAATATTTTCATGTGTGTATTATAACCTAACCTTTCAGCAGGAGAAAAAAATACTTTGGGCAATTCGCAATTTTGGCGTGGAAAAAAAATAATAATCAAAAATGGTGTGTTTTATATATGAAACATTCAGATATGATATTACCCAATTTTTTTATTAAATGGTTGCTTGACCATTTTATACACCTTTCCTCCCCATAGTTTACCCCTATTAATGAATGGCTCAAAACAATTTTTATTTTATTTTTATGTGCCACCATCTTGGATATAGGTTCATTTTTCTTTTCTGCAGCACGCCAAAATAGGGCCTCACAATGGTTTTGAAAAAAGGCAGTTGTTTTCCTCTTACTGTAGACCGAAAATTTTGGTTTTCACTACCTTAAAGAGGACATTTTAGGCTTACAGAAAATGTATAGAAATGATAGAAAATATTTTTTTAACGTTGCTTAAAATGGCAAAATCTGCAAAACTCGCAAGCATAAATCACCATTTTTGATGGACAGTTAAGGTGACTGGGAGTTGGAACCCCAAGTTGGGATGGTAATTAACACAGCAGTTAGACATCGCTGAACTGACTGTAGTTATTGTTTCACACGTGAATTAAATCACATCAGAAAACTTGAAAATTCCATCGCCGTGGAGCTGGAATTGAACCAGCATCACCAGATTACCGTTGAAGCGCGCTATCCATTGCACCAGCCATTACGGCAAATTCGCAAGTACCAGTGTGTTAAGAGCATCGGAATATTCTCCGACCACCTTCAAATTAAATGCAAATTCTGCTGCCAGCCAACTAGTGTTGTTAAGTAAATTCAGAGTTGAAGAAATATTCTTCTCATAATACGTGGTAAATACGTAATGATAATTAACATAGCAATTGTACATCGCCGAATTGACTGTAATTACTGTTTCACACGTGAATTAAATCACATCAGAAAATTTTATCGCCGTGGAGCGGGAATCAAACCCCCATCTCCCGATTACCGTTTGAGCGCGCTACGCGCTGCAATGGATCGCATGCTCAAACGATAATCGGAAGATGCGGGTTCGATTACCACTCCACAGCGATGAAATTTTCAAGTTTTCTGATGGGATTTAATTCATGTGTAAAACAGTAATTACAGTCAATTCGGCGATGGCCGATTGCTGTGTTAATTAGCATGACGCATTTACCACGTATTATGAGAACATTTTTTTTAACTCTGAATACCCAAGTTGGAAATTTTTGTGTAAAACTATGGCTAGTAGAGTTTTCAGCTATGGAGAACTTAAGTCTGCCCCCCACCCCTCAAAGTTGCAAAATTTTCAACTTTTGCAGATTTCAAGGTTACATATCTCAAAAGAGGTACCACATATATATATATATATATATATATATATATATATATATATATATATATATGAGATGCAAGGTCAGGTGATGCGTAACATCACAGCCTCTCCTTGACAAATGTCAACCCCGCCTTCTCGTGGTGCATCCTGTTCCCACTAAAGGGGCTCTGACGACCGCCCATAGCGGTATAACTATACCATCGGGATTAGAGGAAATTCTATCCCACACTCACCAACCCGCTTGGCCAGCGTGGTGAGTTATGGCCAAACCCCTCCAAAATGATTCCACAACTTAAATCTTGGCCCTCAGTCTCCGGCAGCTGGAATGTACCTGGCCAAGGCAGCGGCCAGTGCGACATGAAGGCAGAGGGTGCTAAGAATCCCCGGAGGACCGGACTAGGCTGCCATCTGATGCTGACCTTGGCAACGTACAATGGACGCTCCCTATCTTCTGATTCAAGGCTTCTTGAATTAGAAGAGGAACTACAAAGGATCAAGTGGGACATCGTCGGGCTAAGTGAGGTAAGGAGAAAAGGAGAAGATCTCATCGAACTGAAAAGTGGACATCTCTTCTACTATCGTGGGACAGATACTGGCAGAACTAGTGGTGTTGGATTTATAATAAACAAGAAACTGAAGGATAAAGTGGTAGAAGTTGAAAGTTCCTCTGACAGAG
Organism: Macrothele yani; assembly: GCA_039090855.1. NCBI lineage: Eukaryota > Metazoa > Arthropoda > Arachnida > Araneae > Macrothelidae > Macrothele > Macrothele yani. The sequence continues at coordinate 58,380,110 of CM077028.1, forward strand.
CTGCACGACTCGTTATCCAACTATCGAGAAGATACCAGGCTCAGATTATTCAAACTTATGCACCCACCACAAGTCATCCTGAAGAAGAAATTGAAGAATTTTATGAGGAAATTTGTCATCTAAATAATAAAGGTAAGCAGCACTTGAAAATAATTATGGGAGATTTCAATGCAAAAATAGGGCAACGGCAACAGAATGAAACTTCAGTAGGTAAATTCGGTCACGGCAACAGAAACCAGCGTGGAAATACTCTCGTTGAGTTGCAGAGGCAGAAGGGTTTTTCATCTTGAACTCCTTCTTCAAGAAAAAGCCACACAGGAAATGGACATGGAGACATCCAAATGGGACGACAAGTGAAATTGATTTTATTATGTGTAACAAAAAATTCGTCATAGAAGACTGCAGTGTGCTAAACAAGTTCAACACAGGTAGTGACCATAGATTGGTGAGATGTAAGATGCACCTCAACACTAAACTTGAACGTGGCAAGCTCATAAGACAAACAAAATCTATTGACATAACCAACCTTAAAAAACACCATAATACCTTCAAGTTGGAACTAAAGAACAGGTTCTCTGCTTTAGAAGGCCTAACATCGGAAGAAGTGGACATCTCTGAAGTTAACAGAAAAGTAACCAAAGCTCTTATGGAAACAGCAACAAAATTAGCTGGGTCTAAGAACAAGTTGCATGTAAATAAATTATCAGGAAAAACGAAAATGTTGATGCAAAAAAGAAGAGAGATGAGGACAACTAAAGAAGATGTGACTTCCAAAGTGGAATATATAGAGCTATGCAAGACAGTACGAAAAAGTATCACTGAAGACGTAAGAAAATTCAACTGTGAACTAGTGAGGAAAGCAATTGAAAACAACCAAAGCCTAAAGATAGCAAAGGGACATCTCAGTAAGGGAAGAAAACAGATTATGGCACTGAGAAAAGAAGATGGTTCTGTAACAAGAAATAGAGGCGAAATTTTGACAAGAGTGAAAGATTTCTACTCCAAATTATATGAAAGGGATGATACATGTACTCCAGACATCATGAAAGATACCAGTACCAGAGTTCCTCCAGTCCTTCCAGCAGAAGTTGCACATGCAATCAAGAACATGAAGCGGGGAAAAGCTCCAGGAGAAGATGGAATTACTGTAGACATCATACAAGAAGCAAGTGGAGAAATCGAAACAGTACTCGCCCAAATTTTCACTCGATGCCTTAATGAAGGAAAGATTCCTGAGGATTGGAACACCGCTACAATGATCCTGCTACATAAGAAAGGTGACATTGAGGATCTCGGAAACTACAGACCTATCAGCCTCCTATCAGTAGTTTATAAAATCTTCACTAAAGTTCTTTCACACCGCTTGAAGGTAACACTGGACATGGCTCAACCGAGAGAACAAGCTGGATTCAGGAGTGGCTACAGCACAATAGATCATATCCATGTGCTGAGAGAACTAATTGAAAGAACGAGGGAATATGAACTTCCATTGTGCATGGCTTTTATCGATTATGAAAAAGCCTTTGATTCGGTGAAACCATCAGCAGTTACAATGGCTTTGAAAACCTGCGGTATTGAAGATGCATACATTAATATTATTAATAACACCTATGAAAATGGAAGTGCAAAGATTAGGCTGTTTGAAAATACAACACACATAAAAAATTGGAAAGGGAGTGAGACAAGGTGACACCATATCTCCGAAGCTCTTTAATGCCACATTGGAGGGTGTTTTTCAGTCACTGAGCTGGGAAAACAAGGGGATAAAGATTAATGGAGATTATCTAACCCACCTTCGTTTTGCTGATGACGTAGTCATTTTTGCAACTAGCCCATCAGAGCTGCAGAGTATGATCCAGGAACTTGCTGACAAGAGTAAAGAAGTGGGATTAAAAATGAACTTTCAGAAGACAAAAGTGATGTTCAATGCTTTTACAAGAAATGAAGATTTATCGATTGATGGAGAAAAGCTGGAGATAACAGACACGTACGTTTATCTTGGACAGCAGATATCAAGTGAGGGTCACATTGATGAAGAAATTAATCGGCGTACAAAACTTGCCTGGAGAGCTTTTGGAAGAAACAGCATAATTTTCAAGAGCAATATGCCATTATGTCTTAAAAGAAAAGTGTTTGATCAATGCATCCTTCCAGTGCTTACGTATGGTGCAGAGACGTGGACCTTAACTAAAAGAGACATACAAAGGCTGCAGACAACTCAAAGAAGCATGGAGAGGTGCATACTTGGTGTAACCAGGAGAGATAAGAAAGAGGAACTCGTGGATCCGAAAAATGACAAGAGTGGAAGACATCATGATCAGAGTCAAATCCCTGAAATGGCAATGGGCTGGACATACTGCCAGAAGGACAGATCATCGATGGACAGCCGAAATTTTAGATTGGATTCCAAGGGACAGGAAAAGACCCAGAAGAAGACCACATGGGAGATGGGTGGATGAAATTCGAAAGTATGTAGGGGTGACATGGAGGAGACTGGCACAAGACAGACCGTTGTGGAGGAAACTTGGGGAGACCTTCGTCCAGCAGTGGATTGATAATGGTTGACAATGATGATGATGATGATATATATATATATATATATATATATATATATATATATGATGATGATGATGATATATATATATATATATATATATATATATATATACTTAAGAGCAAAACTGAAGACTAAGGAAAAAATTTTAGAATTTAACACGAAGGGTGCAAAATAACCTGAAAATCAAAACGCGCAACGCAGCAGTTTTGAAAATTCAGAATTCACATTCTATAAAGAAGATACCTAAGCAAAAAAATACATATATAATTTTGACTCACACCTAGTACAACATAGAAAAGGTTATGTATCTACCTGTGTGAGTAAAAGGAGAAAAGATAAAAAAATAAAATAAAACAACTGAATGTAGAAGGTGTCGAGAATACTGAGCCTTGGCTTTATCAAGGACCAGCAAAAACTCTGCATTTTCTCACTTCTACAAAGACCTAGTTGGAAATGGGTAGCAATAATTTTGCAATTATCTGTAAGAAGTTCTATTTTGAATTGTTAACTATGGAACTCAATAATAGAGTAACATACGAGCCCGTAAGTTATTCTACCAAGCAGTTAGAATATCGGTTTAAGGCATTCTTCAAGAAACTTAAAATTCCACAAACTAGAAGATATGGGCCTGAATTTCCATTTCTTTTTGCAACGGTTAAGTTTCATAAGGATCCTGTGAAGTTCAGGTTCATAGCTAGTGGAGTAAGGAGTCATAAAAAGAAAATAGATCTTGCTTTTGAAGATGTCTTAAAGAAGGTTTTGAAACACATTAGAAACTGTTCTAACTTGATGTACAGAGATTTTTGGATAATTAATAATAATGCAGAAGTAATTTCTACTATACTCAAAGTTTGTCCCTTAGATATTAATAGTTATGATTTTGAAAACCTATATACTAATCTGCCTCTATCAGATATAATCACTACCTTTAAAGAGCTGTATGCAGAATTTAAACTTAACCAATTTGTTGATGTAGGAACTTGGAACTCTTATCTCAATTGCTGCATAAAAAATAACCATATCTTATATAATAATACTCTCTATAAGCAAGTGAACGGTATTCCAATGGGAACATCAACGTCCACAAATATCGCTAATCTATTCCTGTTCTTTAAGGTATATAAATTCATTAAAAATCACCCCACCTGCTCAGATAACTACCTTTACACTTTTAGATATATTGATGATCTGCTGTGTATCAATAATTCAGAAGTTATAGAGAGTGATTTTGATAATATCTATCCTAGCTCTCTTAACTTATGTAAAACCAACCACAGTAATCAGGAACTTGAGTTCCTAGACTTAAGCATTAAGCTCAACAGAGGTAACCCATCTATTAGCCTCTTTGATAAAAGAGTTAATTTTCCTTTCAAAGTAATTAAATATCTACACTGGAATAATAACATTTCAACCAAAGTAATTGAGAATGTACTAATTTCTCAGGTCCTAGGAATTTCAAGAATTTGCAGCAACAATTTGGATTTCAATTACCACATTAATATACTATTAGAAAGTTTTCTAGAGAACGAAATTCCTTCTTCTTTCATCAAAAGAACTTTAAGAAAAATTATTCTGAATAATAGAGTAAGGTTGGCAGATCTGCTTTAATTTTCTACAGTTAATAATATGATTCTGACCAATCAAAGCCGTAAGGAAGTTGGCTAGAGGATGCCTATTAACTACCTAAAGGAACCTTAGTGCTATGGATATGACGGTCCTATTAAAACAAAAAATTAAATAATATAAACAAAATCACAAAAAAGCTTAAAAATCTGTTTATAAAAGAAAATAAAAACAAATAAAAAAGAAAACTAGTTATTCATCACTAGGATAGCTATACTAAAAATAGTAAAACCAACATTAAAATTAATAAGATTCTGATTATTCTATAGAAGCTCACTAAGGTGATTTAATACATGCAAAGATTATTAAATAAACTGCTCGTGTATTTTATAATATTTCTCATGTATTCTGGAGAGTTAATTCTGCTCATTCTGATCATACAGATCCAGTCTTAAGTTTATATATTTTTTTCTCTGGTTAAAATCTCCGCGCGTTGGTTTCTTGCTGTATGAGGAGGCCATCAGCCCCACCCTCACTGCCCCCCAGCTGTCTAGGGAGTGGCGGAAGAGGTCAGCCATGTTCTCCTCTTGTGAGGAGAAAAGTTTTTGTCACACAAGAGGTAAGCTCTCTTCCTTGTTTTTGGGTTCTAGGTTTTATAAGTTCAATGTTTGTACTTTATGTACCTTTTCTCTGTCGTTTTTTAGCTTTTCAGCTTTTAAGCATTGGTTTGTCTGTTAACATTTATGCGGGTTTTAACTCTTACTTTTCTTTGTAACTTTGAGCGTCTTTTGGGGTACCTAGGAACAGAAGATGGCTAAGCTTGTTCCTTTTCTATGCGCTGTCTATGCGCTGTTTTTTCAAAGTAGTAAAGTTCTTAATAACTAATTAATTATGCACTTAAAGCACTGCTGAAATACTTTGTACATATTGCAACTAACTGTTTAAGGTATATAACTTTCACAAAGTTTTCTTTAGTTAATTATTATCTTTAACTTATTCTCGTTTTCGTGCTGTCATAAGTTGTAGAGTAGGGGGTTTTAGACTCAAGTTTTCTTTCAAAAATCTGTTCGTTATAAATTAACATTTCCTTTTTTAATTGCAATGTAAAATTTGGATTTCTTTTGCATTGTTTTTCAGGTTTAAATTCTCTCTCAAACGAACTTGGAATTTCGTTATAGCTGAAAATCATTTCTATTTATTATGTCACTCTCACAGCTTGAGTTCTCTTTAATCTTCTTCTCTCTGTTTAATAGTAACAGATGAAGAGCATGGGTCGGGCCATGAAGGTTAATGGATGCAAGCGAAATTGTTAACTAGTGCTAGGTCATGCTACTCTACGGAGGACATGACTTATATATATATTTTTTAAACTATTTTAGGTGGGAATGTTACTTGCATCTATGGCCTTGCAGAAACCCATTTCCAACTCCTAGGTCTTTGTAGAAGTGAGAAAATGCAGAGTTTTTGCTGGTCCTTGATAAAGCCAAGGCTCAGTATTCTCGACACCTTCTACATTCAGTTGTTTTATTTTATTTTTTTATCTTTTCTCCTTTTACTCACACAGGTAGATACATAACCTTTTCTATGTTGTACTAGGTGTGAGTCAAAATTATATATGTATTTTTTTGCTTAGGTATCTTCTTTATAGAATATATATATATATATATATATATATATATATATATCATCATCATCATCATTGTCAACCATTATCAATCCACTGCTGGACGAAGGTCTCCCAAGTTTCCTCCACAACGGTCTGTCTTGTGCCAGTCTCCTCCATGTCACTCCCGCATATTTATATATATATATATATATATTTTTTTTCCACCAAGGATACCCCTACTGGTACTCAAAGCCTGTGAGTTTCATTTTGTGGTTCAAACTAGTTTAGAAGTTACAGACTCTAAAATATTTGTGAATAAATGGTAACATTTCAGCACTTGGAAATGCACAGAAATTGATGAATATTTATGCTTATTTCTGTTTTCAAAATATTTTTTAAGTCTTATGGAATTATATTTTAAACACCTATAACTACCAAAAACTATATGTACAATTTATACATAATGTAAATAAAAAAACTAAAAAACCTTACCAGAGCATATTGTACAGTTTGCGATTCACAAACTTTGGCAGCAACATTTGTCTAGATGTATAGCCTCACTTCTGGGAGTGCACTTGCAACTCACTATATTTGTTACTGTTGAATTTAATATTTTGATCAATTTCAATTTGCAACTGATCAAAACGCTAGCCTGCAAAGCCGTGCTCACAATCGTCAGTCAAATCGCCAAAGTTTTTTTAAAGTTGTTGTGCTTAAAAATAATCGCCAATTGCGAGAGGTGTGACCGACAGGGCTACCTATGCTATCCCAAGCTGTTTCTTTTCTTCTCTCGCTTTTTTTTTTTTTTTTTTTAAGAATACAAGCAACTGCAAAGATTAAGTGTCTCTAAATTTCTTACCAATTTTAATAAAAATATGAACTAATGGAACAAACCATTTTATGAATTATTTTGACATTGAATAATACGTTTATATATGATTTATATGATTTATAAAACTTTTCCTTGGTTACATAAGAGATAAACAAATTCTTTTCTCTGTCAGTTTGAATTAAAACTAAACACAATTACTAATTTTCATATGAAAAAAAAACTTTGACTGAACCAGGTCTTCAGCCTGTTTGGATAGGCCACCTGTATGTTCTTCCTGTTGCAGTGTTTACCTCAACCAAACATAATATATGTGGTCAGAGGTACTTCACAATCATTATTAGGCCAATAAAAAGATGGAGAAGATCTGTGTGGGTGCATGAGTCGAACAGTCACATCATCTTCATCATAGTTAATCTTTTCAACAAATCCCACATATCAACACGAATCATATATACATGCCATGTAGCAGTTAGCATGTAACTGTAACTCATCTTGAAAATCAATTACACTGATTTCAGAAATAGTACTGTGATATTTATCAGAACTTAATCTCTTAGCACCAATTCCAAAATTGGGAAGTGGTGTAAAAGTGATGCATTGTGCGTGTACCAGGAAGAGTTTTTGCTTTCTCAAAACGAGGACTAAGCTGATTACACACTTTATCTCTTCTGCACACGCAAAGAAAAATGTAATTTCTTTTATGTTATCTTTGCAGAAGTTATACATTGTTGCAGCAGGTGTTATTTGTTGAGCTAAAGGTCGCTGCAAACTGGCTTTTGTTGTTAGCCTTTTTACAATCTGCACCAATAACATCACATAGTGACTTGCCATGGCTTGTTGCAAAAATTGACCACCCCTACCAATCTAAAAAAAATGTGTTAATGATAGCACAAGTGCAGAAAATTCTTGCAGTTTTTATATTGTGCAGAACAACCATCAGTGAAATACTAAATATTTCTCACAGTCTGTGGTAATCCACAACCTTTTTTCTAAACTGAAGGAAGTGGAAACATCCACAATGACTAGAAATTTTAGTAGGAGGCAAAAACAGAGATAGCAAGTGAGGATAGAACTTTATTTTGAAGTCCTATAAGGAGAAATGATGGCGGGGGAGGGGGTTGACATTCATTAGTACTTATGGCAAGCATTTCATTATTGATACAAAAAAAATTTAGATTAATTGCAAATTTTTGGATCAGTACTTATGGCAAGCATTTCATTATTATTGTTACAAAAAATTTGCATAATTTTTGAATCAGTACTTATGGCAAGCATTTCATTATTATTGTTACAAAAAAATTTAGGTTGGACGCAGGTTTTTTTTTTTTTTTCATTTTCTTAAAAGTATTTACATGTACTGGATGAAAAACTAGCTAAAGAAAGTTCCTGTGCCTTATTAAAACTTTACATTCAACAGGTTAAATTACGGTACTTTTATTTGATTGCACATTTAATATGAAAGTAGAATATTTCTCCTTGTTGAGTTTTTGTACTATGTACTTATGGAAAAAATCTGAAGATCCAAAATAAATTATTTTATTTGCTGATGATCTGAAACGTGTGTGTGTGTGTGTGTGTGTGTTTGTTCTCCATGGCTGAAAACTACTAGCCATAGTTATTACACAAAAATTCCCAACTTGGGGTCCCAACCCCCCAGTCACCTTAACAGTCAATCAAAAATGGTGATTTATGCTTGCAAGTATTGCTGATTTCAACACCATTTTGAGCAAGGTTAAAAAAATATTTTCTATCATTTCTATATATTTTCTGTAAGCCTTAAAATATCCTCTTTAAAGTAGTGAAAACCAAAACTTTTGATCTACAATAAGAGAAAAGCAATTGCCTTTTTTCAAAATCATTGTGAGGCCCTATTTTGGCTTCTACACAGAAAAGAAAAATGAACCTGTATCCAAGATGGTGGCACATAAAAATTAAATAAAAATTGTTTTGAGCTACTCACCGATAGGGTTAAACTATGGGGGTGGGGGTGTATAAAATGGTCAAGCAACCACTTAATTAAAAAATTGGGCAATATCGTGTCGGAATGTTCCATATATAAAACACGCCATTTTGGATTATTTTTTTCCTCTCCAAAATTGCGAATTGCCCACAGTATTTTTTTCTTCTGTTGAAAGGTTACATTATAATACACGCATGGAAATATTTTTAGCGAATTTGAAATGGGGGCTCATTTTGAAAAAAATTATTTTGTTTAATAGAAATGTGGGCTTATTTTTCCATGTCTTTTGTCATTAATTTTTTTAAAAAATGTACTTTTAATTCTAAAAATGTGCAGAAACAATTTGTTCCCAAATGTATGGATCATGTAGATCATTTAAGAAAAAAAATAAAATTATGTGACTGCAACACATAGTTGTGAAGTTATGAATTTTTTATCCTACAGTGTAGTTGTGAAAACTCATAGTGCAAAAACTTTAGAGGCAAAGCTACCCAATTTTTAAAGTGGCATTACTCAAGATCTACTGAACCGACTGACCTGAAATTTTAACAGGTTTCATATCTCACCAGTACAATGCTTTGTACTAATTTTCACAAAAATCTGAGATGGGTGGGTGACATCTCGTGAAATGCTGGGTGATTTGACATGGAATAACCCATTTATTACTTGCATAAACATTAAAACGATTTCATTGAAATATTCGGTTATCATGTGTTGGCCATCTTGAAATTTTGAGTGGCTAACGTTTTATATGAAAAGTGAATGAGTATGTGTGCCAACTTTGGTACTTGTATCCACATCTGAACAGTTCGTCTGAAAAGATGCACTTATCTGCCCCACTATATGTTTAAAAGAGAAAAGTGGATTCAATTTCAATCCTGGCTGTGGTTCCTAGGTTACTGTTAAAAATGCATTTTGCAGACAGGCCCCTTAGAGGTCCAAGAGTCGATGGTCGTCAGGAGTGAATAAAGCTGCTGTCTGGCCATGATCTACGCCATGAGACTTCACTGCATCTCCTGGTGGATTTCAAATTTGTCTGTATTAGGGCATTACCAATAAATTTAATAATTTTCAGAATGGAATCAAAATTTGAGCCTCCATGTGATAGTTAGGAATGTTTACAATGATTTGGGCTACTTACATATTAAGTATTCTGACAATAATTTTACTGAAAATGTCAAGAGAACTGTAGGTACTCATACTGCTGATTTTTTATCCTGAAATAAGCCATCAAACATTTGTTTGTCTACTGACATTATCAATGTACTAGTTGTGCCATCTGTTATCAGGTCCCAACATTACCAGCCCTTGCAAAACTCTAAATTTCTACTAATCAATGTGGCTAGTAGAATAAAAATTTCACTAGCCAAATGACAAAATCTACTGGCCATGCAAAGTTTAAAAAATATGTAGTTCAGTTACTTCTCTACTTACGTTTCTATGAAATTTAATGGGTGAATGTTTTTTTTTTTTTTTCTAATGAGAGACCCCTCCCCCATTAACTTCATAAAAACAGATGCAGAGCATTTACTGCATAGGATCATTAGATTGACACGAAGTAGTGGATATCTTTTTGTTCCAGAATGATTGATTTTTTGACAATTTATTTTCAGTGCTGTAACATCATTACTCTATGTTAATTTACACGTAATTTATTTTCGAGAGGCCATTGAAGTTAGATGTCTAATTTCTTTAATAATATTTAAAACAAAGGGATAAAAGCTAGGATTAGGTGTTCAACATAATTCTCAGCCACAGGCACGACACGTTGACAGCAAATTATAGCAAATCGAATACGTTCCTAATCAGGGAAATGATCCCCGTCGTGTTGGATACATTTGAGCCATTGGTCAGGAAGCTGCTGAATGCCACTGCGGGAAAAAGAGGGCTGTTTTGAGTTGATAAAGTCATCAATACTTGTGTGGATCTCCTCGACAGAAGTGAAGTGCGTATCACTCAGGTGATGTTGCAGAGAGCGAAAGAGGTGATAATCCGACGGGGCGAAGTCTGGAGAATACGCCAGGTGGAACAAAATCTCCCACCCAGGTCGGTGATCATGTTTAAAGACGTTTTCGCGGTGTGAGAACGTGCGTTATTCTGAAGCAACAGGACTGATCTTCTGCCCTTGCCGGTGTAATGCCTTTTCGCCTCCATTGTGTCACTCACACGAATTAGTTGCTGACAATAATGCTCAGCATTGACCTTTTCACCAGGTTTGAACAACTCATAGTGTACGACACCACGCTGATCCCACCATATGCACAGCAAGAACTTCCTGGCATGGATATTCAGTTTGGTGATACTGGTGGTAGGCTGACCTGGATAAACCAACCATTTGCGCCGCTTAGGATTATCATAGAGGATCTACTTCTCAACACAGGTCAAAATCTTGTGGAGGAAATCCTTCTTGAATCTGGAGTGCAAGGACACGGCAACATCGTAGCGCCTAGACTTGTTCGCAGCTGTGAGTTGGTGGGGCACCCAACGGCCCTCCTTGTGAATCTGCCCAAGCTTGTGCAGGCGCTTTGTAATGGCTTGCCGTGTTACTCCAAGTTTCTGGGCAAGCTCTAACTGTGTGCGACAGGGATCCGCATCCAACAGTTGTTCCAGTTCCTCGTCGTCAACTTTCTGTGGCTGTCCCGGACGTTCTTCATCACGGAGATCGAAATTAAACTTCTGCAACCATTTCTTACACGTACTGTAAGACACAACAGCCTCACCCAAAGTAGCACAGATCATTTGCTGGTTTTCCGCGGCACTTATTTTTCAGCTGAAACACGAACAGAAGGCAGTGCCTCAAATGTTGCTTTTCGAACGACATTGCTTTCACCGTCAACTTTTGTCCTTTCTGTCACTATAGCTGTGAGTGGTTATGGTTGCCTGGAAAGCTGTTGGATAATGCTGCAATCAGCCATTATCGCACACAGCTATTTGCATTTCTCGATGTTCTATGATTGCTTGCGGTTAGGGGCCGAGAATTAAGTTGCACACCTAATATATGCATAAAATGGTAGTAATAATGTTGGTACAGTTTACCACTGATATGTACTGTGTCTGATATTCCCATCAGAGGTATCTGCCCACCACAATTGAATAGCATTTTGAGGATCAAAATCTTCAGTTGAAGAGCCATTGCATCTAATCATCATTAAATCATTAAAATGTCACTATTCAGACATGCCCGATTACTTGTTTTTATGAGGTTCGTTTCTAAAAAGCCACACTCATAAGGAGCAGTACTACATGGCATTAGATGTAACAGCTGCATCATCTTAAAAGCAATGCTGTAACAGTTTCTTTATTTTTGTTCAGCATATATGCAACTAAACAGAGATTCAAAAATAATTATTTTACCTGTAGATGGCATAATGCTTGGTGCAAAGTATACCATGGCAAAGGTTGACATGGCCAAGATACATATACAATGGCAAAGATCATATATAGCATGGCAAATGTTGCTTTAGTAACCTTGACCCTTTGGTTGCTCCAGGCTGATCTGTCGGCAGATTAAGTTTCTCTCAAATCCCACCTTCACTTCCATTCATTTTCTAAGCAGCTGCGGGAACAAGGGCGAGAAAACTGAACTCGATATTCATTCACAAGTGGGGGAAAAGTTGGACAACATAGTTGCTCATTTGGGGAAAACCAATCTACTGGCCATCGTTGGCTACTATATTAAAAAATTTACTAGCCGCTACAAAATATCTGGTCACCATTTGGCCTCTGGCTACCGACAGTCACAAGGGCTGAACATTACCCAAGGAAAAATTAGTGATTTTTAATGTAGTTATGGTTAAGTTTTAGCAAATATTAAGTTATGCCATGCTCTAATTTTAAAGTTATTTTTATCAATGTGCAAATTTTCATCCTTGGGAATACATTAATTCTGAAGAAAATGTCTGAAGAAGTTTTTACTATTGGAAACATATAGGGCAGAGTTTTTAGGTGGAACCACCTTAAGACAACAGAATGTCTGTAACTTTTTTTTTCTTGTCTGCTTTTAAGTTTTTATTTGTGTGTGTGTGTGTGTACATTTCATTTTTCTTTTCTTTCAGATGGTGTTTCAACTGAAAAGACAATTGAGGATCATTATTTAAATCCGCATGTTCAGCACATACTAAAGAAAATCACTGGGCTGAACTATGAAAAAATATTTGTGCCTATGAAGCAGAAACTAGATGCTCCAGAATATAAATTTGTTACGGACAAGGAACTTCGAAAGGTAAAAGCTTTATTGGGCTAATTATTTGCTGCTGCTGGATTTATGTGCCATTCTGCAGTCCTTTCTTTTTAAAATACTGCATTAACACTGTTATCATTAGATGAAATACTTTAGGGTAAAAAGTTCAGCAGATATAGTGATCAGTTATTTTATTGGCATCTGCCATTTGTATGCTTCCTCCATCATAATTAAAGCAGCATTTAAAGAAGAAATTATAGATATCTTTTGAAGTCATATATAAAATTATTTTGTTAGAAATAGTATTTCAATAAATCATTCTTTGCTTGATAATATTATAAATCATGAATTTTAAAATTAAATTACCACTTAATAGCATTAATTATAAAATTAATTGGTCCACACCATACAGCAGTAATTATCAAATCTTGGATTGAACAAAACAAGACAAAATAATTTAGATTCAGCTCTGTCATAAATGGGGGGTGCAATATGTGGGATACCAGGCTTTCACAAAATTTTTTACAGTAAACTATGGTCCTTGTGCTATCTTTAAAGCAGTCTTGTGTATTAGAAACTCATGTGAATACTTTTGTAAATATCAAAATACTGTGTAATGATTGCTAATAGGTGAAAACAAATGTTGCTAAAATTATAAAGCTCAGAAAATATTTTTTTGTGTGATCATTCAAAGTTGGTTTACAACCCACAAGAGGGATAATAAGAAAATATTATTTCATTTTTATTATCTGATATTTCAGATAATAATAATAATAATAATAATAATAATAATAATAATAATAAAATATCACCAATAAGTGGGACAGGTAATAAACTGATTACCAAGTAGCATGTATGGCAAGTATTAATGTAGCAGCTCCCAACAAGCTGAAGAGTTTATGATCTACTATGTTAGACGTCTTAACAAAATTAAATGTCGCTTAAAATGCCAGATATTAATCTGTGCTTAATATCACCCTATTTTATACTGTCAAGCAATGAAGGATTAATTTAACTTTACACCACAGCAGTCTCAGATACACAGGGCTCTGGCTTCTGACTGTTCACCTGAGATGGACCAGTATTTGAGTCCTAGAAGAGGTATATCGGTGTCTTTGTCTGCCGCCACTGATCCTGTTGCATCTCTAGAACCAGTGGCCTTAAATTAGGGGTAGGTAGTAAACTGCTTATAGCTTTATGAATTGCTTATGATGATCATTAAATTCTGAAACAAAAAGCAATAAAAATAAAAAGAAAGAAAAAGAAAACACTCTGGCAATTGGAAAACAAGACTGATATTATGAGATGAGTGCTGGTTCTGTCATCTACTATAGGTGAACATGGAGTGAAAGAGCACAATTTGAGAACTTAGCATGAGGTAAACTGTATGTCTGTACTTTGCATGTGTTGTGAAGGGACAATGGAACAAAAGGCAAACATCAAGTTTTGCCTTTCAACACTGAAGTGTGTTTGAAGAACTAGTTCAGCACCGAAGTGTGTTTGAAGCACTAATCAAATTAAGTTTTGCATTCAACTGGGCAAAGGTCCCACATAAACTTTCAAATGAAACAAATGTATGTAGAGAATTGTCTGCCTTGTGCACATGTTTTCAAATGGCATACACATTTCTGCCATGAAAGATGCACATTAGAGCCCAACAAAAAGTTTGAACATCAGACTTGATTGAAAAGGTGCAGGAAAGCATTACCAGTGACCAAAGTGCAATGCTTTGAATGATTTCATATTATATGTGCGTTAATAAGGAAACCATTTGGTAAATGTTAATCAAGGATTTGAAGAAACCAATGGTCTATAACAGTTTATTTGTTTCACATTTGTTAACAGCTGAACAACAGCAGTCATGAGTTGAACACTGGAGAGAGCTCAAGGTTGCTGAGAGCAAACCGAACTTCCTGAATATGATTGCTATGGGTGATGAAGCATGGTGTTTTTAGCATGACCCCAAAATAAAGTGACAGAGTGCAGAGTGGAAGTCAGCAGTCTTCCCCAAAGCCAAAAAAATTCATGAAGAAAGGTCAGAAATCAATTTTGTGATAGTGAAGGAATTACGCAGAAAGTTTCCATGCCCAATCACTAGAGTGTTATTGTTACATGGATGTTTTGAAATTTTCGTTGCAGAGAAACCATAGCTTGCCACCTCTGTATCAAGAAGATGGGGGTGATTGCTCTTGCAGTTCAACACTCCAGTCCACAAGAACTCTCATTGTATGGGAGTTTGGGGTCCGTAAAACAGTCTGCGGGCTGACACACCCACCGTATTCACAGACTTGGCCCCATCAGCTGATTTTTACTCTTGTTCCCAAAGGCCAAGGCACCACTGAAAGGGTGTTTTTGTTTATTTTATGCTATGGGCAACATTCAAAGAGCTGCCATGAAAACATTGAAGAGAATTTTCCTTTTTAAAACAGATTAACGTTTTAAAACTTATTTAAAAAAAAAAAAAAAGGTTATAATAATTATAATAGTAAATTAATAAATTTATATATCATCATCATCATTGTCAACCATTATCAATCCACTGCTGGACGAAGGTCTCCCCAAGTTTCATCCACAACGGTCTGTCTTGTGCCAGTCTCCTCCACGTCACCCCCGCATACTTTGGAATTTCATCCACCCATCTCCCATGTGGTCTTCTTCTGGGTCTTTTCTTGTCCCTTGGAACCCAATCTAAAATTTCGGCTGTCCATCGATGATCTGTCTTTCTGGCAGTATGTCCAGCCCATTGCCATTTCAGGGATTTAACTCTGATCATGATGTCTCCCACTCTTGTCATTTTTCAGATCCACGAGTTCCTCTTCTTATCTCTCCTGGTTACACCAAGTATGCACCTCTCCATGCTGCTTTGAGTTGTCTGCAGCCTTTGTATGTCTCTTTTAGTTAAGGTCCACGTCTCTGCACCATACGTAAGCACTGGAAGGATGCATTGATCAAACACTTTTCTTTTAAGACATAATGGCATATTGCTCTTGAAAATTATGCTGTTTCTTCCAAAAGCTCTCCAGGCAAGTTTTGTACGCCGATTAATTTCTTCACTAATGTGACCCTCACTTGATATCTGCTGTCCAAGATAAACGTACGTGTCTGTTATCTCCAGCTTTTCTCCATCAATCGATAAATCTTCATTTCTTGTAAAAGCATTGAACATCACTTTTGTCTTCTGAAAGTTCATTTTTAATCCCACTTCTTTACTCTTGTCAGCAAGTTCCTGGATCATACTCTGCAGCTCTGGTGGGGTAGTTGCAAAAATGACTACGTCATCAACAAAACGAAGGTGGGTTAGATAATCTCCATTAATCTTTATCCCCTTGTTTTCCCAGCTCAGTGACTGAAAAACACCCTCCAATGAGGCATTAAAGAGCTTCGGAGATATGGTGTCACCTTGTCTCACTCCCTTTCCAATTTTTACGTGTGTTGTATTTTCAAACAGCCGAATCTTTGCACTTGCATTTTCATAAATGTTATTAATAATATTAATGTATGCATCTTCAATACCGCAGGTTTTCAGAGCCATTGTAACTGCTGATGGTTTCACCGAATCAAAGGCTTTTTCATAATCGATAAAAGCCATGCACAATGGAAGTTCATATTCCCTCGCTCTTTCAATTAGTTCTCTCAGTACGTGGATATGATCTATTGTGCTGTAGCCACTCCTGAATCCAGCTTGTTCTCTCAGTTCAGCCATGTCCAGTGTTACCTTCAAGTGGTGTGAAAGAACTTTAGTGAAGATTTTATAAACTACTGATAGGAGGCTGATAGGTCTGTAGTTTCCGAGATCCTCAATGTCACCTTTCTTATGTAGCAGGATCATTGTAGCGGTGTTCCAATCCTCAGGAATCTTTCCTTCATTAAGGCATCGAGTGAAAATTTGGGCGAGTACTGTTTCGATTTCTCCACTTGCTTCTTGTATGATGTCTACAGTAATTCCATCTTCTCCTGGAGCTTTTCCCCGCTTCATGTTCTTGATTGCATGTGCAACTTCTGCTGGAAGGACTGGAGGAACTTTGGTACTGGTATCTTTCATGATGTCTGGAGTGCATGTATCATCCCTTTCATATAATTTGGAGTAGAAATCTTTCACTCTTGTCAAAATTTTGCCTCTATTTCTTGTTACAGAACCATCTTCTTTTCTCAGTGCCATAATCTGTTTTCTTCCCTTACTGAGATGTCCCTTTGCTATCTTTAGGCTTTGGTTGTTTTCAATTGCTTTCCTCACTAGTTCACAGTTGAATTTTCTTATGTCTTCAGTGATACTTTTTCTTACTGTCTTGCATAGCTCTATATATTCCACTTTGGAAGTCACATCTTCTTTAGTTGTCCTCATCTCTCTTCTTTTTTGCATCAACATTTTCGTTTTTCCTGATAATTTGTTTACATGCAACTTGTTCTTAGACCCAGCTAATTTTGTTGCTGTTTCCATAAGAGCTTTGGTTACTTTTCTGTTAACTTCAGAGATGTCCACTTCTTCCGATGTTAGGCCTTCTAAAGCAGAGAACCTGTTCTTCAGTTCCAACTTGAAGGTATTGTGGTGTTTTTTAAGGTTGGTTATGTCAATAGATTTTGTTTGTCTTATGAGCTTGCCACGTTCGAGTTTAGTGTTGAGGTGCATCTTACATCTCACCAATCTATGGTCACTACCTGTGTTGAACTTGTTTAGCACACTGCAGTCTTCTATGACGAATTTTTTGTTACACATAATAAAATCAATTTCACTTGTCGTCCCATTTGGATGTCTCCATGTCCATTTCCTGTGTGGCTTTTTCTTGAAGAAGGAGTTCAAGATGAAAAACCCTTCTGCCTCTGCAAACTCAACGAGAGTATTTCCACGCTGGTTTCTGTTGCCGTGACCGAATTTACCTACTGAAGTTTCATTCTGTTGCCGTTGCCCTATTTTTGCATTGAAATCTCCCATAATTATTTTCAAGTGCTGCTTACCTTTATTATTTAGATGACAAATTTCCTCATAAAATTCTTCAATTTCTTCTTCAGGATGACTTGTGGTGGGTGCATGAGTTTGAATAATCTGAGCCTGGTATCTTTTCGAGAGTTGGATAACAAGTCGTGCAGCTCTGTCAGAGGAACTTTCAACTTCTACAACTTTATCCTTCAGTTTCTTGTTTATTATAAATCCAACACCACTAGTTCTGCCAGTATCTGTCCCACGATAGTAGAAGAGATGTCCACTTTTCAATTCGGTGAGATCTTCTCCTTTTCTCCTTACCTCACTTAGCCCCACGATGTCCCACTTGATCCTTTGTAGTTCCTCTTCCAATTCAAGAAGCCTTGAATCAGAAGATAGGGAGCGTCCATTATACGTAGCCAAGGTCAGCATCAGATGGCAGCCTAGTCCGGTCCTCTGGGGATTCTTAGCACCCTCTGCCTTCATGTCGCACTGGCCGCTGCCTTGGCCAGGTACATTCCAGCTGCCGGAGACTGAGGGCCAAGATTTAAGTTGTGTAATCATTTTGGAGGGGTTTGGCCATAACTCACCACGCTGGCCAAGCGGGTTGGTGAGTGTGGGATAGAATTTCCTCTAATCCCGATGGTATAGTTATACCGCTATTGGCGGTCGTCAGAGCCCCTTTAGTGGGAACAGGATGCACCACGAGAAGGCGGGGTTGACATTTGTCAAGGAGAGGCTGTGATGTTACACATCACCTGACCTTACATCCCAAATTTATATATAAACCTAATTAACTAACTAGTCTTCACAACTTTCATCATTCTCCTTTCTAACTTTTACCAAGCCTGTCTGCTCTTAATCATTTCATCCCGCTTTTAAAAATCTTAAACTGATAGTTCTGTGTCTGCCGCTCTTTGGCCAAGCCTGGCCCTTGCGCCACTAAAATCAATTAACTAACTAGGGTTTGCCTGACACTGCTTTCCACCAGTCTTTCTAGACTTTCATGATTGTTTTATGTGGTTTGTGGATATGGGAGATTGATACTTTGAATGAGCCAAGGTTAGTTTACTGATATATAGAAGCACTGTTTTTTTCTAGCATCAGTCTTGTTTGATAATTGCAGCACTATATGACAGAAATATTATTTCAATCATATGAATTACTTGGATACTTGAGAAACAATTGCAGATCATCATTTATTCTTACAGAAGCCACAGCTGGGGAAAGTTGACATTTCAGCAGCTATCATTATCAGCTACTGTATAAGTGAAAGCATGTTCCAACCCTGTGAACTTCAGACAATGAATTGAACTTTACATACTTTATGTGATAAAAACTAGTAAATGAGAATGCGTACTTAATCACAGTGTAATGCAAGATGAACTCATCTCATAGAACAACTTTCTCCTTCAGCCAAGATGTATGACAGTAGTTCATCTGCCAGTGAAAACACTGTGCAAAGGAATTGCGAAACATTTAGGCAAATGGTCAAGCACAGTAGCTGCCGATGCACACAAATTTGTGCTAGATCTCTCCCACTCTATTTCAAACACCAAGCCCAAGCAATGAAACGGTTTGCAACTCTTATGATTTTATGGATCTCATATATTCCTTAATTTGGTTTAAATGCAAAACTGGATGGTCTGTTAAAAAGTCTGGCCAGTTCTCCTGAAGTCTAATTCACTGTTTAGACTTTTTCACAGGTCAGTTTCGTCTGAGGTTGCCAACGGTCCATAAAAACTGGAGGTTTTGAATGCTTTAAAAGTTTATTTTAATGTATAATGACATCATTTTCCACTTTTCATCCATGGGTATCAGTTTACATGCTCTGTGTACAGTCAATTAGCTTTAGTTTTTTATACTAAAACAGCTTTCTCTAAGTTAGTGATGCAATTTATGCATTTTTTGAACTTTTTTTAGAGTGGTTCTCTTAATAGACTGACTTTCATACTAATGAGATCATGGACATTAATTTTTTTGCTCATTTATATATTGGTTTAATAAAAAAATTATGACACATATATACATATGTACACATGAAAAAAAATTGTTATCAACAATACCATAACACCATTGCTCATTCCAATCCATAAAGATTTTGTGCCCTTTTTTATTATGAGGGTTCTACTGTAGGTAATGCAAAAGTGGGCATAACTTTCTTATTAACTGACAGAGGTCGTTCAAATTGCACATGTTCATAGAGTAACTCTTTCTTTATAGTAACCCTTCTTCATTGCAGGTAAATAATGGATTCCAAGCAGAAGCAACGTGCTGTTAGTCATACAGTTCTTGACAAAGGAATGGTGCAGGCTGTCTGACATCCACAGAAGGCTGCAGAATGTTTACATAGATCACACCATTGACAAGAGCAATGTGCACAGATGGATGAAGAAGTTTACAGAAGGGGAAACCAGCATTGAAGACAAATCACGCAGTGGGAGACCATCATCTGCGTCCACTAACACGAACTGTCAGCTGGTGGATGAATTGATTCACGTGGAGAGACGAGTCACAATCTGTGAGCTTGTTGCACAACTGGATTGTGGTCACAATGCCATACAGAAGACAGTGGAAGACTTAGGGTATTGGAAAGTGTGTGCAAAGTGGGTACCTCAGCAGTAGGCATTCGATTTGAAGAAGAGAAGGGTGGAAGTCTGCTCGGATGTGCTGAAAGCTTTTAAATTCAGTGAAGACTTTTTTTTTTTTTTTTTTTTTCTGATCTGGTGACAGTGGATGAAACGTGGGCATATCTTTATGATCCAGAAACAAAGAATCAATCCATGGAATGGTGTCACACCTCTTCACCAAGGCCTAAGAAGTTCAAGAGCTAGCAATAAGCACAGAAAGTCTTGGTGACTGTTTTTTGGGATGACAGGAGTGTCATTCTTCTTGATTTTCTGGAACGTGGCTGTACCATGACCAGCAAGCAGTATATTGAGACACTCAAGAAGCTTAGATAAGCCATAACAGGGTGTACACATTCTGAAAAGTCAGGGGAAATCAGGGAAAGTCAGGGAAATGAAAATTGGTCAGGGAAATGCCTGAAATGTTGGTGAAAGTCAGGGAAAATCAGTGATATTTAAAAAAAGTCAGGGAAATTTCAATCACAGTTAGACTATACTAGTTTTAACCCGGCGTCGGGGAGTGATGCCCTCATCACCCAACACACTTGCACTTGGTGTTGCAGACAGTCACTAACTTCCCTTCCTACTAATGTAACCTTGTATTTCCTACCTATTATTGTAAGTTGTGTTACATTGTTAACATTTCTCTTTTTGTTTTAGGTCAAAGGAGTAGAAGAAAATTTGTGATATAAGTTATACCTTGTTAAAAGGCAATTAAGACTGCAGCAATGTCAAAGCATTGTGTGTTTAATGAACAATGGTTGGACGAACAATTAAATCCTGAGTTTTCTGGTTGGATAGCTGCTGTGAACGGCGACAATGAATCAGCATTTTGTAAAGTGTGCTCTAAAACTTTCAAGCTTAGCAACATTGGGGCGTCGGGCAGCTCCAGCCACGGAAATGGCCCTAATCATTTGAAAAACATCCGTGCTAAAATGTCTCAGCCCAGTCTTGCTTCTTTCACTTCCTCTGTGAAAAGAACTCTCTTTGTAATAACGAACTCTTGCCATCAACAAGCTCAGGAAATGTGGAATCAGTACTTCTAGAAAATATCAAGTCTAATGACTCAAACACTTGTGTTGTGAAAAATGATGTGAAGCCCAGTGACCTTAATGCTTATGTAGTGAAAGATGATATAACAAAGTCGGAAATAATATGGGCCATGAAAGTGTTGTCCAAGCGAATGTCTCTGAACTCTTGTACACAGATTAACATAACATTTCAGTTAATGTTTCCTAACAGTGGAATAGCTTCAAAATTTACTTTAGGCAAAAGCAAAGCATCTTATGTGATAAACTATGGATTGGCACCACGTTTCAAAGAGTGTTTAATGGACGATCTGAAGCAGTGCACTGACTTTGTAATTTGTTTTGATGAATCACTAAACAAAATTGCTCAGTGTGGGCAAATGGATCAGTTTGTTCGTTATTGGGATGTCAATCTGCAAAAAGTTTCCACTAGATACTTAAGTAGTGTGTTTTTAGGAGGGGCAACAGCTAATGACCTTTTAGAGAAATTCATTACAGGTGCACCTCTTTCCTCGGATAACATGCTACAAGTGTCAATGGATGGACCTAATGTTAATCTCAGCTTTCTTCAAAAGCTGAAAGATAAACTCAGAACTGAAAATCCAGATGGTAAATTATTAGTTGACATTGGAGTATGTGGTCTTCACATGGTCAATGGAGCCATGAAAACTGGACTTGAAGCAGTGAAATGGGATATACGTCACTTTCTGCATAACTTGTACTACCTTTTAAAAGATAGTCCTGCTCGCCATGCAAATTATACTATGATTACTGGATGTAAAGATTTCCCTTTGAAATTTTGCACTGTAAGGTGGTTGGAAAACATTAATTGTTTGACTAGGGCATTGCTTGTCTATGATCATATCAAGAAATATGTTCAAGAATCATCGGTTTCCATCAAAAACAGCACGTGTTTCTTGCAGAATTCATGGAAAGTCCACTGTTGAAATGCAAATTGGCTGCATTTAGGACTATAGCTTCAGAGTGTTAATCTTTTTTGAGAAGTTTCCAGAGCCCAAAGCCTTTAATTCCTTTCTTACACACTGATTTGCTGGATCTGATGAAAAATTTGATACCACGAAGCTTGAAGCCTGACAAATTAAGTGAAGCTTAATTTGTGATAGTGAATTAAGTGAAGCTTAATTTGTGATAGTGTCTCAAAACTGTAGTATCAAAAAGTGAAAATCTCTCAGTTTAGAAAGTTGGTGCTAAAAGGCTATTAAAAGAAGTGAAGTGCTCAGAAAGGGAGAAATTAGCGTTTAAGCTTGAATTTAGGAAACTTCTAACCAGTATGATTGAAAAACTTTGTGAGAAAAGACCACTAAAATTTAAGTTTGTCCGTGGGGTAACTTGTTTGGACCCAAATATTGTAGTGCAGCAGCCACGTGTAGGCAAGAAAAGAGTGGAAATTGTGCTTGAAATTTTACTTAGTGCAAACAAGATTTCAGATGACTGTGCTGAAAAAGCTAATAAACAGTATGCTTCAATGTGTGTAGAAGCTCAATCTGCTTTAAGGTCTCAGTTTGATGAATTTTTAGACAATCATGATGATTCCATTGGATTAGACTAATTTTACAGTGCTCTACTTGACAACCAAAAACAATTCGGTGAACTTTGGGATGTAATAAAAATTTGTCTCATTATGTCTCGTGGAAAATGCTTCAGTGGAAGGTGAATTTTCTGTCAATAAGTCTCTTCTTGTGGAAAATCTCCTGGGAGAATCCCTGATTTGTCAGAGAACAGTTTTTGATGCCATTAAAAATGTGGGAGGAGTAGAACACATTGCCGTCAATAAAAGGCTTCTTTCTGTAAGAGCCTTCAGACGAAGATATCAGGATTATCTTGAGAAAAAATGTGTTCTTCAAGATGAAAAAGAAAGAAAACTGAAGAAAAAAAGAAAAATTGATCATGAAATAAAGGAATTGAAGGGAAAAAGACAGAGTACGGAAGGAACTAGAGTTGGAAGAAGCAGCATTGCAGGCGAAGATTTCAGATTGGGAAAAGAAGAAAAGTGGTGTGTAATATAAAAACAGTGACTGTGTTCCTACTGTAATATTTTTATAGTAACTGTTTTGAATATTGTGTATGGGTTTGTTTGAGTGTTTCTTCAATAAATGTAAAACCATGAAAAAAAGAGTAAACTTAAAATTTAAAAGGTGTGAGTTGGACGGCCATGGGGAAGGTGGAGGCCAAAAAAAATAAAAAAAAAAATTAAATGAATCAGTTATTTGGGAAACTTAATACGTCAAACAGAAACAATTTTAAATAATATAAATTTCTCAATTATCCAATTCAATTTTATTTATTATCATGGCACATACATTGAAAAACTCAAATAAACCTATTTGTGTAAGGTCAGGGATTTCTTATATATTTGGTCAGGGAAATCAGGTTTGATAATTCTGTGAACTCCCTGCATAAGGAGGAAGAGACCGAACAAGAATCTGAAAAGGATCCACATTCACCATGACAATGTGAGACCACACACATTTTTGGCAACAAATCAGGTGATCAGCAAATTAGGCTAGTTGGTGGTCCCATCCATCATACAGCCCAAATCTGGTGCCCTCTGACTTCCACCTGTTTGGTGCAATGAAGGACAATCTCCGGGGACAACGATTTGATGGCATAGATGAAGTGAAAGTGGCTGTGAAGAAGTGGGTGCAACAGTCCACACCTGAATTTTTTCAAAAAGGATTCAAGAGTTGGGTTCGACGATGACGCAAATGCATCGCTTGTGATGGGGACTATGTTGAGTAGTACCTTTGTGTAGAGAAAGAGTTACTCTACCAACAAGTGGAATTTGAACGACCTCTGTCAGTTAATAAAAAAGTTATTCCCACTTTTGCATTACTTTCGGTACAACTTTCATATTATGTCAATGACAAAATCAGCATTGCCTGATGCTGAAAAGCAGATGGCAATAAATATGGCACATGACTTTAAAATGATGCTGTGTAAAGCAAGCTAATACATTACAAAAATGTTTTTATTGTGTTAAAAGGGGTCTTAAGGTGATGTGATACGATCACTGAAATTGATCTAGAAGCAAGGTTTACTAATTTTAGTAAGTGATGTAGCTTGAAGTATTTCAAATCTAGACCTGGATTGTTAAAATGTACATAATAGAAACATTTCCCATTACAAAATACAATTATGTAAATGTATATCGTACTGTGGGAATGTAGAAAAGTTTGTGTTATTGGGGTGTCTGGGAAAAAACCAGTGTTTTTGCATAGGATAGTTCCATGATGTAAAAATGCATATTTTCTGCTAGGAAGATTTTCTGTGCTACAGATGACCAAAAGCTTGTACTGGTGGTGAATCAAATGAGACATGAAGCACTTGTCGCAACTCATGCATTAAACATGTACCGCAGTCAATTGCACTGTCTACAAATTTAATTGTAGTTCCAGTTGAAGAATTTTTATTTAATCTTCCTTTCCTCTGAGTTACTTTGGCTTTTTACAGATGTTTCTGGCCTCTAGCAGGGTTGCCAGTTGACCGGGAAACTGGGAAAAATCAGGGAATCTGAAAATAAGGCTAAAAATCAAGGAAAACTCTGGGAGAAACATTTTTTTTTTTTTGCAAAAACCTGGAAAAGTCAGGTTTTTGCAAAAAAAAATTATCATAGCATACACTTTTTTGTAAAGTGTATGCTATGGAAATAAACTGATAATTTTTTGCATAATGCATATGCAGTTACCAGGGATGGAATTCTGCACCAGAGTGTGCCAAAAGAAAAAATCTTGCACCATCTTGCTGTAAAAGGCAGATTTTGTGCCATTGTGCCCAGAACTGCAGTGCCCCATCATCATCGTCGGTACTTAGGCACACTACATTCTCCGTCAAATGCTTTCAAGTTCTGCTTGACACTGAGTAAGACCAAGTATTGGGAAGAAAGATTCGGCGATACCAAATACTAAGGGTTTTATGTACATAGTTACTATGTAAATCATCGGTCCGCTACGTATGACGGAAAACATCGAGTATGCTATAGAAATCACTGGTCCACTACGGATGACAGAAAATGTCAAATATGCTATGGAAATCGTCCATCCGCTACAGACGACGGAAAATATCAAATATGCTATGGAAATTGTTGGTCCGCTACGGACGACGGAAAACTCGAAAATTTCAGCCAGCAATAAAAAAAAAAAGTTAGCAATTAATTCAAGTGTACACTGATAGCTTTTTGAGCACGTCTTTCGTAAAAAAAAAAATGATCGTGCTTATGTTATCGGTTTGTCCATCTGTAGACACCATGTCTCTGCAATTATTAGTCCGATTTGAAAAATTCTTTTGAATTGGGAAGCTTGAAATATGCAAATGATGATCCTTCGTTTCGTGGTTGTTTTTGTTTTGTTTTGCAATGTACAATTTTGCCACTAGAGGGCGTAAATGCAAATGTCTAATTCAAAATGCATTTTATTCCATATATTTGCTTCTAAACATCCGTTTGAAAAAATTGTTTTATCTTTCGATTCCATTTATTTCGAAAAGTATTTAGTATAGTTACTTTTTCAAGTTGCACATAGATTTTCCGTTAGGGGGTGTAAAAGTAATTTACGTTTTCCCCAATATCTCTTCTTCTAAAACTCTGATTAAAAAAAAACAAATTCTTCAGCAGATACAGCTCTTGATGGGAAATCTTTTGCATATAATTTCAAATTTTTGGTAAAGAATACTTTGGCCGCTAGGGGCTGTAAGCGTTAATTTTTGCTTCTGATGTATTTGCCATAAAATCTGTCCTGAGCTTCTAAGATGATTGAAAAACTTCGTTCGTGGACTGATGCCACTCCCGTCGATAATCTTTTTCGGAATATTTCCTTAAAATATTGTCAGGCGGCGTAGATGTATTTCTTATTTTTTTCAAAATATCTCTGCTTCTAATGGTCCTATTTGAAAAATTCTTCCTTCATTGGATTTGAGTTTCTGGTATGTTTTCATATAATTTCAAAATTTAAAGTAATTCGCAGACTTTCCGCTAGGGAGCGTAAAGGTAAAATTGCCCCCCCCCCCCCATATCTCTGCTTCTAAAACTCCGATTTGAAAAATTCTTTCTGCACCGGGTACAGCTCCTGATGAGAAATCCTTTGCGTATAATTTTTTTTTTTTTTTTGGTAAAAAAAATTGGTGGTTTGGCCACCAGGGGGCATAAGTCTTAATTTCCACTTCTGGTGTATTTGCAGCAAAATCTGAGCTTCGAAAATCTCAATTGAAAAAAATTCATTCATTTGTGGGCCAATACTACTCATGTCAACAGACCTTTTGGGAATATTTTCTTCTTAAAGTAAATGCATGGCTTCTCCGCCAGGGGGTGTAGATGTATATCTTATTTTTGTCAATATCTCTACTTTTAGGAGTCCGATTTGAAAAATTCCTTCTTTGTTGGGTAGTGTTTCCGGTGCCAAGTGTTTTTCATATAAATTCAAAATTTTCAAGTAAATCATAACTTTCCACTAGGGGTCGCAAAGGTAAATTGCGTTTTCCCGATATTTCTTCTTCTAAAACTCCAATTTGAAAAATACTTCCTATATCGCATACAGCTCCTGATGGAAAATGTTTTTCATATAATTTCTAATATTTGGTAAAAAAAATGGTTTGGCCACCACGGGGCATAAGTTTTAATTTCTGCTTCTGATGGGTTTGCAGCAAAATCCAAGCTCCTGAAAACTCGACAAATTTTTTTTTCTTGGACCAATACTGCTCACATCAAAAAACCTTTCAAGAATATTTTCTTCCTAAAATGCATGTTTTCTTCATCAGGAGGCATAGATGCATATCTTATATTTGCCCATATCTCTGCTTCTAAGAGTCCGAATTGAAAAATTCTTTCTTTCTTTGTTGGAGAGTGTTTCTGCTGTGAAATGTTTCTCGCATAAATTCAAATTTTTCTTTATGCACAAGTCTGTAACCAGAGGGCATAAGTTCACGATTCTGTTTACAGCAATATCTATGGGATTAAAAACCCAATTGAAAAACTTCTTTCTTCGGTCAGAAGTTATTGTTTTTTAGACCAGCTCCATTTACTTTGAATAGCTTTGATAACTTTAATTTGCATCAGAATGGATTTAAAAGAAGTACTCATTACACCCAAAAATTCGGTGTCATCTTTCTTGTTCTTCTTGCATTGAATATATTGCATTATAGATGTGGCATTTAGTATGTATATTATCATGGAGTTATACATAATTTGTAAATTTTACTTGAAATTCCACGCAAAATTATCTTCTGGAAAACTCAGGGAATTTTTAAAGCCAATATGAGTGGCAACCCTGTTCTAGATTTTAGTCAAGGCCAGTTCTCAATGTATAGAAAGATAATCAAAATTTTTGCTTACTCCTGTAAACAAAACTTTGATTATAATACTGTCTACAAAGTTTTATGATTTTAATACTGTCTGCAAAGTTTTAAATATTGATTCTATTGCAACATTACTGGAAACAAGGGTTTAAAGCTGTTGAAGCCGTCTGAAAAATTAACAAAGTTGAAGGTGAAAAAAGGCCTAGCTGTTACTTGGATGTTTTTGCAAAATACAATGAATGTGGTTCAAGAAATTTGTGGCTGGTGACTTGAGCTTGAAAAGAAAAGAAGGTTCAGGTAGACCCTCTGCTGTTGATTTGGACTCCCTGCAAGAGGCTGTTGAAGACAATCTATAAACAAATACTTGCAAATAGTCAGAAGAACTGGGAGTTTCTAAATCTACCATCGCTGAGTACATACAGAAGATTGGAAAGGCTTACAGACAATGCTGTAAGGGGCCTCATGAGCTCACCCCAGCTCAAGCTCAATTATGTGTCAAATCAGAGGTTAAGCTACAGTCACTATTTTTGTGAAATGTGATGAGATAATCCAAAGTGCGACAGAAAAATTAGTGTTCATCACAAAATGGCAGTGCCAGCTGTTTAAATATCAACCCATTAGCAGTTTCTGCTCTGGCTGTTCTATTTCTCTGAAAACTAAAGTTTCCAAAATTATGGCAGTGATTTGCACTCTGCTAATTTTCTTAATTCTTAAGATATGTTCCTACAGCACCTGTTGGCTCAATCCCCCTCCCCCTCCTCCATACTCTGTAGAGCATTCCATAAAAGGTGCTCTGAATTTAGGCTTCACCACTCTAAATTTAGTGAAAGCCAGAGAGTTAAAATAACATAATAATCATCAACATTGATGGGCCAGAAAGAGGACAGTTTGATTTAAAACAGGCATTTCAGAGGTGGACCAATAAGAAAAGCAAAATTTCTGGGGACAGACCATTAATTAAAGAAATTATAGAAAGATTAAAAAGTTTGTAACCTCTAAATGGTAATAAATTGTGAAAATTTGTTGCTTTGATTCTTTTGTGGTTACCATTTCTTACTGATTTAATTTCTACTGGTCATTAATTAATGGAATCAATCATGAGCAAAATACATTGTAACCCACAAAATCAAATTTCAGGAGATTTGGACTATATGCTTATTTAGTGTTCTTTCTAGTTTTTTTTTTTTTTTTTTTTTTTTCAGCTGGGTGGCAAGAAATGTTATACTGTGGAATTAACTTTTTTATGGGTCTTATAGAGGTTATTATTCAAAAAAGTTGGTGGTCAAATTATCGAACTAAAGCCTAGTTCGTCATCAGGACTACGTCACTGGAGTAGTTGCTGGCACTCAGTTGGAAGAGTCCAACCGCAATTATCGTTAATTGTGGTACTTCTTCTTCTTGCTATTTCGATCCCTTCTTCTAGTTTCCTCTTTACTAAGTTTGACTGGTGGGCGATTTTTCTTACTGAGTCCCAATTTATGGAGTGTCCACTTGCTTGTATATTTCTGTCTAGCCCTGTTTTGTTACTAATGTTCCTAATAGCTGCTTGGTGTTCTTTCGTTCAGACTTTAATACTTCTCCCTGTTTCTTCTATATAGCTGAGTCTGCAGTTACAGTCGATGCAATATACGTATTACTCCTTCTTGCAATGGGATGTCCACTTCTTTCTGCTTTAAAGCTGGCGGGAATTTCTTTAATTTGTTACTTAGATCTGGAGCAAGCCTGATATTATATTTTGCTCCGATACTTTTCAGTTTTTTGAAAAGTCCCTTGTGGTACATAATTTTGCTGGTGAATTTGAAGTTGTTTATTTCCTGCTTCTTTTTTTGGCACTTGTCTAAATAATTTCTCAACACAAGGGGAGGGGTAATTGTTTTCTTCCAATATTTCTTTTAATTCTTCTCTGTGAAGATCTTTTTGAGCATCTGAAGAGACCAGGACTGTCTCGCCATATTCAATTTAATATAATCAGGGTGGAATGAGTAAAAGTCTAACATCTTCCCTGTGTTAGCGGATTTTCTAAAAAGCTGAGTGAATATTTTCCCCTCTCTTGAGGTCAAGTTTAAATCAAGGAAATTGATGCTATGGTCTTTTTCCAGTTCCAGGGTATACTGCAAGGTATTTTCTAGCGAGTTAATTTCTGCTAGAACCTGAGAGGGTAGAGATTGGTCCTCTGTATCTACTATAAATAGGACATCATCCATGTATCTTACATAGAGAGCAAATATTGAAGGTTGTATAAGGATTTTTGCCTCTAGTTTATTTACATAACAATTTGCAAGCAGAGGTGCTAGTGGAGAACCCATTGCAAGTCCTGAATGTTGCCTGTGATATTTCTTTCCAAACTGGAAGAAATTATTCTTGAAAGAAAACAGGAGCAGTTCATATATGCCAAGTAGTATTTCTCTATTGTGATTATGGAATACTATTTTTTTCACCAGGTCATCTGCAATGAATTCCAGCAGGAGGTCCAGGTTTAATGTTGGTATACATAGATACTTTACCCAGACTTGCCATTACTGGATGAGGCTTTTGTTCAAAAATTTGACCACCAACTTTTTTGAATAATAACCTCTATAAGACCCGTAAAAAGTTAATTCCACAGTACAATATGAATAGAGGCGCCATAAATTCATTTACAACTAAGAAATGTTAGTTGAGCGGTACTTTCAATGACCCCTTCCCCAATCGGGGGAAAAAAAAAAAAAAAAGATGTTTTGCTTAATATTATTATACTTATTAAACATCTTTAGCGATGTGGTAGGCATTAATGTAACATAAACATGATAAACAACATTAGAAAATTGTACATAAATGATAAAAAAATGAGTACTTAACTAATAAATCATATTTGACACAGATTTCAGCCAGCTTTCATCAATATTGAGGTGTATGTGGGAATAAGTTTTCCACTCTTGCTATTATGTGCATTGTGAAAACGATCATTAAAGGAAATTTAGCTGGGCGGGCCGTCCAGTAAAATGGCTCTAGGAAGAACTATTATTTAATCATTATTTTAGAAATATATACTTATACCCTGCTTACCTGTTAGCTGTATATCAACTTATACTGCCCAATGCAGTTTTCTTTTAAATGTGTTAGTATATTCTAAAATAATTAGTTTTCCACTGATGTCCAAAGCATTGTTGGTGTGAACAATTCAATTGATTTACAATTTTCCAAGCGACAAAAGCAGCTAATTTTTTTTAGCATTTTGCTACAACATTTTTACTCATTTTAGCACAGCATTTTTTGAGCCAGCTTAAACTCTGTGTCGAGGTATACAAGAAACTGCTTAGTTACAGATCCACGTGATACTCGACTTATCAAACGAAAAGTTTCTGGAGATGAAAAGTGGATATATCTGTTCCAGATTCTTCAAGACAGTGGTTGAGTAGAGGTGAACCAGCTGTACTTACCCCAAAATGTGGGCGTTTTGAGAAAAAGTTCATGCTTTGTGCGTGGTGGAATTATAAAGGTGCAATCCACTTTGAGCTCATTTCAGATGGTCGTTTTATCAATGCCGAACTGTATTCTCAGTAGTTGGACAGGATGTACGACAAACTTCATCAGAAGTATCCTGCCTTAGTCAACTGAAAGCAAGCACTGCTGTAACAAGACAATGCAAAACCTCGTACCGCTAATTGGACCAAAGTTAAACTTCAAGAACTGCATGAAATCAAGCTTCTGCCTAATCCAGCATACAGCCCTGACCTTGCCTTATCAGATTACCTCTTGTTTTGGGCAGTGGCACATTTTTTGCATAGCTACCAGTTGACTACTTTGGATGATGCTGAATGTGAGTGCCAAGAGTTCTTTGCATTCAAACTGAAAGCTTAGTACAGTGCAGGAATTGAACAACTGGCAAACAGATGGGTTCAGACTATTGAACACAATGTTATGTACTTTGAAATTTAGCAGGAATTCTTCCGAGCTTCTGGGTAAGTTAAACCATTGTGTTAAAAAGGCTGTTGTTTTTTTTTCAAAAAAAAAACAAAAAAACTCTCCAATGCTATAGAAATTATTTAAAATTCTCCAAAATTCGAATTTTCAGTTGTGCTCTTGAACTATGTGATAGCACTGTAAAGTATTGGCAAGCAGAATTGGAAATCAGTTTCTCAAAATTATGAAAAATGAAATTTCATTTAATTGGGGTTGACAAATGCCTGAGTTTTCGAATTCTATCTTGAAAATTTTCGTTTTTCAGATTTTGGCTTTCTGTTATGAAGCTTCCATTGCTTTAATAAAGCAATAAGTAGAATGTGCGAATTTTTCTGTTTGCATCATTTCTGTAGACTACATACCATAAAATCAGAATACTGAAGATGCCAAGATCAGGATTATTAACCTAGCAATCAGATGCCCGTATCACCAGTTTTATTGTTCTGTACATAACATCCATCACATCAGATAACTTGAAAATTACACGACCCTGGGGTGGGAATCAAACTTGCACCTCCCAATTCCCGTTCAACCATGCTATCTGGCTGCAGTTCCATAGGACAACCGAGTGCAGCAAAACAGTAAAACTGACAGAGAACAGTAACATTGACAATTCAGGTATATCTGATTGCTAGGTTAATGCTCCTGACTTTGTTTGTTCTAGTATTAAATGAAGAATATTTCTTTCACAGAATCCTTCCAATGTCAATTTTTGACACTATTGTCAACAGGTTATACACTGACGGAAAAAAAAATCCCAACACCACGAAAAAATAGTTGTACAGGAATGAAATGGCGGCAATACATTTGTATAGGTAACATATTTAATCGATTAAGGTTTCAAGATCACAGCTTACTGTAAGCGCTAGAAGAGCCATTTTAAATGTGAAATGCTGGTACATTAATAACCGGTGTAACCGCCAGAATTTTGAATGCAAGCACGCAAATGTTCATGCATTGTGTCGTACAGGTGCTGGATGTCAGTTTGTGGGATGGAGTTCCATGCCTGTTGCACTTGGTCGGTCAATACAGGGACGGTTAATGCCGGTTGGGGGCGACGCTGGAGTTGTCGTCCAATGATGTCCCATACGTGCTCGATTGGTTAAAGATCTGGTGATCTAGCAGGCCACGGCAACATGTCAACACTCTGTAGAGCATGTTGGGTTACAACAGCGGTATGCGGGCAAGCGTTATCCTGTTGGAAAACACCCCCTGGAATGCTGTTCATGAATGGCAGCACAACAGGTTGAATCACCAGACCGACGTACAACTGTGCCGTCATTGTGCGTGGGATAACCACTAGAGTGCTCCTGCTGTCATAGGAAATTGCTCTCCAGACCATAACTCCAGGTGTAAGTCCAGTGTGTCTCGCCCACAGACAGGTTGGTTGCAGGCGCTCACCTGGCCTCCTTCTAACCAACACGCGGCTATCACTGGCACCCAGGCAGAACCGGCTTTCATCAGAAAACACAACAGATCTCCACTCCGTCCTCCAATGAGCTCTAGCTTGACACCTCTGACGTCGCAAACGGCAGTGGTTTGGAGTAAGTAGAATGCACGCTACAAGGCGTCTGGCTCGGAGCTGTCCTTCAAGTAACCGATTTGTAACAGTTCGTTGTGTCACTGTGGTGGCAGCTGCAGCTCGAATTGCTGCCGCAGACGTGGTACGATGAGCCACGGCCATACGCCGTACACGGCGGTCTTCCCTCTCAGTAGTGTCACGTGGCCGGCCGGAACCCGATCTTCTTGAGGCAGTACCTTCCCTTGACCACCGTTGCCAACAATCATGCACACAGTGGCTACATTCCTGCCAAGTCATTCTGCAATATTGCGGAAAGAAAACCCACCTTCTCGTAGCCCTATTACACGACCTCGTTCAAACTCCGTGAGCTGTTGATAATGGCTTCTTCGTCTTTTTAAAGGCATTCTTGACTAAAATCAACACCCTACGTCGAATCTCAACGATAACTAACGCTCACGAACGTTACAGCGCATATTTACAGCAAACCTGCTTTGCATGTTCTGAGGGGCGCTACTAGCGCCACACGTATGCACCAAGCGCGAAATTTGCATAGACGTCATCTTACAGATGTACTCTCACCGCCTACCAACTGTCGTTTATGTAACACAACCCCTTCTTGGTGTTGGGATTTTTTTTTCCGTCAGTGTATATTCTGCACTGAACTGGCAGTTGTAATTCTGGCTGCATTTCCATAGTGCAACCTAATAGTTAGTGTTTGTACACATGGCACTGATTTCTTGTGGGGTGCTTGTAATTCTATTTATTTGTCAATTACTTTTATTGAATGCGATACACCAGAAGACAAAGTTGAACTTTCTGAAATTAAAACCTACCTCAAAATGCAATTATTGATACAAGGGTTATAGTATGTTACCTATGTATAGTGGTGAATTTTGCAATGAATTTTTGAACAGTATATAAGAAAACAATGCATTAATTTTTTGACTGTTGAATGTCAGAATTCTGTATGTGTAGCTATTGTTTGTACACAAATCTGTTGTATTTATTGATCATAATTTTCTCCCTGTATCTCTAAAAAAAGATGCTGGTACCTGAAAATTCTAGGATTTTGTCTACTCCTATATTATTTTTGCATTGTGACTGTTTCTTGTGAAAAAAATTTCAAATTACTTATATGACTGAATTCTGAACAATTGCTTAAAATTTGCTGAGTGTAAATGAATGGATATTTATTAATGATCAAATATTCATACAGTTACATGGCCAATGTAAGGCCATAAGAGAACTCTAAAATAGCTAATCATGAGAAATGAGAATTTTATCAGTTTTGTCTAGGTTTTGTGAAATTTTATAAAAACAACAACTGACTATTGTGCAATACAGTTGAGTGCTATGCTGCAGCCAAGTTTTGTAGTAAAAATGTGCCCACAAAAAAGAAAAAAAAAATTGAGTTAGTGTTAGGTCAGGCATATATATATATATATTATGATTATACACCGATGCGAATAATATGCCGTTTAAAAAAAAATTACGACCTTCTGATTTTTAAAAAATCTGCAGCGTAATTGTGCAGGGGAGGGGTATAATTGGAAAAGGAACTCCCTTGAAAAAATTTTCCTCAGTTCAGGAGTTTGTACGGATTGGGGAGAAGGGGGGGGGGATGTTGTAACGAAAGATCGAGAAAGTTGTGAGGAGGGAGGGCAGGCGTCATTTTGTTATCATTGAGGACAGCTCTGAGCTCTGACTGTCATGCTGTCTCTGTTTTTGGCAAAAAGCCAAAGAAGTACGCACAGCGCTTGATGCACGGACCTATGCGTTCCTCCTTTCGGACCTCATGTCATTGTGCACTGCCTCGTGTCTAATTCACATTCGCCGTTTTGACGAACGTCGATGCTGCTCTTTTCCTTCATTGCTATTCATGATGTCCCTGAAAAGGAAACGTTTCAGTCACACTGTCGAATTTAAACTTAAAGTGGTGGACAGAATTGAGGATATGATCGTGTCACTGTGCAACAGTTTTGAGGTCAGAACACAATCGGGCAGTAACCTGCGGAGAGCCGCTGTGCCACGGTCTAAAGTGTAAACAAATCTGTCGGTAAATTCCGCGGGAGAATTCACAGAAGTTTTTTATTGGCCCACATATAAGCCGATCTCTCACCTCTGAAAGCAGGAATTCCTTCAAAAACTTTCGACTTATACACGAGTACATACAGTATTTCTATGACTTATTCTGTATCAGCCTTTTGTCATTGGCAAGGTGTAATGCAATACTCTGGAGCTGCATCGGCGTGATCTATGGATGCTACACCCTTTATCTGTCCGGAGATAAAATTATGAAAAAGTAACCTTTAAAAATGAATTTCTTTATTTAATAAAATCGTTGATTTTGTTTTCTCTTACGTCTTTGGACTCATGGGTCATTATGTGACTGACTTTTCTGTCGGAAATTCAACTTTCGGTTCAACATCTATAACGTGCAGATTATACGGCGTTTTTTTTTTCCTGAATGTCACAGTCCGTGGATTATAGAAAGGAATTTTTTTTTATGTGAATTTTGCGGTCTGCGGATAATACGACGAAAATTACGGTATATGACTTTTTCTGTGTGAAACGCATCTGAATGTTGTGCTCAGAAAAAATTATGTGGAAAAAGATTAATATATATTTCTAGCAAATATGAAGAATTTAAAAAAAAAATCAGTAGCAAAAATGAAATGATATTTTGGTAGAAGAAATAAAAAACTCTATAGCAAAAGTAAAAAAATTATTTTGCTGTAAAAATTAGGGGAAAAAAACCCTAGCAAAAATCAAAGGATTTTTTGCTAGAAATCTGTATTACAAACTGGGTTGTTGCCTGGCTCGCTGCCTGAATTGTGAAATTGAAAAGGATGGCCTCATCCTTTTTCCTGTTTATGTTTTTTTAGCATGTCTTTTGTAAAAAAGATCGTGCTTCTGTTATCGGTTTGTCCGTCCGTACCCACGATATCTCAGCAACTATTAGTCCGATTTGAAAAATTCTTTTTGCATTAGGAAGCTTGAAATATGCAAATGATGATCCTTTATTTCGTTTTTTTTTTTTTTACGATGTACAATTTCGCCGGTAGAGGGCGTAAATGCAGATGATGTTGAATTCAAAAATACGTTTTATTCCACACATTTGCTTCTAAACATCCAATTGAAAAAAAAATGTATTTATTTCGATTCCATTTATGTCGAAGAGTATTTTAGATATAGTTTTTCAAATTACGCATAGATTTTCCGCTAAGGGGCGAAAAAGTAAATTACATTTTCCCCGATAACTCTTCTTCTAAAACTCCGATTTGAAAAAAATGTTCTTCCGCAGATACATCTTCTGATGGAAAATGTTTTGCATATAATTTCAAATTTTTGGTAAAGAATACTTTGGCCACCAGGAGGCGTAAGTGTTAATTTTTACTTCTGATGTATTTGCCATAAAATCGTAGCTCCTAATATATCGATTAAAGAATTCTTTCGTGGGCTGATGCCACTCACATCAATAAACCTTTTCGGAACCTTTTCTTCTTAAAATATTGCACTTTTTCCCCGCCATGGGGGCATAGATGTACATCTTATATTTTTGTCAATATCTCTACTTCTAGGAGTCCGATTTGAAAAATTCCTTCTTTGTTGGATAGTGTTTTCCGTATGACATGTTTTTCATATAATTTCAAAATTTTCAAGTAATTCATAGACTTTCCGCTAGGCGTAGCGGTAAACTGCGTTTCCCCCTATATCTCTGCTTCTAAATCTCCGATTTGGAAAATTCTTTCTGCACCGGATACAGCTCCTGGTGGGAAATCATTTGCACATAATTTCTAATTTTTGTAAAAAAATAGTTTGGCCACCAGGGGGCGTAAATCTTAATTTCCACTTCTGTTGTATTTGCAGCAAAATATGAGCTTCTAAAAGCTTCTAAATTCTCGATTGAAAAAAACGTCGTTTGTTGACCGATACTACTCATGTCGACAAACCTTTTTGGAAAATTTTCTTCTTGAAAAAAATGCATGGTTTCTACGCCAGGGAGCGTAGATGTATAACTTATTTTTGTCAATATCTCTACTTCTAATAGTACGATTTGAAAAATTCCTTTGCCACCCCGGTGGCGCAGTGGTCTAAGCGATGGCCTCTGTTCATTCGTCCGACAGGGGTCCGGGTTCGAATCCCGGTGAGGCATGGATGTTATGTTTGTCTTACAGCACTGGCTCTCTCCCTTCCCTAGAACCAGTGACCCTAAATTAGGGACGGGCGACTGCTTATAGCCCATTGAGTTGCTCACGGTGGTCGTTAAACCTTCAATAAAAAAATAAAAATCCTTCTTTGTTGGATAGTGTTTCCGATGCGTAATGTTTTTCCTATAAATTCAAAATTTTTAAGTAAATCATACAGTTTCCGCTAGGGGCACAAAGGTAAATTGTGTTTTCTGCGTTATTTCTGCTTCTAAAGCTCTGATTTTAAAAAATTATTCCTTTATCGCATGCAAGACCTGATGGAAAATATTTTTCACATAATGTCTAATGTTTGGTAAAGAATTGTTTAGCCGCCAGGGGTCATATGTGTTAATTTCTGCTTCTGAAGTATTTGTTGCAAAATCTGGGCTCCTGAAAACTCGACTAATTTTTTTTTCTTCGACCGATACCGCTTATACGAATAAACCTTTTGAGAATACTTTCTTCCTAAAATAATGCATGGTTTTCCCACCAGGGGACATAGAGTCACATCTTATTTTTGTTGATATCTCTGTTTCTAAGAGTTCATAAGCTCACGGTTCCATTTACAGCAATATCTGAGGAATTAAAAACCCGATTGAAAATCTTCTTTCTTTGGTCAGATCTATTGTTTTCCATACCAGTTCCATTGACTTTGAATAGCTTTGATAAATTTAATTTGCGTCAGAACTGATTCAAAAGACGTGCTTATTACACCCGAAAATTCGGTGTCAACTTTCTTGTTTCTTTATGTGTACGTGTGTGTGGGGATGGGGCGGGGGTAATTTTTGTAGTATGCTTTTTTTTTTCAATAACGTGAAGTTCATATGTATTTTATGTTGTGTATGCTATGTATCTATATATATTCAAATGAGAATTAATTGTGGTTTATTATTCCAGATGAGAGAGACTGCTTACCGTAAAGCTTTGGAAAAACTCCAGATGCCACCAGTGATGCAAGAAAGGAAGCCAATTAATGAAATTATTGCCAAGAATCCAGAGGTTCAGGGCTGTGAAACACACAGAATTATATTTACAGATATATCACTAAACACAACTGACAGGGTTAGTCAAGTTTTTAAAAATATTTTATCTTTAATGAACACACATTAAAGTGTGTATAATGTTCAGGGCTGTGAAACACACAGAATTATATTTACAGATATATCACTAAGGGTTAGTCAAGTTTTTTAAAAATATTTTATCTTTAATGAACACACATACACACACCATCTTTGCTATTCACCAGGCTTAGGTTCCTTGAAAACCCCTTGAATATGAAACCATTAATCCTACAGGAAAAGTGGGATTAGGTTCCTGCGTGACCCCCTGTTCACCATGCACGTTTGCTACTGATTGCCATAAACTCATCATTTCATGTACCCTTGTAAAACACAGTTTATTCATTATCATCATCATCATCATTGTCAACCATTATCAATCCACTGCTGGACGAAGGTCTCCCCAAGTTTCCTCCACAACGGTCTGTCTTGTGCCAGTCTCCTCCATGTCACTCCCGCATATTTACGAATTTCATCCACCCATCTCCCATGTGGTCTTTTTCTGGGTCTTTTCCTGTCCCTTGGAATCCAATCTAAAATTTCGGCTGTCCATCTATGGTCTGTCCTTCTGGCAGTATGTCCAGCCCATTGCCATTTCAGGGATTTAACTCTGATCATGATGTCTTCCACTCTCGTCATTTTTCGGATCCACGAGTTCCTCTTCTTATCTCTCCTGGTTATACCAAGCATGCACCTCTCCATGCTGCTTTGAGTTGTCTGCAGCCTTTGTATGTCTCTTTTAGTTAAGGTCCACGTCTCTGCACCATACGTAAGCACTGGAAGGATGCATTGATCAAACACTTTTCTTTTAAGACATAATGGCATA
Organism: Macrothele yani; assembly: GCA_039090855.1. NCBI lineage: Eukaryota > Metazoa > Arthropoda > Arachnida > Araneae > Macrothelidae > Macrothele > Macrothele yani. The sequence goes on from CM077028.1 coordinate 58,419,225, forward strand.
TTGCTCTTGAAAATTATGCTGTTTCTTCCAAAAGCTCTCCAGGCAAGTTTTGCACGCCGATTAATTTCTTCATCAATGTGACCCTCACTTGATATCTGCTGTCCAAGATTCTATATACTGTTCATTTTATACACTGTTTCCTTTGTAATAGTTACAGTATGTACAATCTTTTGGTGAACCAATACTTACTCACGCATTCACAAATCTACATGCACACACACACATACCACATTACTACAAAATTTCTGGAAAACAAATACTGAAAACATTTGCTCAGAACATTTAAGCATACGTATAGAACATTTATTCTACATGTATCTTCTTCCTTATGGCAGATTGACCAGATTGTTGATTCATTCACATCAAATTCATGGCTGACGGATGCAACAGACATTCCAGAATAAGGTTTATCCAACACATGTACTTTATTAGTGAGGCTCATCACAGCCTTCTTGCACTTAGACACACTAGACAACTCACTTGACCTATGCTTAAATGGCATTATTAATTACAAAAATAATCAAAAGTGATGTAAGGCTGCAAAAAATGTAGATGCAAAGATGCTCGGCAAAATCAAGTGTAAGCACAATGAAAGCACCAAGAACAAGAAAGCAGCACCTTCTTTCTGGACTTCATCTGCAATGCTGCGTGGTCAGCGTCTTGAAATTTTTGTCTACTGCACGTGGTCACAAATACTTGCAAGGTTCCTGCAAACAGCAAAAAATGGGTTACACTTTATCTCACACGAATGAGCAAAAATGGAACACATGAATAGCAAGGGCTCACTGTGCCATGTGATTTGCACATGCTAGGCTTTATGGACCTGACATTGAAGAGTACCTAAAAAATAGCAATGCATCAGTCCAGACCTTCCCGGATAAAAGGTCTGCTGCTGTACTAAAATGTGAGATCAGGACATAGGAATGATCCCATGCTCCAGATGTTGTGCAGAAAATGATAAATTTTGTCAAAATTGTAATATGTACAGGGTGATTCATAAGTCTGGAACCACCCAAATATTTTTTAACAGCACATGAAAGCAACCATGTGCAATATACATTAGACCAAGTATTGCATCTCTGACACATGGTTATCTCACACATCCACCATATTAGATTCAACTTCAATTTTTCAAATGGCAACACAGGGGTCGATCCAGGTGGCATTTGATACCACTGGATGGTATCTTCACAAAAATATTTTTTGCTCAAATGGTGTCTTTGCAAAAATATTTTGAACTTAATGGTATGTTCGTTTCCCGTAAAATTTTCATCTAGCAAAATTTTTTTAGCATAAGAATCATCTTGAATATTGTTATGTTTAACTGTTATGTCTTTTTTTTTTTTTTTTTAACTGTTGCTTTCAGAAAATCACCACTGGCAGCTTAAGCGATGCTCGCTCGCACTCACTGAAAGAATTTCCAAAGGATTGTAGAGGCATCTTTTTATGGCAGTGATTTAGAATTCCTTCTTCCCTCGCAGCGATTTAGATGTGTTGCACCTTAGATTTCTGTCTCCATCTCCCCTAACTGAACCCCCTCGTGCTGATCACTTCAGAAGGTCCGGTTCCTGCAGACAAAGAGAAAAGTTGGAAAGTGTGCTTATTTAATCTATGCCATACCAACTGGGATTCTGCAAATCATGTTTACTAATATCAGGAGAACAACATGGTGGGGAGTGGCTGACTGTTTCACTTATTTTTGACCTTTGATGACTTTCCATTTTTAATACAACCTGTAGTGAGTTTTTGTTGTTGTTGTCCCCCCCCTCCCCGAGATCAGCTCGAACATAGTCTTATGAAAGTAATAATGATAACTGTATCTACATACACCATACCGGAAAAAATTCTGGGCGCCTGAAAATTTGTCACAGATGTCTCAATTTTATGTAGCTATTCTTTTTTTTTTTTTTTTTTTTTTTCTTTTTTTTTTTGCTTCAAGTTGCTTAATTTGCAGTAAATACCGTATTTTCGCTGTATAATAATCCGTGAATTATCAGTTTAAAAGTTAAAATTTTGGATTCTGTGGATAATACACAGTGTAAAAAGAAGTTTTTATGGTGCTTTAATTTTTTTAAATTCCGCATGGTGTCAGGACAGCTAGCTGATGGTGTTAGTAAAGTATGAAAAATGCACTAACAGCAGTAAAAAAAAAAAAAAAAAGAATGTAACACGGTACTAAGTTAAAAAGAGCCGCAAAGAGATATTTTTCTTCATTTTTTTCATGAGCATTTTGATGGAAAATATTTTGCACTCAGTTACATAGCAGGTCAGGCTAAGTGCCCTAGAAAGCACGTTGAGCTATTCCAGACCACGTAATTGTTGTCGTCGGTGTAGCATAATCACTTTTCAAATTGCATTTGTTAGTTTGTTACATTGATCACATTAGTGTTAAAGCTTTTGTTCATCCTTCAGATTTTGAGAAATATTTTCAGAAATGCCATACTACTGATTTTTAGGTCTAACTAATAAACAATGGTAATGCGGAAAAACTAGGCATTTTCATTTTTTTTTTTTTTTCATTCTTTGAAAATAACATAAAGTACTTAAAAATGACAGTTACTTAAGATTTTTTTAGTTGATTTTTTGTTCGAAAATATCATAAAAGTACTTAAAAATGACAGTTACTTAAGATAGGTTTTTTTTTTTTTTTTGTGCATCGTTTCTGAATTTTGTAGCCCGTGAGTTATAATGCCGCCCTGGATTATAGGAAGGAAAAATACAAAAATATGATACCTTGAGCTTATGTATGCAGAATTTAATTTCAATAAATTATACTTAAATAAAAATGAAAATCTGAAATTTTAATTTTTTGAGAGCACCAACTAGAAAAATGCGGTGGAGGGGGGGCGATGTATGGACTAAATTAGAATGTTATTTAGCAGTAAGTGATTTGGGTTTTAAAAAATGGCAGGAAAAAGTACACTACAACTTTTTGTTCCATCATCTTGGCACATTACTTTTTAGTGTGATTCTTTAAAATTTGAATTTGCTTCTGCTGGCACCTAAATTTTGGAACTGTCTCCTGGATCTGAAACATATTTTTCCAGCCCTGGCATGCACAACCATCAAAACAGAAAACTTGCATCAACTACCAAGGAAGCATGAACCACAATTGGGAATAAAATAAGATGAAATTAAAGTAATTAAAAAATAACTGAACAATTTTATTTTCAGAATAATAGTTATAAGAAATAAAATTGCTCAAAGCACAAAATTAGGCAATTTTCTCAAAAATATGCTAAATTTCACAAAAATAGGCAAAATTTTCCAAAATTAGGTATCATCTTTAAAAACCTGGATCGACCCCTGCAATGGGGTCACGTGACCACTTAAAGTTATGTAAAGTTTTCTCAGAAAAACAGTGGTACCATTATTTTTTACATATCTTTATTAGTTTTCAAGTTATTGCATGTTACATGTTCACTTGAGGTACACACTGAACCACAAAAAATTATGTCCTTGTCCAGCTACACACACAGGCAAACCTCACAACAGGTGCTCAGTATGCTGTCCTTGTTCAGCTATACATGTGCAAACGTCGTTCCCATTCCGTACGAACATGGTTCAGCATGTCTGGTGTAATGCTGTCACGCGCATCAGTAATGTGTGCCTTCAATTGTTGTAAATGTTGCAGATCTCTGACTTTGGGTGCGTACACCACACCTTTCACATACCCCACAGGAAGAAGTCCAATTTACTTAAATATAAGGAGCGTGCTTGCCCACAACAGGTCCACACTGCCCAATCCAACAATGAGTGGATTGCTCATCCAGATATGCACGAACAGCTGCAGCATAATGAGAAGGAGCACCATCTTGTTGGAAGAAGCAGGGGAAATCATCTTCACCTAACAACATTGGGAGGATGGACTCTTACTGCATGTGGAGGTACCTGTCACCAGCCAAATTGCCATCAATAAGCCCAAGGAAGAGCACACAACGTTTGGACCAAAAATGCATGTCTTCCGTATTCCACACCACACCATAATTTTTTGTGCACCTTACATTTTAGATGGGTTCATCCAATGTGAATTGATATCCGACCAGTACCGGATATCATGGTGATTAACCTCTCCATTGACGTAGAAATTGCCCTCATCACTGAAAAATCTTTGATGCGAATGTTAGGTCAGACTAAAGTTGCTGCAGGGCCCACTTGCAGAATTGAAGGCGACAATCAGGATTATCCTTACTGTCAAATAGTGTAACAGTTACAGTTTATAAGGATGCCATTTGTTTTTTGAAAGGGCATCGCACAATGGAGCAAACGTTGTGTGCTCTTCTTTGGGCTTTTGGCAAGCACCTCCAAAATCATGGTTGTTGATTTCTCATTTGTTGTTGTTTTGGGCCAACTGCTTTTTAACTTCTCACACACACTGCCAGTTTACCTAAATTTCTAGATTAGCTTCACCAATGCACTATGTGTGATTGGTCAACTTTCTGGGTGTCTGCGGTTGAAGTCTTCTGCAACCTCCCTTGAATTCCATCCACCATAATGCTGGATTATGTCAATATGTTCCTGTTTGGTCAATTCCATCACATTTCACTACAAAACAAAGTTGAAACATTCATGCGTAACATGCACATAGATGCCAACTAGTACGGATTTTTTGTTGCTGTTACGGAAGTACGGAAACACCGCTGAAATTACGGAAAATCGCCATTTGATTTAATTTTCTGAGATAGAAAGCAAATTTTCATCAACTTAAAAATGTTTGTTGGTTCTTCCAAGTTTTTCTGGGGAAAAAAAAATTAAATGCTACATTCAGGGCTGCCAGACCTGTGCCAACTGCGCCAACGCGCACCAAAACGTTATTCTTGCGCCATTCTGCTAAAAATAATTGCCATTTCGGACGAAATCTGCGCCAATTTTGCGCCAAAAGTTAAAATTTACCGGTCATCGATATTTTAGCGTTATCTTACGACATTCGAAATCGATTCAGCGGTTAATTGGTACGTGAGATTCTTTCACGGAGTCCCTTCCATTTTTTTTTGTTTGTTTTTTTGTCATTTTCAAGATCGATGCCAAAGTGAAGAAATTTTCAGGATATTGGTTGGGGGGGGGGGTCGTATTCCATCTGGGGACACTGTTTTGTCTTTTTAAACGTTCAGAAACAGAAGTTAAATGAAGTGCACATTTTTCCCGTAATCGTATTTTTTTCTCGCATCGATGTTGCTTCTGTTCGGTATTGTTAAATATAATTTCATTGCATAATTTCAGCTTGAAATTGTAGGCAACGATTTCCGAAAACGGAAGTCAGTCCGCCCGAAAGTTTCCCCGTAATCTTCGGCGACGAGATTCTCATGCTGATTCGAGGAATTCCATCTTTTTTGTTATCATTTGGACCATGTACGAAATCGATGCATAACTGAACTTAAATTTTGGAAGGCACATAAGATTTCTCTGGTAATCATAATTTTTTTTTCTCGCGATGTTTCCACTACCCAGTATTGTTAGATATCATTTTATTCCATAAATATTTGTATTTCAGCTTGAAAATGTTGGATAAATTTCCGAAAACTGAAGGCTTGAAAAACCGTTATTTCAAGCCATGTTTCCTGATTCAGCGATCGCAAAAAAATATTCATGTGGAAGAACCAAGGCTACTGCACTAATTCAGCACATGGCCAGTGTTTCTACAAGTAAAATCATATCTGAAGTTAGAAAAAATCATTTTTTCTCTATCTACGGGCGGAAGTAATGATGCTCAAGCAAATAAACTGCATCCCATTACAATAACATATTTTGACGAAAAAATAGGGGAAAATTCAACTTTTGTTATCATTGGTTGAATCAAGTATTAATACAGGTGAAGGAATATTCAACGTTTTGAACAATGAGTTTGTTAAAAAAAATATCTCATGGAGCAACTGTGTGTCATTTTCCTGTGACAATGCTAACACTATGATAGGTCAAGTAAAAGGTGTTGTTTCTCACATAAAGAAGGTTCAGCCTGCAATCATAGTGCAGCGATGTTCATGCCATTTAGTAAATTTAGCTGCACAGAAATCTGCTACTCAACTGAAAGGATTTAATGTTGAGCAGTTTCTGATACAGTTGTACTTTTTTGGAGAAAAGTTTAAAGAGGAAACGCAATCTAAAACTGAGTCAAGCTGTTTGTGGTACTAAACCCCACAAAATTCTAAAGCATGTCAATACTTGCTCGTTATCACTTTTGGAATCCATTGACAGAATTTTAGAACAGTGGGAGGCCCTAGAACATTATTTCAGTGACAATGAAGAAGCTGATTCACAGTATAAGAACCTTGCAAGTATGATTAGAAATCCTTCATCTAAATTTTATTGTCTTTTTTTATCTGCTACTCTTCCTTTGTTTACATCTGTTAACGTGTTCTTGCTGCAGGAAGCTCCGCTTGTGCATGTATTAAAAAGAAAACTTCATAGTCTGTTATCTGAATTGCTTGTTCGTTTTATCAAGCCATCGGCATTTGATGTGACAGCAACATATCTTGCAGATGGAAATTTTGAAAGGAGAAATCAAAAGAAAACTGATCTCGTAATTGGGTCAAAAGCGAGATCTTATATAGGCACAACTGCAGATCTGAGTGAAGACACAGTGGCTACTTTTTATTTTGAGGTAAGAGAATTTTACAAGGCAGGCCGCATTTACATTTTAAGAAAATGTGCTGGGAGCTAGGAATGGTCCCTCGGGATTAGAGGGATGCTATCATTGCTCCCTTGTATAAGAGAAAAGGTGATCAGACTGACTGCAAGAGCTATCGTGGTATTAGCCTATTAAGTGTGCCAGGAAAGTGTTTGGTAAGGTTGTTATTGAAAAAGTATGGGGTCTTGCATCAGAGAAATTGTGTGATGTTCAGAGTGGTTTTATGCCTGATAAAGGCTTTACTAACCAAATTTTTGCATTACGTATGATGATTGAAAAGTATCTGGCTGTTGGTAAGAAAGTTTTTGCTGCCTTCATAGATTTAGAGAAAGCTTACGGCCGAGTAAATATGACACTTTTGTGGAAGGTATTGAATGAATATGGGGTTACTGGAAATCTACTTAATAGCGTAAAAGCCATGTATGCAGACAGTAGAGCCTGTGTACGAGTGAATGGTGTTTTATCAAAACGGTTTTCTATTGGTGTAGGAGTCAGGCAAGGTTGTGTAATGTCTCCATGGCTGTTTAATATATTTATGGATGCATGCATGCGTGATGCCAAAATAGATAATGCTGGTTTATGTCTTGGTGATATCCGTGTGTGCAGATTGCTGTATGCTGATGACACTGTCCTGTTGGCAGAGAGCAAAAAGTGAGTTGCAGAGTATGTTGTCCCGGATGTACGAAGTTTGCATGAAATTTAAACTGACAATAAATAAGGGAAAACCCAAAGTTATGGTTTTTGAGAGAGGAACTGGTTGCACTGAATGTAATGTTAATGTAAATGGCACAGTGATTGACCAGGTGAGTGAGTTTGTGTATTTAGGAAGCATGTTTGACAGAGAGAACAAATTGGATGGTGAAATTAGTAGGCGAGTGAATTCTTCATTGAAAGTCATGGCTGCTCTGGGGAGGTTTTCACAGGAATGATGGGTTCTCAAGAAAGTTGCACATGGCTATGTATGAGAGTGTAATTGTTCCTACTCTGATGTATGGCAGTGAAACCTGGGTACTGCAGAAGAAACATAGGAGTTGTCTGTGTGCTGGAGAAATGCGTTACTTATGGGGGGTTTGTGGCAAGACATGTTCTGATTGTGTGAGAAATGAAGATGTATTGCAGTTGTGTGATGTGAAGCAAAATGTTGTTAGCAAGGTGGAGACTAATATGCTTCGGTGGTTTGGCCATGTTGAAAGAATGAGTGATGAGATGCTTACTAAGAAAATCTTTTAGCCCAAGTGGCAGGAAGGCCAAGGAAGTCATGGGAGGATCAGATTCAGGAGTGTCTGCATGAGAAACAAATTATGAGTATGAAGTATAGAAGATCTTATGTACGGCGTGTAATGAATGTCAGTGAAGCTCAAGTTGTATGTCAAGATCGCTGTAAATGGAGAAGTTTGATACGGCGACAGTAAGTAAAAACTATCTGGTAGTTTATATTTCTTTTTGGAGCTAACCTCTGAATCTCAGATAACAGCTTGGTGATGTGTGTGTGTGTGTGTGTGTGTGTGTGTGTGTGTGTGTGTGTGTGTGTGTGTGTGTGTGTGTGTGTGTGTGTATTTTATTCCACTTCTTTTCCACTGCTTTCCATTGTCCAATCATTGTTTTTGGTCTGCATTTAGTTGTCCAAAGGCACAATTTTTCTTTGATGACACATCGGGAGACTTTGAAAAATATGAGCAAAAGGTATAGACTTGATACCCGTCTCTCTCTCTCTTTTTTTTTTTTTTTTTTCAAGAAATAGAGTGGTAGATTTGGGTGTATGTCTGATAGCCTTATCCTGATGGAGTTCTACTCTTTGAAGGCTTTGTAGGACAAAGAAATTATATTTCCTCTTTAAATATAGGTGTTAAATCATTATTTTCTTAATGTGTAGATTTGATTTTTAACATTCTTTTCAGCTTTTCGTAACTTTAATTTCCCACTGTATGAGAAACCAGCAATGATAATGAATTCTTTACTGAAACTTTCTTTGAATTCCTGGAATCAAGTTTATAAGTCTTTTTCTGCTCTTTTTGCGATAGTAAATTGACCCTTTTTTAATGATTTCCAACCGTAGGTTGAAGAAGTGTATATGCTCCAGCTTTGTCCGTCCGTCCGCACAATAACTCGCGTAAAAATGGCTCTATTTTGATGAAATTTTAGTATGTGGTAAGGTACCACCTGGGGACGAATCCTATTGAAAATGGGCGAAATGGGGGTCAAAGGTCAGGACATAGGAGCGGGAACCATTCCATTGCCCTTATGCGTCATAATCTGAGTAAAAATTGTTCGATTTTGATGAAATTTTAGTATGTGGTAGGGGACCAACTGGCTACGAACCCTATTGGAAATGGGGTCAAAGGTCAGGACATAGGAGCAGGATCCATTCCATTGCTCTTACGCGTCATAACTGAAATAAAAATGCTTCAATTGCGACAAAACTTTATCGTGTTGTTCCGGGGATGTACTGAACCGGTTCTATTTAATATCATCGAAATAAGGTCAGGACACAGAAGCGAGATTTATTCCACAGCCATTGTCCTCATAACTTGATAAAAAATGTTTTAATTGTGACAAAACTTTAGTATGTTGTTCCGGAGGTATACCGAACCAATTCTGTAAAAAAACATCATCGAAATGGGGTCAAAGGTCAGGACACGGGGAGTGAGATTTATTCCACAGCCATTATCCTTATAACTTGGGTAATAACTTGAGCAATGATTTCTGGTATGTTGGAAAGTGTATCATAATCAATGCATTGCATGATTTTACTATTATCCATGCTTCATCAACAGTCACAATAAATTTCCATCTGTCTCCAGCGTAATGATTTTCTTAAAGAAGTCTACTCCATGTTCTGAAATACGTTATGTGCCTAAGCAAAAGGCGGTGAACATTTTTTTTTCAGATTCAAATCTTTGTTGATTACCTTGTTTACAGTTAATACAAAGATTTTTAATGACTTAGCAATTGCTCTTTGGATTGGTAGATTTTTTGTAAGACCATAAGATCTTAGTTTTGAAAAAGTCGTAAAAGTACATACCTTTTTTAGATGTTCGTTTGGTGCTTAATTTTTCCTGTTAAAAGCAATGCTTGATGATTTTCCCTTCTATTATTAATAATATTGCTTATTTTACATTTAGAAATGTTAATTCCATGATTTTCATGGCATTTTTTTAATTGCAGAATACGAATATTTCTCTTCACAAAGAGCAAAAACATAACCTTCTATCCACAGCTTGTTTATATGCACCATTTTCTTTCTTTTTTCTTTTTGGTTACTCAGTACTGGTTGTTCAGTAGATGTACTCTGTCTCTCCATCCCTCTATTCTCCGCCGCTCTCTTCAAGTCATATTATGTCCCAGTATTAGTGTCTTGGAGTAGCTGTGCCACAAAACTATTCCTAGGCCACTCTCTTCCTTTGAACTTTTCCTTCCAAAAGTTTCAGAATCGGGCATGGCACAATATGTGTCCAGTCCATAACGTTCTTCTTCTCTTTAACATGTTGGTCAGATTCCTGGGTTCTCCCACTCTTCAGGACCTCCTCATTAGTCTTTCTATTGAGCCAACTTATTCTCTCCATTCTTTTATAACTCTACATCTCAAATGCCCCCAGCTTTCTCACTTCCTTCATGGTAAATGTCCATGTCTCAGAGCCGTAGAGAGCTACTGGCCAAACATATGCCTTTAAAATTCTCTTCCTCAATTTTAGATCTATATTTCTGGCAGTCTTTGATTCTCTCTAAAGGCTGTTTTTGCCATCCCTAGTCTCATCCTAATTTCCTTTTCACATCTCATATCTTCAGTAATAATTTGACCCAAATAGCAAAATGAATTAACTTGTTCGATGAATTGTCCTTCAATTTTAAGGAATGCCTGTTCTGTATCCTTCCCTATTACCATTAATTTTGTCTTATTTTTATTTATCTTCATTCCATAGATAATCTCATTTTTGTGTATTTTTGACATCATGCACTGTAATGATTTGGCTAATCCTGATACTATTGCTTGGTCGTCAGCAAACTTGATGGCCTTAATTATCTCTCCATTAACCCAAACTCCTTCATTGATGCTTCACAAGGCCTGTTCCATCATTATTTTGGCATAAATACCAAACAGGTCAGGTGACAACAAAGCATCCTTGCCTAACACTTTTACCATTTTGTTAGCTGATGTTTCTTTTGTGTTGATCTAGTATGATGTTTCCAGTTTCAATTCTTTGATCTTCTTTTATTTTCTTTAATTTCATATAAAAAATGTTCTAAAAATGTGTGAACATCCTCTGTAAAAATAAATTACAATGAACAGTTGCTAAAATTTCATGCTACCCAGCTGTAAAAAAAAAAATCTAGGGGAGAAAACTATATAATATATGATTATATGATTATGTGGCAACTGGAGGTACACGTGCTTGGAGTTCCCGCCAGTCAAGTGTTGGGGGATTCAAAATGCATTGGATGGATTATCACTGGTGGTAGGTTGGAACTTAAATCTGGCAATGTTACCTATTCTGCTCGCTTTGTCTCGAGCCGTGTTGCCAGCTTGGGGGAAAGTCACTAAATTTAGAGGATTTTGGATTGGAGTTAGTGACAAAAAGTATTATTATGGGATAAGCAACATTTTTTAGGGGATTTTATTATCCTTTTTATGATTTTGGGAACTTTTTTATATTTACAATTTAAAGTTTTTAAATTACGGTTTTTGAATGGGGAGGATATCTTTTTCACTTTCCATAGTTCTAATACTGGTAACCCTAAATTGTAATGCTTGTAGGATGCAATCCTCTTTTCATCCCATCTTTCTTTCTTATCAGGCATGGGAAGCTTGCCGGTACCCACTGAGTTTGCTTGGTTCCCATAGACTGTGAATTCGATGGTTGGTGGTAATTACTTCAGTGTTTCCGTTTGCAGAAATATTGTATTATATAACAAAAGTTATATTTTATCTAAATCAAAAATATCAGTAATAAATAATACAGAGGGTGAGTCGAAAGTTTTGCAATATTTGCATAAACGCATGTGCTGCAGCAGGTATGTCACATGTTTAAACTAGTTCAAGTCGCACACTGCAGTCAGTCGAAAGGGATATAAAGTGGTAGTCATTGCTGTGAAACAGCATTGCATGTCATCGTTCTATCTGTGGTTGGAACGCCTAAAATATGAACAGCCACAACTTGCTGATTATGAAACTTTTGCTTTATGAGCTTGAACTCGGCCATAACGCTGCTCAAGCAACACCAAAACATTTGTCATGCGAAAAGGGAAGGTTCCGTGGACCACAGCACCACAACCAGATGGTTCAAGAAATTTCGCTCAGGTGACAGAAACCTCGACGATCAGCCAAGGTCAGGCCCAGGAGCAGAATTATGTTTAGTGTTCTTAAAACATGACTTCCAAAATTTGTAAATGTTCTTCGGGCAAAGCACGAAACACTTTGACCAAATTTCATTAAAAAAAAATTAAGTGAATAAATCACAGTAAAACAAACATTAAAAAATTACTTACCATCAGTTGAAACCCCTTGTTAAATATAACAATACATAAAAACACACATTATTTAAATCAAATAAATTTATTTAGAACCAAGGTATTTAGAATTTGATATTTTGTCAATAACTTTTAAAGTTAAATAGTGTGCCCCTGATGCAGATGAATTATTTACAAAGTGTCTGTGGTAATTTGGTCCATACATTGAAAGTAGGGCAGCTTTCAGTATTTTTTGGACTGATTTATGTCCAAACTGTGTTCTGTTTGACATTATAAACATTCATTTATCATTTGTTCCAACTATAACATCATCTCTGTCATTAAATTAGTATTGAGTCTTTTACTTATACAATATGTCAGTTGTTGAACCCCAGGATTCACAAATTGCCTATGGGACAGGCATAGAAAGAATAAAAACAGCAAACAATAAATTTTGGAATCTCAGCTTTCATTCCATTTAGAGCTTGTTTTAAGAGAGCTTTAATCTGGAAAAAATGTTCCACTTGTCCTACTTTCTTGCATATTTCTATAGGTCCAAATGACAAAAACAGTGTACTCAAAGAATAAATCTTTTTTTTTTCTCTTCAGAGTGTGGAACACATGGAAAAACCTTTAAAAATTCAATGAAATTGGAAAAATCTTCCAATTCTTACTACTGCTTAGAACTGAAACAAGTTCTTGGAAATTTTCAAATACAATTTGTATTAATTATGTCAACAATTTCCTCATTTTCGAAATATATATACTGTATTATTTTAATGGATCAGCTATGTAGCCTGTTATCTTCTTAATATCACAACATAAGGGAGCTATGTCAGAGTTATTCTGAGTGGAGCACAGTTTTTCAAGTCTTCGCTCAATCCGATTTCCATTTTCGAAAAATTTTCCTCCATTTTAAAGATGAAGCAATCATTTATTGAACAAAATCATATTTTTCATTGATACTGAACAGTGAGAATCGCGAGAAAAAATAATTACGATTACAGAAGAAATCGTTATTCCGTCTAGCTTCCGTTTTCGAATGTTTTGAAAGACAGAATTCCGTTTACAGCCGGAAAACATCATCCCTCACCCCACTAATCTCAATTCTCTTCTACTCTCAAGAATGGCACAAATGATGACAACAAAGACAAAAAGGTAACTTCGTAAGAAGAAGAAATAAAAATTACAGGAAAATTTTTAAGTTTTGAAAAACTGAATATTGTTCCCCCGATGGGAAATGACCCCTGCAAACACAAGCACGCACGCACACACATCCCCCTCCCCCAAATTTTCTTGAGTTTTGTATCGTTCCCAGATGATGAAAAACGTGGAATTCTGTGAAAGAATCTTGTGCCTGATTTGTACCATTTCGCAACATGCAAAATGAATTGTCCAGGACGTCTACGTATGAAAGCCGATTAAAGTGTCCATAAAATTAATTATTCACAATGTATCCGACCGCAATATTCGTAACTCAGAGAAGGATTCGTTTTTAACGCACATAATTTTATGAAGGATACGTTTTTAAAGCTCGAATTTTGTGAGTGGTCAAAATACAGACTCCGATTTTATTTATATATAAATACTGATAATTATTTATTTTTTTCGTTAAAATTTTTTTGAGGGAGACTTCTTCCCAGAAACTTTACGTCGGCGGGAGTTTAAAACTTTGGGCGGGAATCCTGCAATCTCGCGTTTTCTGCTGTTGTTAACTTGAGGTGATTTTTTCCAAGATGGATACCTAACACTCTCCCCAGCAATATGTGGTTTAACATGGCTTTGGTGCCTCCCACTTTCACAACATACTAGCGGGGAGGGGGGAAAGGGTCCTTCAAAAAAAAAAAAAAAACCACAGGGAGAAACAATCAGCTACCATCCTAAATGGTAGAATTGGGTGGATGAATATGTGGGGGGAGTGCAAAGGATTGTTTGGTGCTCCTGGGAGAAGGGCGGGGAATGTAGACAAAAGGAGTAACCGGCGGATCAGACACGCAAGCTGAGCACTGCGCTCGCAAATTTAAGATAAAAAATGTTCTGCAAGGGATTGAAATTTAAGATTTAACAAAATATGTTCTACAAATAAAAACATCCTACAAGAACACTGACATCTAAGATACAAAAAATATATTCTGCAAGTGGGGACTTCGTTCTGCGATGAACGTCACAGTTTTAAGTACTTTCTGTTCCTGGGAGGTCAGGTAGGCCGCAGGGGCAAATCCGACAACCAGCACTTGGGGATTATCAGGCGAGCAGGGCATACCACAGACCATCGGGTTCGTCACTTTCAGGACCTCAGCAAGGTTCACAGGAGCTGCCGCATTGCCCCTCATGAACTGACGCCAGCTGAAGCAAACCGCTCGAGTGGATGTGTGCATAACACTTCTAGAAAACCCACATAATATATGTTTCATCAAAAGAATTGTTACGTTCAATGAAAAGTGGGTCTATTTCCGTAATCCCAATGCACAACAGCAGTGGTTGAGCACTGGCCAGCTTCCTGAGCCTGTTGCCAAACGTGGGCGCTTCAAGCACAAGGGGCCGCCCCGGTGGCGCAGTGGTCTAAGCGATGGCCTCTGATCATTCGTCCGAACGGGGTCCGGGTTCGAATCCCGGTGAGGCATAGATGTTGTGTTTGTCTTATGGCACTGGCTCTCTCCCTTCCCTGGAACCAGCGACCCTAAATTAGGGACGGGCGACTGCTTATAGCCCATTGAGTTGCTCATGGTGGTCGTTAAACCTCCAATCAAAAAAAAAAAAAAAAAAAGCACAAGGGTGATGCTCTGCGTCTTGTGGAATTTTGAGGGGATAATCCATTACGAATTTGTTCCAGACTGTCAGGTCATCAACGCTAACCTCTACTCTGAACAGCTGGAGTGGATGTATGTCGTTTTGGAGGAGAAGTACCCAGCACTGGTGAACGGAAAGCGCACTCCCCTATAGCAGGACAACGCTCGGCCTTATACCGCTCGAACAGCCAGGGCAAAACTCCAGGAACTTGTGGGCATCGAACTGATGCCACACCTAGCATATAGTCCGGATCTTGTCCAGTCAGATTATTACTTGTTCCCACTCATGGTCCACTTCCTTCATGGGTGCCACTTCAACAACCAGGAGGAGGTGGCAGCTTGGGTGAAGGAGTTCTTCGCCTCAAAGGACAAGAGCTGGTACCACTGCGGAATCAAAGAACTGGCAGACAGATGGCTAAAGACGGTGCAACGCAATGGCCTATTGAATGCTAATCAGCTTTCGTCGTTAAGGTACGTATGAAGACATAAAGTGATCCAAATATCGCAAAACTTTCGGCTCACCCTCTGTAGAAAAGAAGACATATTTTTGTTTTGAAAGAAATAATTTCATCTTCAATGCTATAAATTATTGGTCTACCACATTTTGCATACTAAGTTATTTTAGCTAGTCTTCTTAGCCATTTAAAAATTGTTACTTTAACCCCTCACCCTATGAATATTATTGAAGGTGTATTAAGTAACTATGGTTTCACATTCACTTTTTTAAAATTATTAAAGTGTCTAATGAATAATAATGATAACTCTCATTAAGTTTTAAATGACACATAAATGGGTACAAAAATTTTAATATGGTTTAAATACACTATCTTAACAAAAGTCACCAGGCACCTAGAAGAGAAACACAACATAGCACTCATTGACATACATTAAAATGGTGTCAGTCCACCTTTGGCCTTAATGCATGCACACTGACCCTTCAAGACATGCTTTCGACAAGGTTTTTCAACACAGCAATAGGTATGCGCTTCCATTCAGTACATAATGCTGTCGCTAACTGTTGCTTAGTAGTAGGCCTTGGTTCTAAACTTCTTATGTGGCGCTCTAATTCATCCCATAGGTGCTCTATGGGATTAAGATCAGGGCTCTGTGCTGGCCAGTCCACACACGATATGAAATTATCTTCAAACCGCGCCATAACAGTCCTTGCTTTATGGCTCGGTGCATTATCCTGCTGGTACCAACAAGGCTTGGTTCCATAGTATTGCCACAGAGTTGGTAGGGCATAATTGTCCAGAATATCGCAGTAGACGTGCTGGTTAACAGGTTTATCCATGCTAACCAATGGGCCGGGACCATACCACAAAGAACACCCGCACACAAGTACACTGCCAGCTCCAAACTTGACCGTAGAAACAGTACACTGGTAAATAGTGTTCCCCTAGCTGCCACCATACCCACACACGGCCATTAGACTGATGGATCGTGTATCTGGGTTCATCAGTCCATAGGACTCGCTTCCATTGATCTATGGTCCACTATAAATGTTCTTTACACCATGCTAAACAACAAGTAGCATTCCGAGTGGAGATGAAAGGCTTATGAGCAGCTACACGACCATGGTCACCCATGGAATTAAGTTCACTGTGAATGGTATGTGTACATACTGAAGTTCCAGCATATTTACTAACTTATACACTGAGGTCTTGTGCAGTACTCCATCGACCAGCTGCAGCGGCTCTCCTGAGGTTTTGACGCCCTCTATCACTGATTTTCATTAGTATGCCGGTATGTTTTGCAGCTTCAGGCAGTCTGTATGTCTTCCACTTATTCAGTACATCCAAAACAGTTGACTTGGGTATGTTTAAATGCCTCTCAGTTTCTCTTATGGACAACCCACTAATATAACACCCAACAATCTTTCCTTTTTCAAAGTCAATTCTCTCCAACCTTACAGTGCGATATGCTCGCTGTCAGCTGCAGGCTTGTTTTTATGCCGTTTGCAGCTGTATCGCACATCTTAACAATGCAGTGGATCCATTCATTTGCTTTTGAAGGGGTGTCTAGTGACTTTTGTCAATATAGTGTATATTTGGGGACTTTTTTCCACTTTTGGAAACTTTTTATAGCTGATTTGAAGACTTTTGTAATGACTGAGTTGGCAAAACTAGTCTCAAGGCACTAGGGCTGTGTCAGGGGAATCAAATTCTAGTTTCACATGTGCTAAGTTTGTTTCATCAGCGTATTTGTTTGTTGTAATGCATGTTTCTTTTTCATGAATAGGTAGATTGTTTCCTTAAAAAATGTCAGAATGAAAAAGCAGTTTCAGTGGTACCAGGAGACCCCAAAGAATTGGCAGAAATTTAAAGAGAAATATTCTAAGCAGTGGCTCTGCATTATTGCATCTAAGAAAGAGGGATATGCGTATCGTATGGTGTGTACTTGGAATTTTTCTGTGGTTCATGGGCGATATGATACAGTTGTGGGTGCAACGTTGCAAGCAAAAAACACATGGAATTTATGGAAAGAATTTTTTCTGTGGTTCATGGGTACTGATGATGTGACCATTGTGGGTGCAACATTGCAAGTTGCAAAAAATGCATGGAATTTATGAAAAGTAAAGCCTCAAATAATAGTGTTTCATCCTTTAATACTAAAGATGATGACTAAGTTGGTGATGAAGTGTAACCTCGTCTGTTCTTCTGTTTCACACATTAACTTTACAAACTATTCTGGTACTAAAGTGGCCGATACAGCATCCTTAGATTGAAGCACAGGGACACTTGCTACTTTCATCATGATAATGCAGGTGTTGCCTCATCCATCTTACTTGCCTGACTTGACACACACTTCTTTGTTTCTGAAAGCCAAGGAATTGATTTAGGGATATCACTTTTCATCCAACAAAGAAGCGTGTATGCGTATTCGAAGGCACTTGACAGTATTGTGGAAACCAACCTGGGAAGAGACATTTTCAAAGTGGTTTGGACAGAAGTAGAAATGCTTAAATGTTAATGGGAAAGTACTTTGAAAAGTTTTAAGTGTTTGTAAGTACATCAAGATATATTAACTTTTTAAGTGTTTTTTAAGTACATTGAGATATATTAATGTATTTTAAGTGTTTGTTTGTAAAGATATATTAACATTTTAAGTGTTTGTTTGTAAGTACATTAAGATATATCAACATTTTAAGTGTTTGTTTGTATTGTAAGTACATGAAGATATGTTAACATTTTTAAGTGTTTGTTTTTAAGTGCATTAAGATATGTTAGCATTACTAATCATGCCATTACGGCAGCATCTCACAAACTCAGTCATGAAATGGCTGCTCCGTTTCACTTAAAAAAAGAAAAAAAAGTATTACTGAAACAGGTTGAATTTTATAAGCACGCAGGTTTGTTTCTGTTTCTTTATCAGTAGTTGTGGATCAGATTTCATTGAATTGCACTTTCTACCCCAAAGATTTGCTATTAAGAAAGTGGCCTTGTATGCTGATTAAAAAAAAAATCTAACCTCTACAATTATTTTAAGAACAGCATTTTCTGTTTTTTCTTGTTAAATTAGCTGCTGATTCATCATCCCAACCAGTAGAAGCCAGTCTAAACACTTCTTATTTTAACAGCCATTCCTCTTTTCAAACAATTCAAAAACTCACATGCAATTCATTGTTAAATGGTACTTGAGTTAGATGATAAATTAGCATCACTGGCATTCAGGGTTGTATAAAAATAAAATGTATCTGCATACAGAACCACTGAAGCTAAAAACTTGCTGCAAACCCACAAGGTGTGAACCACAATAATAGGAAATAAGATAAAGAGAAATTAATAAAACAGTAAATAATCATTAGAACATCACATGTATTTTAATGAGGGCAAAAAATTCATTACAATTGAATGTGCAGCAATGTGTGTGAATGGACCTTTATGGTAAAATATTACAAAATATTTTACTATGAACCTCATAGAAAACAAGAGACTAACTAAAGGAAGTTTTTACATCCAGAAAAAACAGTTCCATCAATGAATCTTCAAAAATTGTAAATAGCATTTTCAACAACTTAATTAAAAATAGTAGACTTACAAAATTCATAAGGAAAAGATTTTAATTTAAAATAACTAGAAGAAACTACCACAAGAGAAACTTTTCCAAAAAAATTAAATTCTTTCTGTGTAAACAAAACTTTAAATACAGTTTCTATACATTGAGCTTGATAAAAATCTAGAGGCCAGAAATGTCTGTAAAATCAAAAGGACTCAGTAAATGTGAAAAATAATTGAAAGTTCTTCAAGTTGGAGTAGAATTAAGTATGTGAATCTAAGTAAAACCTTGAGAAAGTGTTTTAATTTCTGTAAATAATGTTTTTTTTTTTTTTTTTTTTTTTTTTGTTAGAGTAGAATTAAGTATGTGAATCTGGTAAAACCTTGAGAAAGTGTTTTAATTTCTTATAAATAATGTTTTTTTTTTTGTTAGAGTAGAATTAAGTATGTGAATCTAAGTAAAACCTTGAGAAAGTGTTTTAATTTCTGTAAATAATGTTTTTTTTTTTTTTGTTAGAGTAGAATTAAGTATGTGAATCTAAGTAAAACCTTGAGAAAGTGTTTTAATTTCTGTAAATAATGTTTTTTTTGTTTTTTGTTTTTGTTTTTTTTTTTTTTTTTTTAAATCTAGGAGCAAAAACTATCTGCAAATTTGCTAATAATTTGGGAAACTATCCACTTACAGCGTACATGTATACATTTATATTCTACAATGATGAATGCTCTTAGATAAGGTAACACTTAACAAATACATCATTAATTTTGAAAGAACTAGTGAAAAACTGATACGAAGGAATGAACTATTCATGCAGGATCATATTTCTATCCTGTTTATTTGGGAAAAACTAATTCATCTTCAATCCTTTCTGTTTGGTCATACCTGAAATTTGAGTGTCACTGAGTAGTCTTTAAGAGAGAGATCTCTCTTCACTCTTCATAAGGTACCTTCGTTATAGTCAAGAACATCAAAATATAAAGTTTGTTAGGTGGTAGCCAGTCATAATGATGGCTTTATTTTGAATTTGAACTGACTATGTTAGCATTGCTTCCTTTAGGTTCATTACATCTATCAGTGAATACTTTTGTTCAGAATACAAACGCTAGAGGGAAATATCTGTGAAATTGCATTTGTTACCCATTTCTCTTTGCTAATGTAATCCCTTATTCTTGTTTTGTGCTAGCAGCTCAAGGTGCAGAACCAACCCAAATAGCTAGCATGAATGTTAATTGGGTTTTAGAGTTTGAGAAGGCATCCAATATTTATGTGATGTGCATAGAAAAATTCTTTAAAACAGTTTCTTATCAGCTCACTAGATTGATTGAGAGGACTGAACTTATGTTGACAACCCATAGCTTTCTTCACAGCAATCGCTGAGAGCATTTAAAGAATTAACTGTCTTACCAATAGTCAATGAAGTACCATTGGAAGCCATTTATCAAAAAATATATATATTGGGTTGTCAGAAGAATCATGACGTATTTTAGCCATGTTTTGCAAAGGTCATTTATTGATAGAGAAAGAACAAAGATCAATCAATGATATAATGCCCGTTTTGTTCAATAACCTTTTACCATCTTTCAGTGAGCTGCAGAATGCCTCGTTCTTAGAAAGACCTGTCTTTCGTGGCAAAAAAAAAACTGTACAAGGTGCTGATTTACAGTCTTATCTGAATTGAACATTCTACCACGCAAGGACTG